>OX459045.1:31711336-32911336 GCA_949775005.1 Orthosia gothica | reverse complement strand
CAAATATGAAAATAATAGCATTTGCTGATGATACTAATGCTATTGTTAGCGAAGATACTGCGAACTCATTGAGCAACACTGTAAACAGGGCTCTTGAATCTTTTCAATTATGGTTTATGGCTAATAAATTAACCATAAACACTAAAAAAACAAACATTATATTGTTTAAATCTACATCACGCAGTAGTGATAGTTTAGATATAATGTTAAACGGAGATAAAATAGATGTTGTAGACTCAGTAAAATTTTTGGGAGTTCATGTTGATTCGTTATTAAATTGGAAATATGAACTAAAAGCCATAGATGGATCAATATCATCAGCATGTTATGCGCTTAGGAGCCTACGAGATGAACTTGGTGTGAATATTTTAAAATCAGTTTACTATGCATTGGTGGAGTCAAGATTGAGATATAGTATTCAACTATGGGGAAATGGCTACAGGTATAACTCTGATAGGGCATTTGTACTGCAAAAAAGGGCGATCAGAACAATAGTTCGCATTCCCCAAGTCGAGTCCTGTCGGGAATATTTCAAAAAGCTTTTCATTCTTACGGTACCAAGCCTTTACATATTAACAGTCTTGACCAGCCTGTCAAAGCACATAAGTGAATATGAAACGAGGGAAGAAAGACACCATAGGGAAACCACGCGGAACCAATACTTGAAGCTTGGAATTAGTTCCAAACTGAACATTGTGAGACATTCTGTTAAATATCAAGCGGTGAAACTATTTAACTGCTTGCCTAAGGATCTGAGATGTCTATTATATAAAACCACCTTGTTTAAAAAGAGGCTTAGGGAGTTTCTATTGGAAAAATGTTTTTATTCCGTAAATGAACTTATGACTAATATTACTTAGGTACTGAGTAGATTGCGTGAATTTTCTAATGACATGTTTTAGACTACTTAAATTATTTTGTTTAGGACATTTTCAGATTATTTATTGTTTTTTTTTATGATATGTATTATATTAATTTCTTTGACGTTAGATTATCAATTGAAATTTTAAATTGAATTTGAAGACATTTATTTGGCTTTTATTTTAATTAATTTGGCTATGACATTTTTAGATTATATATTGACATTTTATTCGATTATTAAATTATTTTTTTGTTATTTTTAGATTACCTAGTGACATTTGTTATGACAGTACTAGATTATTTAATTAAATTACTTGACATTTTTACATTATTTATTTGAATGGCTATGACATGTATTAGATCATTTTAATTAATTTTAGTTGTGATATTTTTGGACAATTTGTTGAAGTGCAGGTATCGGATGAGTTTTAATTACTGTGGTTTTTGAGATTTTTAGATTATATTTTTATAGTCATTTTTGAGACATTTTGGATTTAAATTATTTTTGTTATGACATTTTATGGTTGTTTTTGTTTTTTTTTACGATATTTATTGGATTGTTGAATGAATTTGTTTGACATTTTTAGATTCTTTATTGAATTTATTAGATTATTTCAGTTATCATGTATCGGATGTGTGTTTATTTTGGTTTATTTATTGAAATGGCTATGACATTTATTAGATTATTTTAATTATCATGTATCGGATTTGTTTATGTTGATGTATCGGATTGGGTTGATTGTTGTGGTTTCGACATTTTTTGATTATTATGATTATGAAGTTTGCTATGACATTTTTGAAGTATTTATTATTTTTGTTGACATGTATTAGATTTTATTGGATTGAAAGAATTAAGTAATCAATTTTTGTAAATGACATGTCTAGATTATTAAGATTGTTATTCTGTATTATTTTATATTTTATTTTATAATTTTATGTACTTAAATTTAATTAATCTTATAAACGTAATGGTGATACTATGTAGGTCCTTAGTTAAAATTGATTTTGGCTTGGTTGATATATTTTTTTTGTGAACATTCAGACACAGTTTAAATTGTTATTGAATAAATGAAATGAAATGAAATGATTCTTCAAAAAAAATAACATCCCTTAAATCATCTTTTGGGGGTAGTTTCGAAAAACTAACAATGAAAGTCTTTATTGTTTATTTAGATTAGTATTTGTGTCAAGTTTCAAGTTTATTAACTGAAGTAATAAGATTCTTCAAAAACACTGTAATACCTCCTAAATCGTCTTTTGGGGGTAGTTTCAAAAAATAATAATAGCAACCTTTATTATTCATTTAGGTTAGTATTTGTGGCAAGTTTCCAGTTTATTGACCCAAGAAATCAGATTTTCCATACAAATTTCAACAACCCCTAAATCATTATTTGGGGGTAGTTTCGAAAAACTAATAATGTCAATCTTTATCAGTAAATACTTATTATTATTTCTAAGTAAATACTTAGAATACATTTTGGGCTAAGTTTCAAGAATTTTGGTCGAAGGAATTAGATTTTTCATACAAACTTTCAACCCCGTTTTTACCCCCTTAGGGGTGAAATTTCCAAAAATCCTTTCTTAGTGAACACTTACGTTACTTGAGGAACCTTTCTGCCAAATTTCATGCTTCTAGGCTTAGCAGTTTTGGCTGTGCGTTGATTGATCAGTCAGTCAGTCAGTCAGTCAGTCACCTTTCGCTTTTATAGATATAGATAGAAGATAGATAGAAGATAACGCGGATTCCATATCTGAGACGCATACTCTAGCTGACTTCTTACAAAAGTGCAATATAATATTTTAAGCGTTTTAGCATCTGTAAAACACTTAGAGACGTGCATTAGAAACTCAAGAAGTTTAGAAGCTTTTTTGACAATAGCATGAATATGTGTGTCAAAAATTAACTTACTGTCTTGATGGACGCCCAAGTCATGAATAGTACACCTTGGCAAGATCTGGCCCGCCAAAGTATAAGTAGTGGCTAGGACTGCACGATTTCTAGTGTATGTGATCACCGAACACTTGGATGGGTTCAGATCAAGTTTATTAGCGCGACAGTACTCCTCAAGCCGATACAAATCAGTCTGAAGTGCTAGTATATCTTCAAGCGTTGAAATAGTGGTAAAGATTTTCATGTCATCGGCAAAGCAAAGTAGTTTAGATAAATGGAGGCACTGATAGATGCCGTTCACACAGACTACAAACAAAAAAGGGCCGAGCAACGAACCCTGAGGCACTCCGCTGGGCACGTTTACCCAGCTAGACATATAGTTATTGAGTACTACTGCTTGTGATCTATTATCAACGGAAGAAGAGAACCACCTCAAGAGGTCCCCACGGATGCCCATGCAGCTTAGCTTCTTTATCAAGGTATCGTGATCGATCCGATCAAATGCCTTGCTATAATCTGTGTATACCACATCGGCCTGCTTACCGTTATCCATAGCATCCGTAATGAAATCATTAAACAAAATCAAGTTAGAAGTGGTAGAACGTCCTTTTAAAAATCCGTGCTGAAAGGAGTTCAACGAGCTAGCAAGGGCGGGATATCAAAATCAATAATTTTTATTTCACATAGGATTATTTAAGTGAAATTAGTGTGTAATTACAAGTAAAAACATAATAAAACGGCATAAATACTTAGGATTATTGTTTTCCTGGCGAACTATCAAGTTAAATAAGAGTTTTTGCTCCGGATGTCGACCGGTAACCTATCGAACAGCTGACGACCGAACTACGGCATTACACGGGGAGTATTGTTTACTTACGTTTTTATAATTATAGCACACAATATTAATTAACTTTGTGATACGCTCTCCCTTAGTTTTTAACGAAACAATTTTGCTAATTTAGCACTCTGTAGTGTTTGTAAATCGTTTCGTTGACAGCATAGAAAACGAAACAAAATCAACATTAGGTCCATTTAATTAGTTTTATTAACTGATTCTTATCCTCTACTTTTACCAAACGCTTATGATTATAGCATAGTTAAACTATTAAACTGCAATAAATCATACATTCTTATTTTGGGCACGCTACCCACATTAAATAAAAGTAATGCTGAAAGGCAATCAAAAGCAAAAAACTTTTCAAGCCAATTCAGCAGCCTACCTTATTTCGCTTCAGCATTAAACTAACTTTTTTCATTTTATTATTAGCTATTTTTTTATATTTTTTTTGTATTTGTTACTTCCCTCCATTTCCAAGTTTTTCTGTCTTTTATCTATTCATTGGGTTCTCACCTGTTCTTTAATTCTATTTTCAGTAAACTATCCCGAAACCATGCCTGTGATGACACGTGCTCAGGACTTGGAATTGAAACTAAGAACAGCACTCAAAGAGCTAAAAGAATCGCAACATCAATGTCAGGCAATGTTGCAGGAGAGAGATGATTGTGAAGTAGAAGTGCAGAATGTCATCTCTAAAAACACAAGCCTTAAGCGGGAGCTAGTGGTGCTGAGTCAGCAATATCAAAATGTTGTTGATGAATGCGACCAACTGCGGGTAGTCACGGATGGTTTCCATAGTTGTAGTGATTTGTATGAGGAGGCTTTAGGTAAAGTTAGGGACCTAGAAGATGAATTGGCTCATGCTAATTGTCAAATTGAGAATTTGCAAAAAGAACAGTCATGTACTCAGGTACAGGAAACATGCCATTTATATAGTGAACTAATAAAATCAAATAGTAAACCTCATTCCATAACCACTATTGACCTGACTGAACATTCCTTATTAAATGAGACAAATGGGTATAAAGTTAGTCATAAAAAACTGAAAAAGTATGCAAAATTTAATAAAATAATTAGAAATTATACCCAATACAGGAAACAACACAAACTTTTCATAAAAAACATTCCACTCAGAAAAGAACGTGTTGACCTGCTTAATAAATTAAACTATTACCAGATAAAATTAGAAGACAGCATAAAAATATATGAAATTGACACACAGCGTTTACAAAATGATATTCAGGTACTTGAGGACAAACTGGGCTCCCTTTACAATAAATATGTTAGCTCCCAGTTACAAATTAAAGAACTCATTCTGGCCGCAAATGAGTTGATGATGTGTCAATGTAATTGTCAGATAGTCTCAAACCTGAAGGCTGTCCAGCCTGAGGCAACGGAGGGCCCGGCCCAGGCTGAGAGGGTGTCTCAGGTCGGTGTCTTTGACCAAGACCAAGACATAACTGATATTTCACAGGAAATGTCTCAAGTAGACCAGCCTGAGACTGCTTCCTTTGCATCTAGTGATAGTAATCATGGGTCTCATTCGGTTATGTTTACAGATGGTGTTGGAAGAGGTTTAGGAAAATTATTAAATAGCAATCAGAATCATTTGACTTTGAATTATTGTATGCCTGGGTCATCTTACAAGCATATCATGAAATCTGTAACAAAGAGTGTATATAAATCAGATACCAATTTAACTGTCTTTATAGGTAACAGTTTGGATGTAAAAAAAGATGACATCACTGAGTGTGTAACTGAGTTGATAAAATTGAATTGCAACAAAATCATATTGTGTGCTTTTCCATATTTGGAAAAATCTACTAGTAGACAAAATAATTATATTCATATGTTGAATAAACATATTCATTTCCTTGTCAGCCATTACAGTGACAAATTAGTTTTTTTTGACATCAACATTTTTGTTGATAAATTAAAGTCGACAGGCAATACAGTGTATCTGCCTCTTAGGTTAAGACGTCAAATAGCGAGGCTATTATCATTTACTTTAAACTCAGACATAAATAGTATGTCGAAGTCATGTACTGTAGTTGATATTAGTAGTAATACTAATTTACAGGTCAATAACATTAATAACGTTAGCAATTCTGCTATTAATATTTATAATTTAAACTAGTTTGTAGGACAACGGAGGGTACCAATAACGAAATAGTTAGGAGTAAATCCACCAACAAGAAGGTACCTTCTTGCTCTCACATAGTTAATTTAAAAAAAGGGGCTAAGCAGAATTCTTTGAAATTATTCCATCAAAATATTCAAGGTTTTTCTGCAAAGCAATTGGAAATAGAACTGTTTTTAGAAAAGACAATGTTTGAAATTATTTGTTTTACTGAGCATTGGCTGAAGGAATATTCAATGCTTATTAATTTTGAAAATTATACTGTGGGTAGCTGTTTTAACAGAAATGTTATGTTGCGTGGAGGTTCACTTATATTAATCAAAAATGGTATTAAATCAAAACCTCGTAAAGATATTGTAGATCTATCAGTTGAACATAGTGTTGAACTGTCCTGTGTTGAGCTGGATAAGCATGTTATAGTGTGCGTTTACAGACCCCCCAATTATAAAAACTACTGTATATTTGAGTCAGTGATGGAAGATGTTCTGGCAAAACTTGCAACTGGTAATAAACTAGTCATAATCTGTGGTGACTTTAATATAAATATTTTAGAAAATAATTCAGATAGCAGTAGACTATTAAATCTCTTCAAATCATTTAATTTGTCGCATGTGTTTGAGGAACCAACCCGAACAACTGTGACTACTGCTACATGTATTGATAATGTTTTTTGTTGCTGCGAATACTTAAACAAAGCCATTATGAATTGTCCGCCTTCGGATCATAGTGGGCTACTGGTAACATTTGAGTCCAGCATACCAATACAACAAGTGCAGATTCAATCCAGACCAATAACATCCGGTAAATTAAATAAATTTAACAGCACTTTAATTGGTAAGTTAAGTTATCAGGACCTCACAGTGAATGATGGTAATATTTTGTACAAGAATGTTTTCTCAGTTGTTCAAACAGAATTCAATAATACTTTTAAGAAGAAAACTAAAACTATATGCCCTAAGTTTTTATTCAGTGACTGGGCGACAAAAGGAATCAGGAAAAGTAGGGAAAGACTTTACGAGCTGTATGGCCTTAAGCCTTATATTAACACTGAAACTTTTAGTAAATATGTTGCTACTTACTCAAGAATTTTTAAAAATACGTGTAAACTAGCTAAGGCTATATACATCAGCAATAAGGTTAAATTCGCAGAAAATAAAATTAAGACGGTTTGGAAAATTATAAACAATGAAACAAACAGGAACAAAAGAAATAATACTGATTACACGCTTGAGACTACACATGGACTTATTAGAGATAACAAAGAAGTTGCTCAAGAATTTGTAAATTTCTTTACCAGCATCCCAATTAAAACTACTGAACCCTTAAATTCTTCGCCGTCGCTCGCTTCTGGTTTATTACACGCTAACGTTTCAGCCTGCCCGACTGAATTTCACTTTTCACATATAAACCCAATAACAGTAATAAAGGCTTTTAAGCAAATAAAGGTAAAACTGACCGAAGATCTATGGGGCATGTCCATCAAAGTTTGTACCTCCATTATTCAGACTATAGCGCCGTACTTAGCTTTGATTTTTAATTTGTGTGTAGATCGAGGAGTCTTTCCGGATCTAATGAAACATAGTAAGGTAATAAATACCACTTTTTAAATCCGGGGACAGTAAAGAGACAAATAATTATAGACCAGTGTCCGTGCTGCCGGTTTTCAGCAAGGTATTTGAAAAGATAATGCTAAATCAAATGCTCATTCATTTTAATACGAATAAAATCCTACACGAGAAACAGTATGGTTTCACCAAAGGACGTTGTACAACCGACGCTGGTGTCACCTTATTAAAACACATCTTTGATGCGTGGGAGGAGGGGCAAGATGCCATAGGTATTTTCTGTGACCTATCGAAGGCGTTTGATTGCGTTGATCATGAAACATTGCTTTTGAAACTTGAGCATTACGGGCTAGGCCTTTTAGCATTAAGTTTAGTAAAATCCTATTTGAATGATAGACAGCAATTAGTCCAAATAAACGGTGTCAATTCGTCGGGGTTGAACGTGAAAATGGGGGTACCCCAAGGCTCAATTTTGGGTCCTTTCTTATTTTTAGTATACATTAATGATTTACCCCATCTATTGAAAAACAAACTAAACATGGTGTTATTTGCTGACGACACTTCTTAGATTTTTAAGATAAATAGACGTACGAATAACGTTTTCGACGTAAATAATGCATTGCAGCAAGTTCTGAATTGATTCACTGCTAATAATTTAGTTTTAAATGCTAAAAAAACTAAGTGTGTAAAATTTGCCTTGCCGAATGTCAAAAGTTATGATTGTCACATTATATTAAACAACGAGAAGCTAGAATTCGTCGACAAAACGGTTTTCCTGGGGATCACGCTAGACTCAAGGTTACAATGGGGTCCTCATATAATATCACTTGCGGGGCGGTTAAGTTCGGCAGCTTATGCTGTTAGAAAAATTCGTCAATTTACTGATGTAGATACCGCGAGGCTGGTCTATTTTAGTTACTTTCATAGCATAATGTCTTACGGTATATTACTATGGGGAAGGGCTGCAGACATTCAGTCAATTTTTATTCTGCAAAAACGAGCCATCAGAGCGATATACAATCTTCGCCGGCGCGATTCTCTAAGGGAACTGTTTAAGGAAATTAACATCATGACGGTACCTTGTCAATATATTTACGAAAACATCATGTACGTGAGAAAGAATTTACATCTTTTTAGTAAAAACAGCGATAGACATAGTTATGTTACTAGAAATAGGGACCAATTAATTCAACCAGGTTTCAGGCTGGCTAAAGTAGCTTCATCTTTTATGGGGTACTGTATAAAATGTTACAATAAAATACCGCCTCACATTCTAGAACTGAATGAGGCGAAATTCAAAACTTTTATAAAACGCACACTATGCAGGCAGGCATATTATAGGTTGAGGGATTACATCGCTGATAAAAATGCTTGGCTCAGCGCTGGTCCAGCTCCACAGTCACTAGGGCACAATAACAAGTTATAAGCAGAAAAGTTCTGAAGTATTGTTGTATAAACTCAATTTATTTTTATATTATATAACTGCACAGCACATATGTGAGTACTATGTACCAACTGTAAATCTACCATTTGCTATACCTTTGTGTCGTACGTTGACTTCAGTGTGCCCTGGCAGTTGATAGTGTGTCATGCTCTCTCTAATGTCACTCTGATGGTGGCACATGTGTTGGATCATTCGGTTCCCTTCATGATGGTTGAGCTGAGTGGTGCCGATCCATGTGTCATGTTCGTGAACGGGCGCCATCAGTTGGGATTGGTCATAACTTAGCTGCCTCCGCCTGTTTTTAATTACCTAATTATTGTATTTTTAATTGTTTGTTTAACTGTAGAAGCTTTTAAGTGCGTTACTTTTTTTTTACATCGTTCTCACATGTATGTATTTTTTATTTTTTTTTCCAACAAGATAATGTAACCAAATACATGTAAAACACATTTTTTGTAAAAGAGTATGTGTGGAGTTTCTTGTCCATTCTTCTCCACAACAAACTACATTTCCGAATGGACGGTAGAATCAATTGCCCCCGGTTTCCCAGCTCGGAATTGTCGGGGGTTTGGTGTGGCGGGTTGTCGGGCGCGCGTTGTCTGCTGTGATTGGTTGAATGAATTTTCAACAGCCAATCGCAGCGGATAGCGCTTGCTTGGCAGTTTGTCGCATTGATTCGCCGATGATTTTGAGCTGGGAAACTGGAGGTTAGTATTAGATTCAATTTTTTTTTTTTGACGTTCGAAAGTGCCGCTTAATGGCCTAATTGAATAAATAAATTTTGATTTTTGATTTTGCCTACATGGGCACTTATAAAACGTCGACAAAATGTGCACGGTTCGTATTGTATTGTATACTGCCAGTTAGTATTTAATTAATTTATTTAAACTTCATGTACAATGGTCATACATAGGCGGACTTAATGCAGAAAGGCATTCTCTACCAGTCAACCTTTGGGTTCAAAAAGACACAACAGTGGTAGGTGTACAAAAAAATAATTTAAAAAAATATGAACAATTATTAAATTCGGATATTGAAAAAATTATAATATTTAATCTTGTTGTTAACTTCATTGTACATACTGTATTCATTGATGTAACATCAATGACTGTATTAGTCTTTTTTCCCAACGTTTCTTCTTGTTATTGTAATTCTGCCTACGATAGTTTAAATAAATAATTGTTGTTACATGAACTGTGGGTCTACCTTATCTCTCTACACATACCCCCCTTACAACTGGCGTCGCAACTAGGGCTCTTTTCCCACATTTTTATTGCCAATTGTCATTACAATTAGCTTCTCACCTCGGGCAAAATTTCGTAATACCCACAATTTTTATTTTTCGTTAACTGACTTTAGTAAAGTACCCACTAGTTTTTTTCCCAAACTACCTGTACATTTTATTATTGTCTTATGAGACTACCCTCTTTTTCGGCACTTTCGTAGCCTCTATCCATTTTGTTATTTTGTATTATGCATAGAGGAAATAAAACTACGTTATAGTATTATGTGTCATCACGCTAGGTCCCTTTCAGAGTAAGCAGAGTTAGTACATGGTCCAAAAATAGATGACATGTAGTTTTGCATCATGCACTGCCCGTTTCAACGGATCTCGTAGTACTACGTACGTCTACCAGCTACATTCAAGACATAGAATCCATAAGGGATGAGAATGCTATAGAGAGGCTAACACTGTTACTGGTTGGCGAAGCATCTAAAGCATCTGTTTGGTGGCAACAATGGTCAAGCGCACATAGATTCCGGGGCAAAGATGGTTTACGGCGTAGAGTACAGAAAGTCAGCTGTAGTACCCGTAACATTATGTGATCGGAGAATCCTCACAAATTTTATCGTGTTCACACGATAACCACACGCTCTTAGGAGTGGATTTTATTCAGGATGCAAACATGCCCCTGAACATACCGCAATTATCATTTCACTTCTTGGATGAGCCTAACCAGAAGTAGTTTAATGATCCGAAGAAAAAGTTGATGCATCCGTGTCCACGGTGCCTATGGAGGTTGTGAGAGCCAAGTCCGTTATCTCAAGAAGCTGTTTTGGTGCAGGGGGAGGAGGGCACAACTGAGCACCCCGTGGAATATGGAAGTCGCTTTTGACTAAGGCGGAACGGAATTATGCCACCACCAAGCGCGAAGCATTGTCTGCCATATGGGCTGTATAAAAGTTTAGAGGCTGCATAGATTTTGACATTGCTGTGCGATCAGTCATTGCAATCGGACGCAACTACTCTGAACGCGAAAATTATTTAATTTGTGCCGAGCGCGGCAGGTGCCGCTGCCACGATGCGTTCGGAAGAACTTGTGGCGATCGAGGTCCTGGCATTCCTGCAGTATCAGCTGGATTTCATGGACGACGTCAGTGTGATACAGATCTGCACGTCTAACTTCACTGAAGAGGAGATACGCAGCGCAAAAACACTGCTGTATGAGTCGCTACATATGGCTGACCGAATGCCGTCCCGTAGGAGGGATGAAAAAGGAGAGAAGAGTCTCCAAGACACTATCAAAGTGCTGAAGGAGACCGACCCAGACGACGTTCCGACTTTCGTGGCGAAGGATTTGCGCAAGCTGCCTCCTGTCATTTTCGATCACGTCGACGTCACCAGGCTACTGCGGGACATCACAACCCTCAGGTCAAGCCTGGTCGAATTGCAGTTGAAATTGGAAGCATCGCAATCTACCATCAGTGATCTACGTACCGAGGTGGCAGACTTACGCAACACGGTATGTAGGTCGCATGAGCCAGCCAACAACGACAACACACGTCACGGTGCGTTCAGTGCATCGCAGCTGAGTTTCGAGTCAGCAAAATTTGACTCGTCACCGGCCGCCGTCACTGCAAGCGATGCAAAAGCGCGTACCGCACTCCCCGCGTCTCCCATCGTTGGGGCACTGACGAATAATAGCACGTTAACACCGGGACGTGCTTATTCGGCTGCTGTTATTGCTGCTTCTGCAAAAGATCAGCGGCAAACCAAGCAAGCAATGGGCGCCCAGGGTTCCTCTGATCAGGCTAGAAGCTCGTTGCCAGCGGTAACAACACCAGGACAGATCGATGAAGACGGCTTCGTTCGAGTGGTGAAGAAGAAGAAGCCTGCTTGTCGCAATCAAACCGCTGAACTTGCCGAACATGTTGCTGCGTCCCGCTATTCCGTCGACGTAGCTGTACGTGTCACGTCTCCATCACTCCACAAAGGTAGAAGAGGTCGTGGAGTACATAAAGATGAAGACCAAATTTTCTCTGAGAGTCGAACAGTTGGAGTCGCGTCACAAGATTAATTTCAAATCATGGGTACATGACACCATGACTCAGCGCAATACGTCGCAGACCCAACGTACTAAATAGATTTTTGTTAACTTTGTTAAAAATTATGTATTAGTTTATTTTTGTATGTGTTATTTGTGTATTTTATCTATGGGCCTTAGTTGCCTGAAAAAAAAGAAAAAAAAATAGGAGATTCTCCGGTAGTATGAACTGTGGGTTTACCTTATCTCTCTACACATACCCCTCTTACAGACTAAATTTAAATCTAATATTAAATGAAGAAAAAATGAGATTGAGAATAGTTAGAGACATCCACATATTAAATGATAAATGATAAATGATTTTATTTCTGTAAGTTGGTTTGTACAAACGCTTTTACATGTCTAACATATTTTTTTTTAAACTAGATGAGGTCGGCGTTTCATATCTGACTACTCTGAGAAGAAAGGCCGAAACAAACTCAGAGGTCACAGTCTCTTTTAAAGTCCTGACAAAATCTTGGTTCGATCATGTGAAGACCATGTAGACTGATGTCTGAAATGGTCTTTTGAGGAAAGAACCAGCCAGATTGAGTGGACCTGTCCAGTCAGTGCACGCATTTGTCAATAACCGAGCAGCTCAACTCAGAATTTAAGGCGCTCAACGATTCGACGAACAATACCAAAGAAAGGACATTCGGGTAGGCCGCATAAACTACTCAAACTGCCAGACCATGATTAAAAACTAAGATAAATTAAAAAACAAAATAATGATCCACATAGTCTTCACATTCACAATAATTAAAATAAAATAATATAATACTTTAAAAAGTAAATATTCTTGTCATTGCAAGAAAACAAATAAAAAAAAAAAAAAAAATATTAAAAAATAACAAAATTCACGGTGCAAAGTATTTAAACAAAAAAAAAAACTAAATTAATTTAATTGGAGCAGCTCACTCCCAAGCCGTTTTATCCTCAACGTAATCTTTAATGCTATAAAACGCTTTTTGGCACAACTTACGTTTAATGAATGATTTAAATTTATTAAGACTTAGATTTTGTACGTGGCTTGGAAGCATATTATAAAAGCGCACACATTGACATCTAAACGAGCCACCTATTTTCTTGAGCCTTGTTGTAGGTATTACAAATTTGTGTTTGTTCCTAGTATTTATATTATGGATATCACTGTATTTTTTAAACAATTTTATATTTTTATGGGCATATAAAAGATTTTCATAAATATACTGAGAAGGCACAGTCATTACATTAATCTCCTTAAATTTCTCTCTGAGAGAGTGTCTCGGGCTTAATTTATAAATTGATCGAACAGCTCTTTTCTGCAAAACAAAGATAGTCTGGATGTCGGCGGCATTTCCCCACAACAGAATACCGTACGACATTACACTATGAAAATAGCTAAAGTATACTAAACGGGCTGTCTCTATGTCCGTTAAATTACGAATTTTTCTAACAGCATATGCTGCGGAGCTTAGCTTCTTTGACAATTTATCTATATGTGGGCCCCACTGAAGCTTAGCATCCAAAGTTAAACCTAAGAATACTGTGCTATTTTCAGGATTCAATTCTTCGCCCTTTATCAGCACGCCAGTTTTCACCTGCCTAACGTGAGGTAGGGTAAACTTAATGCATTTCGTTTTTTTTTCATTAAGAAGTAAATTGTTAACATTGAACCAGTGAACTACATTTGAGATCGCGCTATTTAGATCGTCAGTAACCAGCTGCTGACGTTTAAGTTTAAACAAAAGTGAAGTATCATCCGCAAACAACACTATATTATGGTTATCCTTTATGAGGTAAGGCAAATCATTAATATAAATAAGAAACAAGAAAGGACCAAGAATCGAGCCCTGCGGGACTCCCATTGCTACTATAGATCCAGGAGATCTTTTTCCATTAACGTCAACGCTCTGAATCCTATTACTCAAGTATGAAGTAAGAAGATCCAGAGCGCTGTTTGTTGTGTATTTGTGCCGTTTATGAGTTACCAGGGAAGCCGCATGCGCAGAAGGAGCTAAAACCAAATATTTTTATCTTCAACGTAGTCCTTGATTTTATAGTATGCTTTTTTAATAAGGACACGTTTGATGTGATTTTTGAACTTTCCATCGGTCAGTTCTTTATCTGACTTTGGCAACTTGTTATAAAAGCGTATACTGTTTATAAGAAAAGACTTGCTAGTTTTCGTTAATCTGAATTTGGGTATTACAATTTCGTGTTTACTGCGTGTATTTAAATTATGGAAGTCGCTTCTAGTTTTGAAAAGCCCTCGATTTTTGCGGACATACAAAATACATTCTAAAATATGAAGTGAAGGTAGAGTCAGTATATCGATCTCTTTAAATTTTACACTGTGGGTCTCGCGAGGACCCATTTTATAGATCGCGCGGATTGCCCTCTTTTGTAATATCAAAATTGATTCAACGTCTGCTGCTGATCACTGCAGCAAAATGCCATAAGACATAATACTGTGTTACAACCTACCCGAAAGAGTTCTAATGTGCGCGCCCCACTGCAGTTTTGAATTGATAGTAATCCCTAAGAATACAGTTTCAGCTATAGCTTCAAGATTTTTGCCGTCAAGATTTAAATTTAGGTCACGTTGTGGTACATTTGGTAAAGAGAACTTAAGACATTTAGTTTTTTTCGCATTCAGTAAAAGCGCGAACCATTTTGAGCGAATAATTAGACTTTCGTTGACCTGTAAGACATCCGTATCTTTCCTATCTATTTTAAAAATTTGCGAAGTATCATCAGCAAATAGAATTATATCCGATAATTTGGCCATCATAAAAGGGAGGTCATTAACACGTTCTATGCCAACGCAGGTCAGTGCTGACCGACAGTGAACTTTCTCTTTAGGCCAATAAAAAATCGGAAATGTATTAAAATTTTGCCAAACAATTTTTTTAATCAAATAAAAATTAATGTCAGTATGCGTAAATAAATTATAACCAAAATGTGATAGTGCGACAGTACATTAAGTGTTTTGTGTTAAAAAAAAAATGCATTAAAGAGTGCATTCAGTGTTTGGTGTAATTATGGAGAGGATATAATTCAGAAATTTTACTTATAATTTAATTTTAAAATTAATACCCCTAAAATAAAATTAAATATTTAAAGGACATGTATGTCAAGCTAGAATTATTTTTTATTATAAGAATTTCTAGCTACCTATCTTCTGGTAATTAAATATTAATACGTGTTATGGCTGATGAGCTTACTGATATATTGACGCAATTAAAATAAATTAAAGAATATCTAACAAAGTTGGGACCAGCCAGAAGATTGGTACAAGATTTAAGTGGTAAATATAAACAAGCTAACGATTTATATAATAAGTTTAATGATATATGTACGAAAATAGAGGATAAGGTATCAAGTGGAGAAGTAAAATCTTCAGATCTAAAATTTATAGAAGATTTGTATGAAAAGATAAAAATACATTCTGTAGCATAAAATCACTTTGCTCTTTTGTAGAGTCGGAAAGCAAAAAATCCAACATGGAAAAAATTGATTTGAAAACGGCAATTTCATTGTTACTCGTTATGAATGGTGACGAAAATGTAACCAAACAATTAATCGCCAACATAGAAATGTATGAGGCTATGTTGGATAGCAATGATAAAAAATCATTAATTATTTTTATCTTAAAATCAAGGTTGTCAGAAAATGAGAAATTACGCATGTCTCAAAATTATTCTTCAATTGGAGAATTAATAAAAGATATGAAATGTTTCCTACTGACGAAAAAGTCAGACACCGCGATACAAAGTCAATTACAGCGGGCATAACCAGAAATGGAAAGACAAATTGGTAAGATGTTGGAAGAAGAGATCATAGAAGAATGTCAGAGTGAATGGTCCAGCCCAATACTTATGGTACCAAAAAAGAATGATAATTAGGGTGAGAAAAAATGGCGCGTTGTGATAGACTACCGAAAGTTGAATGAAATAGTCAAGGACGACAAATTTCCATTGCCAAATATAAATGACATATTAGATTCACTGTCTGGTTCTGTCTATTTTAGTCATCTGGATTTAACCCAATCATATTATCAATTAGAACTATGTCCGGAAAGTAGGAAATATAAGGCATTCACCACAAATAAGCAATATCAATTAAAAAGATTGCCAATGGGTTTAAAAATTAGCCCCAGTGCGTTTAGCCGCGCTATGACAGTAGCTATGTCGGGATTAAACTATGATAAGTGTCTTATTTATTTAGACGATCTAGTTTGCTTCGGCCGTAATATGAATCAACATAATAAAAAATTAGTAGATATTTTGGAAAGATTGCGAAAAGTCAACCTCAAGGGTAACCCTCATAAGTGTAATTTTATGAAAAAGGAATTATTGTACTTAGGACATGTGGTCTCGGCCAATGGAGTAAGTCCAGACCCGGAAAAAACCAAGGCCATTCAAAACTATCCTAGGCCATGTAATAGTGATGAGATCAAACGATTTGTGGCGTTCACCAATTATTATAGGAAACTAGCTGACCCGCCAAACTTTGTTTTGCCATAGAAAGACCAAACATTTATCTACCCTACCCTACCCTACCCTACACTAGCCTACCCTACCCTACCCTACCCTACGTACCCTACCCTACCCTACCTACCCTACCCTACCTACCCTACCCTACCCTACCCTACCCTACCCTACCTTACCCGGGTGCCAGGAGACCGGGACATTGAGGGTATGGTAAGATTTGCAGAGACGTCTCACCCTGCCAAACAAATGGCTTTGGAGTTCATGTGCCTGGCAGACCAAGAGCTCGTGGACGGCCAGAATGTGCAGGCAGTGCGAATATTCACTGACGGCAGCAAGATTGAGGGGAAGGTCGGAGCCGCATTATCCTTATGGGATAATGAAGGTGAAGTCCAGAACCTCAAGCTTAGCCTTGCCGCGTACTGCACTGTCTACCAGGCGGAACTTCTGGCCATTTGTAAGGCAACGGACGTAATCCTCAAGCGCAAAGAGACGAGCTATGGCCTGTACAGTGACTCAATGGCAGCATTGCAGACACTGACAGGTCATGACTCTCTCCATCCTCTGGCGGTCCGCGCAAGAGCGAATATCGCTCTGGCATTGGCCCAAGAAAAAGCTGTGTCTCTTTACTGGGTCAAGGCCCACGCGGGCTTGCCAGGGAACGAGCGTGCGGACGAGCTGGCGAAGAAGGCAGCATTGTCGTCACGGAGGAAGCCGGACTACGACCAGTGTCCGGTTTCATACATCAAGCGTCAAATCCGTTTGGATTCGCTTGATGAGTGGAACCGGAGATATGTGTCGGGCGAGACGGCCTCGGTGACGAAAATGTTCCTTCCTAACGCAGTTGCAGCCTACCGTATTATACAAAAGGTGAGGCCAACAGGCGTTCTCACGCAGGTCTTAACGGGGCACGGTGGGTTCTCAGAATTCTTGAATCGTTTCAAGTGTAAGGAGAACCCATCGTGCTCCTGTGACCCCAACATAGCGGAATCTGTCCCGCATATTGTTCTGGACTGTCCGATGTACGCCAAAGAGCGCTACAATCTGGAGCAAGAGTTGGGCGTCAATCTGCGAAGGGAAAGCGTACCGGAAATTATGTCGGGGAAAAATAGAAACATTTTTACAGCCTACTGTGTCAATATTGCCCAAAAAGTAATAGATAAAAATAAGACTTGATTAAAAACTATGTTTCTTATTATATTGTGTATATAGTCATGTAAACATAGGAAATAAGTGCAAATAAATTTTAAGTAAGATAAGCAGTAGTTAAGAAAATAGCATGTAGAGATCTATGGAATAAGTGTATTAATAAATAAGTAAGTTAATAAGTAAATATAGAGTAAGAAAATGTGCACCTAATTTAGTTTGTTTTAGATTTATGGATCATGTATAATAGTGAAAAATGTAAAATAAAAAAACCCTAGTATGATAAATTATTTACCCCAGATTTTTAAATAAAGATATAAAATAGAATAGTAATTAGCTCAAGTGGGAGTCCCACCCACAGAATAAATGGAGAAGGATATAAGAAAGACAAAGTATGAAGCACGAAATTACGAGAGGCATGACAAGCGAGAACTAGTATGGATGAGGAATAGATATAGAATAGGCGCCAATGTAGTTGGTGGAAATAGTCCGTAAAAAAATAAAAATAAAACCCTACCCTACCCTACCCTACATACCTACCCTACACATTAAAAAAAAAAAAAAAGACCTCAGACCTACTGAATATACATATAAAATTTCATCAAAATCGGTCAAGCCGTTTCGGAGGAGTTTGGCAACGAAAACTGTGACACGAGAATTTTATATATTAGATTTATTCCTAATTTTGCCCAAATCACTATCCCACTAAATAAACTGTGTCGAAAAAGCATTCAATTCAAATGGGCCGAGGAATGTGAGAACACATTTAAGCACCTAAAACAATCTCTCATGTCACCACCAATATTGCCTTTGTCGCCCGTGTTACTACCAATCTTACTACCAGTAGTAATACTGGTAATTTGATTCCCTTTCTTACTACTGCAGTAGTAAGTTGTTACAAGGGTAATAACTATTTCCCCTTGTTACTACCAATGAAAGAAAAAAAATAAAAAGTGTTTATTCGCCACAAAAACTACCATTATTAATACTATTTTATATTTGTTTAACAATTTCGGTACTCTGGGGTCCCGGCTCTTTGAAAGGCGTGCTAGGGGCCGAAGCCAACTCGCAGGGGTCTTGATAGATATGTCTATATATGTGACACCATCTGATGAATATCCCCGTAATTTCTCAGGAACTGTCCAACTGATTAAGTGTGTTTTTTTTACTTGAGGTACTTTTTAGGTACCTACATTTCTTTGGTAATTGGTATAATTTAATTCGCTATGGTACACCCGCCATTTTGACTCTCACAAATTACCGGTTGGTGCAGGACTACTGTTAAATATGGAGAAAAAGATATTGAGCTATAGGTTTGGAAGGTTTAGTAAATCTTTTTTTTTTGCTGTAATCAATGTGCGGACTTTCCTATCCAGGGCGTCAAGTTCTGTCTGAGAGAGAACATCAAGACCCAGCCGTTGAAGGCGCGCACCTTGTTCCCGCGTGATAAAATAATATTTAGTACTTTTTTCAAGCGACCAAAGAAGCGACGACTGTTTGACGTCAGTAGCATTGATGCCTAGTGCTTCCGACATACCCAAATACTTGTAAGTTTCGGTTGAGGAAAGGGATACCATAATCTCCCCTCGCTTTACATGCATGACTGCACATTTGTCCACACCAAATTCCGTCCTGATGGCGTCACTGTAGTTTTCTGTTACCTTTAGAAGCTTCATCAGTTGCAAGTTGTTGGGGGCAAAGAGCTTCAGGTCATCCATGTAAAGGAGGTGTGACATGACCTGACCCTCTTCTCAACCGATAGCCCAGGCCCGAACCATCCAGCAGTGTACTCAAGAGGGTTCAGGGCTAAGCGAAACCACAGAGGACTCAGACTGTCGCCCTGAAATATTCCACGCTCGATTCTTATAGGTTCGCTGTTTTCCTGAATCTGTCGACATCCTGGATAGAGAAGGACCGTCCTTCACTGCCCCATACATGGCGTCAGGAAGATGCGCAGAGTCTCACCAATTTTATACAACACCAGCACCCGCAAAAGTTATGTATGTGGCATCGAATCATATAGGACTTCTTGCATCATCTCGCCATATTCTTTATTATTATCATTGGTAGTAACAAGGGGAAATAGTAATTACCCTTGTAACAACTTACTCTACTGCAGTAGTAAGAAAGGGAATCAAATTACCAGTATTACTACTGGTAGTAAGATTGGTAGTAACACGGGCGACAAAGGCAATATTGCAATATCCCGATTTTTCGCAAGACAATGAATTTATTATACATACGGACGCATCAGGCGTTGCGATTGGTTCTATCTTATGTAATAAAAATGATTTACCAATAGCGTATGCAAGTCGTACATTAAATAAATCGGAAGTAAATTATCTAACGATAGAAAAAGAGTTGTTAGCAATAGTGTGGTCAGTGCGTTATTTTCGGCCTTATATATTTGGAAAAACATTTACTATTAAAACGGATCACAGACCACTAGTATATTTGTTTACTATCAAGAGTCCAAGTACTCGGTTAATAAAGTTTAGGCAAAATTTAGAGGAATATGACTTTAAGATTGAGTATGTAAGAGGGGCGAATAATGTGGCTGCAGACGCATTATCTCGCATAGTATTGACATCGGATGAATTAAAACAGATGGATAGACAATTAATTAATGTTATGACTAGGAGAATGAAGAGAATACAAGATGATGTGCAAATAAATCCAGATTCGGTTGTTAACAGTTCTAACGATTGCAAGGCTGATCACCCAAATGTCGTAGAAATGCTTAAAAAACCGAATACAGGAGTCGAACTGAGATACGGAAGTATACACGATAAGAATTGTGAAGAGATAAGTGTACAATATAACACGTTCTCGTATTTACCATCAAGGTACATAATTTACACTGAATTCGATACTCAATCATGTTCTGCGCGAGCCGCGTTCGTGAGAGGAATAGAATCATTTTGTAATAAAATGAACATTCAAGAATTATATATAATGAAGAATAAAAAGAATATTTTATTACTTGAATGGTTAACCAATGAAATAAAAAGTAATTCAAAGTGGTCTGGACCACGACTTTGTGTTATTAAAGGATTAACAAGAATAGACAATGTCGATGATAGAAGAGTCATATTAAATGATTTTCATTTACTGCCCACGAGTGGACATGCAGGCGTTAGGCGTATGCTAAATAATATTAAGCGATACTACTTTTGGCCGAATATTTGTGAGGACGTTAAGAAGTTCGTGACGAGATGTGATAGCTGTCAGAAGCAAAAACACTCTTTACCAACTAAACAGCCCATGGAGATCACGTCCACGGCACAAGGAGCCTTTGATAAGGTATATTTAGATATTGTAGGACCCTTAGAAATAGATTATCATAATTATTCATATATATTAACAATACAATGCGAACTAAGTAAATATGTGGAGGCCTACCCTTTAGAAACTAAAGATAGTAGTAGTGTAGCTAGAGTATTGTAGAAAATTTCATACTTAGGTACGGGATCCCACGCGAAATAGGAAGTGATAGAGGATCAGAGTTTATATCGAGTACAATGACCGAAGTATGTAAGTTGTTAGAAATAAAGCATGTTTCGTCAACAGCATATCACCATGAATCATTAGGATCCTTAGAAAACACTCATAAATCTCTAAACTCATTTCTAAGAATTCAAACTGATAACAATTCTAGGTTTTGGAGTAATTGGTGTTTTTCATACAACACAACAGTACATAGTATAGTCCATTTGAACTTGTATTCGGAAAAAAATGTAATTTGCCAAGTAATTTAAATACAACTATAGTAGAACCATTATACAATACAGACAGTTATCCATTAGAATTAAAATACCGTTTGAAAAAAAACACAGTATGATGCAAGACAAAATTTAATAACAAGTAAAGAACATAGAAAATGCAACTTTGATCAATATGTAAAGCCAGTAACTTATAAGAAAGATGATTTGATATTAGTAAAGAACAAGACTGGTAATAAATTAACAAAACCAGTGTATTCAGGTCCTTATAAAGTTTTACAAGATTTATCACCAAATGTAAAAATACAAATAAAAGGAAAAGAGGACATTATACACAAAAACCGTACAAAATTATACCATAACTCAATATAAGTATGTAAAAGCTTAAGTTGTTTATATTTAAGAAGCACTATACCAATGGCTATGTGAAGCCAATTACGCACGAATTAAATAGCACATAATATTTAGGACATATTATTATGTTTAACAAAATTAACTCATCTTCACCGGTTTATAAACTGCCTTCTTCTAAATTTAAATCAGTTATTCGTTCATGCCTCCTAGGGAAATCCTATGATGAGACAGAAGAATTTCTCTCAAATTCGTTTAAAAAGTTAAGCCCTATCTAGTACCTTAATTATTACTATGGTTGCTAATCAGTCAACTCACAAATATATCTATGGAGCAAATTTACACAATACATGCATTACATAACACTTACATTAACATGCACAACACAAATATACAGACACAAATACATAACACACACATACTGTTAAACTCACTTATACAAATCTAGATTAAGTCTTAAATAATTCAAAATTGAAAAAAACTAGAAATTGTTTAACCTCCTTAACTTTACTTTGTAACATGTTATTCATTGGTAGATATTCAATTATGGGGCCGGCACTGTTTCACCTAAACACAGGTTGCATTGCAACTTACCTAGGAGAACAGAACGACACCCACAGATTTGTTATAACCTACTACATGTTCATAATATAGATTAAGTACCCATTAATAATGTACAAATACCTGTTTTTTTTTTTTTAAATAAATAAATAAATAAAATAAATAATAAATAATAAACAAGTAGCACTTATCTTATATCATAAGAAAAAAAAAAAAAACATTTTTATTTTTTCTAAAAATAACGGGGGAGGTGTAGTGTGTGTAACATATCCTCCCTATATAATTGTACTTAGCAAGTAAGTTGAGGCATTAAACGTTGGTACTTCGAGTAAGACACTTCTTTCATTTGGTCTCCCTAACACCAAACAGTACAGTATGATTATATTAACAAAAGTGAATTTTAGTCATCTATATTATATAAAAATCAATGCCACTTTTCGTTGTTATTTTATAACTCAAGAATGGGCTCTCCTATCAAAAAAAAAAATTCGGACTATTTAGCAGATGGCTTAAGTGAATAAAAAAACATTGTAACTTAGGGTAGGGTAGTGTAGGTTAGGGTAGTGTAGGGAAAGGTAGTGCAGGGTAGGGTAGTGGGTAGGGTAGGGTAGGGTAGGGTAGTGTAGCGTAGGGTAGGGTAGGGTAGGGTAGGGTAGGGTAGGGTAGGGAAGGTAGTGTAGGGTAGGGTAGGGTAGTGTAGTGTAGGGTAGGGTAGTGTAAGGTATTATTATTATTATTTATTTATTTATGTACACACAAAACACTTAAAAGAGAAAGTACATATAAAGAAAGTATAGCACAAAGGTGCTGCTTATTTCTAAAGAAATTAAAAAAAAAAAAAAAAAAAAATGTAAAAAATTAGTAATTAAAAAAATTGTAACTTAGGGTAGGGTAGGGTAGGTTAGTGTAGGTTAGGGTAGTGTAGGGAAGGGTAGTGCAGGGTAAGGTAGTAGGTAGGGTAGGGTAGGGTAGGGTAGTGTAGCGTAGGGTAAGGTAGTAGGTAGGGTAGGGTAGTGTAGTGTAGGTTAGGGTAGGGTAGTGTAGTGTGGGGTGCGGGTCAGGTAACCTCCACGTTGGCCTAGTTGGTTGCTGTTCTCTTTCGGATACGTCCGGGGGGAAGAGCAACCCGCTGGGCTGGTGCACCCTGGGCACCGTCAATAACTTCCCATTCGTGGGTTCTTGTTGGCGGTGGCGAATACCTGACGGGGGGGGGGTGGGGGGGGACTCGTCGCTCTGGGTGTTCCACTGATTAGCAGGGGACACTCCAGACGCGACACAGGGGTAGGCTGGGTAGGTAGCGGTAGGTCAGCGGTGGGGCTCACTTCCAGGCCTCTGGGCGGGCCGCCTTCCCCTGCGGGGGGGAACGCCCGGGGCACCCCAGCTCTGCACCCTGCACTGCCCGGCTCTGCAGTGACCGGCTCTGCCCGCTCTGCACCTGGCTTTGCACTCGGCACTCGTGCGGTTTGAGTTCACCGAGTGCACTGACCAGCTCTGCACCCTGCTTTGCCCGGCTCTGCATCCGGGCTTTGCCCGCTCTGCACCTGGCTCTGCAGCCCGGAATCTCGCCTGCGGGTGGGGGTGGCTGCGGCTCGGGGGCGGGAAGTGGGCCCAAGAGGAGGTGGTGACTTGTCGTTGCCGACCCTCCTTTGACGTGGGATGGTCGGCGGGGACAAGTCAGTGGTAGGAGGAGGCGGCGGAGCGTCGGTCTCGACGCTTCGCCGCACACGCGGAGGGCGGCGTCTGGCCTTCGTGGGCAGATGCCGCAACGTAGGGGACCGTAAGGTCCAGCGCGGTGAAGGGTACGGCGCGGCACACCGTCTAGGTGTGCCCAGCGGGGGCGTAGCTGCGCCGTCCCCTGAGGAGTAGATGAGCAGGTCCTCTCGCTTCCCGGTGTGGTATATCCATGCTGGGGAGCGGGGAGGCCTGGGCGGCGGTTGCCTCCTTTTGCGAGGACGCCATGTCGCAAAAGGAGGCAGCGGTGGGGGTGGGAGAGGGCGGTTGTACGATTGCCTGCGCCCACCTCCTGGTGGTGATTAGCGGGCGGCAGGTGCGGGGGCGCCTGTCGTCTGCATTGCACAATCACCACCCTCGTCGGGCGGGAATGGCCGAGCACTCACGGTCATCCCGGGCCCCTCCACTGAGGGAGGGGCGTGCGGGGCCCGCCATTATGGTGGGCAGTCGTCGGCGGAGGACTGGACCTAAAGGCTGTGCCAGATTCCCAGTCCTCCTCCACACAGACGATGCGGGAGTGCGCTGGTTTATTTTAGTGGGTATACCGGGCTTGCCCGGGGAGTCCCACATAGCCCGTCCAGTCCCCCGATGGGCGAGTATGCGTAATGCATTTTTTTCCAGCGTTATAAAAAAAAAAAAAAAAAAAGGGTAGTGTATTGTCCCCCCCGGTGGGTTCCCGCATTGTCGAGGCGGGGGGGCTCAGTAGCCGTGGCTTGGACAACCACGGTGAAGCCAAGAGGAACCCGAGGAGGGGTCGCTCGTCAGGGCTTTTGCCGATAAGCCGACGACGTAGCGGCCAACTTGTAGGTTGCGGTGTTGCCTAGGCGACATCGCAACTGAGGCGGGCCGCGATGTGGTATGGAAGGCATCGCGGCTGAGGGTCGGAGGCCGCGGCGGGAGAGGAGTGCCGGTATTACATTGCGCCGCTCGCCCTACCCTCCGCGGCCTGCACGGGGTCGCCACCGTCTGATGGCGGACGCGGTGGGGCCGCAGGAGAGGAGGAGTGTCGGTATAGCGCTGGCCGCTCTCCCTATCCCCTGCGGCCGAAAAGTGGTAGGTGGCGGGGCCACTGTCCTGACCCGTCACAGGGGGACCAAGGGTGCCATACACGGGGTTGTCTGGTACCCATGTGCTGGTTTGGTCCCCGGGGTGGTCACGGCGTACAGTGTGTTCTGGTGCGCCGGTGATGGGGGTAAACCCCAGAGGAGGGTCCGGAGACGGACAGCCGCGGCGGGTTCGCGGATGTATGCTAACGCGTTCCCGTGTTCCCGCCATAAGCGGCACAGGAGGACACCGTGGAGTTTTAGTGGGTTAGAGTCCCACATAACTGCGCTATCTCCCCGTGGTACCGCAGTATGCATGAGCATTTCTCCACGATAAAAAAAATAAAAAATAAAAGGTGTTGTTTAGGGTAGGGTGTTTTTATGGCAAAACAAAGTTTGCCGGGTCAGCTAGTAGTTTATAGAGATAGTACGAGTAGACGTCGATCAAAACTGACCGGCGCGGCCAGCGCGAATCGCGGTGTCGGGTCCGTCCTACTACCCCGCAGTCAGTGAACTCTCCCGCGCTTACGCAGTTGTCGCCCGAATCCCGATGTGAGACGCCGTTTTATTGATTGACTAGCTGTGCCCGCGGCTTCCCTCCCGTCAACTGCCTAGCCTACTTACCTACCCATCTACGCTTACCTACCCTACCTACGCCTTATTTACCCTACCTACGCCTTTCCTACCCTACCTACACATTACCTACCCTACTTACCCAACCTACGCCTTACCTACCCTTCCTTCCTACCCTGTTTACCCAACCTACGCCTCAACTACCCTACATAAGCCTTACCCACCCTACTTACCCAACCAATGCATTACCAACCCTACCTACGCCTTTCCTACCCTTCCTATGCCTTTCCTACCCTACCTACGCCTTACCTACCCTACCTACCTACCCTACTTACGCAACCTACGCCTTACCTACCCTACCTACCTACCCAACCTACGCCTTACCTACCCTACCTTTCTACCCTATTTACCCAACCTACGCCTCAACTACCCTACCTACGCCTTACCTACCCTACCTACCTACCCTACTTATCTAACCTACGCCTTACCTTCCCTACCTACCTACCGAGTGAGATTTATTTATTTATTTCATAACAATTGCTTGCTGTACTAACAGTTTGCACCAAAACGTACAGCAAGCCAAAGACATAAACACTTATAAACTAAAGAACTTTACACAAACATTTAACATAGCTTTATCCTTATACATAAATATATCGACGTCAGGTTCCTGAGCAATTAGGGCGTTAAGCAGATTGAGTGCCTGGGTTGTAGAGGAATATCGCGCCGTCAAGGTACGGGAGGGAGGAGCCGCGAACAGGCATCGCGGAGCACAGGCGCGCGACACCCGGACTCGGTCTGGAGCAAACAGTGAACAGCGAGCCAACGTGGACGAGTCGTCGATCCTATTGTTCAGCATAAAGAAGTAGTGCATCAACAGCGCACACTTACGTCGCAGTTCCAGCGTGTTGATGCCCACCATTCCCGCGACAAACAGAGACGGATATAAATAGGGATAGTACCCATACAACTTTTTGTACAGGTAGCGAGCAAATTTGCGTTGAACCCGTTCTAACATTAGCTTATACTTTTGCTCGTGCGGATCCCACACTAGTGAATTATATTCAAGTTTGCTGCGCACAAAAGAATAATACAATACCATAAGCATTCTTATCTTTAAACCCATTCGTCTGCCTCATGACGAACCCAAGTGATTGGAAGGCCTTAGCACAGATGTTATTGATGTGCCGATTAAAGGTCATATTTACGTCCAATGTCAGTCCCAAGTCCTTGATTTCGTTAACGCGCTCCAGAGGGACATCCGATATGTGGTAGTCATATTGAATGGGTGCATGCAATCGAGTAAATGTAATAGTCTTGCACTTGGAGACATTAAATTCCAAGTGATTGACTTCACTCCATTTTACCACCATATCGATATCCCTCTGCAACGCCTCACAGTCTTGTATGCTATTGATACCCAAGAATAGCTTCAGATCATCAGCAAACATCAGACACTTTGCCGTCCTGACGACCTTCGGCAGGTCATTTGCCATAATAATAAATTGTGTCGGCCCGAGGGTACAACCTTGGCTCACACCAGAACTAGTTACATATGTGCCAGATTTATGCCCACAGAGCTGGACATACTGTAGACGATCAGCAAAATAGCTGGCAAAAAGTTGAAGCAACTTGGGGGTAAATCCTATCGCAGATAATTTTTGTAATAATACGTCATTTTGGACCCGATCAAATGCCTGAGATGACGCTAGCTGTCATATAAACATTGTGCTCCCGTTATAAAATTCTTTAAAATTGTTATTTCAACAGTATCTGCTTAAATACGTCATAGAATCCAAGAAAACAGTACACCTCATCTAGTTTAAAAAAAAAAATATGTTAGACATGTAAAAGCGTTTGTACAAACCAACTTACAGAAATAAAATCATTTATCATTATTTTATCATTTATCATAAACAAAACATATAAATGTGGATAAAATTTTGTGTTCATAAGAGAGTTAAGTGTGGTATTTATGTCTTTTATGAAGTACATAACGCCAAATACTTAGCTATAAAACGTGTGACATACAAAATATAAAGAATAACAACGAAAAAAGTGATTCAACAAAAACTGACACATAGTGAAAAAATATTCAAATCGTTCAAATTACAGCTGACATCATTAACGAACTTTTTTATTTGGAAGAGCCTACTGGTCAACAATTTCAACTGCTTAAATAACAGTCACAGTGGCGAGTACGTCGTACGGCCTACACAGTGCTCGTGTAGTTTGTGACTCGAGTTCGATTCCCGCAAAAGGTTTCACTTTTTGGAATGTTTGCAACATTGGTTCCTGAATTTGACGGGAACTCGAACGTACTAACTAGTTTTATTAAATTATGTGATCAGTTAGTACAAGAGCTTGTGAAAAATGGACTAGAATATCAGTTAAGTAATTTGGCATTATTAAACGGAATTTTAAATAAAATAGTTGGACCCGCATCGCGTACGATTAATTCCAATGGTATCCCGGAGACCTGGGAAGGAATTAGGAGTGCTTTAATTAATAATTTCGCCGATCAACGCGATGAGACATCCTTGTACAATGACTTAGCGCTTTTAACACAAGGTTCAGCAACCCCGCAAGAATTTTACGAACAGTGCCAAAATCTCTTTAGTACTATTATGACTTATATCAGCCTGCATGAAACGATAGCGAGTACCATTGAATCAAAACGTACCTTGTACAAGAAACTCACGTTACAGTCGTACCTACGTGGTCTACGAGACCCGTTGGGTTCTCGCATTCGGTGCATGCGGCCTGATACGATTGAGAAAGCTTTAGAATTCGTGCATGAAGAGATGAATACGCTATATCTGCAGCAGCGTAGCGACCATGCTCCTGACAGCAGGTCGCAGCCCCAGCACCAGGTTAGTCCTAAATTTCCTTATGGCCTCATGCCACCGAATCACGCGGCACCACCTACACCGCGCTCTTTTAATTTACTACCCTTTAGGCCTCCCAATATGGCAGGACCCTCGAGACCGTCTATACCTCAAGGTCAGCAAGCTATTCCGATTTGGCGAAATCAACCTCCTCAATACCGCGGGCCCACACGTACGCAGCAGATGTTTAGTTCACCGCCACCTAATTATACACCCCAGGGTCAATTGCGGCGGTAAGGCCCCTCTTTGAGGAGTGGCTAGAGAGGCGTCACGGCGTCCTCACCTTCCGCCTGACACAGGTCCTCACCGGACATGGCTGTTTTGGGAGGTTCCTGTTCAGGATTAGGCGGGAGGAAACGCCCGGGTGTCACCATTGTGTGGACCACCCAGAGGACACGGTGGAGCATACGGTGGAGATCTGCCCCGCTTGGGCGGAGCACCGCCGTGTCCTCGTGGAGGCGATTGGCGGTGGCGACCTCTCGCGTCCGGCCCTGGTCCAGGCCATGGTACGGAGCGAGAGGGTATGGGAAGCTGTCTCCTCCTTCTGCGAAGCAGTAATGCTCGCAAAGGAGGAGGCGAACGCGTGAGGGAGACGCAAAGGAGACGCCCTCACGCCCCTAGCCACCGCAGGAGACGCCCCGGGCGTAGGGAGTCGCAAGCCGATTCCCGGCCACCGTAGGCACGGGCTTGCGGACGGCAAGTTATGGGTAGCTTACCGTCCGATAAGGACCAAGCCCGAGTTTACGGCGCGTAGTGTTCCACGCGCGCCTCAAAGAGATGTCAGCAAAAGTGACGGGGCCTGATAGGACCGATGCCTGTCTGGGTCGCGGATAAATTTGAAAAAGAGTTACCGCGGCCCTGGCGCAAGCAACTGAAGGAACACGGGTGGGTTTTAGTCAGTAAAAGTCTGACACGCCCTCCCGCTTCACCCAGGGCGGGAGAAGTCATTGGATTCCCACCCAAAAAAAAAAAAAAAAAAAAAAAAAAAAAAAAAAAAAAAAAAAAAAAAAAAAGGGTCAAGTTTTTAGAATGCCCGGTCCCAGCAGGCCAACTACCAGTAATGCCCCGCAACCTATGAGTGGTGTAAGTCACTATGTGGCTAAACCATTCGTCCCACGTGCATCCCACGATTGGACTAAGGCTGGAAATCCGCCGCCCACAAATTATTTTAGAACAAGGGAATTCAATTACAATGATTTTAGCGACCAGTTGCAGTATGACTATTATAGCGATTATTTTGTTAACGGTGATTATTACCCCCAGGAATATTTTGAGTATACCGGTTATGTGTACCCAAATGAATACGTTCATGAGTACCCACAGCCTACAGATTCATATGTTATTGTAGAGGAAGTAAAAGATCCGATTCCGCCTGCCGAAAGGGAGGATTTTCAGAAAGTCCCCAAATCAGAAAAGTCAAAATAGAGATTAATTTACAGACGCAAAGGCAATTGCCGTATATACAAATCTCAGACCCCCCGCTAAAATTATTAATTGACTAGCTGTTGCCCGCGACTTCGTCTGCGAAGCATTAGTAATTCGAATAGCTTATTTTTTATAACGCGGCATAATATTGTGGGTTTTCCATACAAACTTCTACACCTCTTTCCACCCGCTTAAGTAAGATTTCCGGGATAAAACTATCCTATGTCCTGCCCAGCGTCTCAAAATATCTCCGAAACAAATTGCATCTAAATCGGTTCAGCGGTTTAAGCGTGAAAAGGTAGACAGAGAGAAAGACAGTTACTTTCACATTTATAATATTAACTCCGCCCGTGACTTCGTTCGTGTGATGGCAACCAAAAATAAGCTGCTATTAAACCAGAGACAAACGGTCCAGTTAGGTAGTTCCAAATCGATGTAGAGGTCCCCATCCTAGTGCCATTTGATTCTTCAAAGAAACTTTGACACCCCTAAATCGTCTTCTGGGGGTAATTCCGAAAAACTAATGGTGCCAACCTTTATTATTTTGCCAAAGGAATTAGATTTTTATGTGTGAATGTCTCCCTTTTAACCCTTTAAAAAGTTGAATTTCCAAAAATCCCTCCTAAGTGCTCCCCTACATCATAAAAAGAAGCTATGTGCAGTAAAAGTAATCAAAAATCTTTACCACCCCGAAGTCGTATTTTAAGGGTAGTTTCGAAAAACTAATTATTAAAAACCTTTATTGTTTATTTAGGTTGGTATTTATGTCAAGTTTCATGTTTATTCCAAGAAATCAGATTCTTCAAAAAAATTAACATCCCCTAAATCGTCTTGTGGGGGTAGTTTCAAAAAATAATAATAACAACCTTTATTATTCATTTAGGATGGTATATATGTCAAATTTATTGTTTATTCACCCTAGAAATCAGATTCTTCAAAAAAAATTACATCCCCTATGTCGTCTTTTGGGGGTAATTTCAAAAAATAATAAGAGCAACCTTTATTATTCATTTAGGTTAGTATATTAGTGGCAAGTTTATTGACCCAAGAAAAAATTGTTTTTCAATCAATTCAATTTTTATGTTTATAGCTCCATCGACGAACATTCGATGATTTTGCCAATGTCAAGGTAGTTGGTGATAGTCGGTTTACTATTAAGAATACTTTATATAACTATTGATCAGTGTTTGTAACGTTGACCTCCATTGTTCACCATACTAAAAAAGGGGACAAAACATTTTTGGTTATTACATATAGTACGGAACAAAATAAATGTTAAAACATCAAGTATATAATACATAAATAGAAATACTATAGCTACAGTTGGATTTTATTAATATTAATAAATCTATAAAGCATTTTTACTGCGGGGGTATGGACTAAAGATAATAGGAACGGAATGTTAATTGGGCGGGGAATGTTATCAGGGAGTAAGTCATAAAGAGGAATAGTTAAACGAGGACAAGAAAAAAATAAGTGCTCCAGAGTACCCTCCGCTAGTCCGCATTCACACAAAGAATTGTCTCTCACGTGGATTTTGGCCAAAAAGACAGGAGTGCAAACAAACCCAAGTCGGAGTCGAATTATAACGGAGGTAGCTACTTTATTGGAAAATTTAAGTTTGCTGAACCAGCATTTAGATGGAATGTATGGTTGGGTAGAGCCATAAAATTTTCCCTTCAGTAAACGAGTCTTTTGCCAATGGGTATTCCAACACTTCATCATCTCTGGTTTAGCAAGGCAGCGTAAATCACGGGGGTTACAAGATGAACGAGATTCGATCCCGTTCCGAGTAGCCGACTTAGCAATCGAGTCCGCATTCTCGTTACCAACGATACCAGAGTGACTAGGGATCCAAGCCAGTGCAATCTCTATGCCTAAACAATGGCATTTATACAGAAGTTGTTTGATCTGTAAAACAAGGGAAAAATTGTGACGAGAGCGAAAAGGCGATTTTAATAAATCCTGAAGGCAGCTTAGAGAATCCGAGAGAATTAGGGATTTGTTGAGTCCATGCGATTCAATATAGGAAACCGCTTCCAGAAGAGCTATTGCTTCCCCGGTATAAATAGAGCCAAATGGAGAACTACGAACATTTAGAATAATTTTGAATTTAGGAATCCACACAGCAGAACCGACATTGCTATCATCTGACAACTTAGAGGCGTCTGTAAATATCGTGAGCCAATCGTGCCAGTCTTCAGCTAGAATTTTATTCAGTTTATCATTGGCAGCAGGGTCATGTTTAGATATACTAAAGTTAAGCAAAATTTTTGGTTGGAAGAGTAAGGAGTCAAAATCCACTTCAAAGATGGGGTTTGTTTTTGACTGGACTAAAGAAATGTGCATATTATTAAATTTCCTGAAGCTAATAACAAGTAGAGGAGGATTTTTATGGGTCCAATAGGGGGAGGTTGGGATTAGCTCACAAAGTCTACGGAGAAGAGGGCGAAGAGGATGGGATTTATTCTGAATGACTTTATAAAAAAATCTATCACAGAGATATTGTCTACGTAGGTGAAGTGGGGGCTCTAAACATTCTACCTGAAGGGCATTAATAGGAGAGCATTTCATAGCTCCCGTGATAATGCGCAAACACTTAGACTGGATCTTTTCTAGTTTACAGAGGGCTATTTTGTTGCATGGTTCCAGAAGAAAGCTACCATAGTCAAAGTGACTACGAACTATGGCATTATATAGAATTTTCTGGGAAGTTGGATGAGCTCCCCAGCGTACTCCAGAGAGGGCACGTAGGAAATTTACGCCTTTTTCACATTTTTTGGAAATGTAGTCCAAATGATAGAAACCAGATAATTTTGAGTCAAGAATGAGGCCAAGAAATTTAACTTTATCATGGATTAAAATGGGTTCGTTTTCAACTAAAAGGTTTATAGGGGGAATATTACGTTTGCGGGAAAATACAACAGCGTTACACTTGGGCACTGACAGGCTTAGACCGTGGTCAGTTAACCATTGATTTAAATAATGAAGGGCAGAATTTAAGCGAGATGCGGAATCAGAGAAGGAAGTTGAAGTACAGTAGAGAGCGATGTCGTCGGCGTATTGTAGGATTTTACAGAAGCAGCTCACTGAAGACTCTAAATCATACGTGTAAAGATTATAAAGAATAGGGCTTAAGACCGACCCCTGAGGTAGTCCCTTCCATACTAGACGGCTTGGAGAAAGGGAGTTTTGATGTCGAACTGAAATAGAGCGGGACATAAGGAGATTACAAATGATGTTGACCATCCTCACAGGGATACTCAGCTGTAGCAACTTTTGCCTGAGTATTGGAAGTTGGACATTATCGTAGGCTGAAGCTATGTCTAAAAAAACACCAAGAACACTTTCATTTTTGGAGAAAGCAATGCGTACATCAGAAAGAAAAATGCTAAGGCTATCCAGAGTGCCCATGCCCCTTCGAAAGCCGAACTGAGATCTGGATAAAATGCCTTTGGTTTCTAAGATCCATTCAAGCCGGTTCTTGATGAGAATCTCCATGATTTTAGCCAAGACAGAAGATAGAGCGATAGGACGATAAGAAGCTGAGCCTTTTGGGTCTTTTCCAGGTTTTAAAATTGGGATCATTTAAAAGGTAATAAGACAACGTTGTGGATTAAAAGAAGATGTAGTGACTAAAATTGAAAAGAGTATGTTGAGATGGTTTGGCCATGTTGAGAGGATGAATGAAAGGCGACTAACGAAAGGTATTTACAAGGCAGACGTGAATTGAAACGCCGGGAGGGGACGCCCTAGAAAGACATATATAGACCTTATAGGTGATGTTATTCAGAAAGGCCAAGTGCGCAGTACCCATAACCGGCGTGTGTGTATGACTAGATGTATGAATGTGTGTGAAGCAAAAGAAGTATGTAAGGATCGTAGCAGGTGGCGTTCTGTAGTTTCTGCCTACCCCCATGGGAAAAAGGCGTGAGTTTATGTATGTATGTATGTAAAATTGGGATAATTATTTGGGATTATCATGACTCTGGTACTTGGCCTGTATCGAAAAAGAAATTTATTAGTTTAAGGAAGAGTAGTTTACAGTTAGAAGAAGATTTGGAAATGAACGAGTAGGGGATTCCGTCGACACCCGGGGCAGAATCACGATGGTGATCTAAGGCAAATGTTAATTCTGAATAAGATAATGGGTCATCAAATCTATCAGAGGGAGAGGGCGAAGGAGGATTTATAGTGGGAAGGCAATCAAAATTAGGAACAAAGGGGGGGGCTAATTTAATAATAAAGTCTTCCAACCAGGAACCTGTGTCGTTGGTTGAAATGTCAGGAGGCTGGTCACAAGCTCTGCGGAAGATTTTAATTTTTTTCCACACTAGGGAAACTGGAGAGCGTGCAGAAAGAGACTCACAAAAGTTAAGCCAACCACTTCTTTTCTTTTTAGCCAATAACCTACATGTATTTGCAGAAATCTTTTTATAATTCAAATAATCGGTCATGTTTAGACTAGAGGAGAAAGTGTTTTCTGCTACTTTGCGTTTACGAACACTATCCGTGCACTCAGCATCCCACCAAGGTGGAGAAGGTAATAAGTGACGGGCGGAGTTCTTCAAGGGGATTGAAAAATCGGCCGCTCTCATTAAACATTCAACGAAATCGTTGTAGAGTGCAAGGGAGTTGGAAGAATTTATTTGGGGAAAGTTTTGAAGTTCGGAGTCCAGATGGGACGAGAACTTAGGCCAGTCAGCTTGGGGAAGGCGATATTTTTGTAGAGGTTGGATTGGAGGAGTACGAGGATGAGAATTAGGAAATGAAATTAGTATAGGAAAATGATCACTACCGAAAGAATTAGGAAGAACAGACCAGGCAGCAGTTGAAACTAAGGAAGGAGAACAGAAAGAAAGGTCTGGGACACTAATATTTTGGGTAGGGGAAACCCTGGGGATGGGGATGGAATAGAAGAGAAAACTCTGTAATACCTCTTAAATCGTCTTTTGGGGGTAGTAGCAAAAAACTAATAATGACAACCTTTATTGTTTATTTAGGATGGTATTTCTACCAAGTTTCAAGTTTATTCACCCAAGAAATAAGATTCTTCAAAAAAACTAACATCCCCTAAATCTTCTTTTGGGGGTACTTTCAAAAAATTATAAAAGTGACCTTTATTATTCATTTAGGTTAGTATTTGTGGCAAGTTTCAAGTTTATTGACCCAATAAATCAGAATTTTCAAAAACACTGTAATACCTCCTAAATCGTCTTTTGGGGGTAGTTGCAAAAAACTAATAATCACAAACTTTATTGTTTATTTAAGATGGTATTTATGTCCACTTTCATGTTTATTCACCAAAGAAACCAGATTCTTCAAATAAATAACATCCCCTAAATCATCTTTTGGGGGTAGTTTCGAAAAACTAACAATGAAAGTATTTATTTAGAATAGTATTTATGTCAAGTTTCAAGTTTATTAACTGAAGTAATAAGATTCTACAAAAAAACTTTAACACCCCTAAATCGTCTTTTGGGGGTAGTTTCAAAAAATAATAACAGCAACCTTTATTATTCATTAAGGTGAGTATTTGTGGCAACTTTCAAGTTTATTGACCCAAGAAATCAGATTTTCCATACAAATTTCAACAACCCCTAAATCATTATTTGGGGGTAGTTTCGAAAAACTAATAATGTCAATCTTTATCATTTACTTAGAATACTATTTGTGCTAAGTTTCAAGAATTTTGGTCGAAGGAATTAGATTTTTCATACAAACTTTCAACCCCCCTTTTTACCCCCCTAGGGGTAGAATTTCCAAACATCCTTTCTTAGTGCACACTTACGTCACATGAAGAACCTTTCTGCCAAATTTCATGCTTCTAGGCTTAGCAGTTTTGGCTGTGCGTTGATTGATCAGTCAGTCAGTCAGTCAGTCAGTCACCTTTCGCTTTTATAGATATAGATAGAAGATAGATACAGGTGCAAATATGTCTTTTGTTAGCCCCGCAGTAGTTCAAAAGTTCTTATCCCATATAACGTGTATTTTTTTTTTTTTTTTTTTTAAAACGTTGCTCCACACTAGGAATTTCTTCCTGTATCGTGGGTGCGTTTACAAACATATAAACTCACATACACAACACCCAGAGCCGGAACAACTATTTGTAGGTCATACAAATATTTGTTCCGTGCGGGAATCGAACCCGCGACACGCAGCACAGCAGTCAATCACTCAACCACTGCGCCAACCGTGCGCCCAAAATTATGATCCCTTTGAAGTAACGAATATTCACGCTACCACTAGAAGTGATTATTCCATTACCATACCGTGTTTCCCGGAATTTAATGAACCAGGTGAAATAACTCTTTTCGTTTATGCGTTCCATACATTGTTTGATGGTTTGATTGGCTATGACTTGTTAGAAAAACTGGAATCTAACATCGATCTGAAAAATAGACTGCTGGTCACTCGTAACTCTAGTAATCCTTTATTGATGTACGATTCGCGCAATAGTAACCTATACGAAGACATAGTACCGGCTAATTCATCTAAACTAGTAAAAGTTCCAATAAATTCTGAGGACGGTGACGTTTTAATTCCAGAACAGTGTATTTCAAATGGTTTAATATATGATTACGTTACAACTGTAAAAAATAACAGGGGTATAATAGAGGTAACTAATCCTTCACGTCATGATGTAGTCTTTTCTATGGATCGCCCTGTCGGTGCGGAAGTATTCAATGTGCAGTGCATGCGCGCCGATAATCAGTCCAATCGCGTAAACGAAGTTCTATCCCGTCTACGTACAGACCATTTGAACCCTGAAGAAAAAGCTAATCTAGAAGCACTTTGCTCTCGGTACGCCGACGTATTTTATATTGATGGGGAATCATTGTCCTTCACTAACCAAGTAAAACATTCCATACGAACAACGGATGATATACCAATCTATACTAGAAGTTACCGATCCCCATTCATACATAAGCAGGAAGTTCAAGATCAAATCTCTAAAATGCTTGAACAAAACATCATACGTCCCTCACAGTCTGGGTGGAATTCCCCCATCTGGGTAGTTCCCAAGAAAGCCGACGCCAGTGGAAAAACCAAATGGCGCTTGGTTATAGATTTTAGGAAATTAAACGAAAAAACCATAGACGACCGCTATCCTATACCCAACATTTCGGACGTCCTAGACAAGTTAGGTAACTGCCAGTATTTCACCACCCTGGACCTCGCGAGTGGTTTTTACCAGGTTGAAATGAACCCGGATGACATCCATAAAACCGCGTTTACAGTCGAGCATGGACATTATGAATTTCTCCGCATGCCGATGAGTTTAAAAAACTCTCCATCAACCTTCCAACGGGTGATGGACAATGTCTTACGGGACCTTCAAAATGTTGTGTGTTTAGTGTATTTAGACGATATTGTCGTTTTTTCAGTATCCCTTCAGGAACACATGATAAATCTGGAAAAAGTATTTCAGAGACTCAGAGAATCTAATTTCAAAATACAAATGAATAAATCGGAATTTTTAAAGTTAGAGACAGCATATTTAGGACACATAATTAGCAGAGACGGCATTAAACCTAACCCGGATAAGATTATAGCTATCCAGAAATTTCCACTGCCCAAAACAGCTACTGAAATTAAACGTTTCCTAGGTCTGTTAGGGTATTATAGAAAATTTATTCCAGACTTCGCTCGTATAACAAACCCTATGACACAATGTCTTAAAAAAGGTTTGAAAATTGCCATAACCGATCCAAATTATATTAGTTGTTTTGAGAAATGCAAAACCCTCTTAATCAATGACCCGATCTTACAATATCCAGACTTTAGCAAAGACTTTATACTAACAACCGACGCATCTAACCTTGCCATTGGTGCCGTCATCTCACAAGGTCAAATAGGTACTCACAAGCCCATTGCATACGCATTCCGCACACTAAACACTAGTGAAATTAACTACAGTACAATTGAAAAAGAATTGCTGGCAATTGTATGGGCAACCAAATACTTCCGCCCTTACCTATTTGGTAGGAAATTTAAGATCGTTACTGATCACAAGCCCTTACAATGGGTCATGAATTTAAAGGAACCCAATTCTCGTTTAACCCGCTGGAGACTAAAGCTAAGCGAGTTAACTTCACTACTATCTATAAGCAGGGCAAGCTGAATACTAACGCAGACGCTCTGTCCCGCATCGAAATCAACAATGAGGATGCGAACTCAATAGCAGTTAACACGTCTGAAAAATCCCCTTCAGTGGTTGGTTCTACAACTGCAACAGCTCACACCAGTGCTGAGAACCCTATATTAGAAATACCGATTTCTGATGAACCTTTAAATAAATTCCACCGCCAAATATCCTTTATAATCGTAGGAGATATAAAAAAACGCCCAACTGTGTCCAAACCTTTCGAAACCCACACTAAAACTACCATACAACTATCCGAGTCTAACCTTGAACAAGACGTAATAAATGCCGTTAAAGAATATGTGAATCCCAAAGTAAAAACATGAATTCTCATCCATCCCCCTCTAGACATGTACAATATAATTCCGATCATCCAAGATAAATTCAAAAGCGCCGCCTTGGATATGGTTTTAACGAAAAAAGAAGTAGAGAACATCAAAAATTACCTGGACCAACAGGAAATTATTCGTAATTACCATGAAGGAAAAACCAACCACCGTGGTATAACTGAATGTTTCCTTGCCTAATCACATCGCTATTATTGGCCCAAAATTAAAGAAAGTATATCAAAGTATATTAATGAATGTAGTATCTGTGGCCAAGCAAAGTACGATCGCAACCCCATTAAACAAAAATTCTCCATAGTTCCTCCCCCAACTAAACCCTTTGAAATTTTACATCTGGACCTTTTCACAGCACAAAATGAGAAATTTCTCACTCTAGTAGACGCTTTCTCGAAATATGCTCAAGCATATCATCTTAGAGATGGTACCGCGTTAAGTGTCGTTCAAGCTCTTTTAACGTTTTGCACCCACCATGGCGTTCCCTATACGATAGTCACGGACCAAGGACCCGAGTTCACTAATGCATTATTTTCAGAATTTGTCCGACTCAATAAGATATACAACATCATAAAATCCTTGCACATACTCCTAACGATAATGGAATAGTAGAGCGCTTCCATTTTACCATTCTGAATCCTGAAGTTGGAAAAGCGTAATGAACCCGCCGTAAATCTCATGCCCTATGCAGTTTTAGGTTATAATAGCTCAATACATAGTTTCACCAAATGTAGGCCTATAGATCTAATCACAGGACACTTTGATCCCCGCGATTCCTTGGATCTAAACCTATCTGAGCACCTACTGCAAAATTATTTACAAGACCATAAAAAACGATTAACCCAAGTCTACGAAATAATAAATGAGACCGCCCTCCACCGTAGGACCGAATTAACTGAAAGTAGGAATAAAGATCGTGAACCTGAAAAGGAATATAATCCTGACCAACAAGTATTCGTCCGCAATCCTCTAGCTAACAGACAAAAGTTAGCCCCGCGTTTCACTAAAGACATAGTCATGGCCGACCTTCCCATACACATGTCGGGTTTAGTCAATAGTACGGACGTTAAAACAAATCGCAAGCACGCCATCTGGCGGCAAAGCAAGAACTACGCATTGGCGCGCTATTTCTAATCACTTGCGTGGTGGGGAACATAGAATATGGCAGTCGAGTACTGACAGCCTTAGAGCTAACACGTCGTAGAATCAGTGTCGATCCGTAATATTAGTAAGCAAGAATGTAACTGAGTTGTGACTATTTAAATAAACCCAGTGTATCGAATAACTTCTGTGATTTCATTTGCACGATTGTACCCAACGACCTGCCCACACAAGATGTCTTAACCTAAGGGAATACATCCTGACTTCCCGATGGTTTGCATCAATCGGCCAGCCCTGATGCGACATCAGAATTGGGATTCGGTCGTGCTAATGAGATGACACGTAAAAACAATGCTAGTGAAAATGGCGGTTACATTCTTGCAAAAAAATACGGTGTCATTTGAGATGGAAACAATTGTAGTTCGTTTCTGCGACTACCCTCAGTCGTGAATAATGAAAAACCAGCCCGGAGCGGAGCAGTAAGGACGCTAGCAACAACCAAGGAGCTGGACAGGACAAGGAGGAGCGTGTGCACGTGTGGAAAGATACGCTCTGATCTTTATGCCAATCTGGTGAGTCGTTTTCATTTTGTTATGACTAAGGAAAAGTGTGTTCATTATTCCAAATTCTGGTTTTGTGTTCGATATGGCGGTCTATTGATCGTCGGGGTGGCCCGTGTCAGATTATAATTTCATGTTAGTTATCAAGTTTTGGTGTTGTTGAAGAGTTATTATTCTACTATCACTGTCAATAACCTTGACTAGTCTTAGCTAACTATTATTGTTTGGAAGTTAGAACGATATAGTGACAGTGACGAACCTACCTTACGCTTCAGTCTGGATATTAAGATAAATCCAAAAGAAATATTTTGACTAGTTTTGTAGTGTGATAGTTTTATGTAGTGAGAGTTAACTAAGTTTGAGAAGAAGCATAGTATTCTTCTTTTGTGGTCGGAGGGCCAAACTATCTAAAAGGTGATAAAACCTACCAGGTCTCGTTAATTGCGACTTAAAATGCTATGACATCGATTAGATTCTCTAAAGCCCATATACCTACCTGGGCACTTGGGACACCGTAATGTGTGGTTCATGTTTTGGACAGAAACTCTGCACTAATATTCGATGTCCATAATAACCTATTTGGCCATGCCGGTTTAGGTTATTACTACTACTAAAAGCTCGTGGCTAAATAATAACAGCCGCACTGGTCGATCATCAAGATTGAGCGGCGCTTGGCGGGGTCGGTCCGTGGATGGATGACCGTTTAAACATTTCCTCCGTGCCTCGGAGGGCGCGTTGAGCCGTTGGTCCCGGCTGTCATTTGGGGGTCTTTGACGGTCGTTGCGGCTGGTCAGAAGCCTGAGATCTGACATCAGTCTTGCCAAGGGGTACCGTGTTACCCAGTTGCTGGGTTGTGGAGGTCGGATAGGCAGTCGCTTCATGTAAAGCACTGGTGCTCGGCTGGGTCCGGTGGGACTGGAAGCCGGCCCCAGTGTTGTTGGGGGGGGGCTAGGCAGATTGATCGGTTTAGGTTACTACACCAGTGCACCAGTTAAATTCCATCAAAGCTGTGTATGGTTAAAATAAGTGTGTGAACATATACTCTCGTAGTGTTTTTCATGTTTCAGATACCATATTGTGTCGCAGCCTGAAGCCTCTGCTGGAGGCTAGCGATTCAGATGCTGAGCGCGAAGGTTGACATTCAACATCTGAGAGGTTAAGAGGAACGGCAGGCTAGCAGTTCGCAGGTCGTAGCCGAACGTTACAAGCGCGCGCAAGTTTGGAATGGAATACTCGGTGAGTCGCTTCCATGTTATTTTGATAGTGAGGTCGTTGTTCTCTAGTGAAGAGATGCTAGAACGATTTTTAATAGTGTTCATGTTTGACCACTGAATTGGTAGTGGTTATATCTAGCACTATCACTAGGTAATTAAGACACACTTAGTAAAAAACCAGTAGTTAAAGAGTTTCCTATTGGCGGTAATTCTTTCGACATTTGGTTCAGTACGAACTTTAAGTACGAACTTTAGGATGAGATATCCCATAAGAAGGAGATAAGATATCCAAAATGACTGAATAACTAGTCGTTTTCAGTGGCAAAGCGAGTTAGTGATGTCATTGGGCTAACGTAATTGTATCGAGTTAGTAACGGTGCTGGTCATTTGCGTGTATTCAGAACAGATCTTGTTGCGTAACAATGTACAACCACCGTCTTCAGATCTGAATTCACTTGCTTATTTTCAAAGTAAATATTATGATAGCAGTAGATCTCGCGATCGTGTTCCGTACATAAAAACTGAGTTAGTTAGCGATAGTAAAGGGTTACTGTTGATAATCTGTTTTAAACGATATTGATCTGAGTTATTCGTGAAGCTCCTTCACACGAGGTATTAAGAAGCAAATATTATCAGGCAAATATCCCCTCATATTAATAGTCTGTATTTTCCAAGATCTTTAAGTAAAAGCGTGAATCTTGTAGGATGGATACCCGATCACCAAGTTCCTTGAGAGTTAGACGTCATAGTTGATGACAGTGGTAATGAGACCAAATCTGATTAAGAATGGCTTGTACACTCATACTCGAAACTTTAGACCGCACCTCATGCGTAACATGTGGCGATGGGTCTAGAAGGAATCGTTGGTGCGATTTCTGTCTGTGTTGGTGCACAGAGCGCTTCATGTGTTGTAGCACATATTGCGCAAGATTTTTGAGAATCGTTGGTGCGATTCTTGTCTGTGTTGGTGCACAGAGCCCCTCATGATGTGGTGTAGCATATGTGGCGGCAGATATGTAAAGAATCGTTGGTAGATACGATTCTGGCTTGTGTTGGTGCACAAGGGCCCCTCATATGGTGTAGCATATGTGGCGGCAGATATGTAGAGAATCGTTGGTAGATACGATTCTGGCTTGTGTTGGTGCACAAGTCACAATTAAGGTTTCATGAGTTGAGTATGCAATGCCTATGAATCATTACAAACCGTTACAGAATTGTAACAATTACTTTGATTAGTTGTTGAACTTGTTGATCGGCGGACCTTTTTCTAATGAAGTGTTTTTTGGGAAACTTTGGTACGTAAACTAAATAGAACCTTTACTTTATTAAGTCTGCGACAGGTGATTATGACAGGGCAGTGATCGTTATACACTGAAAGCTTTAGATAGGTACGCTCAGAACCTACAAGTATGCACACGGTAGGTTAAGAAAGATGCCAGCGGGTCATGTACCAGTCGATGTTGATGTTTAAAGGATTTTAATGTTGATGAGCAAGCTTAAGATGTCGAGTAATTGAGTCTATCAGCCATATTATGTTTGACCGAACCAGTGGATTCTGGCGGAGGTCGGGGTCTAGAGAGACCGTTGTGTGAGAGCAATATAATTGCTGGTCGGCTATAGAGCCGTGGCGTTAGAGGTTTTACTCGAGGGTTTCTATAAGCTTGGCAGTTTTTGCTGCAGCAGTTTTGAAATTTGTCTGGAATGACTGTGGTACATGGCCCAGGGTAAAGATTTTGTTAAAGATCAGAGTTCTAAAATTGCCCTATTATCACGAACCCAATGATCTAGTTTGGTCAGAAGTAGCCGAGTGTTGTGTGTTGGCATGTGTGGCAACTGTTGGCCATTATGGCAACTGTTGGCCTGTGTGGCAACTAAAGGCCAGTGTGCCAACTGGAGGCCAGTGTGCCAACTGGAGGCCAGTGTGCCAACTGGAGGCCTTTATGGCAACTGGAGGCCAGTGTGCCAACTGGAGGCCTTTATGGCAACTGTAGGCCAGTGTGGCAACTGGAGGTCTTTGTAGCAACTGTGGGCCTGTAGGGCACCTGTAAGTCGGTGTAAAAAACACGTTTGTGTAAGGAACCTTACAGAGGATTCCTGTTGAGTTAAGAGGTTAAAATAAAGTAAACTCGCATAGTCACGCGAGAGGTGAGGTCGCCATGTTAATATTGATGACGTTGAATCGTCAAGCCTTCATTACGAATATTGAAATAATTTTGGTTTACTAATTTTGATTACTATGCGTAGATTGTGTTAGTAAGATACACAAAGCTCAAGTACCAATTGAGATAGTAGATGATGAATTGACGTAACATACGACAGACTAAATGTCTGTGGGGAACTGGTTCTAAGTTCAGAGAGTTGAGTTGACTCGACATCGTGAGGATGTGCGAGTAGAGCAATTGTGATTGCTAAGAGAGCTTTGAGATAGCTAAGAGAGCTATGTGATAGCTAAGAGAGCTATGTGATGGCTAAAGATCGTGAATAAGATACCTGGTGTCTTGTTTCTTTTGTTTCATTAAATGTGACATTAATGACTATCAGTGGTACTTGGACTTTGTAATCACGAAGATCGGGTGCTTTTAGGTACCGGATCGATGATTAAGTTGCTATTTTCTTTAAATTGAAAATAGAATTACTTGTTCCTTGCAATGGTGAACAGAGAGATTTAAATGATCATGTTTGATTATTTCGAAATGTTTCCTCACTCTAGAGTATGAGTCAGGATTGGACGAACGAATACTGTTTGGAAATTTTGTGTTTCAGAATAACATCCCTTGTATGATGGGAGACTGGCGGGTCGGAGTAGACTAAGAGGACGTGTGGCGCAACACGACATGAGATGACAGTGAGCAAGGACAAGAAGATAATGCCTGCGGGTGATAGATTTGGGGATCTGTCACCTGAGAGAGGCCCGAGAAGGCGACGTGCTGTGTTCCACGCTCGCCTCTCAAAACAAATTACGGCCTAGAGAACACCATGTGGTTTTAGTCAGTAGGAGTCTGACAGACCCCTCAGCTTTCCCCAAGAGCTGAGGACATTCATGAGAATTTCCACATGATTCGATACACTGTTAACCCTGACAATGAGAAACAGACGAGGACGCCTGTCTCGCAGGATGGCCGTGTCGGGTTTAGTCAATAGTACGGACGTTAAAACAAATCACAAGCACGCCATCTGGCGGCAAAGCAAGAACTACGCATTGGCGCGCTATTTCTAATCACTTGCGTGGTGGGGAACATAGAATATGGCAGTCGAGTACTGACAGCCTTAGAGCTAACACGTCGTAGAATCAGTGTCGATCCGTAATATTAGTAAGCAAGAATGTAACTGAGTTGTGACTATTTAAATAAACCCAGTGTATCGAATAACTTCTGTGATTTCATTTGCACGATTGTACCCAACGACCTGCCCACACAAGATGTCTTAACCTAAGGGAATACATCCTGACTTCCCGATGGTTTCACATCAATCGGCCAGCCCTGATGCGACACACATATATACCAGAAAGAAACGAGGTCCTGTTGCAAAATCTCGTCTGAAGAGAAGCCCTAAAGAGTCTACATTGTTACAGGATGTTACTGCTGCTACTCCTGCAGATGACGCAAGGACAAGAAGTAATGATTGATCCTTTAGGAAACTTGAATGCCCTGGAATACTTCCGTTTAATTTAGGAACTACGCGTATCATTTCCCATTATCATTCCTTTCTCAACTATGTTAATCTCGACGGTATACAATCCCAGATATATACAGTTAAAACACAATTGACAGACGTTAGTCATAAACTAAATAATAAGACGTCTCTATTATTTGAACCGCACATGAACTACCTTACATCTAAATTAACTAAAATATCTATGCAGCTAGAGTCATTTGAACATAATCGTCATAAAAGAGGACTCGTTGATGGTCTCGGTTCTATTATTAAGAGCATATCCGGTAATCTTGACCAGACTAATGCAATCAAATATAACAATGCTATAACAGTCCTTAAGGAAAATGAGTACAAGATGCAAGCTCAACTTAATCAGCATGTTAGTCTATCTAAAACTTGGCTTTCATATAATGCCAACTTATTAACTAACATAACAAAAAACCAAGAGAGAATAGGTAATGTTTTAAATCGGATAATCAATAGTACAGCAGACTTCGATTTTACCCAATACATCCACATGGCTCAACACTTAATTATCTTAGATAGACAATACATAGACAATTTGTTCGAAGAGTTCCATAAACTAGAATACACTCTAGCCTTAATACGTACACTAAGCACACCCATATGGCAGTTAGTATAGCTGAAATTAGGAATATGTTAGATAAATTAAGGATTTTATACTCGAACGATGAAATCCTCGAAATAGAATTAAGGGATTATTATGACGTAATTAAGCTAGGATACTTTTATATAGATAATCAGATAGTTATAGTATTTAAGGTGCCGATTGCCTTTCCCCCAATCTATAGCCTTTACAAACTGTCCATTGTCCCTAACAATAACAATAAAATCCTTTTACCTACCTTACCCTTTATTGCGATTTCCGGACAAGATTCTATGTACATGGAGGCTGAATGCCCGAAGGTAAATTCTCTGTACCTCTGCGAAGCAAAATCAAAGTACAAGACCCAAAATGATCCGGATTGTATCCAGCATCTGATCTCCAAGCAAGAACTTCTCCATATTGCAAGCTGTCCTGAGTCACATTGAAGAGAGAAGCTGTGGAACAACTCGACGAGAAACACTACACCATCAGTTTCCCACACCCAACCAAAGTGAAGATATCCTGCAGACAAGAAACATATAAAATCCTTGAATCTATATAGATCTCTTGGGTCTATATAGATCTTCTGTCGGCCCTTTTTCAATATTATAAAATGTAATTTTAAATCAATCCTTAATGTTTCGGGCCCGGCTCAACCGTAATAAAATGAGATGAATGAATGGCCACATGACGCGAAATGGCGTGAGAAAATAAGACGCAACCGTTAGGTGCTCCGTCCCCTGTAATGTATCTACCTGGGCTGGGCCGGACACAATGTACCGTAAGCATTGTCTCGTAGCTTTCAGATAATTAAGAAATTACCACGTGCATATTTGACATAGGATTGACGTAGGTGCCATGTGAGTAGAGCTATCTACACTTGTAATGTATATAAGAACTAGAGAAAAGGTAGATAGTTAGTTAGGATTGTCTCGCAGTTTTCTCCTTTGTTACAAAACTAAATCACCACGTGTAAGTTTTATATGTCACATGTATGTGCCATGTGAATTTTAGAGTAGGAGTATAATAAAACTTGTAATATACATAAGATTTAGAGAAAAGGTAGCTAATTAGATAAGATTATGTATATTGTCATAGTTTAATACTTGGAGTAAGGAGGAATCTAGATTAGGACTTTTGTGTTGACCTTTTTACACATTTTATATTTTTCCTATGTAGAATTAAGTATGTAGATTAAAAAAATGTATAACTTGTGTAAATTTAAGTAAGATAAGTTTTATAAAATCGGCATTTCTGTGGTGTCATGCTTGAATACGGTTGAAAGGTAGGGGCGCCATTGTTCTCGCCGAGCGGTTTTTGTATAAAAGCCGTCCCGCTTGGAGGCAGAGACACAGTCGGTTTTCCACTCTACAAGGAGTAATAAGTAAGGAATAAATTGAAGATACGAATCAAGACAGTATTTTCATTTCCTCAACGAGACTCCAACCGAACAACAATACAGTACACTTCAGTCTGGTCCTTCGAGCCGGATTGGCCACATTGCCCTCAAAAGTCTGGTTCCTCGATAGCCGGATACAAGATCCAAGAACCCGCGGCAACCAGTCCACTTCAATATGGTCCTTCGAGCCGGATACAAGAACCAAGAATCTGCGGCAACCAGTCCACTTCAGCCTGGTCCAGCGAGCTACGGATTCAAGAACGAAGAACCCGTGGCAACCAGGCCCAATACAATCTGGTCCATCAAGCAGCGGATACAAGAACGAAGAACCCGCTGCAACCAGAACAACCGAGCTGCAGACCAATTACGAATATCTGCGGCAAGAGCGAAGAAAGGAACCCGGCTGTCACCGAGCTTCAGACGAAGTAAGAAGATCTGCGGTAAGAACAAAGCTGTACGGAACAGGACCGGTTTCGAACGTAACCGGTCTTGAACCTGACCAGCTAAAATCCAACCGAACCCGACCGGCTCACCGAACCGAGCCGACCGGTTTCACCCATAGTACCGACCCGAAGAGGTACCAACCCGTCGTGCTAAACCAAACGTGCTTAACGACTCAAGATGGTGTTCACAAGGAGCCAGGGAGACGCAACCGAGATGGAAGAACAGCTACGCATCCAAGAACAGGAAGCGCGACGCGTCCAAGAAAAGGAGGCGCGCCGCCATGAAGTGGAGCTGATCGAACGGGAGCAAAGAAGAAGACTCTCACCGGACCCACCAGCATCACCAGTCTCGAGAACAGCGAACAACAGCGCAGCGGGGCCTTCCAGTGCACAGACGACAAACACCGCGATCCGACAGCGAATGACGTCACCGACCAGGACAATGAGATCGCAACGGTCCACGACAAGCGTCACAACAAGGCTACGGATGGCGGAACTGGAGGCTGCAGAGAAGCTAGCAGCCATCCGAACCCAGCAACTGGTACTGGAAGAAGAGCTAGTCAAGAAGAGACTAGCAGTGGAGGTGTCAGCGATCAACGAAGAAGAAAGCGTACAAGAGGAACAAGAGCCCTCTCGTTCACACGAAGAGCCTCATCAAATGGTGGATGAATGGCTGAGGACGAATCCCCTCAACTCACGGGGGGAGGAGGGACCAAGAGAATCCAAACAGCTACGCTTCACATCTAGAACGAGATCGCCGACCCCCACAAGAGCGAAGGACAGCATCGAGCACTTGGCAGCAACGCTAGAAAAGATGCCCCGACCTAGGCCTAGGCATACGGAGCTACCTACATTTTCCGGAGCGGCCAACGAGTGGCTGCCATTCAAGGTGGCTGCACGAGATTCGACAGACATGTACCAGGTTACAGCAGCCGAGAACGTATAAAGGCTGAGAAGCTGCCTCAAATGAGAAGTAAGAGACGCCGTGGCCGCCCTTCTACATACGGCCACTGATCCAGGCGTCATTATGAAGACCCTTGAGCAGTGCTTCGGACGACCGGAAGTCATCATCGACCGGGCACTGGATGACCTCAAGAAGCTTCCGAAACCTAGTACATCGGCCACAGAACTCAACAGTTTCGTTGTCAAGCTACAAAACATCATTTGCGTGCTGCAAACAATCGATCGAAGAGGTTACTTGTTCAACCCTTTTATGACCCGGGAAGTACTGGACAAGCTCAGCCCGCATCTCCGATCCCGCTGGTGTGACTACGCCTACAATCAAGAAGGGACAACGGATCCGGAAATCGTGGTGATGTCTCGGTTTCTAATGCGAGAGGCGGACCGAGCGTTACGATATACGTACGCTCCGTCTACAAGCGCCGCCGCATCGATAAAGGAAACTCTACCCATCGTGACACTCAAGAAGAAGGCGAGCGTGTTCACTACAACCGAAGGAAGGGAAGAAGAAAAGGACAAGTGCCCCAAGTGCGAGCAAGCCCACGTGTTGACGCGGTGTCCGCGGTACAAGACGCTTACGGTAGAGCAGCAATGGAGCTTCCTGAAATCCAATAGGATTTTCTTCAAATGCGCCCAGCAACAACACAGGCGCATAAGCTGCAAGGCGCAACTGTGCGGCGTGGATCAATGTCGCCGCCCGCATCATGCGACGCTCCATCAAGCGGTACGCGAAGCGCAGACCGAAGACACGGGGAAGGCTGAACCACCAAAGGAGGAAGCGGTCCTGTCCGTGGCTACCCGACCTGCTACTGGGCCACAGGCAGTCTTGCTCAAGATGTGCCCTGTCATCGTGTCCGGACCACGGGGGGAGGTCAAGATCTACGCGCTCCTAGACGAAGGGGCCACGTCACCCTAGTGGACGAAGAACTGGCGGCGAGCGTCGGGGCAGAAGGGCCATCACGGCCGCTCCACCTGAGCGGGGTTAACATGTCGCTGCGAGCTTGTCGCTTTTGATAACGCATGGTGGCCAATGCTATTACTTAAAATGAAAACTCGGGGCTGCTACAGAAATATATATAATCTAGTTTACTCTTACTTTTTAAATGGTTCCGCGAAACTCAAACTCGGTCATCATTCCATCTCGAAGTCTCTCACCATGGGATGTCCTCAGGGTTCGGTTATTGGTCCACCTTTATGGAATTTAGGCTTTGATGATTTCCTCGCGATTCCGCTTCCTAGCGGCTGTTCATTAACCGGTTACGCGGACGACGGTCTTCTGCTCATTCAATCAAGTACTCGAGCTGGACTCGAGAACTTGGCTGACACTTGCCTACGATTAATATCTCAGTGGGGCGATCGAAACCGCCTGACCTTTGCTCCGCACAAAACTTATCAACTCATTTTGAAGGGTAATCTTAAATCGTGTCCTACTATTAAATTTAATGACGTTCCCGTAAAAAGGAAGCAGTCCGTGTGCTATCTTGGTCTAGTGTTAGAGAGGAATTTTGCATTTATAGATCATATTAAAATAGTCGGTGAAAAAGCAAAAAAAAATTTCTATGCCTTAACGAGAATATCTAAATCTACGTGGGGTCTGTCTTTTTTAACTTTAAAAACTATTTATGGGGCTACTTACTTGGGTTGTATGTGCTATGGGGCGCCTGTTTGGGCTGATAGGGCCACCATAGGGGCGGTACGACGTAAATTACTTCAAAGTCAGCGTTTGGCTTTGATATTCTTATGCAAAGCATACAGGACGGTTAGTACGGAGGCCTTACCGATACTTGCTGGTGTACTTCCGGTCGACCTTGAAGTGCAGCGACGTGCTGCAATGTACTATTCCACACGAGAGACCGCGGACGCGAACTTTTTAACGCGGAGTGGCCGTGAGAAAATCTCTAGATTATTTAAACCACCTATTGACGTCTGGGAGGAACTTTTATCCGAATGGCAATGTAGGTGGGATAATTCTATCAAGGGCCGACACCTCCACCAATTCTTTCCATCCGTTCGCGTGCGGCTGGCCAGCACGTGGCTGGAAGTGGATCACTGTGTTGCCCAATTTCTCACGGGACATGGTAACTTTAAAAGTAAATTATTTTCTTTCAAGCTCGTTGCCTCGCCTTTATGTCAGTGTTCTACATCTGACTGCGAATATGTACAATCTGCACATCATATCTTATGGGAGTGTATTCTTTGGCAGAATGAACGTAATATTATGTTGAATAATGTACAGGCTGCATCAGGAGTTGTTTACTATACGGACCTTGTGGAAACTAGAACAAATTTCCGTGCGTTCAAGCGTTTTTGCCATACCTATTATTGGAACCAAATATAACAGCTCACAATGTTAGGACCCATTAATATGTATTAATGCTAATTTTTTTTATCCGTGGTGCTAGGCAACTGGGCTTATCCCAGTTGTATATGACCCTTTGTGCCTATTGGCCTTGTTTGTTCTGTCTCCTGCTTGATATGGAGGGAAGTGGAAATTTACATTTTTCCTACTCCTCCTTTATTCTTTTCTGATTAATTTCGTTGCGGGATCCAAGACAGGTAAATTCATTCTCCGGGACTTCGTCGAGCTTCATTGCCTCGGCGCTTTTCTGGTGGTCGCCACTGTTGATTCTGGCTTTCAGGAGTTGCAGTGGTTTGGGAATAGTGCGGTGGGATTGTCCCAAAAAAAAAAAAAAAAAAAAAAAAAAAAAAAAAATGTCGCTGCGAGATATGGGCAGCCAAACAGTAAACATCAACGTGAAGGGACTGAAGAGTGACGAGAGCTACAAGGTCAGAGCGAGGACCATGAAGGATCTCCGGCTGCACCAGCAGTCTATTCCCGACACGCTGCTGGATTACGAGCACCTGAGGGACCTGACACTAGAAGAGGTGTGTTACGAACTGGCGCGCCCCGGGTTTTGAGTGGGTACAGACCACTGGGAGTGCATAGTGTCCCGCGAGCTCCGAATCGGCGGCCCTAACCAACCGGCAGCACCAAGAACGCAATTAGGATGGGTGGTGCACGGAACCGCACCACGCAAGAACATCGTTAAAAAAGGGAACGTGCTGCATGTGTACGAGCCCGACCGAACCAAGGGTGCATGCAGCCAGGAACTCCACGACTTAGTCGAAGCCCACTTCAGTATCGACGCACTCGGCATACAAGTTAAGCCGAGAGTCAAGGCGAGCGATCAACGGGCCATTGACATAGTCGGGAGGACAGTCAGGAAGATTGATACCGGGTACGAGGTTGGGCTGCCATGGCGACGAGACGAAGTCACTATGCCGGCTAGCTACAATCAAGCGTTCCGCCGGCTGAAGAAGATTGAAAAGAAGATGGACGCCGACCCACAGTTCGCGGCCGAGTACTCCAAGCAGGTTAACAACCTATTGGACAAGGGGTACGCGACGCCATGCGACGGGTCGGAGCAAGCGAGTGCCATCTGTTGGTATCTGCCACATTTCGCCGTGCTGCCCGGCAAACATAGGCTAGTGTTCGACGCAGCAGCGAAGAGCAACGGCGTCTGCCTTAATGACGAACTGTTGGAGGGATCCGACCTACTGCTGTCGCTACCAGGAATCCTGTTTAGGTTCCGAGAAAAGGCGGTAGCGATTACAGCAGACGTGCAGGAGATATTCCAGAGGATCAGGATACGGCCGGAGGACCAACCAGCGCAACAGTTCCTGTGGAGAGGTGACGACCGACAAGAGCCTCCGAGGAAATACAAGATGACCAGTATGATATTCGGCGCCGCGAGCTCCCCGTACATGGCCCATTACGTACGCAACTACAACGCAGACGTACATGGGCAGGAGTACCCGCGGGCGCTGGAGGCCATCAAAGGAAGTCACTATATGGACGATTTGGTGGCCAGCTATGAAGACGCCGAAGAAGCACGGAGAGCAGTCGAGGAAACGAGAGCAGTGCACGCGCACGCAGGGTTCACGCTGCGAGGTTGGAGCTCCAGCGACGAGACGGTGCTACGCGTCGTGCCCACCGAGCTACACGCCACCTATCCTACACAATTGGGAGGTGAGCAGCCTGAGAGCAAGATCCTGGGGCTGCATTGGGACGCGGAGTGCGATGAGCTGGGGTTCAACACATCCATGAACCGAGTCCCGGCGCGCCCCGACTAAGCGTGAAGATCTCAGCGCCGTGATGTCCATATACGACCCGCTTGGGTTGCTGAGCCACTACACAATACGATCAAAGATCATACTGCAGAGCTTGTGGCGCCTTCAGACGATGTGGGACGAGCAAATCCCAAAGGAAGAGAACGAGCTCTTCGCCTCCTGGCTCGCTCGCCTGACCGAACTCGCTCAGCTGCGACTACCGCGCTGTTACGTGAAGCAAAGGTAAGAACGCGTCGACTTACACGTACTGTGCGACGCCAGCGAGCAAGCCTATGCAGCCGTGGCCTATTGGCGAATAAGAAACGTCGATGGGAGCCTGAACGTCGTGTTGGTGGCTAAGGTGGCACCTCGTCGGGCGCAAACTATACCGCGCCTGGAGCTACAAGAAGCAGTGATCGGGGCAAGACTCGCCGAGACAATAAGGAGGGAGCACCAAGTCGACATCGGCCAGACGACCTACTGGACCGATTCATCTACCGTGGTGCACTGGATCCATAACGACGTACGACGCTATACGCCATTCGTCGCGCATCGTTTGGGAGAGATCGCAAAGTTGACCCAGAAAGAAGAGTGGCGTTGGCTGCCTACTGCGTGCAACGTAGCGAACGACGCCACTCGACTCGTCGACACGCCCATCTGCGCCACGGATAGATGGTTTCGAGGGCCGGACTTCTTGCTCCTGCCAGAAGAGCAGTGGCCCACGACGTCGACGGATGAACCAGAGAACGAGGAAGTCCTTCACACGAGTGAAGAAACTGAGCGAGACAGCTGGCTACCGAACCCGGCCCGCTTCTCAAAGTATGAGGTATTGGTGAGAGCCACCGCTCGAGCGATCGCTTTCACTGATATCTGCCGACGAAGAGAAACAAGGATGGAGTATCATCATATCCAGCGCGCCGAGGCTGAACTGATCAAACAAGCACAAGAGGACAGCTTCGGGGAAGATATGAAGAAGATCCAGTCCGCGCGCCCGCTCACGAGGGCGAGTCGATTGTACAGGTTGGATCCAGTGCTGGAAGACGGTGTCTTAAGGGTGAGGGGCCGGATCGAGGCCTCTCCCGCACCGACCGAGATGAAGCGGCCTATTATACTCGACGGCCGCCATCAGCTGACTAAGCTCCTCGTGTTGCGGGAGCACTGCGCTGCGGGCCACGCCAATAGGGAGCGTGTGACGAACGACCTACGACAGCGGTACTGGGTCATTCACTTGCGAGCCACGGTACGCGCTGTCGAGAGGAGCTGCGCCTTCTGCAAGACGAGGCGGGCGATGCCGCAAACACCTGCTACAGGAGACCTGCCACAAGCCCGCCTTGACCCTTTTCACCGCCCGTTCACCAACTGTGGGGTGGACTATTTCGGGCCAATAATGGTCAAGGTAGGACGCCGCCGAGAGAAGAGGTGGGGCGCACTCTTTACGTGCCTCACTTCCCGCGCCGTGCACATAGAGCTTGTCGCTTCACTCTCCACCGACTCAGCAATCATGGCGCTGAGACGAATGGCCGCGCGCAGGGGCTGGCCGAGGATGATGTACTCCGACAAAGCGACTAACTTCCGCGGAGCCGACCAGGAGCTACGCCACGCCTACGCCGAGTGGATGCCTGCCCTGCGAGATGAGGGGCCACTGCATCGCTTGGAGTGGCGCTTCATTCCTCCCGCTGCGCCCAACCAAGGCGGCGCGTGGGAACGTATGGTGCGCTCCGTGAAGACGGCGCTCAGCGTGACCCTGAGAGAGAAGCGCCGGCGGAAGAAGTACTGAGGACTCTGCTCAATCAATGCGCGACCGCTGACACACGTCAGTGTGGATCCCAGCGACCCCGAGGCCCTAACCCCCCACCACTTCTTGTTGGGGTCGTCCAAGGGGCTGCCGACGATAGGACCCTGCGAAGAGGATGACCGGAGGACTTGGCGAGCTAGTCAGGCGCTCGCTGACCACTTCTGGCGACGATGGCTACGCGAGTACCTGCCCACGTTGGTTCCTCGCGGCGAGCTACGGAACGACGCGACGTGCGACCCATGCAAGCCGGCGACGTGGTCCTCGTGGTCGAACGCTGCCACGGCACACATGGCCGATGGGAATCGTCGAGCGCACGCATCGCGGACCGGATGGCGGCATCAGAGTCATCGAGGTGCGCACCAGGATCGGCACCTTCCGACGCCCCGTGAGCAAGCTCGTCGTCGCCGTCGTGTCAACGAAGGAGGCTACGTGAGCTGCGCCGGGGGGAGAACTGTAAACGACGACAACTCACGTGGTAATTTTAAGGAATGGACACTTCCCACACAAAATTCGTTAATAGCTTTCTGTATAGGTGCACGTGTTTTGGGTTTTTAGCGGGTCTATGAATGACGGCAATATAGATCTTCTGTCGGCGCTTTTTCAATATTATAAAATGTAATTTAAAATCAATCCTTAATGTTTCGGGCCCGGCTCAACCGTAATAAAATGAGATGAATGAATGGCCACATGACGCGAAACGGTGTGAGAAAATAAGACGCAACCGTTAGGTGCTCCGTCCCGTGTAATGTATCTACCTGGGCTGGGCCGGACACAATGTACCGTAAACATTGTCTCGTAGTTTTCAGATAACTAAGAAATTACCACGTGCATTTTTGACATAGGATTGACGTAGGTGCCATGTGAGTAAAGCTATCTACACTTGTAATGTATATAAGAACTAGAGAAAAGGTAGATAGTTAGTTAGGATTGTGTCGCGGTTTTCTCCTTTGTTACAAAACTAAATCACCACGTGTAAGTTTTATATGTCACATGTATGTGCCATGTTAATTTTAGAGTAGGAGTATAATAAAACTTGTAATATACATAAGATTTAGAGAAAAGGTAGCTAATTAGATAAGATTATGTATATTGTCATAGTTTAATACTTGGAGTAAGGAGGAATCTAGATTAGGACTTTTGTGTTGACCGTTGTACACCTTTTATTTTATTTTTTCCTATGTAGAATTACGTATGTAGATTATGGAAATGTATAACTTGTGTAAATTTAAGTAAGATAAGTTTTATAAAATCGGCATTTCTGTGGTGCCATGCTTGAATACGGTTGAAAGGTAGGGGCGCCATTGTTCTCGCCGAGCGGTTTTTGTATAAAAGTCGTCCCGCTTGGAGGCAGAGACACAGTCGGTCTTCCACTCTACAAGGAGTAACAAGTAAGGAATAAATTGAAGATAGTTACGAATCAAGACAGTATTTTCATTTCCTCAACGAGACTCTAACCGAACAACAATACATTCCACTTCAATTGTAAAAGGAGTACGTAGTCAAAAATTATCTTTTAATCCCAAATTTGTAATGATTATGTTGAAATTTGAATAAATTACACAGCTCCAAAGATTTCGGCTAAGTTAACATGAACGTAAAAATGGTCTCAAAACGCGCAGTCGTCAATTCTGGAACGACGTGCCATATAAAAGACGGGCCACTGGCCGAGTGAATTCTTGTCCGTTCTTCTCCACGTAGGCATTTTCCGAACGGATGGTAGAATTACTTTATTAAGATCTAGTCTTATTTGTCCCCCAGCGACGCCCTGAGCCGAGGTTCAACCCCAAAGGGGGTAGCCCTCAGCGTTGTAGCTTAGGTTTAGTAATTTTGTGCCTGGCTGGAGACTATTTAGCTTAGTCTCCGCAGGGAAGTGAGGTTAAGCAGAAGACGGTTACTTTGACCAACCTGCGAGACTCAACATAGAAAAAAAAAAAACGAAAGCCCAGTGAATGCAGTCGCAGTTCAGCCACCGAAGAGGCAACAACTAGAAGAAAAGCCGAAATCTGCGGGACAATTTTAAAGAAAGTTCGTCGTTTTTCGAGGGTCCTTGGGTCGTCCTCGTACAACCCTACGCATTCAGGGGTGCGTGGTTACGTGTGCCACCAGCGGAGTCGTAAGGCTCAGGAACGAACGTCAAACATAAGTGGGATACTTTCTCTCGAAAACGGTATGTCCTAGGCAAAAAATAACCAAAATTTAGCCCCCCCCTTTGCTACCCCCATGTTAGCAGCATCCCAACATGAATTATACGTTTTTTTTTTTTATCTTTGCTTGGTTTTCGACTTGAACTACGGTCATGACAAGTTATGATAGAATATGTCATGTCTTACAATTTGTCTTACATGCTAGCACGGGACAACCATGTGACATAGTGTGCAGTCGCGACTTGCTTTTCTTGTTGTTGACTTCATAGTGCGACATAATTTGAATAGACGACCAAATAAAATAATACGTAAAAAAGTATGCCGTTCATACAGCCAAACAACTTTTTTATTTTTCTTTGTTTGTTTGATAACATATTAAGTGTTTGTTAGAAAGATTTACAAAAAATAAAATAATAGCTTGGACCAATACCGGTAGGCCCCTATTTTTTATATTTTAAATGTTTTTTGGGGATTTTATTTAAGAAACATTTAAAAATGTAGAAAGTAAGAAAAATATGGAATAAAAGAAAATAATAATAATAATAAAAAAAACAAAATAAAAATAATAATGAAAAATAAGAATAATATAAAATTAATTGTAGATCCTATAACATTTCAATTAATAAATAAGCATTGATCACCACACACAAAATAAATTTATTGCCATTTGGTGCAGTAATTAGAAGGAAAATATTATTTTTTTCAACTGTACAATTTTATCACCACCTCCGAACGAAAGTGATACATTTTTCTCAATCATCTGACAAAATGTGACATTTGTGACAAAATGGGTGCGCCCGTATTAGCAATTAAGACCCGATGAGTCCCAAATAAACGTCACGAAATTTTCTCACGCCGCCGCGCCGGTACTAGTATTTAAGACAAAATGACTTTATCGCCCAAATTGCGATGAAATGTGTGACTCAAGCCATGGTACAATAGGCCGTGCTCGCCGGGAAGCAACAAAAAAGACATGTCGCGTCTTTAAAATATGTCACATGGTTGACCCGTGCTAGCATAAATGACAAATTGTAAGACATGGACAAATTTTATCATGTCTTGTCAAAAACGTCTTGGGTTTGCCATGCTCGCCGGGCAGGTTTGACGGGGACGGCCACGCTTTCTTTTGCCTTGGGGATTCCAATCCAGCGCTTGCTTCGGTATATGATCAGAATCCCTTCGCAGCGTTCGTTCGGTCTCGTCATAAACTGCCTACACGCTGTATGTACAAAAAACTGTAGTTGTGCATCAATACAGTTCGTCACAGAACACAAGTACATTGGACTCATAATCGACAACAAATTGAATTGGGTTCCCCACATTAACTATATATGTGATAGATTAAGATATATCTTGGGAGGAATAATTATACACTTAAACATAAAATTCCATACAAAACCTTAAGACTACTGTACCTAGCTCTAGCTGACTCCATAATAAGTTGTGGACTCAGTAGCTACGGGAGAACTTATAGAACTAATCTAGATAAAATGTATAAACTTCAACAACGTATTCTCAAAAATATTGTACCCCTTAAAATAAGAACAAAATTTCAAAATAATTATTCTGAACTATTTCGTTATTGCAACATATTGCCAATACAAAACATGACCAAACTTTCAATATTAAAAGACGAATATAACAACATAAATAATTTAACTAAGAATACACGTCATCCTAAATTGAGAACGTTAGCTAACATGAAAACTTTTACCTTGCCTAAATACAACAATACATATAGTATGAGAACATACACCTACATACTACCAAAAATAATAAACGAACTACCTGCGCACATACAAAATAAATACCTCTGCAACCCTAAAAAAGCAAGAAATGTACTAAAAAAGCATTATGCAAATTACACATCATGAGTATGTACTTTAGTTTGATATACCTACCTCCTGTATTATCAAGTACTTAAAGATATATTTTTTTTTTCCTTTTTGTATCGCTCGAATGTAAAACTCACAGTTTTATCATTATTTCGTAGTATTGTTTGTCTCAGAATTAATTATTCCGAACTCATTAGTCTTATATAAGCCATAAACGGCTTCTGTGGTTCTTAAATTATAGATAATATAATTGAAACTCTGCGATATATATTTTGAACATTAATAAAAACAAAAAAAAAACTGGCTATTTCATAAAATGTTAAATGATGTCTCATGTCGTTCAACCCCCATAAGTTTTGAGTGAGAGATTCCATTTCAAATGATGAATGCTTATAGCTAGAAGTTCGAAGAAACTTTTGTACGAGTAGCAATGTAAATGGGAATTAACTTGCATTATAAAACATGATGTTATCAATCTTTCTTGTAGTAAATATTTTCCTTACAATATATTTCGTCTACGTCCAACAAGGGAGCTGTGATACCACGCTATCGCATTTCTCTAATGGACATGTCCTCGAGTTACGGCCGCTTAATGTGACCGTGCGGGTGGGACAACACATTCTAGTTACAATTTAGCAGTAGTAACTACGTGGTACCTAGTCCTTGAGAGTTTGGTACACGAGCAGGTTGCTATAAGAACGCAAACCTTATTTTTTTTTTCCGGTGTTGAAAATCCTCTTTGGATGTCCTCCACCCTGGGGTGGGCGGAGGGGTCTGTCAGACTCTTACTGACTAAAAACCACCCCGGTTTTCCGTCTCACACCTAAACCGGGGATCGCGGGAACAACGATACTTCCGCAACCCCCGGCTAGTGCCGGCCCGCCTCTGCGGGCCACGACCTCGAGTTGGGGGGGAAGTGAGGTGTCGGTCTCCCCCTGCGACGTCTAAGAGGGGCGTGCGTGGAACACTACGTGCCACCACCTCGGGTCCTGATATGTGGGGGGCGACGGACGTCCCCGAGTCCGTCGCCCCTGGACCCATTTAGGGGGGCTGGAAGAGGGCGTTGTCCGCCCTCCGCCGACGCCCGGCGCGTCTGCTGCGGATCGGGTTAGCGGATGAAATCTCCCTCTCCCTCTCCGCAGCCTCCTTCTGCGAGACGACTGTTTCGCAGAAGGATACCACCGCGTCCCAGGACTCCTCGCTGCCGACCATAGACTCGACTACAGCCGGCAACGACAGGTCACTGCCTACTTCAGAGATGAGGGCACGGCGTGGTTCCTCCCAAGCGGCACACTCTGCCAGCGTATTCCGCGCCGTGTCCTCCCGTCAGTCGACGCAGTGGTGACACCGAGCGTCCGGCTCCCTGTTTATGCGACACAGGTACTTCCCGAAGCAACCATGCCCCGAGAGCACCTGCGTCACCCGAAACGACAGGGAGCCGTGCCTCCTACCGAGCCAGCGCTCGAGCACTGGCCGGACCGCCTCGATGGTAATGAGGCCGGCGGTAGGGCGTGAAAGCCTGTCCCGCCATTCCGCCACCCAGACCTCACGAAGCTGAGACTGACGCAAGTCCATGTGTCGCTGCATCAGCCTTTCGCCTCGCGCCCGCTCTTCCTCACGCCACCGATACAGTGACGCGAGTACCTTAGCCTCCAGGTCCCAGGGCGGGGATCCGGCCAGTGCACAAGCCGCCTCGTAGGAGATCGTGCGATACCCCCTGATGACTCTGACGGCCATCGCTTTCTGCGGCTTTCGCAGAACAGCGATGCTGCCGGCCGTCAGGTCAGCCGCCCAGATCGGGGCCCCATACAGGGCCATCGATCGCACGATCCCCACGTAGAGCCGCCTACAGGCAGCGCTCGGGCCCCACAGATTGGGAAGCAGCGTTGACAGCGCCCCAGCCGCGCCCAACAACTTGGGCGCCAACCGCCGGAAGTGGGGGCCGAAATCCCACCGGCTGTCGAGCACCAATCCCAGATACTTCATGGTTGACTCGACAGCGATTCGAGCCCCCCCGACGACGATGTGTACATCGGGTGGTGGCGCCCGCCGGGGGCCATGAAAGACCAGGGCCTCCGATTTGTTGAGGGCCACCTCCAGGCCAAGGCGCCGTATGCAAGGGGCCTAATGGAGATGTCCTCGAGTTACGGCCGCTTAATGTGACCGTGCGGGTGGGACAACACATTCAAGTTACAATAAAGCAGTAGTAACTACCTAGTCCTTGAGAGTTTGGTACACGAGCAGGTTGCTATATGAACGCAAACCTAGTACAAGTAATTTCAAGTTGACCTAAATCAATCAATCTTTGAGGCGTTGAATGGACCCGCCCGAGCAGTGAACACTTGAGCAGTACCTACCGCAAAGACCGTGGCGGATTGTAAACGTATCGATAAACTCAAATTGTCACACACAGTTTTACCTATTAGAATACCTACATCTTTGGTTGTTACAAAAATTCTAAATGTGTGATATCTCATTCAATGCTTAGTTAACTCCCGAGCTCCGTACGTATTACGTATCGGCATAGTAAAAAAGCCATTCCGCCGCGCCATAAAACTATCACGCCTATCGATAATATAAATGTTGAAAATGCCAAATGATTCACCAGGAAAATAGCTCGACTGTTCTCATAATGAGTTCGATGTTCCGTATGTAGGAGTAGGATTTGCCGAGATGTCGGAGTGTTGCACCGGTTGCACGTCGTTGTACAGGCAGCAGTGAACCGCGTGATGCACGTCTATAAGTGGAGAGTGTTGAGCGGGGACAGGTCGCACCTGGTGCACACCGGCGGGAGCGGCGCGAATCAAAGCTTGAACTACTTTACGATACTTTAATTTTGGATATCAACGCCGATCGCTCGACTGACGGTGCGTGAGGCTACAACAGCTGCGAGCGCGCCGCGCCTATGTCTGCCACGCTCGCGCCGCGCGCCCGCCGGGCGGCTCCAGCTTTTAGGAAGAAGCGTCGTCGTAAATCATCCGTAATATTAGTAATTTGGCGTTGTTTATTATTGTGACGTCACGTGTGTACGGTTCGCCAGCACGCAACTATTCTCATGTGTGCGGAGTATTTTAATACGCACCAGTATCGTTTCACAGTTAAATCATGAAATATCCATAAAAAACAGTATGGTCTTAGTTTTGCAATCTAATTAATAATACGACGCTTAAATGACCTAGGTTTTATTTGATTTCTTGTTACCTATTATATTTATTTTTTGGGTTACATAATATGTTCGTCCCACGGTCCCAATGAAAAAACCGGCCAATTTCGAGTAGCGAGTCGAACTCGCGCACAGAGAGCGAGGGTTCTATACAAACAGCTACATTCAGCAAAATAATTAGCTAACATTACTGAAGTTCATAAACAACGAAATTACCGATCATTGCCATAACCACAGATAATATATAATAATACTAGTAGATGCCTCATCCCATACAAAGAAACCGTGCCGACGTAACTATAGCGTTTTTCGTGTGAATGATGAATACTTTTAAAAGTAGGTTAGGTCTAGCAGCGACTTGCAAGTAAAAGGGTTTTCTCGGTTCGTGACTGTGACGATTTTGCTATCGTATATTTTTGCACGTTATTAAAACCGGCCAAGTGCGTGTCGGGCCACGAGCTGTAATAGGATTCCGTATTTGCATAATAATGCAGACTAAGAAGAGGGTTTTGTTGTTGTTACATGAACATTAAAACGGGCCCACACAGGACGATGGTAACTCAAGAAACTAAAATCTTATCTATTTGAGTACCACCACGGGCTCTACCCGCGCAAGCGTTTGTAATAAAGATTTATAGCCAATACGGCAATACTGCAGTATTGCCGTTACGGAGATATTCTTCGTTAAAATCTCCAAATATTCACAAAACAAAAACAAATATTTTAGTATCAGTAATTTCAAAGAACCTGATCAACTATTAAAATGTAAAATCAAATTATTAAATGATAGGAACAAACAACCAACGTTAATAAGCTGCAATAATTAATCTATATGAAGGACGACCATTGCGAAAGGAGCCGATACGAGCGTTAGAGCCACGGGGAATTGTATGGTTCGTTCTTACGCACGGACACCCCTTGAAGTTTATAATTGCGACCACGGGCCCACACACCATGGGATAGACCACAGTTTACTGATAGCTAGGGATGCAAACATCGAGCAAGCGACCACGCACGACGGCGACGCCTAAATGTACGCGTCTCAAAAACCTACCTATATGTTATATAGGTAAATGTAAACCCTTGTAAATGCAAGACATATAAACTATTGATTCAAAGAAGAGGGAGTTCATTTCAATCTCCTTCATGTGGCGACCGTGAACAATAGAAGCTGAAGCTGCATCGAGAGATACCCAAATGGCTGTCGTCGATCGGAAGGATTCTATGTAACGAAGATGGCGGCGGCGTCCAAAACAGCTATAAAAAGGAAGTAAGCCCGTTCCTTGTTCTATCCCTATCCCTATTTCCCAGCTTTTGGTTGCATGTAAATGCCGAGCTAATTTGAAGCTGTGGGGAGAGGTGCCTAGCTGCGTGTTAAAGCCTGGCTATCGCTATACGCACGCCATAATTCTATGCACTAAGTGTGAAGACGTGGCACTAAAATACGTACTCAAATATTTCACGAACAATTGATCGGTTTTTTGGTCTTCATTTATGACTGGCAACTTGAAAGAAAAGCTAGGACTATAGACTGAAAAGCTTAATACCTTTAATGTAATAAGCATAAACAATGTAGCATGTGAAGTTACAGAAATGTTCAAAATTAATGTAGAAAGGTAAGGTTTACCAGAAAATATTCAATTGGCTGATCCCTTGTTTTACCATCCGTCTGAAATAGATATTTTGCTGGGTGCAGATCATTACTAAATAAAATAAGTTTAGGCACAAACATACCTGTCTTCCAAGATAGCATGCTAGGTTGGATAGTGGCAGGCCCTACAGGGCAGAGCCACATCATCATCATCATCATCATTTCAGCCGAAAGACGTCCACTGCTGGACATAGGCCTCCCCCAGGCGTCGCCACATTGACCGTTCCCGTGCGTCTCGCATGCAGAGCCACAATAATAAGAAAATACATTGTAACTTTGTTCAAAAATGTTTAAATTTTCAGCAAGATTTAAATGAGTCTTTAATTAAATTCTGGGAGGTTGAAGATGGACCTTCAGAAGCTAATATTTATTCTGCAGATGAACAGTTATGCGAATCTCATTTCAATAAAAATACTTGTCGCTTACCTGATGGTGGATTTTCAGTTATGATGCCGTTGAAAGAGGTTCCTGAGCAGTGAGCAGGCACTGGGCAATTCATTTCCTTTACCTTTTAAGCGTTTTCTTTTTTTAAGAAAGTAAATTAGATAAAAAACATAAATTAAAAGAACAGTATGTCAATTTTATAAATGAACTAGCTGACCCGGCAAACTTTGTTTTGCCATAAAAACACCAAACATTTATCTACCCTACCTACCCTACCTTACACTAACTACCCTACCCTACCCTACCCTACCCGACCCTACACTACCCTACCATACACTACCCTACCCTACATTACCCTACACTACCCTACCCTACACTACCTTCCCAACCCTACGCTACACTACCCTACCCTACACTACCCTACCCTACACTACCCTACACTACACTACCCTACCCTACACTACCCTACCCTACACTACCCAACGCTACACTACCCTACACTACCCTACCCTACCCTACACTACCGTACCCTACACAAAGCAAAAATAGCTTAAACAATAGCAATAAAGCTCAAATTGACTCTACGTTTTAGTTAGAAAACTTTTGTATGGGAAAAAGAAAAGGCCTTTTTAATTTTTTTCCGGCATTTATTAGCATTTTTAATAACCATCGTAATAACCATCTTTGAACTTCAACGAACATTAAAAAATAAGAATTGGCCAGATTGGTCCAGGCGTTGTTGAGTTATGCGCTTACCAACACATTTAGCGATTCATTTTTATATTACAGATATTAAAAAAAAAGAATTGGCCAAATTGGTCCAGGCGTTGTTGAGTTATGCGCTTACCAACACATTTTGAGATTCATTTTTAGGGTTCCGTAGCCAAATGGCAAAAAACGGAACCCTTATAGATTCGTCATGTCTGTCTGTCCGTCCGTATGTCACAGCCACTTTTTTTTCAGAAACTATAAAAACTATGCTGTTGAAACTTGGTGAGTAGATGTATTCTGTGAACCGCAAGCTTTGCGCGAGAGACACTTCCAAAGTGGTAAAATGTGTCCCCCCCCCCCCCCTGTAACTTCTAAAATAAGAGAATGATAATACTAAAAAAAATATATGATGTACATTACCTGCTCTAAGACATTACCATGTAAACTACCACCGAAAATTGGTTTGAACGAGACCTTATAAGTAGTTTTTTTTTTAATACGTCATAAATCGTAAACCGCAATTTACAGCGAGCCAATTTATTTTATTTTTTGACAGCGACCATTTAGCGCGTTCTAGCGCGTTTTTAAAGAGCTAACAGCGCGTTTTTCTTAAACGAGTTGGCAGCACTGACGCCGACGGCCGACACTTTGCTGCAATCATCGAGCAAGCGACTACGCACGACGCCAATGTACGCGTCTCAAAAACCTATATGTAAATGTCAACCCTTGTAAATGCAAGAAATATAAACTATTGACTCAAAGATAAGATAGACGTTGAAGGGGATTGAAACGACGCCCTCTGCGTGCGTTTCAATCCCCTTCAACGTGTAATGGTAGAATCAAAAAAAAATTTTTTTTCTTTTTTTTTTACCACTTTTTCGGAATTATTAAAATGTATAATAAATAAAATAAATATGTATATCCATGCCAAATTATAGCTTTCTAGTACTAAGAATCTCTGAGCTAAGCTGCGCACGGACAGACGGACATATGGCCATAGCGAAACTATAAGGGTTCCTTGTTGAGTTCGGCACTCTAAAAGAGTAGGTATTATGATACCTACAACTTACATTGTTCTTCGACTTGCATCCCCTTTTGTGTTGGGACAACGGGCCGAAGGCCGGCAGCGACGGGTTCCAGAATGGATGTGTCGGAATAGAATGCGAGGTCGTCTAATCATAATGTTTCGTTTATTGATCGACCCTCAACTCTATCTCTATCTAAACAGTGTATACAAGTATTTGGTATTCTGCAATGCATTAGGAACGACTATGACTAGCAGTAGTTTAAAGCGCTCGATGTCGCGTGTAGGTACAGCAGTTTGTAATATTTTTTTCAAACCATCTGCTCGATAATGTCCAATTACATACCATGCAATCACAATATAAATTACCTCCCAGGTAAAGTTGTATAAAACTCCCAAGGGAGTAAAGTGATTTGAACTGGGTATGTCAAATTCGTGTGGATACCTACAAAGTAAAAATTGCAAAGAGGTTTGTTTTGAAAATCGAACTGGCCACCACAAGCCAAAATAAAAAAACCGGCTAAGTGCGAGTAGGACTCGCACACACGAAGGGTTCCGTACCATAATTGTATAAAACGGCAGACAAATCATGTTTGTTGTATGGGAGTCCCACTTAAATATTTATTTTATTCTGTTTTTATAACAGAAATACATCATTTGTGAAAATTTCAACTGTCTAGCTATCACGGTTCATGAGATACAGCCTGGTGACAGACAGACAGACAGACGGCCCGCGGAGTCTCAGAAATAGGATCCCGTTTTTACCCTTTGGGTACGGAACCCTAAAAAACTAAATCCCGACTGCTTATGGAGCGAACTAAAAATACTTAAAAAAACAAGAAGAAAATTATGCAGTGCAGTCGGAGGATACATATTCGCGAGCTAGCTGACCAAAACCAGATGTATCCTCCGACTGCACAGCATGATTTTCGTCTTTTTCGATATTTTTTTTACGGTATTATTATTATATATTATATTTTTTTCACCTTTAAAACCATTTATTTTGATACCCCACACGATGTACACGCAAGGTTAAGACGAATCGATTGACGTAAAAATCCTCAAAATTGTTGGTCAAAGGTTTTGGTCAGCCAGCTTAGGAATATGTATCCGACTGCACAGCATGATTTTCTTCTTGTTTACGTCTTTTTAAATCCCTTCTTAAGCAGTCGGGCTTTTTATTTATTGAATTAACTTTTAACTTCTCTTATCTAAGAAAACTTGAGCGGTCAAGGCCTATCTATCGGTGTCTCAATTACATAAATCCGTCAAGTGGTTTGATATATATTTGGTAATAATAGTACATTGTTCACCGAGAGGAGAAAGTGACCGATTACCATCGAGGGTGTCGTTTGAAACTTTAAAACACCCGAGATCGGGAATCGCACTTTCTCTCGAGTGATACATAGTGCTTTATACTACACCTACGAGGAAAATAAAAAACTAAATCTTTACTAATTGAAATTGTTGCAGTTAGTGACCAATGGCGTCTGCAATTTTCACATGTTCTTTTTTCAAATTGTTTGACACCATCCAACACACAGCTAGTGGCCAGTGTCATTTTGCGAACTTGGAGATAAAAACTCACTGTAAAAACTTTTTGGCTTTTGATATTTAGGTTACCAGCGCATAGTCTTACCCAAAAATAAAAAAGAAAAACCACGTAAGAAATGGATTTTCATACACTTTTCTCTCCCGCTCAGATGCGTTTTCTCGCCGCATATTTGTTCGATATGCAATGACGTACTTTCTACCGTAAATTTGATAAAGTATCAAGGTACTTTCCGAGCAGGTGTAGTATAAAGAATATTACATACATAAAAACAGACAAGATAGGCGCGAAAACCCCCTTTCCTTGCAGTCGGGTAATAGGTTTGGTTCGTAGGTACCAGTCTAGCTCTTAACAACAAGAATCTATCTACAAGTACCTACCTACACGCTGCGGCATTGTACGTTGTATGTGCGTTGTGTGGTGTGGTGTCCGCTCGTCTTGTCTCACTTGGGTAATTGTAAGTCACAAAAAATTCGTTCAATGATGGCATATAAGAGAAAAGAGTGGAGGGCATCGAGTGGCCTTCCGCCAGGAAAGGGTTCGCAGCGCAGAGTACGGCGGTGACGGAGGGGTTGAGGGCCGCTGCCGGCGCGGCGGCGGGTCAACGACCGGCACACGCAAGCTTTTTCACGTGATACGATTAACGTCGCGAAGTGGGTCAGCAGAGCAGTGCACCGCGCGCCCCGCGCTAGCTCGCCGTGCACCGCCTAGCGCCCACCACCACGCCACCGCGCCACCACTCCGCCATGCGCCACCACGATAACATCTGCTTCCATAGGTACTACTTATCCGGACGTTAACACGACAGTTTCCCGTTTGGAGGTGCATTACTTATTTCAATAAGATACGATTTAACTTTCTGGTTCTAACAAATCCATGTTCTGACACAGAACTTGCTGTTTGTATTGATCCAGAGCGCACAGGGGGCAGTTTTTTTGTGAGAAGTCCCCCCGTTGCAAATTACGCCCTGTGCCGCCCCATCGCCGCTAGTGGGCTAAGTTTAAAAACCGTAAAGCTGGTTGTAATAATTAAGTTGCTGATATGAACATTGGCTTGAAATGACGCCCTGTGCCGCCCCATCGCCGCTAGTGGGCTAAGATTAAAAACCGTAAAGCTGGTTGTAATAATTAAGTTGCTGATATGTACATTGGCTTGAAATGACGCCCTGTGCCGCCCCATCGCCGCTAGTGGGCTAAGATTAAAAACCGTAAAGCTGGTTGTAATAATTAAGTTGCTGATATGTACATTGGCTTGAAATGACGCCCTGTGCCGCCCCATCGCCGCTAGTGGGCTAAGATTAAAAACCGTAAAGCTGGTTGTAATAATTAAGTTGCTGATATGTACATTGGCTTGAAATGACGCCCTGTGCCGCCCCATCGCCGCTAGTGGGCTAAGATTAAAAACCGTAAAGCTGGTTGTAATAATTAAGTTGCTGATATGAACATTGGCTTGAAATCAGTTTGACTTTAAACGAAGTAGATACATGGAGGGGATAGTGTCAGTAAAAACATATTATCAGGTTGCTAGTGTCAGTCAAAGAGTCAACGGCACTTTGCGATACCTGTATCGTCTGAGGAACTTTTTGCCCGCAAAGACAAAGACTATGCTTGTGCAGACTAATTTTTCCTATAATCGACTATGGTGACGTGTGTTATTTTGACTTGAGTGCGGTTCTGTTGAATAAGCTTGATAGGCTCCTCAACCAATGTATTCGGTTCATATTTAACCGGTTCATTTAGGGTGGGTAGTGTCAGGTAGGGTAGGTAGGGTAGATAAATGTTTGGTCTTTTTATGGCAAAACAAAGTTTGCCGGGTCAGCTAGTTTTAAATAAATAAATAGTGTCACAATCAGCGTGTAGCACCAACGCACTGTGAGCGCAAGCGCAGGAGGCCAAGCTAACCTCTGTTTATACAGAGTGTTTATATATTATCTTACAGTGTTTAAATATGCGTATCATTTGAGCCCACACGCGTTTGTGCACTTGGGGGTGACGGATTGACGCAAATGAACATAATATGTTTTGTATATGCGTATTTTTTTTTTTTTTTTTTTTTTTAAACTTTGCCCCACACTAGGAATTTCTTCCTGTAGCGTGGGTGCGTTTACAAACATATAAACTCACATACACAAACACCCAGAGCCGGAACAACTATCTGTAGGTCATACAAATATTTGTTCCGTGCGGGAATCGAACCCGCGACACGCAGCGCAGCAGTCAATCGCTCAACCACTGCGCCAACCGTGCGCCCAAATTTGTCTATATGCACTCAAAAACCAGCAATAGAATAATCAAAGATGATACAAAACCAATGCCTCAACATTATGAAGTACAATAGAATTTACTGAAGAGGAAAACTTATCGATGTTCAACAATGTCCGGCGAGCGAGGGACAAGTTATCTCATTTAGCGTCGCCGTGGGAGGTGATCACGCTCATTAGCTGGCGACCATCTCGCACTCACGACACACGGACACGCGTCACTCCACCCGCACACACGCACGTACACGCACACTAATCAAAACAGGCATCGCGAGTGAGTGTCAGGACTCCAGCGAACGTAACGATGGAAAATTATTTGATTGTGGTAGCGGGCGGGGCGGCCGGCGGCGGCGGCGGCGGGCGGCGTGACGTCCACATTTATTAAATTGACACGTCATGTTTATTCAGTCGCCTCGTCAGACGTGTCTACGTGAGCTGTCACCGTTATCAGAACACTTGGCTGCGAAGGGGACAGGTGTGAGGCGCGAACTACTTTTACACAATTGTATTAGGTACTATTGAGCGGAGGGTGCTCGAATGAACGCTTAGTCGCATCCGTCTGTTGGATCCTCAACTAGGTGTATACAATGCTGGGTAACGTACCGATTAAAGCTTTGTTCCCACGATACAAGGATTAAGAAGTATCTCCATTTGAATCCTTTAGGTACTAACGAGGCTTAGTTGACCCATTCTAAAAGGTTTTACAAACCATTCCGTCCATACTCCAATGAGTCGCCTCGGGCTCGGGAATGCTTTGTGAAATTTAAAAGTTCTTTTACGACTATACCGTTTTATGTGTTCCGAGTAAATACCAAGACTACACCGAGCCGGGATTTTACCTTACAGTCTGCCCCTTTAGTATTTACTTAGTTCAATGTTTTAATGTAGGAAGGTACTAATGACAGGAGCAACGTGACAACGACTGAAAAGTTATGTAAAGTATGTAACTAGTCTGACTTGAACATTTTAACATCTACATTATCTATCTTCATAAGGATGTATGTACCTATCACTACAAGTTACGTGGTACTATTGGTATAGTACCTATCACATAAATTATGCCACATATTATGTGTAAGTACCAGCACAGTTATGTGGCTATTAAGGCCGGTGTGTGAAGTGACCCGTCTAGCTAAGTTAACATTACAGAGCGTATCGAACAAAGGGTGAGTTGATGATGATGATACTATTGCAGTTGTCTGTAAGGTGACGGTGACGATCATCTACTAGTCTTTTATAAAGAACTATATATGTATACGTTATTGTACATTACCAGTGCCTATCTACAAAATAAAAACAATAATAAAGAGTAATATTTTTGCGGGTTTGCGTTACATTCAGACTCGTCGTATCGTTTTCGTATGCAAAGCTGCCATGTCTCAGCCACACGCTCAGTTCCCGACAGCCGACAGATAGCGCGTTTGTCTCAGTGGCGAATCGGCGGAAGCTGCTGGGCCGTGACCCCGTACTCTTTTATTTTTCCTAAATCAAAATCTTTTATTTCACAAAGGCCTACATGGGCACTTATAAAACGTCGACAAAAGGTGCACGGTTCGGGTTGGTCGTTTCATATGGAGAAGAATGATTGGTTTACGAAGTAAATGGTTTTTGGTTTCATAACTACTGAAATCTTAGGTCATTCCTATAGAACTATTATCGCATGGTTTCAGAATCGGTGTGTTTTATATATGTATGTTCTAGGTAAGTATTAATAGATTTTATATATTTAAGATCCTATATTTACTTGGAAGCTGACCGAATCCTTAAAACAAACTCCTCTGCAAAAAAAATATCACTGAATTCGTGCTATTCAATTATAAGATACGTTCCTTTATCATTTGTTTGAACGAAGTTTTTAGTTATCGAGGTTATTTTTATAAAAACTTTTTGAACATTTCCCTTAAGGGATTCTTTGAAAGAATAGTTTGGATAAAAAAAACATTTATCAAAATTACCTAAAGTTGTTCGGGATGTGCTAGTCTGTACCAGGCGTGTTAGTTTATCCATATCCAACCATGTTAAACATAGTATTTTTACCGCGCTCTCCAAAGTTACGATAGGCAAATACAAGCTGTCACTTGAGGCCATCCATCCATCGGTGTCAGGACCGAGTTGCCATCAATAAGGAGCCAACACATGCGTGGGACAAACCGTCCTCAGGGAACATCGCCGTACTTACAAGCACTGGATCGATCGATAAATACATAGGCGATAACATTACGATATTTTTTGGGGATTGGGCTATAATTAGCCAAACTTCTTGTCACTTACATGTTTTGTTGGGTCCCTAGAATCCCTGTCCTACACAGACGGTATGACACGACGACAGAGCAGATCCGCTAATCTCCAACTTCTCTGATTACGCAAGTTTGTACCGTTTCATCATCATCATCACCCGCAGTCTAACTGCGCCCACAGCTTGCCTAAGGCCTTGCTTTTCTTATGCCAATCCTCACGCTCCTGCGCCACCCTTACGGGGGTTCACCCGCAATGGCAACAATGTTGACTGCCCATCTCGCTGCCGGACAACCATATCCCCTCTGCAGTCTTTGGACGCCACTCGGACACTGCCTTACTCCACTTGTCATCACCGCTCCTTGCCGCGCCGCGCATATGTCCTGCCCAACTCCATTTGAGTTCCGTAACACATCTACGGATCTCGACGTTATGAACTCTGTCTAATAACCTTATGCCAAACATTTAGATTCTAATGCCTTATTGAAAGCATACAAACGTATTGTACATCCACCTTGTACAGATACGAAGCATACACAGCTGCGCGGATCTGTCGCACATCCCATCACGTCACGCGCGTCATCTCATGCGTTCAAATCCCCGGTCTCTTTATAGTAAGCTCCGCTTTTGCCGTGAGATCGTTGTTTATGTTATATAAGCCATTTTATTATCAGGCGTGCTGTTCTAGAGGTGACGTATGGTATTGTTCAGTTATGTAACAAACGCTTAGGCACCAGTATATATTCATAAATGTTTCTACTTATTTTACTGCCAAAAAGGACGGCTATCCAAAGAAAATATATAATGAGTTCCTAAACTGTATTTTACTTGGTAGCACCACAAAGTACATAAGCGCCGGCGCGGTAGCACTAAAAGTCATTGGAGAGCTTTTTATGAATTGTAGCCCTCAGTAAGCTTCATCAAAACCAACTCCAACATCATGATCCGTTACTAAAAGTTAGGTAATAATAATAAACAGAAATTGATGTTAGCAATATTATTAGTTTCTCACTTATTATTGCTAAAATTACGTTGCGGTAAAACGTTGATTGCAACGACAGCTGTTAGGGCGGGCGGACAACACGCGGGGCGTCACGTTGTGAGCTACGGATGTTGAGTAAAAAGGAGCTTAGCATTAACATACGCGCGCTGCCACGCCTGCCACCCGGCACTCAAACGGCACCGAGTCGGCCGCTACCTACATTAACATTAGGCATAATCTTATTACGTACGTGAGCTTATTTGGTAGTGAATTCATCCGCTTGAATTTCGACTTTTCGTCATAAAAACTTCTACAGCACATTTAACTACGATATGGATTTCAAAAATAATAAATATCGCAACTATTGTGTAAGGACTCATCGAGCTACATTATGTTCACCTTCGCCTAATCAGCATCGTATCACTGATTAAGCCGTGTGAAAACAGAACAGAAAAGCAAAGTTGCTCTCACAATATTCTATAATTATAATTATCTATTACTACCCAGATTTTGTTCCTCAGCTGATACAATCAAATGACATAATTTTCATACAAAGTCATTACGTTCCGTTTTGATACTATGGCAATGGAACAATTTAGGTAGTAGGCTATCTAGGCCGCTATCATTCTGGTTTATGGCAAACCGCTGTGACTACCAATGTGATTACGTCGTCGTGGCAATTAATTCCACTCGCACATCGGATGGCACACACCTTGCACACGGTCGAACGCGGCAAACGCAAATATAGAAGCTCTGCCTACTCCTTCGGGGAATACAGGAGTGTTGTCACAGATTACTAAATAGTTACTTCGTAAGTGTTGTAATGATATGTAAAGTAGACCCTTAGTTCACACAACAACAGGGTAGCTTGCTAAACACAACAAATGTTGTCTCATCGACGAGCTTACAAGTACAAATATAGGCAGTCAAGGGGACTGCCGACAGAAGTGAAACACTTTGGAATAACTGTGTTTTTGTGTGACATACTGGCACCGCCGTAACATTAGGATGTCGAGGACGTTGTTACAATATCATGTCGCTGAAGCGAATCCATAAGTTTTGCCTCTACCAAAAATTGCTCTACGTAGCTATAGAAGTTTTCATTTATATATTTATATAAAACTTAATGCAACATACAAGTACATAGGCATTCTCTACCAGTCAACCAAGGGTGGGGAGAGATAACATGGCAGGTGCACACAAATTGAAATAATTATTGAAGTAAAATTGTATAACAGTATATATACATTGTAGCTAAAATAAACATACATATATATTTACTATAACAAATATATATACTATATATAGTAATCAATGTCTACAAGTACGGTTAAGGGTAATTTCAAACAGTCTTATTACATTGTACTTACAAAATGATGCCTCCCCTCAACGTGTTTGCATATGAAGTAGCGTCCAAGTGAACAATGTTAGCGCAAGTAGCTTCGGCCTCACAGACGATACTGCTCGACTTCAATTTATGGCAACGATTGGAGATTGACCCCATTCCGGGTGCCGCTCGCTTCCTCAAAGGAAGCCGCCTCGCTTGCAGTGGCCGCCGGCGCCGCCTATCACTGGCGCACCTATTCCTGCTCGTTAGGCGACCTCGATGTATCTCATCCAATCAGTTTATCATTAACACCCAGCTAATTGATGTTTGCGGCCGTTTGTATCCGATCTACATCCTAATAAGATACGTTAAGTTCGAAGTCATCTATGAATGAATATTAAAATGGTATTTACTTGGTTTTCCACTGCGAAACTGATCTAATTCGAATAACGACGATTTCCTAGAACGACAGTAATATCTTGATGTAGTGTTCACAATTCACAATAAACACATTAAACACGCTCGACCTGCAGGTACATAGCACGTACCTACCAAACAAGGGCTGGGCAGTATTAGAATTACTTGTAATTAAAATACTATTTGGTTGTATTTCTATTGCTTCCTTAAAATGTGGTTTGTAGACTTTGTTATTTCAAACCCATCAAAAGGTCACGCTGAGGTCCTTTTTTGTAATTACTATTTTAAATACTTTTTTACATTTAGATATGGAAACAAAAGTAAACTGTACAAGATTATACTAAACCTAACTACTTACACTATAAACTAAAGAAAGGTCGAAGCACTCCTCCACATCGCTGTCACCCGGGAACGTGCCCAGAAGACTGGCAGCATTGCCACGTTGAATGGCAATGCTGATTCTTTGCGCAAAGAAAGAGCCAGCCCTCTGGTCACGCACAGTGTCGATCAGTCGGCGAGAGATCTCCTTAAAAAGGAGACGTGCACTCGGGCCCCATGACCCAAGCGTTTCGACCCCAAACGGCTCAAAACTGTTATTACCAAGTAGGTTACAAGTAACGTTATTTAGATATGTTATTCTTGTTTTCTCCGAAGAATAAGTTTTTTTTTTTCAAATTGGCTGCACTTACTATGGCAACAACAATATAGCATGATAAGCGTTTCATTAAAATCGTTCCTAGATTGGTCCACTCACCAAAATATATTCAGACTCTGAATGTGCTTCGTTATTTGTATTTCACAAATGGTTAAAATGTTGTATTTTATTTGATACTATTTGTATTTCGCATTTTAAATACATGTTTGCATGTGTATGTTTTGTAGTTTGTTTTTTTAATTAAAGTATAGCATCTACATATTTTGACCAGCCCTGCCGCTTTTTAGGGTTCCGTAGTCAAATGGCAAAAAACGGAACCCTTATAGATTCGTCATGTCTGTCTGTCTGTCCGTCCGTATGTCACAGCCACTTTTTTCCGAAACTATAAGAACTATGCTGTTGAAACTTGGTAAGTAGATGTATTCTGTGAACCGCATTAAGATTTTTACACAAAAATAGAAAAAAAACAATAAATTTTGGGGGTCCCCCATACTTGAAACTGAAACTAAAAAAAAAAATCCTTCGAACCCATACGTGAGGGGTATCTATGGATAGGTCTTCAAAAATGATATTAAGGTTTCTAATATATTTTTTTTCTAAACTGAATAGTTTGCGCGAGAGACACTTCCAAAGTGGTAAAATGTGTGTCCCTCCCCTGTAACTTCTAAAATAAGAGAATGATAAAAGTAAAAAAAATATATGATGTACCATGTAAACTACCACCGAAAATTGGTATGAACGAGATCTAATATGTAGTTTTTTTTTTAATACGTCATAAATCGTAAACCGCAATTTACCAAGTACGGAACCCTTCGTGCGCGAGTCCAACTCGCACTTGGCCGGTTTTTAATATAGGAAATTAGGGAGTAAGCGCTGATTATATGATTCTATTCTTGAGACTTTGCTATTCTGTTAGTCTGTACAATAAGTTCGCAAGAAATACATATTTTTAGTTCAAAACTCAGAACATTAGACTTAGCTGCAATTCAATGAAGTCAGTCACGGTCAGAGATATATAACGGAACAATGCAAGATGTTTCAAATGCGGAAAGAAATAATAAAATTATAATATATTGTTATTTGATGGCAGCAGAGTCATCAGCGGCGTCGCCGGCACATGTCCGAGAGTGGTAGAGTGAGGGCGGAGGGCGGCGGCGGGCGTCGATACGGAGCGGGGCGCGGCGGCGGCAGTGCGAGGCGCGCGCGGAGACCCCGCGCCGCTTGCAGGCGCCCCGGCCGCGCCACGTGCCCGCGGAGCCGCCAGCCGCCGCGAGCCGCGCGCCGGCAGTAGCCGCGCCACGGTAGTCGCGCGCCCGCCGCCCGCCGCCCGCAGTCCTGGAGCGGCAGCGTCGCGGCCCGGGCGCGCGCCTCCACACTGTTTACACTCGTGACAGCGCACACCGCGCGGGCGCTCCACCTGACACACAGGGGTACCGGCGTCCGAGGCACTCCCACTAATAGGTACCCACGTTACATTATTACTCGTCACGGTGACCGTCGCCGCGTCGCGGTCTCTACAGCTGGAACAATACCAGCAAAGTTCGCGGCATTTACTGAAACGGAACTTGTAAATTAATTTGAAGCAGTGAATAACAAACCGGTGCATAAAATCATAATTTAATATGTTCCGCGTTCCGAATTAGATTTGCTTAAACAATCGTAACGATTTACCAAAATTCATGTTGTGTTTTAGACACGATGAATAAAACTAAAAGTTTAGCAATAACCGGCGCTGGAGAAGTTTATACCAGAAAGTTTATAAATCTCTTTCAAATAAGTAGATGACTCTGTCCGCTTTTTGACCAAACATTAAAAAAATCCTGCTCGTGAAGGGATCTTGAATATGAACAAGAACTTTTGAGTTCAGCGAAGCTGTACAATGTATACCCGGATATAAAATTGAGAAATGGATGAGCCGGAAAAAGTTTAAAAACACACCTGATTTATGTGTTCACCGCTGCTGGCGTCACGTTATAGATATTATACTGTGCTGCGTGTGCTGTGCTTGAGTCACATACTTCATAATTTGTAAAGCTCAGACTTTTAGCCTCGAGTCTATCTTTACTCACTATTGGGAACAAAATGTTTACTACTTGGCGCTTTCATGGTGTATTATGGCAGTCTCCGTTTACCTGAACCCATTGCCGGTGGTTTGTTATGCTCTACCGATACATGTCGCCATTGAAATAATGTAACAGTAACAGTTACAATATTTCAATCATAGCGCGCTGCAACTACAATCATTTTTGTGCCGCCATCACTGATTTTATTACTGTAATCCCCCTTCACCCCGGGGTGTGTCAGGATCGTTGCCTGTCCCACCGAGGGATCATGTCGACTGTAACACTGAAGCAGGCTGGCTCTAATTGGCTGCGCTAAATGCCCGCCAGGTGCAATGCATTCCTGTTATCATTGTATGCGTTTATTTATATTTTTTACGTCGTAATTGCCTTTTATGTAACACTAGCTTTTGCCTGCGGGTTCACCCACGAGGATGTCGGGCATTATCCCACTTGACAATTTTGCTATTATCCCAAGGGAACATTATATCGGTATAAAAAGCCTTTGCTCCTAACTTTAATCTTTCTCTGTGCCAAATCTCATCCAGATACGTTCAGCCGTTCTGTACGAGATTGTTGTAACACACATACATCCATCCAAACCGTCGCATTTATAGTATTGCTAGGTAGTTGGATTGAATATTAACGGGTTCCAGATACGGAGTAATAAAGCATCTCGAAATTCAAATAATTATAATATTTTCAGAGAGCACAGTTACGAAAAAGTTTTAATTACGAGCAGGTACTCGATGAAGCCTCTTGTCCCATGCCCTTCGCTATCAGCTGGTTATCAAATCTACAATCAGTGAAATAGTTGCTGATAGCTGTGATGTATTCTGAATTAATGAGAGTCCTCAACAACCGCAACAAATGTATGTACAAAAGCAATTACTGGTGTCAGGCTGTGTTCGCCGGGCGCCGGGAACCACTGTTACACAAATTAATTGCCAGTGCTCAGCAATTGTCCAACGTACTTCATAGAAATAAAATCTATCACGTGGCATTACACATTATAACGGAGTAGACTTGAAGCAGTAGTCTACATCAATCGATATGCGGCAGGTGCAAAAAGCTGTATCATGTTATGAAAAAGTTAATTGGTTTTTATTGAGGCTATTTCTTTGTCGTGCTCCTTCGACGACCCCCACGGGAGTCAGCCAGCTGGCAGCCACCCGCGACCCCCCGCGCCCCCCAGCGCAGCCACCACGCACTCAATAGATAGCGCTTCATTGTCAGTCGCCGAGCGCGGCACAAGGCAGAGCAGCGGAAAATTGAACAAACTGCGTCTGTATACACTGACATACGTACACACAAACATTACGTCCTCTAACATACACGTACTCTTTGCAGTAATAAAAATAACTTTTATGGACGATGTCGCTTTGTTGTTTCAGTGTTGTGTATGCATGTCGTACAGGTTGGCGCTGCGCGGCACTAATACGTTTATCTTTCGTGAAGCTTTTACGGAGCGCCGCGCGCCGGTCCCTCGCCGGCGACTTCAAAGTAAAAAATACAAGTCTTTTAATGTCCCGCCAGAGTAATAAATAGTTGAGACATTGTTTTCAGTTACTTTACCTGTCAGTTCAGAGTTCAGCAACTAGGAAAAGTTAGTGAACTAGTTACTTACGAGACCGTCTCCACGGACTAGGGTAGTTAATTTTCCGTTTCAACAAGAAATTATATAAAAAATCAATGTTGCTTTGATTGGTTTACTTATATTTGAATAAGATCCTCAATAATAAAGTTTGGGTTATGGTAATCCTTCAAACAATGGAGGCAGTAACTTAAAGCTCATTAAAATTTACTTACTCGTAGAAATTACAGAGAAGCTGGCCCGCCGCCCGCAGCTAAGCGTAGCTCCCTCCCTCGAGCTCGGGTTCCGTACTACGTTTAATATCCCGTGGTTTGGTTAATACCGAAGTGGACGAAAACTCGTTATATTTAAATTGTACTGTGAGCTGTTTCGTATCGGGGCCGCAGGGCAACATACAACAAAGCTAGGGAATAGAATACTATGGCGTATACGTACACGTGCAATACGTGTTGTAAGTAGGCCGTGGTACATACGTCACTCAAGTCTTACATTCAATTAATTTTGTACTGGGCTATAATATGTTCCACGCTAACCTCGCGGGCTCCCCTGTGTGTCGCGGACTATTAAGGGATTATTTCCAGGGATCACCGGGGGATTTCTTCTAAGCTGATTGCTAAAGCCTGGTTGCCGAAGTTTTCTGAAGTTTCAGCTTAAATATCTGGTAGTGCTATTATCTCATTACATCAGTTCGTGGAATTACCCTCTACATGTAATACTATACTTACGATGTTATAACTATGCCTGATTAGTGAATATTTACATTAATTATTCAGTTCTCGCGGTAACTAGAGTACATGACATATAACGTTGTTTTACTGTTTAGCTATTAATCCCATAGTACTACCGCAAAGTGAATGTCAATTTAATATTAACCATCAACATGATGAGAGGCAAGTAAGTAGAATAGATAATTTAATTAAGTATTGAACTTTTCGTTGTTATTCTGCGTCAGGCGGTTCCTTTGAAACAACTTGCCCTCGCGTGCGGCTCCGTCCAGCCAGCGCAGCGTAATAATGATAAATGATATAAAATGCGGTATTTTCTGTGTGGTGGTGCGTAATAAAGTATGGCGGGCGAGAGCAACTCGCTTGCCTGCCGTCCGTGGCTGTCAGTAACATCTGGCGCGGCTTGATAAGGGCGCGATACAATGAACCTTATTTCTCTTCTTTCTCTCTATTAAATAATAATACATACATACATACATACGTACATAAACTCACACCTTAGATACACGCTCACGTTTTAGATATGAATTCAGGTGCAAGATCGAAACTATGAGAAATTGTAACAACTGATCTTGATCTAACCTTCGACCAATCAAATCCTACGAATAAACAATACAGGGTGTTTGGTGCATCGTGTGCCAAATTGAAATGGTCGACTGAAGGGGTCACCTACTAGCCTTTCAGACCCCTTAACACCCCTCATGCCCTGTAGATTATTTTTCAAATTTTACATTCAAATACAAATTTAAAAAAAAATGAGGTGTAGACTCTGAATTTTAATTTTATTTCAATGTGTATTGTTTAAGAGTAAATACAAAATTAGTGACATTAGTCACCTAGTTTTTTTTCAATTCACTCACAAAGGTAAAATTTAAATTAAAGCTGTACTTGTTACAGCTGTTTATATGGCTACAAACAAAAAAAAACAAAAGCGACCGGGATCTTCCAACTCCCTCATTAATTCTCTAGTCATATCCTCTTACTAATGAAGTGCCACATGCCATAAAAATCTCTTAACAACTTTGTGAATTCGCTAGAATTGTGAATTACAGGCAGACAGCAGCTGCCGATTCGGCGTCGGCGAGATACCCATATTCTATCCCTTCTCTATACTATACTGCACAATCCTACTTCTCCCTTCGCGAACGGTTTGAATACCTCATCCCGAAGGGTAAACCTTGTCGCACGGCCACTTCGCTTCTCCTTCGTACTCCGCGTCACACTTCTAGCCGCTACGATGGCTCATTCTCTGTTACTGCAGTGCATCTCTGGAACTCTCTTCCACACTCCATACGCGATAGCCCTTCTCTCGATGTCTTCAAGAGGAAAATTAAGGAGCATTTCCTTTCAACGCAATGAATTATTTAAATATATGTGTATTTATCTTTATAAACGTAAGTAGGTATTTTATGTATTATTATGTAAATAGTTTCATCTTCTTTATAGGTATATATATTGTACACTGGATTACTGCCCTCTACTATTATGATCTCTATCACTCAAAGGTTTGCTGGAAGAAAATTCCATTTGGAGTTAAGCTCGCCTTTGTACATGAATTTTACTATCAAATTATTAAAATGTAATGTCTTGTTGTACAATAAAGAATAGAATGAGTTACTTTCACATTTATAATATTAGTATGGATTTGTTACAAATCCTGCTCAAATTGTTGGCCTCTGTTGCGAATGCAGGCTCGACATCTGTTTCGTATTTCGACAGTTGTTATACGAAGTCGTATTTCCTCCTTAATGGTATTGAATGCCGCTTCTATGCGTTGGACTAGTACCTGCCTAGTTGGAACCTCCGTGGCGTATACCAGCTCTTTGGCACGTCCCCAGACAATTTCAAATTCAGAGTCTACGCCTTATTTTTTATTTTTTTTTGTTTTTGAATGTAAAATTTGGGTCTTTTTTTAGTAAAACAATATTAAGTCGATAAAAAAACAAGGGCTTGAGGGGTGTTAAGGGGTCTGAAAGGCTAGCAGATGACTCCTTTAGTCAACCATTTCAATTTGGCACACGATGCACCAAACACCCTGTATACGGAAGGCTGCGGGTGTGCCAAGGCCTAACCGTCCTCTACGCAAAGCCTAAGAAAGCCTACCAAACCTCTTCGTAAAGCCTTCGAACTCGTAGCAGACATCTACGCAGCATCATCAAACTCTTGGCTAACCGATAAACAGGGTCTGCGAAATCGTAGCAGATCTCTCGTAGCCATATTTACAAACTCGTAGCTCTGCACGGACTCGTAGCACTTCTCTACGTGGGTCTACGATCACGTAGCAGACCCCGAGCGGAGTCTACGAACTTGGAGCAGACGTCTATGTACGGTCTGAGAACTCGTAGCAAACGTTTATGTAGTCTACAGACTGGTAGCAGACATCTTCGCAGTGGTTACGAAATGACAGTAGGCACCTACGCAGGGCCTACGGTCTCATAAAAGACCTTTATGTGTGGTCCACGAATTAGAAGCAGACCTGTACCAAAAGCCTACGACCTCGTAGCTGGCCTCTACGCAGCGTCACCGCACTCTTAGCGGATCGCTAAGCAGGGTCTACATAATGGTAGCAGAACGTCAAAATAATAAATAAAAAAGTAATAATAATTGATTTGATCGATGGAATTGACCATTCGGAAAAGTAGCTTGTTATGGAGAAAATTCGTAGCAGTCCTCTACGCAGGGCCTAGGGAGACATAGAAAACCTCTCCACATGGTCTACAAACTCGCGGGATCCTCTGCGTAGGGGCCACGAATTCGAAGCATACTTCCACACAGAGTCTACGGGATCGTAGCAGACCTCTACGGTGGTGTAGCATCTCTACGTTGGCGTAGCAGACCTCTACGCAGGGTCTACGGAGGCGTAGCGGATCGCTATGATAGGTCTACAAATCGTAGCAATTCTCTACACAAAGTCTACGCTGGTTTAAATATACTCTACAAATCGTAACTATTGCTAGCATTGTAATAGTTACGTTTTGTACGACACTTTTGGTAGGTTGGTGTCGTGTACCTTCAGGTCATACATACCCTACTTCTTCCGGACCGCCAAAATCATATTACATGTATTCGGTTAATGCGGCTGATCCGAAGTCCATGCCTTTCAATCTCAGACAGCCACAAATCGAATGCATTCTGGAGCTCTGAGGCCTTCTTTGCCACAAGTACGATGTCGTCAGCATATAGCGTGCTCCAAGGGGCTTCTTTTTGAACATGCAGTGTTATGTGGTCCATATCCAGATTAAACAGCAACGGGCTGAGGGCCGATCCCTGGTGCACTCCAACCTTTACCAAAATTCGGTCACTCATACCCGCAGGCTACGGACCTGTGTGCTGACGTCATTATACATGTCCCGAACGAGATTAATGTAGACTTCCGGTACTGTTTGCGCTCTCAGCGACTGACATACAAGCTTTTTTGGGACTCGGTCGAAAGCTTTTTCGAGATCGATGAAGACCATGTATAAGTTTTCTTTATTTATCCTGTACATTTCTAAGAGTAATCTGAGGGTGTGTATGGCTTCTGTTGTGGACCTGCCCTGAGTGAAACCGAACTGGCTCTTAGTTGTTCTGGTCATCGCTGTTAACCATTGCGGTTTCGAGTGATTGAATCAGAAATATAGAGATCCGCAAGAGAAGGTTACCGATATAGCCCGAAGAATTGCCAAACTTAAGTGGTACTGGGCAGGGCATATTGCTCGCAGACTGGATAGCCGATGGGGCAAAAAGGTTCTGGAGTGGCGACCGCGAACCGGATAACGTTGCGTTAGAAGGCCTCCCACCAGGTGGATTGATAACCTGGTGAATTTTGCGGAGATCCGCTGGATGCGAGATGCACGGGACCGATCAATGTGGTGAAGCTTGGGGGAGGCCTATGTCCAGCAATGGACGTCTTTTGGCTGATGTGATGATGGTGATGATGACACGTTTTTAAGCTAAAGTAGAGTTTGACAAATACTTAACTTGAAATAATTAATTCAGAAATCGGTTGTAAATCCACAAATACCGAAAATAAAAACTTAAAATAAATTTTACGTATTACAATTTTTCGTAAACGTTAAAAAAACCGTGGTTGGGTCTTAGTATATAAACCATGTCTAAACGTCGCGCCTCTCGCGCTCGATTTCCACAAGCCACCCTTGTTGAGTCGAGTACGATAAGGTTTCTTTAATTAAACATTTCAAACTTAATAAAATCAAAACAAGACGGCGCGGTTCTTGAGACACTCATTTATTTAAATAAATAGAAAACCCAGGTGCCGACTCAGAATAATAAATTTCCCTTTTTTTGGTTTTATGTATTTTTGTTCATTTTTAGGAATGTTAAAGAGATCAAACATTATGATATCATCATAATTGCCCGGCAGGAGTGATCCGTTGCCTGCGAGCCATAAACTGTGTATCTAAATGTGTTATCGATGGTCGTAACAAATCCATTCCGGATCCCAACCCGTTCCTGTAGTGAGCACAGCGTCGTCGGCTAAGTGCTGTGCGTCGCCTCATCGACGAGCCAGAACACTGTTCTGCTCCGTAAACGGTCACTAACACAGGTGTTACTTATATAAAATATTACCTACATATAAAATGTAAGTGTATGTAGATTGTATATCCCATTAGTGATCGATTAATGAAAGGGACAGAAAAAGAAATAGTTTAAGACTAATAAATTCAATTTCGACAAGAATCTATTATCTATTGAAGAGATTAAGTTTCCTTTAAGTTACATCAAAAATAGATTTATTCTGTTAAGTCAATATGTTTGAATAAAGTGCACGTAAGTGTGATAGAAAGCCATAGTATTAGTCTTTCAACCTCTAAAACAAGATAAGATGCGTTATAGGTACGTATACTGAGAAAGAGTGTAGTACTGAAATCGAATGTCCGCTACATTCAATCGTGCGTCGCCGTAGTCGTACACAACCCGCCAATCACAACGCTGAGTTTCATCAATGTCCATCAGAATATGCACAACATGGTAACAACGTGCCCAACAAGATGAGGGGACCGGCGATAACTCTGTGACTATACAAGTTCGTCAAGCCACTCTGACGTCACCATGCTTCAGATGGGAGACACTCCGCCGTGCGTAGGCACTGGCTGCTAAGCTTACTATTTTCGAAATAGGCGACCACGCTCCGAGGCGTGTGGGTAGCGATACAATACTTAGTCAGTCGTTAGTCGCACTAGACATGTCGCTAAGCACAAGTGCCCGTGTTATATTATCTGCGGCACAGGTAAAGCTCAGCTTTAAGTACCTGCATCGCTATACGGCATGCGACACACTAGAAGCTCAACTTGACGTACTATATAAGCAACTGTGTGTGTAGGAGCCATCACATAAGTCGGCCATGTAAGCGTCTTAAGTCGTAACATCGCTAACTGAATGACTTATAAAGAGCCGGAACTTCTTTTCGCCGACGCGTTAGGATCGACTTGGCGACCCTAAATGCCGTGATAACACTTTTTCCGCCGACTTTACTTGTTTGTTTGCCAAACTTAGCCGACGCCCCACCATCACGGGGATATTTATCAACGCCGCTTAACTGTACCACTTCTAATTCACACTGCTTATTGATTGGGTAGCGCCATCTTGATTTTACTTTCTAATCTTCAAAGCTATAATTAACTAGAAGAGAGGGAGGAGATATCAATATCGAATTGAGAGCGTTTAATTATGTTCTGAATTTAATATCGGATGAAAACAATCAATCTATTACGAATCAATCTATTCATACAAAAAAATAAGTTAATTTAAAAATCAAAAACCCGACTTTTTAAGAATCGAACTAAAAAGAAGTTAACAAGAAAAATCATGCTGTGCAGTCGGAGGCAACATATTCGCGAACTGGCTGACCACCTGATCCTCCGACTGCACAGCATGATTTTTTCTTGTTAACTTCTTTTTAGTTCGATTCTTAATCAGTTCGATTTTTAAATTAACTTTTTTTATTTACAACTTTTTAGTTATATTTTTCTTTTTCGAATCACTTTTAAACATATAAGTGGTATATATTATTGTAATCACCTCTTAAAACCCTTCATTTTAATACCCCACTCGAAGGGATAGGAAGAAAAAAAAAATTGGGATCCGCACAATATGGCGCCCAAAATCCGCCAAGTTTGTTTTTTTAGAACTTCACCTATCTAAGAACACTTGGGTGGTCAAGACTTATCTATCGATGTCTTAATTATATAATTCAGTCAAGTGGTTTAAAAGATATGAGGTAATAAAGAATATTACATACATACAAACATACATACAAGATACGCGCGAAACACATAACCCAGTCGGGTAAAAAGTAACAGACAGATAATTAACAAACCTTTTTGCTGATTGGTATACGATTTACTGGCATTTATTTACATTTAAATTATATATTTTTGGTCCTTAGGTAAATTGAATCGTTTCCTAGTGTAATCATTTGTATAGGTATGCTTTAATAGAATACTTTATTTGAAAGGTAAATAAAAAACAAAAGCTGACTACAGAATGTATTCCATCAAAACTCGAGGATTCCTACGAAGTTGAGGATTCTGTAAATATTTTAAACTTTTTGGGAGGTTTTGTGCCAGGTTAAATTGTTGATTTATTAGACTCCAAATTATACAGAAGTAATACCTACACGTATTAACTATTTGTTTCTCGAATAGATGGTACTTTTGATGAATGAACATGACCACGTGACAAACAGCATCAGTTTCGTTCATAAGTTGCTGCTCATATGTCCACGTTCCCTTGCCGCCTTATAAAGTGTAAGAAATATATCTAATATGACCTATGTAATACCAATAACAACACGCATGTATTCTGTGAGGTTAGGCAGGGGTATTAGACTTTTTGTTTACCTACATTTATGTTTATGTTGCCTCCAGTTACGTTGGAGTCCCAAGTAGTAGGGGGCGAGGCTTTTGCCACAACCGGCCATATTCAGATTTCGGACTGCTACTGACAAATTTCAGGGATTTTCCGTTATCACTTTCAATGTCCCGAGTAATCCCTATTTAACAAGTGCTATCTGCTCCAGCGCCTTCCGCCCCAGATTATCTTCGCTGTGAACGAAGATTATCCTTAGGTAAAATGATTGGGACATATATTTAAAGAGATTCTTCCAAAGGATTTTCTGCGATTTAAACATTAGCGTTGCGAATTCCTTCGTTAAAGCCCGATAAACAGTGATAAGCGGACCCCTGTCACGTGGAAGATAAGCCTGTATCGACGGCCGGTGGGTTCGACTATACGCACGATATATGTACATAACAAGCAACCCCTCCCTTAAGGAGTTACAGTCGTAACAGCTACTATGTTAACTTTTTAGGGTTCCGAAGTCAACAAGGATCCCTAGTATCGCTCTGTCCGTCCGCAGCTTAGCTCAGAGAATCTAAGTACTAGGAAGCTATAATTTGGCATGGATATACATATTAATAATACCGACAAAATGGTGAAATAAAACGAAAATAAAAACTTTTTTGGTTTTCCTCATAAAGACGTCAAGAGGGGATGTTTTTTTTTCTTGTCTATCCCATGGCGTGGGATATCGTTGGATAGGCCATTCAAAAATATTATGGGCTTGTTAAAAGCATTTTTTTTTTTCCGTTTGCGAAAAATAAAGCTTAAAGTTAAGTTGCAAATTTATGTTAGAGTCAAGTGCCCCCCCCCCCCCCCCCTCCCTGAATACGATAAAATTAAATGACAACGGTGAACGATTAAGCGAATGACTGATTGATTAGAAGATTGACATATTGATTGATATTTATTCATTGATCGATCCAGAAGAGGAGGATGGTTCTACCGATGAAGATGATGAAAACTTATAAATACAAGTATTCTACTTAAAAACATACACTTTTTTATTTGCATGCTATTTACTGCTTTTCAATTACTTAAGTTCAATGATTACAAAAAAGATGAACCATATATATCTTAATCTGACGCGCTTGAGTATTTCAAAATGGCGATATTTTTTGCACATTAGGATGATTGCCGCGAGTTTGCGTCACATAGAAATCGTCAGATTATTGAATGAGATCTTTTTTTAGGTTCACTTAACACCCCCTTAGAAAATCTGACGCGCTCGATTAAATACTTTATTTTTTAATTTTCAACCCTTTTTTGTTTCTTAGGGCTGAGTTTTCAACTTTTGTCTGAACAATAATTATTAAACGGTGGTTTGATACATTTTCTATATAAGAACCGACAAACCTCCATTTTTATTCCTACGATGAAAGTTAGATTTTTGAGTAATCAGCCCATAATTATGTAGGTTCAAATAGGGAAAGTTATTGATTGCAGTAAACTGAAATATTGTATAATATAGAGCTGAGTACCTAAGTTGTGTGAATAATCACGTACATATACCACATTTGAAAGTAATAATTGCATTGCAGAAAATTGATATTTTTCTAAAACTCTAAAACAAAGTAAAATTCATCGTCGAACATTGTTAAACTCATCTACAAGTTAACATAACTCAGTAGCACTCCATACAACGGTAACTTAGTTAACCGTTCATTGAAATCTTGCGATCTTGTAAATTACGAGCCATTGTTATGTAGCGCCAGAGAATCTCGGCTACTAATACAGCGCGTTACTTGCCGCGGGCGTCGTGGGGGGTGTCGCGGGGGGGAGGAGCTCAGGGGGCGGCACTGTGGGGAGCTTCCACCTGTTCATGGAGATATCAGTACGGAACGTTCAAGAGATCCCTGAAGGGGTGCATAGGATTACATACAGCCACAGTTTGCCAGCAAAAGTAGGTCGAAAAGAAAACCTAGAACTGAGCCCGACCTGAAAATTGAATTCAAGACCTCACGCTCGGCGGCGGCGGGTCACGCTCCGACCACTTCATCAGCGAGGCGGTTAACCATCGTACGTAGTCAGACGGAGAGGGTATGTAATGAATGTGTTCGTTAGAAGATGAATTGCCTGTTACCAAGCTAAGTAAGTTAGCGCTATGTGTGGGTTTACCAAAATAGTTAGAACTCAGTCGTACCGCCGCCGCCGCGTGCCGCCGGCTCGCCGGGTCGAGAGGGCCCTGCAGGCCTGCCCTTGCTAATGTTCTGCGGGGACCACATTAAGTGCTAGTGGACTATTGAGTAGCCACGACACGCGACCTTTCTCTACATTATGCAGATTTAGTAACCAACCTACGTATACCTAACTAGCCATACGTTTGCGTTTGATTGTGATGTCAGATCCAATCTGATTCAGAGAGCAATGAATCCGTGTGTTTTCAATACAGTAACATGTCTGATGAAGTGCTACTTAATTTATTTATACATGTTTGTGTTGTGCTGGTCAGTAGGCGTCTAGCGTCTAGGCGTGAGCAGAGACGAGCATTCTTTATATCACGTGTTTGATCAATGTTTGTATGTAAACGTGCTCATATTTTGAAGCAAGTTTATGTAAACAAAGTAGCTATTTTTCAAAAGATAGGTATAAAATTTAAAGTGCGTAAAGAACATTAAAAAAATTAAGTAAGTTATATCTCTTCAATGATATATTATTTTCACGAAGCAAAAATAAGAAATGGCAATTTCTTTATAAAAATGACGACATTTAAATTCCCCAGAGACAGTAAACCGCCTATATTTTCCAGCGAAACCAATCAATTTTATTATTCCCCGCCCTTAGCGTCAAGATTAATATTTTGTACAAGGATTTAATTTGTAAGCGCGCTGCTTGGAGATACGTTGTGTAATAATGGCATCCCCTTCCTCCAGCTCCGCGTGGTCGCAAGCCATCACCTCGCCATCTTTAGGTATGTGCTGCAAACGAGTTTACAAGTGGTATTATATTATGATTGCGTGACGCTACGTTAAATTGCCTGAAAATTTAAAAACAAGTATGTTACGTGATAATTACCCCTAACGTGGCACTGACTAACTAACATAACGAGTAACCAGCCTACACTGTAGAGACTGACAAGTTCTTATATTGCTGATAAGTGGAAAACTTGTGTAAGTTCAGCTACAATATATTTCATACCGAGTCTGTGGAGCGTGGAGCGCCTGTCGACAAAGTTTCCTCTCGAACTTGGCGAGTGAAGGCTCAAGTATGTGATCGGTTCTCCGTGGACCTGGAGTCGGTTTATAACTTGCATACTGTGACGGAAAGCTTTGTCAATGAACTACAAGAAATATCTAGTACCTACTAGAAGTTTATGTTCAATTACACTTTGTAGGAACAGTTATGAATTCGACTACTTATATATATTATATTAGTGCTTATATATAATAGTATATTTGGTAACTTATCACTAGCTTTTATTTAACGCCACCATAGAAGAATTGTTAAGGATCGTCGAGGCCAACCTAAAATACTTCACAATGCAAGACTATTGCCTGATCTTCATTGGAGAAAACGATTTAAAAAATAATGAGTATCTAGATATCCTCGATAAATTGAAAAGCACACTAAAAACCATTAAACACACAAATATTGTAATATGCGCTCCGACGTATATAAGAGGGGCTTTAATTCACAATTATAAAGTCGAGCTTTTCAACAACCTTCTCAGTCTTATTACAAAAAGCGGTTTAACTAAAAACCCAGGTTTAAATCTCTATAAACCACGGTTTAAATAAAAATGATATTACAAATAATGGTTTAGCGATAAACCATGGACCATATCATGGTCTAACGCTAAACCTCGGCGGCCCCTAGTTTAACGGTGGTCTAAGTCTTATCTGTCAAAGTTTTTCTTTTAGGTTATAGAATCTTTTTCATTGTGTTGTGTTGTTTTTACCCGAAAATGGATATTAACATGGTGGATTTAATTGATATTGAGGATATTACTTTTTCCTCGATACTCCAATTCTCAGATGTTTTTTTTGTTGGTCCATCACAACACATAATATATTAACACATTATTAACAAAGAGGCAATTGTTATAATAGAGACTTGGAGAACTTAAAAATCCAAAGCCTAATGTAAATGAACTTTGTTCAACGAGCGATGGTTTTGTTTATTGTTATGGTTTCATGTAACGCGCGAGAATGTTACGTTTCGTTACACGTACGTAGATGTATTATTAGTAAATAATACGAATTTAAGTAATGTGCTTAAACCTAAACAAAACTGCAATCGATAAAATAACTAATGTTAATATACATGCAAAATAACAAAGTGTCAATATTTTAACACTCCTAAACATCATTTAATCCTTATCGTATTATCAAAAAAAAATCTTTTCTGGGCATACGGAACGTTGTAATTGAATGATATTATGGTGAACGAATGATATTTGTTTTTATCTGTGGTTGATATATTGACAATGGTTCAAATGACGGTACTAAGAAGACCAGGGTTTTTTTAAGTTTTGTAATACGGACAAATTTAGACCATGGTTTTGCAGATAAGCCTGGACTTTATAGGCCAGGTTTAAACCAAGGTTTATTGAGTTTTTTGTAATAAGACTGTCTAAGTTTGGACATAAAAAACCATGAGTATGCCTATTTTTTTGACAGTAACTACACAGTTTTCCTATAATACAGGAAACATTAACAAACACGGATGGAGAGACATTTTTGACCAGATCAGACTTAAAATATTAATTGACTACGATCAATATTGTTCTAAAGTTGAAGAAGAACATAGTGGAACTGAAAATACATCGAACTTAATGGTAAATGATAAATCTAATAACTCTGAGTTTTTTCTTTGATAATCATATGTACATCTTGCACCAAAACATAGCTGGACTCCTTAATAAAACGGACCTGCTAACATTACATATCCAAGATCTATTGCAAAAACAAATCAGTATTGAAATGATATGCCTAACGGAACACTTCGTCATTTCTGGTCAAGAAAATTTAATAAACGTGCCAAACTTTAAGTTAGCAGCTTGTTACTCGAGGAGAGAACAGAAGCGAGGAGGTGCGTGAATTTTACTTAAGACCCACCACGATTACAAGGAACTAACTGATGTAAAGAGTTCTTCTATCACAGGCGTTATTGAATGCTGTGCAATAGAAATAATTATTCATAAATTAATAGTAGTATGTATTTATAGGCCACCGAAACTGTCTAATATTAGTCTTTTTTATGACACTTTGGACATTGTATTAAAAAAATTGTGTAATAAATCAAATGTAAAGGTAGTATTATGTGGAGACTTCAACATAGACATTTTAAAACGTAACAGATGCACCTTGGACTTTGAATCTCTGCTCCTAAATTACAACCTTATCTTAAAGATAAACCAACCTACGCGACCAAGGAGCCTTACCTGCTTAGATAATTTTGCTCTGAACTCAAATCTAAAAGGTATTGCTGAAGTGATGGATTTTGCAATATCTGATCATTCAGCTCAAATACTCAAAATTCAAGTCAGTAGAACTTGCAAATTAAAGTATTGGCGCACTCAGATACGTGACTTCTCAAAAGAAAATTTGACTAAATTTAAAAATCATTTAAAAAGTTTGTCCTTTTCAGACGTTTACAGCGAGAGTAACCCTAGTGAGTCTTAAGATATTTTTATTGAAATTTTTAAACTACTTTACAATCAGTGTTTTCCAATTAAATGGATTAGAATTCGATCGGAAACAAAAATTAAATGGATTTCGAAAGGCATTAAACTCTGTAGTAGGAAACAAAGAAAACTGCTATGGAAATATAGATTGAATCCGTCAAGCAAAAATCAAAAATTATTATTATTTATTTCAAATTCAGACAATTTTAGAGTCCATTCTTTGTTAAGACATACTCGCGAAGATTAAAAAAGATTATTAAACTTACTCAGATGGCACAGAATAGTGACATTATTAATAAGGCCCACAATAAATCTAAGGCTGCGTGGCAAATTATCAACAATAATAAGCATATTAAAGAACCTATCTTAAAAATAGACAATCAAAATGTGACAATAAAGGATCCCAGGAAAATAGCAACATCGTTTAATGACTTCTTTATTGACCAAGTACAAACTGTATCTTATGACACATCTGACGGAATTAATGACCTAGTTAATGGCTCGAATTCAATGTTTATGTCACCGACAATCCCATATGACATAATAAGAGCAATTAAATCACTTAAAAATACAAAAAGTTATGGGTACGATGAGATTACTACCAGTGTTGTTAAATATGTTAGTGATGTTGTTGCTGGACCTCTAAGTCATATTGTGAACTGTAGTGTTGAATCTGGTGTATTCCCCAATAGCCTAAAAACCGTAGTAATAAACCTAAAAAAACCTTTACATAAAAAAAATAATAGAGAAGAAATGTCCAATTATAGACCAGTAGCATTGATCCCAATATTCTCTAAGGTATTTGAAAAGATTATTTATCAAGCAATGGATAGATTTTTGAGTAAATATAATATATTAAGCGAGGAACAAATGGGGTTTAGAAAAAATAAAAATATTAATATGGCAATATATAATCTCTTAACTAATATTATGACAAATGTTGACAATAAAATTCCTGTATGTGCAATTTTGACTGATATGACTAAGGCATTCGACTACGTAAACCATGATGTCCTTTTAAAAAAACTTCACGCCTATGGTATAAGAGGAAATATCCTAGATCTAATCAAATCATATCTTCGAGGCCGAATGCAATACACAGAAATAACAAGAGTATGCCTAAAAACTAAACGTGAAATTAAATATACTTCAGATTGTAGAGAGGTCAAACATGGCGTACCACAAGGTAGCGTTCTGGGACCACCGTTGTTTCTCTTATACATTAATGATTTACCCCGTCAAACACATCACCCTACGGTGTTGTTTGCGGACGATAGTACTGTGATAGTTAAATGTTCGGACTTAAAAGAATATGAAAGTGAGATTAACAGCACATTAGAGAGTATCATTAATTGGCTTAACATGAATAACTTGATTATAAATTTACAAAAAACTAAAGTTATGCATTTTTACCAACGGATTAGTCCCGCTAATTTAACTGTCGGCTATAGTGGGCAAAAGGTTGACTCAACAAACGTAGCGAGATTCCTGGGAATCTTAATTGACAGCAATCTGACTTGGAAACCTCAATCTGAGGACGTGTGTAAAAAATTGAGTAAATTAGCGTATGTTCTGCACAACTTATCACATAAAGTAAGCCATACTACACTTTTAACAGCTTACCATGGTTTGGTTGCATCAATATTGAGGTTCGGAGTAATTTTCTGGGGCAACTGTAGCGAGAGGGAGCAGATTTTCAGGGCTCAAAAGCGCTGCATAAGGTCAATGTCAAGTTTAAAAATAACTGAGAGCTGTGAGCCTGTGTTTAGGTCAATGAAAATACTAACCTTCCCGTCTCTATACATATTGGAAGTGTCAATTTTTGTTAGATCGAATTTAAATTTATTTCCGACACTAGCCAGCATTAGATTACGCTCAGGTCCTTTAAGACTACAATATAATAAGTTACTACATACAGGAAAATATAAAACAGCACTATTAAGAAAGAATATTATGTCAATGGGGCCTATCATATATAATAAAATTCCGCATAATTTAAAAAATCACCCTATTCGTATATTTAAAACTAAGTTGACTACATTACTATTGGAAAAATGTTACTATTATTAGGTTTTAATGTACATAATATAGCTGGCTGCTAGAGCCTAGTCTATATTTAATTAAAATATGAAGATTCAACGTTCTGTTGAAGCTTGTCTTGTTGACAGAATTTTTTTTCGGTGTGTTTTATACGTGTTACTTTATATAAGTACTCAGAATAAATCTAGTATGCTATTTTAATTATCTCTTGAGTTTCCTTGCACACATGCACTCTGCAGGGTAGTCCCCCACAGTGGTTATGGGCCCAGGAACGAGATATTAAAATTTCGTGCTTATTTATTGAATATCAGCAAATATTTAAGGTACGTTTGATTAAGTACGAACAGCTGATGAAATAAACAAGGTTGACGTAAAAGAGTCAACGATATGAGTACTGTTAAAATAGAACCACTTACTCAAGAAAATTACGAAACTTGGAGGATTCAGGCTGAAGCGGTTCTTATAAAGAACGACGCTTGGAGCTATGTAGACGGAAGCGTAAGCAAGCCTACAGAGCCGGAAGAAGCCAAGAAATGGGAAATCGGAGACGCAAAAGCTAAGTCTGATCTAATCCTAGCTATTAGTCCAAGTGAACTGAGACACATTCGCGGATGTAAAACGTCACGAAATGTTTGGCAAAAACTTGAGAGCATACACGCATCTAAGGGACCTGCCAAGAAGGCAACGCTGCTGAAGGAGTTGTTGCTACACAAGTTGGAGGAAGGTGGTGACGTTCGTGAACATGTCATGCATTTCTTCGAAGTAAAAAGTAAACTAGCTGATATGGATATTCAGATGCATGATGATTTAGTATCCATAATGCTTCTTTATAGCTTACCATCAAGCTTCGAGAATTTTCGATGCGCGATCGAATCCAGAGACACGTTACCAGACCCTGAGACTTTGAAGGTTAAAATAATCGAAGAGGTATGTTCGAGACGTCAGAAAGGAAGCGAAGAAAAAGCTCTCCTTGCAAAGTCCAAAATTAAGAAACCTTTCAAATCAAAGAGTGATACTAACAAGACGAATTTTAAATACAAGTGTTTTAAATGTCACAAACATGGCCACAAAGCTTCTGAATGTGATATGAAGAAAGACAAGGATCAGTGTCGTGATAGTGCAAAGTATGTTTTGGAATGTGATTTGCAAAAAGATAATTTCAGCCTTGTAACCTTTAATTGTATTGCAGGTGATAATGCTGCTTGCAACGGGAATGGAGGCTGGGTCATTGACAGCGGTTGTACATCACATTTATGCAACGATCCTAGTAAATTTGGCAATTCATTGATACCTTTGTCGGGTAAGCTAAATCTAGCGATAAACTCGAGCACAGATGTTAAAGGTAAGGGTACCGTTAGATTAATTACATGTAAAAATAATTCCAAAACAATCGTGGAGTTGCCAGATACCTTATTTGTTCCAAACTTGCGATGTAATCTGATTTCGGTCGCAAGAATTACGAATAAAGGGTATAGTGTTAAATTCGATAAGAATATAGCTTGTGTTAGGGACAGCTATGGTAACACTATGCTTGTAGCAAATCGTAGGGGTAATCTATATTACGTTGAGGAACAAATGGGAACAGTTTCCATTATTTCAGAAGCAGTTGATAAGGTAAGACTGTGGCATGAACGATTGGGTCATCTGAATGGAAGAGATCTTGTCAAACTCTTGAACAAATCCGGAATGAATATAAAGATGACGGATGTGAGTACATTGCATAATTGTGGTATCTGTGCTAGTGGGAAAATGAATGCATCATCATTTTCGAGGACGGATGGGCCATGTGATGAAAAATTACGGATTATTTATTCCGATATCGTAGGCCCGATGCGGCATGAAGCCATAGGTGGAGCGAAGTACTTTATTACGTTTATAGATGACTCATCGAGGTGGTGTGAAGTATATCTGCTATCCAAGAAAAGTGAAGCCCTTAAATATTTCAAGATATACAAAAGTTATGTTGAAAATATGACTGGCAAACGAATAAAATATATGCAGACGGATAATGGAGGAGAATTTTGTAATAAAGATTTTGATGAATATTTACAGACTGAAGGAATAGGGAGAAGATTAACTATTCCTAACACTCCTCAACAGAACGGGGTCGCAGAAAGGATGAACAGAACTCTTGTAGAGATGGCAAGGTGTATGATAATTTCATCCAACCTTTCACCTGGTTTTTGGGGTGACGCCGTTATGACGGCATGTCACGTTCGAAATCGATGTCCAACAAGTAGTCTTGAAGGTGGAACGCCGTATGAAAAATGGTACGAGCGGCCTGTGAACATAAACTATATGCATGTTTTTGGAAACAAGATACATGTTTTGGATAAGGAGGAAGGAAAAGATAAATTTGCACCTCGCAGTAAAGAAGGAATCTTTGTAGGCTATCCAAGAGACCGAAAAGGCTACAAGATTTGGTTGCCACAAGAACGAAAGTATGTCGTATCGCGAGATGTAAAATTTCACATAAACGAGACTCGATGCGATGAGAATAATTCTTCTATAACTGATCCACTGGAATTTGGGAATGAAGAGCTACAAGCTGATATCTGCCAAAGACCAGAACCAAATTATGTAGAGATAGATTTCCATGCAGGAAGGGCAGTTGACAACACAAGAGAGGTAGTGACGAGTTCACGTAGATTTGTTCCTGAACCTGAGAGGAATGTACAAAATGTCCAGGATAATATGGAGTCAGAAGCTGGTTCACCTCGTCATGTTAGCTCAGATGAAGTCCAACAAAATAATGAAGAAAAGACCTTAAAACGAGCCCCAGGAAGACCACGACTAGACAGAGGACATGTGGGACGCCCAAAGAAAATTTATCGTATGGTTGAAGTGGAACCTGAACTACAAGAAGAGTTCTCAGATTGCCAAGACTTTGTGGGTAATGCAGAGGTATCATTGAGGCAAGCTTTATCTGGTTCAGAAAAAGATGAATGGGAGGCAGCCATTCTCTCGGAGATACGAAGCATGATTAAAAATGATACCTGGGATATAGCGAAGAGACCCATGGGACGCGCTGTCGTTGGTTGTCGTTACATCTTAACAACGAAGCTAAATGTTGATAAAACCGTAAAGAAAAAGGCTAGACTTGTTGCCAAAGGATATAGCCAACGGTACGGGATTGATTATCACCAGACATTCAGCCCTGTTGTCAGACTAGACACCATCAGATTGCTGACTGCACTTGCGGTTGAACTTGGTATGGAAATTCATCAGTTAGACATTAATACCGCTTATTTGAACGGTACATTAAATGAAGAAATTTACATGGAAATCCCCGACATATTAAGAGAATGTCTGCAGAAGCTGCTTCAGGTGGAACAAAAAGGTTCTAATATATATGAACGAGCTAAGAAAATGCTAGCAGACATGCAGGCAGGTGGTGATGCATGTAGACTTAAGAGATCACTTTACGGCTTGAAGCAAGCTGGACGCCAGTGGAATGCAAGGCTCGATACACAACTGCAAAAAATGGGGATGCGATCATCATCAAATGAGCCATGTCTATACTTCCGAGACATAGGTGATGGTACAAAACTTTTTGTTGCAGTCTATGTCGACGATATTTTAGTGGCATCGCAGAAAAGAGTATGCATTGAAAATTTTAAAAAGGAACTGGCCAGTGAATTCGACCTTAAGGATTATGGCATCGCGAAATATATGTTAGGAATTGACATTGAGCGAGTTGACAGTGATAAAATCAAACTGTCACAACAAAAATACATTGAAGATTTATTATTTAAATATGGTCTGAATATGTGTAAAGAAACGGTTTCAACCCCAATGGAGGTAAATTTAAAGCTTAAATTACCTGAGCCCCATACAAAACTCGAAGAAGAGCGATACCCGTATCGCGAACTAATTGGGAGTTTGATGTATTTATCCGTGGGGACGAGACCAGATATCTCGAATAGTGTTTCGAAATTGGCGCAGGTAGTTAACTGTCCTAACAAAGAGTCCTGGATCGCTGCGAAACGAATATTACGTTATCTGAAGCGAACAAAAGAGTACGGACTAGTGTTCAGTAAAACAGGTAAAGCAGTTCGAGGCTATTCTGATTCGGATTGGGGTGGTTGTTTGCTAGATAGGCGTTCATATTCGGGATATGCCTTTGTATTAGGTGGTGCATGTATGTCATGGAAGTCCCAGAAGCAGAAGTGTGTCAGTACCTCGACGTGTGAATCCGAGTACGTCAGTTTATCATCAGCGATGAAGGAAGCTTTATACCTGAACAGCTTGTTGACTGAAATCGGATTACGTAAGTTTGCATCAATTACCTTACATGTAGATAATACTGGGGCAATTAAATTAGCAAACGACTCGGTATTCCATTCCCGGAGCAAACACATAGATATAAGACACCATTTTATACGGAGTGTCTTGAAGGAGAACAATAACATTCAGTTGGTATACTTGTCGACCAACCTTATGTTAGCTGACGTATTAACCAAGGCCTTGCCGAAAGCCAAGCACTATATGTGCATGACTGGATTAGGTTTATGTTTATAGTTAGCGTATATTGTTTGTAAATACTTTGTTTTGCGTCTCTCTTGTAATACATATGCACATTAAGGGGGCGTATTAGGTTTTAATGTACATAATATAGCTGGCTGCTAGAGCCTAGTCTATATTTAATTAAAATATGAAGATTCAACGTTCTGTTGAAGCTTGTCTTGTTGACAGAATTTTTTTTCGGTGTGTTTTATACGTGTTACTTTATATAAGTACTCAGAATAAATCTAGTATGCTATTTTAATTATCTCTTGAGTTTCCTTGCACACATGCACTCTGCAGGGTAGTCCCCCACAACTATTCTGTTAATGACTTCCTGAATGATAAAGATTTTTAAGTGTTACTTAAATTTTCTTATAATTGACATTTTTAAATGATTATATTTTTTTATAATTCCTATTTATGCTTTTGACATTTTTTTTTATTATTGACATTTTCATTTTTTTTTTTTTTATCGACTATATAAGTGACATTTTAAATGATAACATTTTTTTTTGTAATTCTTAGATATTGATTCGTAATTGATTGTGTATGTGACATTTAAGTTGTTTGTGATTTTTTATTTTGTTGTCTGATGCCTTGTAGATAATAAGTCAATGACAATTATTGTATTGTACCTTCAAGAAATAATGTTTTTGCATGCCGTAAGGCAGAATGTAGCGGAAACACCCAATTCTGTACCATCTCAAACTTGTACCTACATTGCTGGCAAATAAACAATTCTGATTCTGATTCTGATTCTAACTTCCCTTGTTAGTTATTTAATATGTAGTACCTGGGCGACTGAGCTCTGCTCGGGTGAAAATAGAGAAAACGACGTTTTCTAAAAATGAAGCCTAGCTAGATCGATTTATCGCCCCCGAAACTCCCTGCATACTAAATTTCATGAAAATCGTTGGAGCCGTTTGCGAGATTCAGATTATATATATATATGCAAGAATTGCTCTTAAAAGTTTTGATATGTAATAGATTCCCCAACCGATTGAGCTGAAATTTTTCACACAAGTTTGATTTAGATGATAATGTATTAGCATTAGCTAAGTGCATATTATTAATTCAATATAGTAGCCTCCCAAAGATGGCAGACCAATATTTTTTTATGTACCCCACAGAGATGGGTACCAAATGAAAGAGTTGTCTGAGAGGAATACGAAAAAGCTTCCTATCTAGAACTCTGCTTCATTATCAACATCGGTTCAGCATTGCGTAGTTTTGTGTTTCGGTTTGTACATAACGTCAATTATAAATATTTAATTAGTAAGTACTGTTTTTTTTCTAAGACACATTACTTAACTACGTACGTACGTAATTTTATTTTGTTTTTTTTTTATATTTTTGATAGGCTCGCGTTTGACCACTATCTCGCCTGATGGTAAGCGATGATGTGATTAGACAATAATTACTTTTACTACTGTCGTGGATTTTTATCATAATTTGAAGTTTAACTTTACAATTTGTAAGGCCAGCGATAGTGAGATTTTATAAGAGAGGCAGCCATAAAACGTTCGGTGTCGAGAGGAGCAGGCTTGACGGCGGCGGCGCGTGAGGGCGTGCGACGTGTCATCAAGTGCGCGCTCCACGCTGCACGGCGGCGGCGCGGCGTGGCACGGCGGCGGCGCGGCGTGGCACGGCGGCGGCGGCACGATGGCTCGGTTCGGAGGGCGTGCGGCGCGTCGAGCGGACGTGCTCGCTCAAAGCGCTGAGTTTACAACTGACACATGTAGTAGCGTCGCCGTCGCCGTCACCGTAGGGCTGCCGCGTGTCAGCACTCCGTTTTCCTGGATTCGTTCGGGAATCGGGACGATTGCGTGACGACCGAGAGAGACCGAGACCGTCCACGCTGAATATTAAGTTAGTTACGTGCGGCTATGGAAATTCAGTAAAACCACAATTTAGTTTCAGCGAGATGTTTAAGTTGTGTTACTAAACAAGATTAAAAATGATACATGTCTCCATATAAGTATAGATACAGTAAAATGCACTTTAGGTGGTAACAATAAGACATAGAAAGCGCCTGCATTGCGCTTTTCGTAGTATAACTGATGTGCGGTTGACTGTACAACAAAGAACTAGTGCCAACCAAATAATTCGCAAACAAACTTCTAACAAACAATAAATCGGCCAAGTGCGAGTCTGACTCGCGCGCAGAGGGTTCCGTATAAAAAGCTACATTGACCAAAATAAATAGGTAGCATTACTAACGTTCATAAACAACGAAATCACCGAGCATTGCTCTAACGAAGGGACAAAATTAACTTTGCAATTCAAAAACTGTTGTGCACATACATCATGGGCAAGGGCATCAAGGCTTGGAATTCAGTTGCTCCAATTTATTTTTTATTTTAATGTTTTTTTTTTATAATTATACAATGATATGAATATTTACTTTATAAATTATTTTATTATTTTAATCATTGTGATGTGAAGACTATGTAGGTCAACCCTTTTTATTGTTTTTTATTTTATTTTTAACCGACTTCAAAACGGGTGTGATGTGTGTTCGCGGATAACTTCGTCATTTATAAACCGATTTTGATGATCCTTTTATTTGGAAAGGTGATATCCCAAAGGTACCATAATAAGGAAACCAGTATCTGATGATGGCATCCCAGTGAAATCGAGGGCACTTCTCAAGTGTTATAGGCATACATATAGCGATTTTGGTATTTTCATCAACAATGCAATCATTTACACTCAGAAAGTGTCATTTGGTGAAACGGAACTGATGAAGAAGACTAGAGCTGGCCACTGATGGAACTCCTTAATGCTAAGAACGTCATGGGTATAAGATATATCGAATAGCTAACCGACTATGACGAAGCTAATACTTATAAATAAATGGTAGACTGATGAAAATGGTAACATCGAACTGATGATGAAGCCGGAATGTTAGCACTGGAACTTCGAAATAAAACAATGGATCCTAGTCGTGTTTGGGCTTATTGGAGTCGTCGTGAGATTTACTTTGGCTATAAATGATTTTCATGGTATTTGGAGGTATCTACCAAAACTAAAAAGAGATATTAATAATTAACAAAAAAAACTAACCGTCTTCCAAAACAAAACACTACAAAGCGAAAAATTATTTTCTTTTCCGAAGTCGGTGTCGAAAAACGGAAAACAATAGGTACCTACCAAAGACACCGACTTTAGAAAAGGAAGTTATTGTTCGCTTTGTAGTGTTTTGTTTTTTTCTCAGTTAGTTTCAATCATGGTCTGGCAGTTTGAGTAATTTTTGCGGCCTACCCAAATGTCCTTTCTTTAATATTGTTTCTCGAATCGTTGTCTCTAAAATTCCGGGTTGAGCTGCACGGTTACTGACAAATGCGTACTGACTGGACAGGTCCGCTCAATCTGTCTGGTTCTTTCCTCAAAAGATTTCAGATTGGTCTTCGCATGATCTGACTAAGTTATGACTTATGTCTGGAATTTAAAAGAGACTGTGACCTCTGAATTTGACTCGACCTTTCTTCTCAGAGTAGTCAGATAGGAAACGCCGACCTCATCTAATTTAAAAATATATGTTTGGCGTGTAAAAGTGTTAGTACAAACCAACTTACAGAAACAACATTATTTATGAATATAAAAAAAATACTTTTCCAAGTACATTTTATAAGTTGGTCGACTATTACTCGTAAACTTGTAAAGCCTTCTTAGCTGTGATAGATTTCCTTTTAATTTCGTTTTATTAAATTAAAATCTATAATTAAAATAATTAGTTACGGCCGTGATTTTTACATATTCAAAACCAACCATTTGGTTGCTCTTGGTAACTAAGCAGGCAGGAGGGGGAGGGGGACCTTTGACTGTAACAAAAATTTGCAATTTAAAGCTTAATTTTACGCAAACGGATCCCTGAATCGAAAAATGGTTCTCACAGACCCGTAATATTTTTGAATGGCCTATCCAACGATACCGACGGTATAGACGACAAAAAAGAACATCCCCACTTTACACTAAAAAGAATTTCTTTTCATAATTTTATTTTACCACTTTGTTGGCGAGTTATTTTTTTAATACTTTGCCCGAAACTAGGAATTTCGTCCTGTATCGTGAATGCATTTATAAACATAAAAACTCAAATGCAAAACACCCAGAGTCGGAACAACTATCTATAGGTCATACAAATATTTGTTCCGTGTTGGAATCGAACCCGCGACACGCAGCGCAGCAGTCAATCACTCAACCACTGCGCCAACTGTGCGAGATTAATAGGTACCTATATCCATGCCAAATTATAGCACTAAGTCTCTGACCTAAGTTGCGGACGGACGGACGGAGGGACAGACGCACATCGCGAAACTATAAGGGTTCCTTGTTGACTACGACACCCTAAAAAGGAAGTTAACAACTATTGATTCTGTTTATCCTATAGTAGGCGCGAGCCGTCGTGAAAAAAGGGCACAAGGGGAAGCGCTAGATGCTAGAGCATCAATGCGTGTGAGCGTGTCATTGTGTGAATGTGAACAAACCGCGTCCACGTGAACTATCCTTGCCTGACGTGAGCGATGTCTTTGTTACGACTGGCAGGCCGATACCTAGGGACGGGTGGCATAACTACATTGAATTCACTCGGCATAGCTGGGCGATACCATACCTACATGTAGCTTGGATTGGAGCGGAACCCCTCGATAAAAATGTCTCCGAGTTTAAGTAGACATTTAAAAATAAAACGTGATTTGGAAAGGCCGGATTTGGATAAAGTAATTGAGGGATTTGGGGCCCTTTGTTCTGTTTGAATGAGTGCAGCCATACTGCCACACACACGCGCGTCCTACCTACAGACATCGACGTTAAACGGAAATAGAGATATTGAAACCAAACGGCCCGTATCTATGATTCAGATTTTCAGAAATTAAGGAAGTAGGTATTTGTCGGATGGAATGGAAATATAATTGTTAAGACTTTATCTAGAAGCTCATTGAGTAAAGTTGACGTGAGACATGTTCTCTGCACAATACGATGTTCATAAACCTGCTATTTTTCATAGCTAAACATTGAGGTGTCCATACGTAGGTAAGCACATGGATATAGGTATACTGTGAACATTCATAATTTATGATTATGATGTATGTTTTAGTAAAAAATATGTGTAAACAAACGTCAATGAAGCCAGATACCCAGAGAGGACTATATGATGACGGCGTTCAGTCAGTATACCAGTATACACGGAGTGCAAAACTAACGCGTAACTTTTACGACACGGCAACGTATATACATCTGCACACAAAAATATTTTACGATGCAATAACAATAAATAAGGAGCTTTGAACTCATGTCCGAACAGTTTGCAGATCGGGTGTGAGGAGCGACCAAAGAGCGGCGCGAGCACAGCAGGCAGTAGCGAGCAGAGCGAGCAGCAGTGAGCCGAGCGAGCTGCAGCGAGCGGCGCGGCGCCAGTAGGCACGCTGCACGCTGGAGGCGCTGCGGCGCCACTCGCGGCAGATCGCCGCGCGCCGGGACCGCCGCGTGCAGGTGAGCGCCCCCTGGCGGCTGGCGCGCGCGCTCTCAGCCCGCACTCACGCCTCGCTCTGTTTCAGTTCACGGAGCGCACGAAGGATGGCGCGCGCGGCGGCTCCGGCGCCGGTGAGTAGCGCGCGTGGCGTGCGGCGCCTGCGAGTGTGCGCCCGCGCTCGCAGTCCGCCGCCCGCCCTCGCTAAATATATCCCGTCCGCATTGCATTGCGGTGACTCGTCGCTGCGGCCGCTCTCGCCAGCGCGCAGCGGAGCGGACGCATGCGATGCGCGGCCGCCGCTGACAGTTGTGTGTGTGCGCAGAGAGCGGCGGCTCGGAGATGTCGGGCGGCAGCGGCGGCGGCGGCGACGCGCGGCGCCCCTCCACCTGCCGCGTGGAGCTGGGCGCGCTGCTGGCGCCCGAGCCGCGCCCGCTAGACAACAAGGTCAAGGTACGCCACACCTGCGCCTGCGCCAGCTCCGGAACTCTGTCCCCTGTCCCCACTATCTGTTCGCGTCATGACGTGCTCATCGTGACCTAGCGATAGGTATAGTTAGTGTGCTTCTCTTCCAGACCAGGCAGGGCTCCCCGCGGTACGCATACAAGGTGTGCAGGTGCACCTGAGTTACGTATGGCATGATGTATTATTAGCTTTACGGTTGCAGTACTGCATATCTTTATCTACGTAGCGATCTTATTGCTTCAGCATTTTTTCGTTTCCAGGTCAGCATGGAAGTTATATCAGTAATCGCTACAGTATGTTGCTACATATATGAATGTTTTTCGTCTGATAGGCGGATATGTTATTTTTTTTATATTTGGCCCCGACAGTAGCCATGTCCGTCCATGGATATGTAAATTATGTATCTGCTTTGTTTGTTTATCTTTCCATTTAGCTATAAAGTCAATGGAGAGAGAAGACGGATGATTGCTGGAGATGCTGTAGCGAGTTGTCGGTACTTAGGCATTATTGCAATATTAAAGTAGATTTTAGGATACGTAGGTAGTGTATCAAGTGTGTGCTTCAGTGGGTGATGTGGTGGTGCCGCTTCGTGTAGTTAGAGTGAGTACTCGTTAGTCGTCGCGTGTTAGTGTATGTCTGTCGTCGATACTCTTCATTATTTAGACAGTAAGCACTCTACTTGAATACATAGTAGAAGTTCGTACACAGTCAGGGCCGGCGGCCAGGGTACAATGTTTACACGGTACTTACTCGACGGTATTCTAATATAACTCATCAAAGTAAAATTAATCTAACTTAGGTTGTAACATCGGTGCAAGCAGCTTTCAAATTAAAAGTTCGGTAATTGAAAAATTCTTTACTGTAGGTATAGCTCTATTACGCTCCGTTAAATAAAGCTTTGAAGCCCGAAACTTTGGACATATAAGAATGTAAAGATTGTCTTCCATACGAGTCGGTACATTCTTAGGTATGTATGGGAGTAAATATCTAAGAATACGTAAACACGGAACACTCTCTGTGTTTCAGTATTCACTCTTTTTTCCAGTAAGTAGGTATATATTAGATTCACACACCATAAACATTTTTTATAAAATTACTACAAATGTTCCATGATCCGGTTGGACACCGGAGGCGCGAGTAAAGCTTAACAAGCGGTTCCGCCCGCTTGGAAGTCGGGCCCACAACAAATAAATGTCGCGAGTTAAAATTGTTTTTACTCTTATCTTCCGTTTCCAAAGCTATGCGGCAGATCGGACACAAACGATCTCGTTTTGCGAAAAGACAAATGGTCGAGTAGATTAGAGTGGAGGGTCGGCGATGGAACCTTACCTAATCGCACATGTGCCGATCAAAAGTTAAGCCTTTAAGCACATCGCTTTGTCGACGAAGTTCTTATTGTCACCGATTGGTTCGGTATCCGGTTAAATGAGCACGTTCTGTACGCTCCGACGGCGACGTCGCGCGGACACTAATCGAGCTGAGCTTACGTTTTACGGGATGAAGACTGTTGTGGCTGGGACAGCTGCGCGAATCAGCTGTGATAATATCTACTTTCGTTAATATTGCTCCTTTCGTTATTTTCAGTGAAATCAAACGTACACCTAGGTAGTTACTTATATAAAAATCGAATTGTTTTGTATGTAGACAGTACAGCTTCAACAGAAAGAACACAGCTTAACCGACTGAAATCACCCAAAATGCTGAGTCATGTAAAAGTTAATTTCTGCTCCATTTGAAGGTGAAGTATGGAAGTCTTTTGACATGCAAATGAGGTTATTTAGAATGTAACCAATCTTACGGCCGCCTCGCTCGCAACACCCCTCCCTGCCCCCACCACGGGATACACTTTACTAAAGTTGATTCAAAACAGACGCTCTGAAAGTATTGAGCGTATTTGTTATTATTATTTCACTCTATATACTTGAAGATACTCGAGCAAAGAGAAAAGCGTCATAAATATCGCTCAGTCTTACGATTACTTGTAGGTAAATTGTACCTTTTCTACTTCAGCCTTCCCTTTTGTGTACTGAAAGCAACTTATAGCTCCCTTTTGGGAGATTTTTCCAGATGAAGTGGCGACCCTAATAATGGAGTTCGTCACCCTCTAAAAGCGGGTCTCGGCTCAACGCTTGGTACTCGGGGTTCAGGGTCTCTCTATGAGTACCTTTCAGTAGATCCTTTACCGCTATGCACTCAGCAATGGGTTTGAGAGTTTGTTGTTTCGCAACAGCTTATTTTCAGTATAACAAGTGTCGCACATTCGGGTACTTGTCGTGAATTCAATCTGTGGGCCCTTCAGTGCGCTCCACACTTTCGCAAGTTGTTAGTTCGCAACTAATTTGAAATCTAATCGCGTCTGAAAGTTTAGCAATAAGGTCTTGATGCCACTGTTGAGCGGTTGACTATGAGTTTGCACGTACACACAGGATAGACTAGATTAAACGATGTACCTATGTATTGATTTCTTGTTGTCTTTAGAGCTGCTTAGTATATTTAGTCGGACAATTAGATAGTAGATTCGCAAGTGGCGTACAAGCGCCTCACCTATCAATGCAACTATAAAACCGTTTTATTTAAGTGTCTCGCAGCGAAGCTCTCGTGCTGCGGAGTTAGAGCTCATACGTAAACATTTACACGAGAACTAGTCATCAAATGTACACATCTGCTAGGCGGCCCTCTCTGTTGCCGGCTTATAGCTTTACAATAGCCAGGTAAGAGCGACGCGCCGCCGCCGCCGCGCCGGCCAGGCGGCGGTCCGGCAATAGCGCCCGGTCCGGTAATGCAGGGCCGGTTGTAAAACGTTGCCGACTTTTACGAACGATAAAGCCGGTCGGGAATGAAGATAGCGTAAGTTAGCAGGCGGCGAGGCTAAGCGAGGTGCGCCGCCCGCCTCCACCCTGCGACCCATTTGCATAATGAGTGGCAGCGCTTACGTGCTGTGCCCAGCCCGGCGCCCGCAGCGCCCGGTGCCCGGCCCCGGCGATCACAGCACCCGACGGTCAGCGTGCGCGCTCCACGTGCGCCTACCTCTCTGACAGCGCTATCGCTTCGTTATGTCGCAACTTCGCTACGTGCCCTCGTTATTATCCGTACAATGTTACTGTCGAGCGTCACAATTCCATTTGAATTGGGCACGTACACAGAACTCACAACAACGTAAGCCGACGGCTTTATTTCACATTAGGAGTACCAAGGCTAGGTACATCCTACTCGATACATAGAGACTAAAAGATGCGAGCTTCACCGTTTCTCTAAGAGCAATAGATTTCAATAACTACCAACGCGCTGAAACCTCGATCAACATCAAGGCTAGACCGTAGGCTTTCTAGAATGTGTAGGTACATGTTCATGTAGGTATCTATCTCATAACAACATCCTTTACGAGCGATACACGACTCAATTCATTAGCTTTATCTACTCGAAGAATTCCCAGGGCGAGATCGATGAAATTATTTATTTCGCTTTGGATATTGCGATCACGAATACACAAGGTGCGGTAAACATAGGTACATAGTTGCTATACAACATCAACAATTTATTGCCCCTTAGTTCGGTTCGGGCACCGTCTACAAAAGCTCGTAACTTGATTTTCTTTAAAAGGTAAAAACTGTATTGAACTGGGCGGGCAGGTCCTTATCGCCTGCACTAGGACTCAGGAGCAAACGCGTATCGTTTGATACAGTAAGACGTAGGTAAACGAGTATCAGCTGCTAACGTTTCAGAGCTCACCAGCAACTGTAGTTGTTGGATGTGCTTGTTTATGATATCGCTGTCGTCCGTAGCGCCACAGTATACATGGTATGACGGAGGAGGAGAACGTGGTGCGGCCGCACCAGGAGATGGCCGTGCTGTCGCTGGAGGAGAAGAAGTTCCTGCTGGGAGTGGAGCGCGGCGACGTGGCGGGCACGCGGCGTGTGCTGCAGCGCGCGCGTGACACCGGCCACGTCAGCGTGGACTGCGTGGACCCGCTGGGCCGCAGCGCGCTGCTCATGGCCATCGACAACGAGAACCTGGAGATGGTGGAGCTGCTGCTGGAGTTCGGCGTGGAGACGCGCGACGCGCTGCTGCACGCCATCTCCGAGGAGTTCGTGGAGGCCGTGGAGGCGCTGCTGGACCACGAGGAGCGCACCAAGAAGCCCGGCGAGCCCAACGTAAGTAGCGCAGCGTCGGCCACCTCGCACGTCAGCCGACTCTTGCTTATCTAGTGCCGCGTGTGTTACAGAGCTGGGAGGCGTTGCCGCCAGAGACGGCCACGTTCACGGCGGACATCACGCCGCTGATCCTGGCGGCGCACCGCGACAGCTACGAGATCATTAAGCTGCTGCTGGACCGCGGCGCTAACCTGCCCGTGCCGCACGACGTGCGCTGCGGCTGCGACGAGTGCGTGCGCTCGCGGCGTGAGGACTCCCTGCGCCATTCGCGCTCGCGCATCAACGCCTACCGCGCGCTCGCCTCGCCCTCGCTCATCGCGCTCTCCTCCAAGGACCCCATCCTGACGGCGTTTGAGTTATCGTGGGAGCTGCGGCGCCTGTCGGCGCTGGAGCACGAGTTCAAGACTGAGTACCAGGAGCTGCGCGCGCAGTGCCAGGAGTTCGCTACGGCGCTGCTGGACCACACGCGCACGTCGCACGAGCTGCAGGTGCTGCTCAACCACGAGACGGGCTCGCCGCAGGTGCCACTGCCGGAGCCCGGCGCGCCCGAGAGGATGCGTCTGTCCAGACTGAAGCTTGCCATAAAGCTTAGGCAAAAAAAGGTAAAATTAGCTCAAGTTCCGCCTCCATACGGCGTTATTTGCAAAACACTAATAACCTTTCAGGATATGAAAGTATTAAACATTAAAATAAACAAAGTAAACTATAAGACCGAACCAAATAAACAAAGTTTACTATGAGACCGAACCAAATAAACAAAGTTTACTATGAGACCGAACCAAATAAACGAAGTTTACTATGATACCGTACCAAATAAACAAAGTTTACTATGAGACCGAACCAAATAAACGACGTTTACTATGAGACCGAACCAAATAAACAAAGTTTACTATGAGAACGTACCAAATAAACAAAGTTTACTATGAGACCGAACCAAATAAACAAAGTTTACTATGAGACCGAACCAAATAAACGACGTTTACTATGAGACCGAACCAAATAAACAAAGTTTACTATGAGAACGTACCAAATAAACAAAGTTTACTATGAGACCGAACCAAACAAACAAAGTTTACTATGAGACCGAACCAAATAAACGACGTTTACTATGAGACCGAACCAAATAAACAAAGTTTACTATGAGACCGAACCAAATAAATTCGTGAGTAGTTTTACGTCCTGAAAGGTAATTTATAATGTTTAACAAATATACAATAAATTTAACAAATAATCATAGTAAGGACTGCGTGGTGGTGTGTTCCAGTTCGTGGCGCACCCGAACGTGCAGCAGCTGCTGGCGTCCATCTGGTACGAGAGCGTGCCGGGCTTCCGGCGCAAGAACATGCTGTTGCAGGCGGCCGAGATGGTGCGCATCGGCGCCATGTTCCCGCTGTACTCGCTGGCCTACATCGTGGCGCCGCACTCGTCCGCCGGCCGCACGCTGCGCAAGCCCTTCATCAAGTTCTTGTGCCACTCCGCTAGCTACTTCATGTTCTTATGTGAGTGGTACACATTCACGGACCAGCATCACATGTACAGTCAAGTGTCAAAAGTGTAGTCATACTCTCCCAAAACTCAAATGGCTAGTTTTTGTAGAAGTTAAAATATCCACAACTGATTTAATATTTTGTATAGAAAGAAATTAAAGTATAGATTATTACTACTAACCGCGAAAAGTTGAAATTCTGCTAACTACAAAAAAAATGCCTAGACCGCATGGCATGGTATCCATTAACTCCGCTCAGTGTATATGGTGCGTGAAGTTTAGTTTACACTTTTGCATCTTGAGTCTTCATTATATGCTTACAGTTCTGCTGATTCTGGCGTCGCAGCGCATCGAGACGGCAGCCGGAGGACTGCTGTGGGGCGCGGCGCCGCACGGGGAGCCCCTGTCACGCCGCGGGGCGCCGCCCTCGCTGGTCGAGTGGCTCATCCTCGCCTGGGTCAGCGGTCCGTATCAATTATTTAACGATTTCCGTCTTGAGCTTTACTATAGTATAAAGTTGTACTTATCAACTGCTGTATGTCGTAAAAAGTGGGTGAAATCAGACAACCTTTACTCAGTGTGCGCTGCGCTGTATCATTGCAGGTTTAATCTGGAGCGAGGTGAAACAGCTGTGGGACATGGGGCTGCGGGAGTACGTGCACGACATGTGGAACGTGATAGACTTCGTCACCAACTCGCTGTACGTCGCCACTGTCGCGCTGCGGATCGTCTCACACTTTCAGGTAAAATCTCTCGTGGCCTTTCGTACTTTATTTAGGTGAACTTGTGATAAGTACTTGGTTTTTACCCGACTGCCGAAGGAGGGTAATGTGTTTATCAGTCTATGTATGTATGAATGTAAGTATGTATGTATGTATGTTTGTTCCTATATGGCGTTCTAGAGACCAAACGCGTTGGCCAATTTTGATGATTCTTATAGTGCGGGACACGTAAGTTGAACCAAAATGTATTATCGTTCTCTGGAAATTTAACAATTTAAACTGAAATAAATCCCCTTTCTACGACCTAATCGTTTACAATATACAAATTGCCAACTGTTAGGTCACATAGAAAGGATTCATTTCGGTTTAAATCGTCTAATTTCAAGAGAACGATAATACATTTTGGTTCAACTTACGTGTCCCACACTATACGTCAATCGATTCGTCTTAACCCTGCGAGTGTCACTGGCTACATTAAAATTGGAAATAAAAAAATGGGGGATTTTGGGCGCCTTGTGGGGTATCAAAATAAAGGGTTAAAATGAGGTGTTTTCAAAAATATACAACACTAATATGTTAAAATGTACCAAATTCGAAAATAAAAATAACTAAAAAGTTGTAAATAAAAAAAGTTAATTTAAAAAATCTAAAATCCCGACTGCTTAAGAAGCGAACTACGTCTTTTTAGTTCGCTTTTTAAGTAGTCGGGTTTTTAAATTTTTTAAATTAACTTTTTTTAACAATATCCTTTCCTCATTCAGGTGCGACGAGAGATGGCGGCAGGCCTCCAATGGAACCAGCCACGAGAAAAGTGGGACGCGTGGGACCCCATGCTGCTGTCCGAGGGGCTGTTCTCGGCCGCCAACATTTTCAGCAGCCTCAAGCTGGTGTACATCTTCAGCGTCAACCCACACCTGGGCCCTCTGCAGGTCTCGCTCAGCAGGATGGTGCTCGACATTCTCAAGTTCTTCGTCCTAGATATACTAGTCATATTTGCATTTTCATGTGGTGAGTGATTTAGCATCTGAAAGGACAGTTGCTTTAATTGTTCAGACTGACAGTAATATACCTGCTGATATGGTCGCCAGGTCTCAACCAGCTGCTGTGGTACTACGCAGACATGGAGAAGAAGCGCTGCACCACCGGCGGCACATCGCTCACCGCTAACGGCACCTTCCCCGATCCGGACGCCTGCATCGTGTGGCGACGGTTTGCTAAGTACGGACCTGTAGATTTCCTTAATTTTCTTACAGGCATTTCAAGCGTTGTTATCTAGCTAGACAGTACACTCAATAAATAAATGCTGTCTAGAAATCAAAGTTCGCTAATAGGAGCCAGAATTATTTCAGCTGTACCTACCTGAAGCGGAGCCTGTAGGTAATATGTGTGCGTTTCGACGGCGTGACCACGGCGTTTTTTTTAAAAAAAAACTATGTCAAGATTATGTAAAAATTTGTAAAAGATGATTCCCAAAACCATAAATTTGTCCAAGTTATAGTTAAAAAGTTTTAAGGGTTAGAACGTGGCCGCGCCATTGAAACGCGGCGAACCGCGCGGCCACGGAGATCTTTAAAACTAAGCGTTGCAGAGACCTGAAATTTAGGTACATAACAGAATGAATTTGTAAAAAATTTGTAAAAATATAGAAAATATCCTAGATTTATATTTTAGGAGCTGTAACACTAAAACTCCATGGCCGCGCCATTGAAACGGTGAAAAACACGTTATCGCCGATATCTCGCTGAAAAAGCATCGCAGAGGTCTGAAGTTTTTTGTAATACATAGATTTGAATTTGTCAAAATATGTAAAAATACACAAAAAAATGCTAGCGTTATATTTCAGGACCTGTAAGACCAAAACCCTATGGCCGCGCCATTGAAACGGTGAAAAACACGTAATCGCCGATATCTCCCTGAAAAGCATCGCAGAGGTCAAAAGTTTTTTTGTAAAACCTAGATTTGAATTTGTCAAAATATGTAAAAATACACAAAAAAATCCTAGGTTAATATTTCAGGAGCTGTAGTACGGTATCGCGTAGAAATAAGTTGTGTTTATCTATCGAAGAAAGAATATATTAGCGAGATCTTTTTTTGTAAACAATACCTATTAATATGTAGAATTACAGATAATAGGCAAAAAGTATTTTTGTTTTTCATAATTTTAATACGTTTTGAATGTTCCGATACGGTGACCATGACTTATTGTTTACAGAAAACTTTCCACCTGCAAGTATTACAAATTTTAACTCAATGATTCTAAATGAAACGATAACCTACTGCGATATTCCTTTTCAGACGGAACGCCGGCCGATCGTACCTAAACTGCGGAGTGAGACCCCACTGGCATTGTGCGCTCATCGTGATTTTTTACAAAATATTAGATTATAAATACAGATTTATAAATGTTTTTGTATCATAACGTTTCATTTTAATTTAGAATCCTTGAGATATAATTTCTAATACTTGCAAGTAGAAAGTTTTCTGTAAACAATAAGTCATGGTCACCCTATCGGATCATTCAAAACGTATTGAAGGTATTAAAATAATGAAAAAAAACACATTGTTGCCTATTATCGATCATTCTACATATTAATAGGTGTTGTTTACAAAAAAAAGACCTCGCTAATACATTAATACTTCGATAGATAACCACAACTTTTTTCTACGCGATATCGTACTACAGCTCCTAAAATATAAACCTAGGATCTATTTGTGTATTTTTACATATTTTGACAAATTCAAATCTAGGTTTTACAAAAAGCTTCAGATGTCTGCGATGCTTTTTCAGGCAGATATCGACGATAATGTGTTTTTCACCGTTTCAATGGCGCGGCCATAGGGTTTTGGTCTTACAGCTCCTGAAATATAAACCTAGGATATTTTTGTGTATTTTTACATGTTTTGACAAATTCAAATCTAGGTATTACAAAAAACTTCAGACCTCTGCGATGCTTTTTCAGCGAGATATCGGCGATAACATGTTTTTCACCGTTTCAATGGCGCGGCCATGGAGTTTTAGTGTTATAGCTCCTAAAATATAAACCTAGGATTTTTTTCTATATTTTTACATGTTTTGACAAATTCTAATCTAGACTTTACAAAAAACTTCAGACCTCTGCGATGCTTTTTCAGCGAGATATCGGCGATAACGTATTTATCACCGTTTCAATGGCGCGGCCATAGGGTTTTGGTCTTACAACTCCTGAAATATAAAACTAGGATTTTTTTGTGTATTTTTACATATTTTGACAAATTCAAATCTAGGTATTACAAAAAACTGCAGACCTCTGCGATGCTTTTTCAATGGCGCGGCCATGGAGTTTTAGTGTTACAGCTTCTAAAATATAAACCTAGGATTTATTTCTATATTTTTACAAATTCATTCTGCTATGTACTTAAATTTCAGGTCTCTGCAACGCTTAGTTTTAAAGATCTCCGTAGCCGCGCGGTTCGCCGCGTTTCAATGGCGCGGCCACATTCAAACCCTTAAAACTTTTTAACCATAACTTTGACAAATTTATGGTTTTGGGAATCATCTTTTACAAATTTTTACATAATCTTGGCATATTAAAAAAAAAACAAAACGCGTTGGTCGCGCCGTCGAAACGCACACGGTAATATTTGTCTTTCGTATTTTGAATGAAACTGATTAAAGTAGTTACGATGTAATCATGCAGGCAGCATCGTATTCTCGTCCCATCATTTATGGCGCTTGTAACACACGCCGGGGCGCTTGGCTTCACGCCATATAGTTATTACCCTCATGATCTCTTTCATGATGGATCCAGATTATGGCCCAGACAACTGAATTGGCTCGGAAAAAGGATATTTGCATAAATTGTTCTTTTTCCTAATCTTTCTACATAGTTGTATACGCTTGTTTAATATTATAATGAAATCATAGGACTCGCTTCTTTTGTTAGTTCGGTGTGTGTATTCCAGCGGACATATAATACCTAAGCCTCATATTTACTGCTACTTGTTGCCTGTGTCACAGTTTATTCGAGACGATGCAGACGCTGTTCTGGGCGGCTTTCGGGCTGGTGGACCTGGACTCGTTCGAGCTGGACGGCATCAAGATCTTCACGCGCTTCTGGGGCATGCTGATGTTCGGCACGTACGCCGTCATCAACGTGATCGTGCTGCTCAACCTGCTCATCGCCATGATGAATCACTCCTATCAGCTCATCTCCGTAAGATATGATCCAGGCACAACTGGTACTTTGTCTGTTAGATTTAAGAACTTAAGGTTTTGGTACGTAATATGGTTAGTTTGATATTTGTAATTTACGTGAAAGTTTGATACGTGTGTCTTGACCGCATCCTGCACTTATCTCTAGTGTAACTACTATCATAAAAGCGAAAGTGTTTTTCTTGGTTTGTTCTCGTATCACTTAGAAACAGACATGATTAGGACAGATGGATCGCATGTTATTTACCTGCACGTTCGGCTTGCAGGAGCGCGCGGACGTGGAGTGGAAGTTCGCGCGCAGCAAGCTGTGGATCAGCTACTTCGAGGAGGGCGGCACGTCGCCGCCGCCCTTCAACGTGCTGCCGTCGCCCAAGAGCGCGCTGTACGCGTGGCGCTGGCTGCAGCGGCGCCTGTGCGGCCACGCGCGCGCCAAGCGCGAGCACATGCGCACCATCCGGGTACGCTCACTCCACTCCCACCTCCATCCAGAAGCAATTGTTTAGGCCTTACGGTTTTTATCGGCTAGGGATTGTGTCCGTATTTGGGGATCACGTACGCGACCGTTTCCTCCGCCGTCGTACATGCCCTGCACAGAGGACTATCTGTTCTGTTATATGAACGTATTGTACGAAAGATTTTTAAAGGCTTTTTTGATGATTTTAACCACATGGACTACGCGATGCTTGTACGACGAAGGTCTATACACTTAGTTCAAGTGCGCGATGATAGTTCTGTGCGATCATCTCAAGTGATGATGAAAACCCGGGGATAATGAAATAAACCGCCCGTGTTGAGTGTGGTAAAATCACTGATTACTTAGCAAGTGGACTAAAATGATAGATAATAATCTACTTAATATTACGAAATGTGCGGGTTCACCGTACAATGCTAATGCAAGACATGATTGTGAATGATTAATTTTGAAATGCTTTGAGTGATTGTTTTGAGTTTTTTTTTTAAATAAGATACCTATTTTATTGTTCACAGAGAAAAGCCAAACAAGCAAACGAACGGGATTTCCGATATCAGGTTTGCCATTTATTCGTCCCCATTATTGCTGTTTAAAATATTTGGCCTTTGTAAATAATTTTAGCCTCAGACATTGACATACACTTTGGCGGTCCTTGCTAGCACCACAAAGTAATCAGTAGCACAAATTGTTTGGATGTCACGACGTTCTGCTATCTTCTTTGTTTTGATGAAGTCAGTAGTAAGTAATTGTGTTGTGTCAGGCCATCATGCGCAACCTGGTGCGGCGCTACGTGACGGTGCAGCAGCGGCGCGCCGAGTGCGGCGGCGTCACCGAGGATGACGTCAACGAGATCAAGCAGGACGTCAGCGCCTTCCGCTGCGAGCTGGTGGAGATCCTGCGCAACTCCGGCATGAACACTTCCACCGTCAACGCCGGAGCACCCGGTACCACTACACAACACATAATTTATTTCACACATTTATCAGTATTTTGTAATTTTTTCGTGCAAATTATGAAGAGCAGTGGTGGCCCAGTGGTAACGGCCCCGACTAACGTGTCGTACGTCGTGGGTTCAAACCCAGGCAGGCGTATAACGTTGTGTTCATTATTTCATAACCACTGCTCTAAAAACGGTGAAGGAAAACATTGTGAGGAAACCGGCACGTCCTACAACCAAAAATTCGGAGACATGTGGCATTCACCAACCCGCGTTGTGGATTATGGCCCGTTCCCTCTCTTACAGAGAGGAGGCCTGTGTCCCAGCAGTGGGAACGTTAAAAGGCTGATGATGATGACATGCAATGTAGCGAGACGTTTTCTTCATACACACAAATGATTGACGTGATTAATATCCGGTGTCTGGAGCAGGAGGCGGCGGCGGCAAGAAGAACCGTCAGAAGGAACGTCGCCTCATGAAAGGGTTCAACATCGCGCCGGGCGGCTCGCTGGCGCCGGTGGACGAGTTCTTCGCGTCGCTGCACCACGAGCACGGCGGCTCGCACGGCGCCGCGCACCACGCCTCGCTGTCGGCGCTGCTGAGCGGCCGCCTGCGCACGTCGCAGTCGTCGCTGTCGGACGGCGCCGGCGGCCTGGCGCGGCCCCGCAAGCAGCCCAGCCACAAGCGGCGCTGGGGCACCATCATCGAGGCCGCCCGCGCCGCGCGCGTCTCCCGCCTCATCGGCCGCTCCAGGTCAGAGGATTCCGTCTGCGATCATGCGCGGCAGTCGCCAAGGTAATGACTTGTTTTCGTTCCCAACGATTTTTCCTACCCGTTCTTTGGAAGAAAGAAGTCTTTGAATTTTACCTTAGGTACTGTAGGGTTAGACCCTATGGTTGGATGGAAGACCAGCGTCAGACAGCTTCTGTTTGACAATATTGGTAAAATTTAACTTTTTGACGCAGCCGTGAGGCGCACTCATGTTATTATAAAGATTGACACTTTTTTATTATTTTATTTGTTTGTGCCGTGATGATGCATCGTCAAATTAATTTCTTTCTTACTTTTCTTTTGCATATTGGTAGTTTTGGCTTCAATTTCATTTCAAATGTCTCGATGAAACAGACTAAATCTTAAGCCGGCTGATTTTAATTTAGTGGCAGTGACCGTTCGGACTCCGGCAGCGACTCGCAGCGCAGTCCGGAGCGCACCACCCGCAGCGGGCCGCTGCACCCGCTGACGGCGCTGGCGGCGCTCAAGCGCAAGCGCAAGAAGTTCTCGGACTCGCGGCGCGCCGGCGCTCAGGCGCGGGACTCGGCGCGCTCGGAGGCCCTGCAGCGCGCCAGCTCGGTGCCGGCGCGCGTGCCGCCCCCGCCCGGCCCTCTGCCCCGCGCGGCCCCGCCGGCGCCGGCCTCCGTGTCACCCTCCACCACGGCCGAGAGCGTGGCGGGGCGCGGCGGCAGCCGGGAGCCGCTGCTGGCCAGCCTGGACGACGATGCGCACAAGGTGGGCGGCGCCGCCTCGCCGGGCCGGGAGGGCGCGCGCACTGATGCTGAGTGGCGTGCTGACGGTCCGCAGGAGGCGTGCGGGCGCTGCGGGTACGAGGCGGGGGCGGAGGGCGAGGCGCGGGACGGGGGCGCGGCGTGCGGGCGCTGCGCGGCGCTGGCGCGGCTGGCGGGCGTCACGCCGCTGCACGGCCACGCGCCGCACCACTCGGCGGGCTGGCTGTGAGCCGCACGCCGCGCACACGAGCCGTCCACGCCGCTTCATCGTCCGCTCCAGGCCTGTACGAGTGCGTCGGGTCTGCCGCAGCACATTTCCTCGCTAGTCGCACTATGCTGTAGTTACATTTCGTATTAGTTCAATGAGAGACGCAAGTTAATTAATTGATCGTTCGGTGTTTATGAAAGTGATTCAAATACATAGTAGCCTGCACTCGACACTAACCACTATGTAATAGCTACTTACAGTGAGTCAACGATCATAAGGTTCATACTTCATACGCAGGTACATTTATCAGGTCTCATACCAGCAGCATAATTGTGTAAGTAAATTCAAAAAGTTGAATCTTTATTCAACTTTTTTGTGTGTGTGTTTTTGGGAAAGAACCAAATTTTTTTTTGCGTTGCCGAATTTACTTACACAATTAGGCTGCTGGTATTACGAAAGTTAGTCAAAACATCAGTTAAAACGTTCCCTATATTAAAACATGAATTGCTAAAAGGCAATAAATTTAATATAATATTTAATATTTTTGAGTCAATTCCGGACTACGTGATCTAAAGTTTACTTAGTTGCATCTAATTTTACTACTACTTCTTTTGTTGCTGAGCGTACATACCATGTACACCCAGCAAACCCTGTAAGGGTTTGATCGATTTTATGAATTTACTTACTGTAATTGCCCTGAAAGCCCATTAAATTCAGAGTAACACAAAATCAACTTCAAAACTTTCGCGTTTCATAATTGAAAACAATATATTACGGGAATTTAACGCGATGAAACGATAAAAAATCAAACAACAACAATCATCGCGTTAAATTCCCGTGACACATTGTTTTTTTTAACACAAAATCATGTTTTAAGGTTCCAATTCAAATTGTGGAGTTTGTTGAATGGCAGTACCTTAATGTAAACCCAACAACCGCACTAGTAATGTTTAAATCTATAATAAATATTGCAGCACAGGGTACCTAAACACACAAATGTAGTTTATTTGCAGCTATCTTATCGAGCTCTAGCCAACCATATCTTCTGCTTCACTCTGCTCAGCGTTGACTGACTGTAACTAGAGCAAGGTGCTTCAAAACGAGACATGTTTTATTATAAGTGGCATGTAACATGTAATGTATTCAACCAGCACGGCAACATTTCTGGGTACACTCCGGGCAACAATGGGGACTGTTACCGACAGTGAATACAACTAAGCCAAAAGTTTAGAAGTACTACCAGAACCCGTTCTAGTCTCATATTGGAGTAAACATGCTCGTGTGAAAGCGCCTTTAGACAGATAGACTGTGGTACAACTGTACATATAGTACATACTAACATAATGTAAACACAAAATTATTATCAATACTTAGTGATAAATCTTCCTATAATATTATAACGAAGACATATTTTATCAAACACCAACTAGTTAAGTAGCTACAAAATATTTTAAAGTAAGTACAGATAGGTAAGTATTTATTGTATGACATTTGTAAGAAATTATTTTATATACGTTTTAAGATAAAATTACCTGAAGTACTGACAGTGGGTTGACTTATCCAACCACCCTTTCTCTTGATTACATGTAGGTACCTACTGTTTCCAAGCTGGTAACTCGGCTAAACGAATTAGCACAGGATAGTGTATGTAATTTATATGACTCACAAGTAGCGATAGAATCATTGATCATTGATAAGTCCATGTTTCACTAACGGCGAACAAATGACCCCGAACAAACAAGTCAGCCCCCTGTATAAGTATGTAAGTTATCTAGTGTAAGGTATCTACTAATAGTCAATAAGTTACTAAATATAATCATAATGTGTTCCAGAACGTTTTCCAATTAAGTTACTCGGTCGGCGCACAGTGAAATAGTGCTACTATTATTACTAAGTAAGGACGAACAATATAAAACAGGGATTTTAAATGAAACAAGTTATACCTACTTACCTAAATATCCGATGCCGGTATGAAATACCCCTGACATTTTATAAGACAAGTTAGGTTAAGTAGAACGTAGGCGATAGGTGATAATGAGCCTGGAGTCTACACAAAGATTCATCTCATGCATGCGACAGCGTCCAGCATCCACACCGGTCTCGGTCTGACGAGCTCCAGAGACGTATAAAATTGAACACTTTCGTTTTATTCTTTTGAGTACATAAAATAAAAGAGGAAATAGTAATCATTATTATTATTAAAGAGGAATCGGGAATATGATCGTGAATACGATGCCGGTACATTGCACGCAGAAAGACGAGCACGACACCAAATCTTATCAAAAGCGTTAGGCCGCGTTCACACCAATATATTCGGCCGCCGACTGTGAACTTCTAGTTTGAAATATATGAAATAGCTAATTCCGGTGCAGTCGGCAGTTCCAAGTGCCGTAGCTCGTCGGTCCGCGGCGCCACATATCGTCCTCATCTACGCCTGCCACGTGTATCATTGTTTACGTATAGTTCTTAGTGCCGGCTGCCGCCCCAGTGGTGACCGGCACGACCAGAGGCCTTCTCAAGCGTTTAGTTGTTGCCGCGTTGTTGCGGCCGGCCACTCGGCCACACGCCGCGCCGGCACATAATCGATTATATTTTGTAAAGAATTGTTATTTATTTATACATTATATTTGTATATAAAGGTGCGAAGTTTAATAAAATAAGCACTATTCATTGAGCTGTTTTATTTGTTTCCATACGACTAGCTTAGGAAGGTACTTTTTTATGTCTGAGAACAACCTTCAAAAGGTGCCTGGACTTTTCAGAGAAAATATCAGCCATGGGCCACCATCAGCATACGGAACCCTCGTCAAACCCCACAGTGCAGCGCCTGTTAAGGCGTAAAAAAGTGTCTCCCTTGAGCTGCAAGACTAGCTGCCAAACTATTTCGCAACTGACTTATAAGTAACGTGACGTAGCGTTGGACAAAACTCGCACTACGCAAGCACTACGGCCACTGGGCCGTAGTGCTTTCGTAGTGCGAGTTTTGTCTCAGGCTAGATCGCGTTAACGTAAATGTCAATTTGTATTGAAATTGGTTAAGCGCCGTCTAATGTCAGTAAGAAGAAACCTCTTATTTAGGGTTTCAAAATGTTATCCTTGAAAACATCACAAATGCACCGTGGTTTATAAGAATCTGCGAGGTTCATGAATATCTTAACGTAAACACAGTGCAGGGCGAAAATCTGGGCAGAACGCTACAGAACACGCTTGGAGAATCATCAAAATCCCTTAACGAAGGCTCTTACAAAGCCGGCTCACAAAAGGCGGCTAAAAAGGTAATGGACCTCGCAAAGAAGAATATGGGAACGTATAATGTCATGAATGTAAAGAGTGAAATCTCGCTGCAGAAACCACTCTGCACTACAATGTTGCAACAATTCTGCTCATAGTCCTAGGACTGATTGCAAAAGAAAAGAGAAAAAAAATGGGTTCCGTAGTCAACAAGGAACCGTAGTTAGCTCAGAAACTCTTAGTACTAGAAATTGATTAAAAAGCTATAATTTGCCATGGATATACTTACATAATAATCACGCCGACAAAGTGGTTAAATAATAGTATCTATATAATATAAAAGAAAGTCGTGTTAGTTACTTCACTTATAACTCAAGAACGGCTGAATCGATTTAGCTGAAAATTGGCAGGGAGGTAGCTTAGAACCAGGAGAAGGACATAGGGTAGGGTAGGGTAGGGTAGGGTAGGGTAGTGTAGGGTAGTGTAGGGTAGTGTAGGGTAGTGTAGGGTAGTGTAGTGTAGGGTAGGGTAGTGTAGGGTAGGGTAGTGTAGGGTAGTGTAGGGTAGTGTAGGGTAGTGTAGGGTCGGGTAGGGTAGAGTAGTGTAGGGTAGGGTAGTGTAGGGTAGCGTAGGGTAGTGTAGGGTCGGGTAGGTTAGGGTAGGGTAGGGTAGGGTAGTGTAGGGTAGGGTAGGGTAGAGTAGGGTAGGGTAGTGTAGGGTAGGGTAGGGTAGGGTAGGGTAGGGTAGGGTAGGGTAGGGTAGGGTAGGGTAGTGTAGGGTCGGGTAGGGTAGTGTAGGGTAGGGTAGGGTAGGGTAGGGTAGTGTAGGGTAGGGTAGGGTAGTGTAGGGTCGGGTAGGGTAGGGTCGGGTAGGTAGGGTAGATAAATGTTTGGTCTTTTTATGGCAAAACAAAGTTTGCTGGGTCAGCTAGTATTATGATAAAAGTGAGCCAAGTTGCTCATTACACACGAGGCTGAGGGCCCGAGCTGTAGGCGAGGGCGTAATTCAGCCGTGCGTGTATCATGTATTGCTTATATTGTTTAATTATTAAACCAATTGGTGAATGTACAATTTTCAAAGCGATGATTGATTTGGATGGCAATTTCACAGTTTGTGTTACATTGGTGCTTGCCACTTCTTTAGTAGATACTTTCGTTTTCTTCTTATGTAAATGTCGGCGACAAAAGCATTTCGGGTTTCATACGTCCTTTGATGTAATATTATGAAGCTCTTGTCGTCTACACGCACCAATAACACCGAATATTAAGTTGACGAGTAGTAACCTGAGCATCATTTTTAAGAAGTTATGCTCAGGTTACTCAATTATTTAGATACGTTTAGATTAATAATATTCAACGTACCTTTGTTGCTAGGCACTGACTATCCGGAGCCTCTTTCAAAAACTTTTCAACGTCGGCTGGTGACAAAACATTAGGCTTACGACCAATATATCCGTCCGAGCCGTTTCTTCATAAATTGGCATCAGGTTACAGTACGTTTTGATATCAACACAATGTTTGAGCACCACAATGAATATGCACCACAGGGATCTGGGCTTTTATGTATTGGCGAGTTCTGAGAAATACGTCAAAAACACATTTTCACCTTGCTCTTCCACTGTAGGAAACTATCGTAGGCAGCTCATTTAGTATTTCTGGCGGGGTTAACTCTATCAATAATGTTAATCTTTTGCACTTAAAATTTCTAAACTAATTGAACACAGCGACAAATACGATAAAAACAATAATATGAAAATTATGGGAAATGGCGCGAAAGCATTTTTTTTCCACGCGCCAAATGCAAGGTGAGTAAAAATACAGCCTACTTCAAAATTATAATTTTTAAGTGATAAAATGCAAATATTTTAATATTTTGTAACAAATTATTGTCAAATATGAATAATTTGATAATAATAAATGTTTGTTTGACTTAATTAAGGATGTAGAGTGCACGCAAGATAAAGCTGGGAACAAATTATCGGACGCGGCTGACGGACGAATTCCAAAAATGTATATGGCTTTTCAGCGGCATAAAACATATTTGTTGTAACTAAAAAAATACTGTATTACCCAGTTAAATTGAATATGTTCTGTTTACTCGTATAACTTGCAGAAATATACTAATTTACTTTGTAGGAATAATTATATTACGCACGTGTGTGTTATAGCTCGGTTTATGGCTCTAAAAGCGATGCAATAAGGTTCACTTTACGAGCAAGTGTGATGAAAAATAATTAAAAAAAAAACATTTTGCCTGCAGGTACACGTAAAGTGAGGATGTTTTTTTTTCTTGTTTATCCCATGGTGTGGGGTATCGTTGGATAGGCCATTCAAAAATATTATGGGCCTTTGAAAACCATTTCTCGGTTCGGGGGATCCGTTTGCGTGAAATTAAGCTTTAATTTGTTAATTATCGTAAGAGTCAATTGTCCCCCCCGTGCCAGCTAAATGGTTGCTATTGGATAATTATGTGAAAAAAATCACGGCAGTAGTTTAAATGGAACAAGTGATTAATCAGGGCACTATGTCTAATGCCCAGGCATTATGAATCAATTCAAGTCAAATCGGGCAATGTAATGAATACTGGTTTAAGCTTCTGTATTTATCACATTGGCTGGTCATTATCAATATTGCTACGTAAAGGTTAGGCAATTCGATAATTATAGTCAATGAATTAGTCCAAGAGATGCTTAGGGCACCTCGACACGGATAGGTTAGGTTCGAAGGAGATGACGGGAGCGGAAGTGAGCGAACGCAGAGCCTGTCATCTTCTGCATATGTTAGGTTACTTTAAAACCTGCAGACAGAAATAGGAGACCCTGCAGTGGGTCTTTGTCGACTTTGTTGCGTATATAGTAATCGTACTTACCTCATCATCATCTGCCTAGCCTTTGCCCCAAATATCTTTGGGTCGGCTTCCAGTCTTACCGGATTCAGCTGAGTACCGGTGTTTTACCATTGGAGCGACTGCCTATCTGACCTCCACAACCCAGTCACTGGGTAACACGATACCCCTTGGCAAGACTGGTGTCAGATCTCAGGCTTCTGACTACCCGTAACGACTGTCAAAGATCTTTAAATGACAGCCGGGACGGCTTAACGTGCTTTCCGAGGCACGGAGGAAACTCGTTTTTTTTGAAATGGTCATATCTAAACCAATGCCAACATTAAAATAATAAAAAAACACCTCTTTAAATTACCGGGCCCATTATGTGATGGGCATTATTCAGAAAGCCCGGGCAATTTAATTATTTCAATAGATTTTATCATAACTATTGCCTACTCATATTGGGAATTTTTCTAATTGCCCGGGCATTATTTAACCTATTTAAACAGCATTTTAAAGTTGAGTCACCGCTTGCCGACAGTTCTGTTGTCGCGGATGTTGACGCCGTCACTGTCGGTGAGAACCCGATTGGGTTTTCTGCTAAAGATGTGAAAAGATTATTAAAAACATGAAACGTGGTAAATCACCGGGTAGTGACGGACTCAGCATTGAGCACCTACAGCAAGCGGGTAAACATTTATTTAGAGTACTGACTATGTTTTTTACTTTCTGCTTACGTCACTCTTACTTACCACCTAAGATGACGGAAACTATTGTTGTGCCTATAGCAAATGTTAAAACCTTTTTTTATTCTAATAAGTACACCCTGGCCATTACTGTTTTGACAGCTATTTTTTTCTTACGTTATATCTGTCACTGCTCTTCATATATCTATGTAAAATATAATACACGTTGTTTATCCTGTTATAGATAGTTTTCCTTACTAGCCAACTCCATTAGCTCTGCAAAATTAATCCAATATATAAACAAGTGGTTATGGTCCCTCCAACGTCCACCACGGTGCAGCAGTCAAGAGCGGATTCCAGTAAAGCGGTAAAAATTTCTTCCAATATGACAAATGCAATAAGTATTAGTAAGCTGAATGGTCACAACTTCAACACTTGGGCATTTAGTTTGGAGTGCTATCTGACGGACGTCGACTTATGGGACGTTGTGATTCAAGCGGTCGATCCCGCCGATCCCATCGCCATGCGCAGAGACGCGAAAGCACGGGCAAAGATTTGCCTCACGTGTGACGAGTCGGTGTTTCCAATAATCAGGTCAGCGAAAACCGCATACGATACCTTTAATTGTTTAAAGAAGGCTTACGCTGACAGCGGGCTTACAAGGAGATTAGCTTTAATGTAGAGTCTCCTAGGAAATACTTACACAGGAAACATACAAGAGTATGTGAACAAGGCGTTATCAACGCAGCAAGAACTTCAGGGAATAGCAGCAGCAGTAGATGAAATTCGTCATCTATTATTATTATTATTAATAATAATAATAGTAACACATTACCCGAAAACACCGTAGAATTACCATCAGTAGATCAACTTGAAACATTTTGGTCTGGTATATGGGAAGAGCAAGTACAACATAACGATAAATCTAATTGGATAACAGACGAAGAAACTAGATGGAGTACATTAGAAGAAATGGAATTCGTTGAGTTTACTGAGTCTGACATTACTAGTATAACAGCAAGGCTCCACAACTGGAAATCCCCCGGTATTGATAAAATACATAATTACTGGTTTAAAAAATTAGAATCGTTACATAAAATTTTAGCAAAAAATTTAACAGACATTGTTTTAGGGAAGCAAAATATACCCGAATTTATTGCTACAGGAATAACCTACATGTTACCAAAAGCCGAATACTCACCACAGCCTTCCCAATACAGACCAATTACATGCCTACCCACAATGTACAAAATCCTAACGTCAGCCATCACTACAAAAATCAATAAACACATAGAACGACACAACATAATAGCAGAAGAGCAAAAGGGGTGCAGACGAGGGCACATGGGGTGTAAAGAACAACTAGTTATAGATTCAATAATACATAAACACGCTGCTACAAAAAATAGAAATTTACGCTGCACCTACATAGACTACAAAAAAGCTTTTGATAGCATTCCACATTCCTGGCTGATCCAAATATTGCAGATATATAAAATAAACCCAAAAATTATAAGCTTCTTGCAAAATATTATGTCCCGATGGAAAACTACACTTCAATTAAATTTTCGCGACAACGTTGTAACAACACGACAAATCGCTATAAAAAGGGTATTTATCAGGGCGATTCCCTGAGCCCTCTATGGTTTTGTCTCGCTCTAAACCCCTTATCTCACTTACTGCAACGCAGCCATGCAGGATATAGCTTAAAACACACTACAGAAGTTACCACTATATCTCATCTTATCTATATGGATGACATTAAATTATACGCAAAAACTGAAAAAGAGATGAAAAAAATAATAGAAATCACAACAGAATTCAGTAAAGACATTAACATGCAGTTTGGGCTAGACAAATGCAAAACAGTACACATAATTAGAGGCAAAATTAAAACCGGTGACTACGCAATTAACAATAATGAAACAATTACAGCATTGGAACCAACAGATTTATATAAATATTTAGGATACAGGCAAATCAAGGGGCTAGATCACACAGCGATTAAACACACATTGAACACTGAATATAAGAGGAGGATCGCAGTATGTAAAACTCAACTTTCAGGAAAGCATTTAATAAAAGCATTGGACACCTACGCGATACCAATACTTACGTATTCGTTCGGAGTGATCAAATGGTTAAAAACGGATATCCAACAAATAGAGAGAACAACACGCAACATACTTACTAAAAACAATAATTTACACCCTAAATCTGCAGTAGAAAGACTAACTATCAAACGACAATACGGAGGGAGAGGCCTAATAGACATTCATCATCTTTGGCAGAAACAAATAACTAGACTAAAATCATTCTTTGACACAAAATCTCACACAAGTTGCATACATAAAGCCATAGTCACAAACGATATTAACTACACCCCCCTTAACTTAAGCGAAGGGAATACTAGTTACAATATCAACAATGACCCTCAAAAACAAAAGCTAGAAGATTGGAAGAAGAAGGTACTACACGGACGACACCCCCATGATCTAGAACAGTCTCATATAGATAAGATAGCTTCAAATAAATGGCTCAAAATAGGAAATTTATTCCCGGAAACCGAAGGGTTTATTATAGCAATACAAGATCAAATCATCAATACTAAAAATTACAGGAAATACATAATTAAAGACCCCACAATAACGAATGACAGATGCCGCAGGTGTCGCAGTCAGCCAGAAACTATACAACACATTACAGGAGCATGTACAACGCTCACACAGACTGACTATACTCACAGACACAATCAGGTAGCAAACGTCATTCACCAAAATCTAGCAATAAAACATAAACTCATACAAGATACCAACACGCCGTACTATAAATACGTTCCACAAAATGTTCTAGAAAACACCACACATAAACTCTACTACGATCGCGCAATCCTAACCGACAGAACAGCACTTCAATAGGCCAGATATTACTCTCCAAGACAAGGTTAACAAAATCACTTACCTTATAGATATCGCAGTCCCCAACACGCATAATTTGCAAAAGACGATAGGAGAGAAAATAAGCAAATATGCGGAACTAAAGGAAGAGGTGACTAGAATCTGGAGGCAAGAAAAAGTTTACGTTGTACCCATAGTTGTCTCAACTACAGGTGTTATACCTAATCATCTCCACCATAGCCTCAAACTTATAGACGTTAAAGATTCAATTTACATTACACTTCAAAAAGCCGCAATTTTGAACACCTGCAGAATAGTTAGGAAGTTCATGCAAATTGAAGATAATGAAACAGTTCACAACACCTCTCCTTCATGATCAAAATTCACCACACGCTACATTGACTTGGCTTTGTCCCGTTGATGTAGCTTAAACTAGCCAAAGTGCTAAGAAACAGTCCATGTTTACCAAAAATAATAATAATAGATGACGAATTTCTTGGCATTATTATGCTTGCTGGACTTCCAGAAAAATTTCATCCACTTGTCATGGCTCTTGAACATTCCAACACGAAGATTTCATCGGAAAATGTGGTGACAGCACTTCTCAAAGAGGATGTGCGCACCGCAACAGCTACTACCACCAGAGGACCTGACAACGCAGCGCTACAAACGAAGGACGAGAAGAAAAAGTCCTGTACCTATTGTAAAAAGCTAGGGCACGTTGTTTCGCAATGTAGAAAACTTAGACAGAAGAAAGGCAAAAATGTTTCGGCTAACACTTCTACACATTTTACATCCGAATTTACACTTTCATCCTGTTTTTCTAACATTCCTCCCTCAGGTTCTCAAGACTGGTATACTGACTCTGGCGCAACTTCCCATATGAGTAACAGGAAAGATTGGTATGCAACCATGTCATCCCATGTCACCCCTATTACAGTTGCTAACAAGGAGCAATTACTAAGCCATGGTAAAGGTACTGTAAATATTCATATTTCCGATAGTGTAAATAAAATTAGTGATGTTCTTTATATTCCTGACCTTGCTACAAATCTTTTATCTGTAAGCAATTTAGTTAAAAAAGGCTTCGATGTTTTGTTTACATCGAAAGGCGCAAGCATCATCCAAAAAGGCGGATGTCAAGTGACAGGATCTGTCATTGCTACAGGATCAAACCATAACGGAATATACAGGTTGGATCTGAGTAGTTCACAAGTGTTGTATTCTTCTACCAAAGAGTCTGCAATGCTGTGGCATAGGCGCCTTGGCCATCTAAATGCAAAAAGTATGGATATACTTAGAAATAAATCAATCGGTTTAGATTACAACGGTAGCTACAATGAAAAGTGTGTTCCCTGCCTACAAGGTAAATTAGCTAAAAAGCCGTTTAAGAAATCTAAAATTAAATCAAGCAAAGTCCTACAGTTAATCCATTCGGATTTATGTGGACCTATGAGTACGCACTCATGGGGCGGAGCTTTGTACTTATTGACTTTTACCGATGATTTTAGTCGCAAAACTTTTGGATATCTTTTGAAAACAAAAGCCGAAGTTTATGCAAAGTTTGTAGAGTTTAAACATTTAGTAGAGAATCAAACCGGAGAGCGAATAAAAGTCCTACGTTCGGACAATGGTCGTGAATATGTAAATAACTATATGTGTACATTTCTTATGGAAAATGGCATCGTGCATCAAACCACGATACCGTACACACCTCAACAGAATGGGGTTTCCGAACGAGTAAACCGGACAATAATCAAAAAAGCTCGATCAACGCTCCAAGACTCAAAACTACCCTTGGCGTATTCGGGAGAAGCGGTAAATACGGCCATCTATCTCAAGAACCGTATGCCAACGCAAGCTTTGAACAACAAAATACCAGAAGAACTGTGGAGTGGAAACAAAGTCAACTTATCTCACTTAAGAGTTTTTGGTTGCGAAGCTCACGTTCTTGTACCTAAAGAAAAACGTACCAAACCGGATTCTGAGACACAAAAGTGTGTTTTCGTTGGCTATGCTACAGAAAGTAAAGGATACCGTCTTATAAATCCCAAAAAGCCTCGAGTGATAATAGTCGCTAGAGATATTGTCTTCATAGAGGACAAGACGCCGGTAGATTCACAAAATTCTTCTTCCAGCGAGATGCTACCCTCGCCACAGTCGCAAGAAATCCTTGTACCCATTCAAGATGAGGAGCAACTAGTTCCACAAACGCAGCATCATTCACAGCCAGTGACACTAACTGAAATTTCATCTTCTGATCAGCCGACAGCCATACATGATCCTGTAATGCCTGAAGTATTACCAGGCGCTATTGTCCTTAACTCAAGCCACGACAGAACACTGCCTCTACTATAAAAGAGAAGGCAATGACTTCCTCGTTGTCACAGTTTTTTGTTGATGACTTTTTTTTGCTTAGCAATAATGCTAAATTGAAAGAGAATTTCAAGAATGTTCTCAAGAAAATGTTCTGTGTCAAAGATCTAGGTCCCCTTAAGGATTGTCTCGGAATGAGAGTTATCCAAAAGGAAGGTTTTATAACTCTAGATCAGACCAAGTATATACAAAAACTGTTACACAAGTTTGGCATGAATGACGCTATTCCCGTGACTACACCATTGGAACCTGGCCTTAAACTTTCGTTACCTGACAAAGAAGAGGAAAATATTGATGCCCCCTATCAGGAGCTTATCGGCTCATTAATGTACGTTTCCATATGTACACGACCAGACATTGCACATGCTGTCTCGTACTTGTCTCAATTCAACGTACATTACGGGGAGGTGCACTGCAGAGCCGCTAAGAGAGTTCTTCGATACCTAAAGGAGACTATACACCTCAAACTGTTTTACAAATCAGGTCAGTCCTATCCAAAAGGATATGCCGATGCGGACTATGGGAATAACTTAATAGATAGGCGATCCTTCACAGGATTCATATTTTTAATGAGTGATGGAGCTCCCATCTCATGGGAAGCGCGCAAGCAACGCACAGTCGCTCTTTCCACGACAGAAGCTGAGTATATGGCTCTCGGGGAAGCTTGCAAGGAGGCAGTATACCTAAAATCGCTCATTTCAGAAATATTCGTCATCATTCATCCTATCGTCATTCATTCAGACAATCAAAGCTCAATTAAACTGGCCCACAACAACACATTTCACGCACGCACTAAACACATAGACATCAAACACCATTTCATTCGAGACTGACTTGCACATCACAACCTAACCCTGAAATATGTACCAAGTAATGATAACATTGCCGATATTCTCACAAAACCTTTACCAAGGATTAAGCATACTAGATGTGCAAATCTCTTAGGTTTACTTTAGTGTAGGTTTTGTACAGTGTTTTAAATTTGTTGGTATGTATATAGTTGTGTAATAAATAGTGAGTAATAGGTAGGTGTGTACAGGATGTTCTTTTTTCTTGTAAATGAATACAGAATGTTTTTATTTGTGTGTTAGTGTTAAGTGTACAGTGAACTTTGATAAGATGTTTATTTTTTGTAAACTCTCTGTAAATTTTATTCCATATACAGGGTGTCCGTATTACGGGGCGGTATTAAAACCTTTTTTTATTCTAATAAGTACACCCTGGCCATTACTGTTTTGACAGCTATTTTTTTCTTACGTTATAACTGTCACTGCTCTTCATATATCTATGTAAAATATATTACACGTTGTTTATCCTGTTATAAATAGTTTTCCTTACTAGCCAACTCCATTAGCTCTGCTAAATTAATCCAATATATAAACAAGTGCAAAGAATGTCACTGGTGATGTAACGGACAAGAATAATTATAGACCTATCTCCCTGGCTACTGTCTTGGCGAAGGTCTTCGATGGTCTCCTGGATACTTAGCTCAGCAAGTTTATTGACCTACACGATGCCCAATTTGGATTTCATGAGACTCTAAAGTGCTATATTGACTCTAAAACACACAGTTGCTTACTATGTGGATAGGAAAACACCCATATATGCCTGCTTTCTTGAACTATCGAAGGCCTTCGACCTGGTCGATTATAATAAGCTCTGGACTAAGCTTGGAGAGGTCGGGGTTCCGGCCGAACTCACTAATATATTTTCTTTTTGGTATACCCACCAGAAAAATTTTGTCAAGTGGGGAAACGCATATTCTGAAGAATATACTCTTAAGTGTGGAGTGAGGCAAGGGGGACTGACCTCTCCAAGACTTTTTAATCTGTATGTCAATCAGTTGATGGGTGAGCTCAGCGATAGCCATGTTGTATGTCATATAGATAACGTTTGCGTCAGTAACATCAGTTAACAGCGGACGACATGGTGTTGCTGAGTCCATCCGTCGGAGGGCTAAGGAAGCTATTAACAATCTGTGAGGCCTACGCTGAGGGTCACGGCTTAAAGTACAACGTTACAAAAAGTGAGTATATGCTTATCAGAGGGAATAATAAACAACCAGAGCATATTCCACCAGTGTTTCTCAACGGGGTATCTTTGAGTCGGGTCTCTCGGTTTAGGTATCTGGGGCATATTGTGACCGAAACCTGCATGATGACGCAGACATTGAGAGGGAGCGGAGGGCATTGTCGGTGCGCGCTAACAGGTTTGCGAGGTGTACAGCACAAGTAAAAAAGTTAAATCAAAAAATCAAAAAACCCGACTGCTTCAAAAGCGAACTAAAAAAAAAGACGTAAACAAGGAAAAAATCATGCTGTGCAGTCGGAGGATACATACTCGCGGGCTGGCTGACCAAAATCTGGTGTATCCTCCGCCTGCACAGCATGATTTTTTCCTTGTTTACGTCTTTTTAGTTCGCTTTTGAAGCAGTCGGGTTTTTTGATTTTTTGATTTAACTTTTTTTATTTATAAGTTTTTAGTTAAGTTTTTTTCGAATTAGATACATTTAAACATATAAGTGTTATATATTTTTGAAATCACCTCTTAAAACCCTTTATTTTGATACCCCACACACTGGGTTTGGAAGAAAAAAAAAATTTGGGACCCCACAATATGGCGCCCAAAATCCGCCATTTTTCTATTGTCCAATTTTAACGTAGCCTATGACACTCGCAGGGTTAAGACGAATCGATTGACGTATGAATCATCAAAATCGGCCAACGCGTTTGGTCTCTGGAACGCCACATAGGAACAAACATACATACATACATACATACATAGACTGATAAACACATTACCCTCCTTCGGCAGTCGGGTAAAAATAACTTTGTTCAGAGCCTATTGCCAAAGTTTTTACACCAGCGCCCTATGGACCAGCTACACGCAGCGGGCCTACAATGCTCTCAGAGTCCAATATAACAACGCCTTTAGGATTTTGCTGCGACTGCCTCGATTTTGCAGTGCCTCGGGCATGTTTGCCGACGCGAGGGTGGATGACTTTTACGCTATTATGCGCAAAAAGTCAGCCTCACTAATCCGCCGAATTCGAGGGAGTGGCAACGGAATCCTAAGGATGATTGCAGACAGACCAAATTCGGCAGCTGTGGGAAGGCTCATCAGGCTGCATGTCACTTGAGTGCCTACATATTTGTGTTTTTATTTAATAATTTAGTTAAATATAATTTCAATTTAGTTTATTTTTAATTATTTATTTAAATTTAATTTTAATTAATTTATTTCAATTTCATTTTAATTTATTTTTCAATCTTTTAGTTTGATAAAATTTGTACATGACTAACATAGTTTTAAGATAATGTAATACTAACAAAATATGGACATTTGAATCGTCTGAATTAAACGAATTTTATTTTATTTTTTTATTATTTATAATGCCGTATTAATCACTTGTTAGATAAAATATAATAACGAAATTAAAAGGAAAACTATCACAGCTAAGCAAGCTTTACAAGTTTACGAGTCGACCATCTTATATGTTACTGCGCGTGGCCCGACACGCACTTGGCTGGTTTTTTTTTAAATATCAATTGACATATGTACCAGGCCCCTCAGAAAGTATTGCAAAAAAAAGTTTTTATATATGGGAGACTGGCCAGTTATAATGTTTTTCGAAAATATGATTATTTATAAGTAAAAATAAGTAAGTTCCAATTTCAAAATTTCCCTCCACATTTTTTGCGAGTTAATTCAAAGTATTGTGTCTCACTGAAATATGGATCTGCGCCGGGAACATTTTAGAGCTATGATTTTATACGATTTCAAGTGTCGCCTGAAACCGGATGAATCGTACGATAGACTTCAAATGGCATTCATGGATGAAGGCCCTTCCAAGGCAACCGTGTATCGTTGGTATAACGAATTCAAGCGCGGTCGACCAACTTTGGGGGATGACGAAAGAAGCGGTCGCCCTTTGACGGCTGTTACCGAAGAAAACGTGCTAGCAGTGAAAAATTTAATCCAAGACAATAGGCGAATTACATATCAGGAGATTCAACACATATTGAAGATTGGATCGGGAAGCGTTCACGAGATTCTACACAGCCATCTTCGCGTGAGGAGGATAGTATCACGCTGGGTGCCGCACAACCTCACCGATGCTCAGAAGCAGGCCCGGGTGGAATGGTGCCGTGATATGCTTAACAAATTTGAAGCAGGCTCGTCTCGGCGTGTTTACGACATCGTTACAGGTGATGAGTCCTGGATTTATCAATACGACCCAGAAACCAAGCGCCAGTCGACTGTTTGGGTGTTTCAAAATGAGCCAACGCCTACCAAAGTGAAGCGATCTAGAAGCGGGGGTAAGATTTTGATCGCTAGCTTTTTTAATTTGACTGGCCACTTGGTATCAATTCCCTTACGGGATCAAAGAAGCATTAATGCCGAATGGTATACTACCAAATGTTTGCCAGAAGTTTTCTCTGTTATAAGCAACAAGCGACCAAACACAGGGCTCCGCGGGCTACTGCTCCACTACGACAATGCACCTGCGCACACCGCACTCAAAACGAGGGACTTCCTGGACAGCACGCCAGTCAAACTCCTGGGTCACCCTCCTTACAGCCCTGATCTAGCACCGTGTGACTTCTTTTTATTCCCAAAAATAAAAAATCAGCTCAAAGGGATACAATTTTCGTCGCCGGAAGATGCGCTGGCTGCGTTCGAGCAGGCTGTAAACGAGGTGTCTGCGGCGGACTGGAAAAAGTGTTTTGAAAACTGGTTTAGGCGCATGAATCTTTGTATAGAGGCTGGTGGAAAGTACTTTGAAAAGATTTAATAAAAATATATGTACGTATAGAACAATTTTTTTTAGTTTCGCAAAACTTTCTGAGTGTCCCACGTATATCGTGTACGAGTAAAAACTCGGAATACAAGGGCGGCACTGAAAATTTCGGGAATCAAGGAAGTGACACAACATTACACTATTTAAAAATGTATTTATTGCTTTTCTAAGTATTCTCCGCGAAATTTGACACATTTTTCCATACGATGGAACCAATCATTGAAGCAACCATTGCATTCGGAAGTTGGGGTCTCCAAAATGGCCGTTTTGTAGGCGTCCACAGCTTCTTCAGGTGATGAAAATCTCTGACCACGCAATTTATTCTTTATTTCAGGGAAAGTATAGAAATCATTAGGGCTTAGGTTGGGGCTCTACGGCGGATGGTCTAATAATTCTATGTTTTCTTGCTCTAAAAACTCTTTTGTTCTGTGCGCGGTGTGAGAACTCGCATTGTCGTGGTTGCAGTTCTCTTTACGGAGTTCAGAAACGACCTGTGGCAAACAAATGCTAGCATACCATTCTGCATTAACCGTTCTTTGTCCCTCAAGAGGAATAGTCGCAACATGGCCGGTTTTGGAGACGTGGCCACTATTTTTTTTGTAACACTCCGTGAACGAACAATTTTTCGCTTCTTCCTCGTAGTCAAACTTTTTAGTCAAACTGGTATTGACATTGCAATTTTTCAGCACGCTGTATGCATGCAGTTTTTGTATGTACACTATGTACAGTCATAGATAGAGAAAAATAAATTAATGTCAAACGTCAAGTGCGGCGAAGTTCACATAATAATTTTACTCGTTATATGAATTATTGAAATTAAAATGTTCAGAACAAAAAACGGATTTAAAACGTGAAGCGTAAATGTGGGACAGTTCTACTTCTCGAAAGCCGGCAATACTACAGATAGCGTACCTATAAAAATGAAAATGTTTACTGGGCTTGCAGCCAACTGAGAAAAGTAAAGTGTTTTCCTCGTTTCATGAATTATTTAAATTAAACTATTTAGAACAAAAATGGATTTGTGAAGCGTACCTAAACGTGGGGCAGTTCTACTTCTCGAAGGACGGCAATAAAAATATTATAATGAATTTATTTTTTAAAACGGTTATTAAAATTAAAAAGCCAAATTAAAAATCAATCAAAATAAATTCAAATATATAAACTCAAACTCTACTTTTCGACCTAATTACTGGACCGATTTCGTTAATCTTTTGCATATCGTAACATCGCGATAACAAGTACGTGGTTTCATTTATTGCATAAATGTGGTCTCCATAATTTTGATTTTGTAACTGATGCGAGCAATGCTATTTTATCTATTCTCTCTGACGTTTAAATTTCACTGTCAAAAAATATCATTTCACAAATTCTCAATCTAAAAAGGCAAAAAAAAAGAAGCAAAGACTCGCTTTCCTTCCCGAAAACAGAATGAGGAAGGTTGGGAATTTATACAATCTGATAGTCCTAATAAACAAAAAAAAAACAAAAATATTTTAATTATTTTGAGACTGCATGGCTAAAAATGAATCATGATGAACCATGAAAAGCAGTGGTCCGTATACGGACAAAGTCATTGCACTAAAAATATCGTAGAGAGCTGGAATGCACAACTTAATAAAACGATGAGGCTCCATCATCCAATCTATACTAATATTATAAAGAGGTAAAGTTTGTGAGTTTGTGACGTTGTTGGGGGTAATCTTTGGATCTACAGAACCGATTTTAAAATTTTCACCAGTAAAAAGCTGCATTATTCCTCGAGTGTCAAATGCTATAAAATATTAAAAAAAAAATAGAGATTCTTATGAAAATTGCAATAATGTAACCCAAAGTAGCAAAATGTTGCCTGTAAAATTCATTCTTTGGCGTGCGCTGAGAAAACTATTGATGATACATAAAAATATTAGGTAGGTAGGTAGGGTAGGGTAGGCAGGAAAGGCAGGGTAGCCAGTTGACGGGAGCGAAGCCCCGAGGGTCCACAGAGTACTTTTATCGAGGGTCAGCTAGTAATTATATATAATAGCTGCTCGCTTCCTCAAAACATTATTAGAAAATGACACACATTTTCGTGAATCTCCTCGTCAGAGTGAATAATTATATAGTTACAATTTCATTATAAAATTTCAAATTAAACAATGAAATAGATGTTGATGGTTATTTTTTGAATAAAGTGAGTTAGGATTTTTATATTATAACTTCGAACCCATCGTAAATATCAGTGTTTGACTATACACATTAATAACTTGACGTTGATACAGGGAGAATCATTCGAAGAGTTTGACCACGAGCAAATTTGGTTCCTCGTGGTCAAACCAGTTGGACTAAAAAGTTTGACTACGAGGAAGTAGCGCAATTTTTGTTGGCTTTAACTCATTTTCGAACACCCAAACTCGTGACTGGTTTTTTTGTTTCGGGTTCGTACGCGTATATCCAGGATTCGTCACCTGATACGACGTTGTATACAGCATTTGAGGATCCTGCGTGGAATCTTTCGAGAGTTCTGACGCACCAAGTAACGCGAGCCGCTTTTTGCTCTTCCCAGAGCGAATGCGGTATCCATCGGGAAAACAACTTTTTTACACCTAATTGTTCATGCAAGATTATTTGTATTTGACTCATTCCAATGTCTAAAGCAAAGACCTTATACTTCTTACTACTAGACTGTGCACTATGGCGCAAAAACCGGTCCGAGCGAGAGGGCTCCCGTTGGTAGTGTGTCTCTTTCTAATGAGGTGACCATGACCAAACATAACACGGGACAAATTGATTGTAAAAACAATAGTGTAAGTATCCCAATATATGTATTTATGCTGCCTAACTACGCTACCTAAACCTACCAAATTAATTGAAAAAAAAATGAGTGTATATTTTTTGGAATCTACGTCACTTACCGAGTCGGTGTCGAGCGTACAGAATTTCGACATCCCATGTTTTTCCATTGGTGTCGTAAGAGGCGACTAAGGGACAAACCAGAGAATGATCAGCAGCGTTCTCTGTGCATTTGTAACAACCATACTGGGATCGCCAACCCGCCTGCAAAGCACTCCCCATGAATAGCACAAATAAAACATAGCCCCTAGTGCCCGGCAGCCTGCCTAACCTCGACTACGGTAGCGGTCTAGGTTACGGTATGGCAAGGGGTACAATGAATCCCGGACGAGATCCGGCTACCCCAACAAATACCGACGACAGGACCTACAACACGCGCACACTCCGGAATCCGCGGTCTGTCCCACTAGTCCCAGTGACTCAGTCCCACGATGGGACCCCAAATGCGGTCTGTCCCACTAGTCCCAGTGACTCAGTCCCACGATGGGACAAATGGGATTAATATGTTCCACTTGTCCCATGGGACAACTGATACTAACTTATTTTTTAAATTATGTCCCAATAGTCCCATGGGACAACTGATACTAATATATTTTTAAATTATTTCCCATTAGTTCCATAGGACAGCAAGTACTGATTATATGATTGCGAAAAAGTCAGCAGGGTAGTACACCAGGTGCATGTGAAAAGTAAATTTCACTTCACACTGCAGGAACCAATTATGAAGGAGAAATAGAAGAGTTTAAGTATAAATGAAATGTGTAATTATGTTTTAATTTATTATATGTGTTTTTAAATATATAGTTAAAATAAACATACTTAAATATGTAGGTACTATAATAAATACTATATATAAAATAATATATATTAATTAATTAATAGAAAGGTGCATATTGAGACGAGTCTGCTATTCGTTTAGAAAATAATGCCGCAACTTACGCTTAAATGCATACTGACTGGTAGCCTTCCTGATATCGAGAGGAAGCGCATTCCAGAGAAGAATGGATTGAATATTAAAGGCACAATGAACAAAATCAGAAGTATGAGAAGGACAGAGCAAGAGAAGATTGATAGAAGAACGCAGATACCTAGCGAGTGAAGAACATAGGTATTGAAAGTGAGGTATGAGATAAGAAGGTGTGGGAGAGTTGAGTAGAGAGAAAAGCGCAGTCCAGGCGCGCAAATTTTTTCGCTGCCGAATGGGCATCCATTTGAGTTCAGTTCTGCAGTTCTAAACATGGTCATATTTCCGGCGGTTGAATATGAACCGGATGCAGTTGTTTAAGAGCCTATCCAGCTTATCCAGTAATACCGCGTTTAGGTCAAGTAGCACACGTCACCATAGTCGATTAAAGGGAAAATTAAAGTCTGCACAAGCATAGTCTTCGTTTTTGCAGGTAGAAAGTTTCTCAGACAATACAGGCATCGCAAAGTCCCATTGACCCTTTGACTGACACTAGAAACCTGACTTTGCCAGCTTAGCGTCGAATCAAGATGTAGAGCGAGATCTCTTACACTAGGGCTGATGGGTGTGGGTCAGAATGGCGGGTGTATTGTTGCAGAAATTAATATTTTATATCTGAAAGGAATGTACCAGCAATGTACTTAAATGTACCTTTAATTAAATTCAATGTACCTCCATGAAACAAGAACAATCACAATTACAAAGTGAGCCGCAGTCCTGACAGTCAGAATGGCGAGTGAATACTGATATGAATGAAATAGATATCTTATGGTTATCTAATATTTACCAGAGGAATGTACCTTCAATGTACCTCATAAAATATAATCTGAAAATACAATTCGACGAGTAATTATCGAGAAAATCAAGACAACAAATTTTGACGCCTGCCACTTTTTTCATAGCAATATGAGTATAGTTGAATTTGCTCATATTGAAAATTTGGAGCTAGGATGCACACATTTTAGCGTTCTACAGTAATGAATATATTATATAATAATATGAAAGGAATGTACCAGCAATGTACTTGAATGTACCTTTAATTAAATTCAATGTACCTCCATGAAACATGAACAATTATAATACATATTAAAGTAAGCCGCAGTTCTGACAGTCAGAATGATGGTTGATTACTGATAATTAATGTGATATTTACCAGAGGAATGTACCTTCAACCTACTTCATAAAAATATAATCTGAAAATACAATGCAACGAGTAACTAAAGAGGAAAACATGCAACGAGTAAATAAATTTTGACGCCTGCCATTTTTTTCATACCAATAGGGAATGTCCGTGACTACCGCCGGACCCCAACGCCAAGTAGTCACGCTCAGGGGCGGCTGTACTTTAAGTTCAATCGTGCACTGAACTGCCAGATTTTAAAAGGTTTAGACAAAAAAAAATGTTTAATATTAACTGATTAACGATCTATTTAATATTTACTAAATTATGACGAGCGGACGAGGTTCGCAATTTACCTTCGGGTCGGGTACCAACATTACGTGGGTGGGAACTGAGGCGGGCGCGGGGTTTGTTTACTTATTAGTCACAGTACCGCTTTTTCCCCACTGCTCAACTAACTGCTTAACTGAGTTGTGCAGTTTATATTCCTTACTGCCCAACTACAAACTGCTCAACTTGTATTTGACAAATGGCCTTTAATTAAAAAAAATAATTAAAATAGAAATTAAATTAAATTAGAAACCTTTATGTTGATTGGGCGTCGTGGGATTTACTATGAACCTTTTTAATATTTTTTGTAAATTGGTTTTTATTGAAAATACATAAGTATATTATTCAATTACAGGATGATCTAGTAGTTAAGTCTATTTTCACTCATGTCCAGAAAATGAAATTAAAATAATTGCATTGAAAGAAAAAGCTGAGCTCAAAGAAACGGTAATAACTTCCGATCGTCCTATACCGCAATTGTATAGTGAATAAAATATACTTATGAAACATGATGGACAAAAAAGTGACATCTTAAATTCTATAACTCTATCAAGTATCAAACATTGCCTAAAATCATTCAGAACCAAAATAAGTATTTTTTTAAATATTCATGAGGTTCGTGTACCAGATAAATATTTTGACTTCTGTTTTGCGGAATTTCATGACGAACAAACACGCATTTTGGTATTTTGCTCTTCGAAAAATATAAACCAGTTGAAAGATGGTTCAATACATGATTAATTAAATTTTAATACAAACTTGACGTGAGCTACACGATATGCCGCTACAGCCGCGCAGTACATGATCGAATGTGTATCAGTGAGGTCTTCGCAGTCATCAAAATAGTTTGACAACTGCGAATCCAGAACAGCCACCAGCGCCATATTTTTGTTATGCATGGGCAAACGAGGTAATCGTGGCCTAAGTTCGGGTGGCATGTAGCGATACTCCCGAAAAGCACACTCCAAAGCACTCCTCAATTCCTCATTGTACTAGGTACTTACGTTTTTAACCCTGTCACTTCTCTCCTCGTCATCGTGGTTGGACTGTGGTAGCACCACAGCCTGCGACGATGGGGCAGTGATACGGTTACCCATTTCCGTTCGGAGGCGATCAAGTACAGTATCATCCAACATACGATTACGCTGGATGACCCGCACCTGATCCGAAAGTCGTTGGGCCGAAACGTTGACGGTTAATATTATTAATAATTATTATTATAATTATATACTTTATTAGGGCAGGGCGTAAGATATTATATACCGTACGCTTGACTAATGCGCCACGGAGACGATTGTTATATTAGCAAAATGTATGCTCCATATTCGTGTCATGCTCTGCCGCAGAGCCACCATGTTAGAAACCGATCTATTATATCTTAAAATGATGTACGCGAAACGTACATAATGTACGTAAACCGTTATAGCTCTACGTGCATTAGGTAATGATAAAATAGACATTGATTGTGGCTCTGCTGCAGAGCATACTCTCTAGCAGAGCCACACATAACATGTACTCAGGCAAGTTAAACGATACTGTTTTTTGATGAAAACTGTTGTACGAGTAGTGTTTATTGCGTACGTGTTGCAAAATATCATTTTTAGACAGTAGTTTTATTTATTTTAACTTTACTAAAATGTTCATAGAAAGCGCTAGGTTATTTTGTGTACCTATTGTCAACGAGACCTCTAGAGGACGCCACCTGGGGTGTCTTTTCACCTTAATGAAGTTCTAAACTATCATATACGTTTACCGTTGTCGGCGGTGGTGTAACTACCAAAAAAAAAATTGTGGACGATACCCCAGCGGTGTCGTTGACAATATATAGGTTATTTTAGGTCAGCAAAATATTTCCTAGACAATCTGCCTGTCTATTAAATTAAAAACATAATAAAATAAGATAGACAATGTTTATTTCACAAAAGAAAACAGTCCATTACTTTACCTTAAATTCTACATTAATAGCTAGTTTTACATAAAAAATATAATTAAAAAAAAACTTTTTTACAAAAGAAAAACTACCGACTTACCCGAATATCATAAAACTGAATATAACCGGTGAAATGAGAGTGTACCAAGGTGAAATGTACACATCTGCGTGCCCCTTAAGAGCGTACTGGCGTGATGTTATGTTATGAAATGGTATAAACAATACACAGACATGCGATTGCAGTAATTCCGAGAGATTTGCCGTTATTTTTTGAGTTCATCGTTGCCAATAAGACTTTTGGCCCGTCTGTCAATCGACACAAGTGCATCAAGCTGGTATTTGGCAGATCCATCCCAGAGGTGAGAGCAGTACTCCATGCATGACCGAAATTGCTCTTTATACAAGTTGAGCAGCTGTTCAGGAGTGAAGTACCGTCTCACCTTTGCAAAAATCCCCAACTATTTTGCAGCTAACTGAGCTCTCGCCTCAATGAATGTACCGAAGTTGAGGGTCGATGTCAACGTAACACCAATAAGTTCTTGATGGTCCGTTAACGGCACAGTTACACCACGGAAAGATGGAGCCGGGTCCAATTGGCTCTTTCTAGCGGAAAAAAGACATGCTTGGGTATTAGCAGCATTGAAACTGACCAGATTGTCATCACCCCATTCGGAGACCGCCTTCAAGGACAGGTTCAAGCGTTCAACCATGGTCTCCCGGAGACCGAACCGAGGCCCAGCAGCCCGAATTATTTTTATAAGTGTCAGGAAAATCCTTTATTTTTATATGTGGCAGTACCTAAGTAAAAATCCACATCAGTTCTAGTAACCCAGATGATTTTGGAAAATCAAACTATAGAAACTATTTATATGTGGTTAAAAAAAGTTGGATCAATAATATGTTTAAGCCAAAAGAAATAATCACTGATGACTCAAGTGCTTTAATCGGAGCATGCGTGAAGGCTTTTATAACTTTTAAATCAACTAAGGAATATGCTAGTCACAGTTTTAGGTCCTTGAAGGGAAGACCGAAATTATTCCTACATGTTAATTACGCTTAGATTCGTCTCATTTTATAAAATGCTTGTATGGGCTACAGTGTTCAAGTTGGTAGACATACGGCAATATCACGGCAGTAGTATATATAACGAAATTAAAAGGAAAACTATCAGAGATAAGTAGGCTTTACGAGTTTACTAGTTTACTATACCGCCACCATAGCTGACATTTTCGTCAATACAGCATTGTGAAAAGCATTCTCGATCTCTTCTGTAAACCTTGTTCCTTCCGTCGTTACCATACAGCATAATTTTACACTCATCAGAAAAGAGGACTTTGTTCCACTGGAGGTATGACCAATTTAGGTGCTCACGGGCAAATTTAAGGCACGCTCTTCGATGGTTTGCAGTTAATTTCGGCTATTTGCTGCTGCAGTTGAAAAGCATTAAGGCGTCGATTTTGTAAAGAAGTTGTTACAATAAATCGATCATTTCACTCAGAAGTGACCCGATTCCTGCCAAATCCTGAACGGCGCGTGAACAAACCAGACTCCAGATAGCGTTTGTAGACTCTATGAATAGACGACAGGCTTAGATGCAATATTTCAGCCACAACACGCTGACAAGGTCCAGAATCCAGCAATGCCACCACTTGGGCGGATTCTCCGGGCGAAGTATAAAGTGTAAAGTAACATAGTGTATTTATATATATGTTTTAGAAAAACACTTTTTCAGACATCTCAAACTCAAGTACACACACTGTATACAAAACAAAAAGGTTTAAGATAAGCGCTAATTTTTAGTTTTCAAAGGTGAAATGTAATCCAACTCAAACACACATTTGTCTCAAAACAGTGAATCATTTCATTTATAGGATGAACAAATGAAATTCTAATTTTGAATTTTCGCTTATCACTGTAATGGCCAAACTGCCAGCTGTACAATCATGTGATTTTTTTCATGGAATGAAAACTCTTTTGTCTTAAATTAGGACAGAAACCATAAAAACAGAAGTGTTTCGATTTTTCTGATGATAAGTGTATTTTGCTGACCTAAAATAACCTATGTATTGTCAACGACACTGCTGGGGTATCGTCCACAATTTTATTTTTGGTAACTACACCACCGCCGACTACGGTAAATGTATATGATAGTTTAGAACTTCATTAAGGTGATAAGACACCCCAGGTGGTGTCGTCTAGAGGTCTCGTTGACAATAGGTACACAAAATAACCTAGCGCTTTCTATGAACATTTTAGTAAAGTTAAAATAAATAAAAACCACTGTCTAAAAATGATATTTTGCAACACGAACGCAATAAACACTATTCGTACAACAGTTTTCATCAAAAAACAGTTTCGTTTAACTTGCCTGAGTACATGTTATGTGTGGCTCTGCTAGAGAGTATGCTCTGCAGCAGAACCACAATCAATGTCTATTTTATCATTACCTAATGCACGTAGAGCTATAACGGTTTACGTACATTATGTACGTTTCGCGTACATCATTTTAAGATATAATAGATCGGTTTCTAACATGGTGGCTCTGCGGCAGAGCATGACACCCATATTCTCCGCAACATTGACGAGTGAACTTAAAGTACAGCCGCCCCTGAGCGTGACTACTTGGCGTCGGGGTCCGGCGGTAGTCACGGACATTCCCTATTGCTATGAAAAAAATGGCAGGCGTCAAAATTTATTTTCTTGTTTTCCTCTTTAGTTACTCGTTGCATTGTATTTTCAGATTATATTTTTATGAAGTAGGTTGAAGGTACATTCCTCTGGTAAATATAACATTAATTATCAGTAATCAACCATCATTCTGACTGTCAGAACTGCGGCTTACTTTATTATTATAATTGTTCATGTTTCATGGAGGTACATTGAATTTAATTAAAGGTACATTCAAGTACATTGCTGGTACATTCCTTTCATATTATTATATAATATATTCATTACTGTAGAACGCTAAAATGTGTGCATCCTAGCTCCAAATTTTCAATATGAGCAAATTCAACTATACTCATATTGCTATGAAAAAAGTGGCAGGCGTCAAAATTTGTTGTCTTGATTTTCTCGATAATTACTCGTCGAATTGTATTTTCAGATTATATTTTATGAGGTACATTGAAGGTACATTCCTCTGGTAAATATTAGATAACCATAAGATATCTATTACATTCATATCAGTATTCACCCGCCATTCTGACTGTCAGGACTGCGGCTCACTTTGTAATTGTGATTGTTCTTGTTTCACGGAGGTACATTGAATTTAATTAAAGGTACATTTAAGTACATTGCTGGTACATTCCTTTCAGATATAAAATATTCATTTCTGCAACAATACACCCGCCATTCTGACCCACACGGCTGATGGGGATGACAGTTCCATTAAAAATAATAGGAGTAAGAGAGCTAATCCCCAATGGACCCATCATGCGCGATATTTCCAATCACAGTGGCCTGACATTTTGAGGGGTTTACAGACAGCCCAAATCTATCAGACCAGTCCTTGCTAGCGTCCAAGTCCCAGTTCACATCGTCTATAGCGTCTGACAAACTCTCTACCCGCGCAGCTGTTTATAGTTGAAGATCATCGGCATAAAGATGATACGAACACCGAAGACAATGAGTTATAAAATTGATGAATTTTCTTCTTGTTTACCTTTTTTAGTTCGCTTAAGCAGGCGGCTTTTTTGTTTTTTTGAATTAACTTTTTTATTCATTTAATAATAGCTTATTTTTAGTCGCCTTTACTAAAGTACACGTAAATAAGAAAGTTGTCTGTAGGAAATAATACGAAATCACGCGAACAAAGCCCCGGGCTGAGTGCTAGTATGTCTATATTATATTATCATATAAACTATGAACCTAGACATATATAACGTGATACCCCCTAAGGTAATGGGAATAGCTGCAACTCTATTGAACGTTGACACCGCAAAATAAATAAGAAATTTACAAAGGCAGAAGTTTTTTTTTTTAATATTGCCATGAAGTATTAGTATACGATGACGACGATTGACGACGTCGCAATAATACTCGTTTAATCAGTACTTGCTGTCCTATGGAACTAATGGGACATAATTTTAAAAAAATATATTAGTATCAGTTGTCCCATGGGACTATTGGGACATAATTTTAAAATTATGTTAGTATCAGTAGTCCCATGGGACTAGTGGGATAAATCATCCCACTAGTCCCATCATGGGACTGGGCCAATGGGACTATTGGGACAGACCCGAATCCGGACCGACGATAAGATGACCGAACTCGAAGAGTAATTGAGCAGTTTACGATGGTGTATTCGGGGAGGACTCGATAATCCTCAAATCCCAAGTCTGCATAAGTCTTATTCTTCAAGACCCATCGTATAAATAGGAAAAAAAACTCTCTGCTCTTACTCTCAAGCTCATGAAGGAGAGGCGTTAGATGATCCTGCAGTCTTCAGACGATGCTTTGAAATACCCCAAAGGATCTCAATGATTTCACATATTGTCCAGTTGAGTAGACAGTTGAGAAACAAAACTACACTAATTTTATTCCACTAGGAATCAATTTGCGAATAATATTAACAGCCGCTGAATTTTACTCGAACAAAACCCGCCGAAAACGCCCCAAACCTGGTGGTCTTTTTTTTTGTTCGCCCTTTTCGGGCAGGCTAAGATCTTGGACCATACCGCCTCGTCTTCAGTGCAATTTTAACATTCTTAAGTATGCATTAGAATACGGGTGTAACAGATTCTAATGGTTTTTGGAGTATTTGGCAGCAAATTGTATCGAGTCAGCCTTCCCAGTAAGCTTTGCGGAGGTAGTCAATACTACAATAAAATTCTCCGCTCCACTATCCTGAGATCGCTTCTGTAAATGATTTCACATATTGTCCAGTTGCGTAGACAGTTGAGACACAAAACTACACCAATTTTATATCACAATATCCACTAGGAATCAATTTGCAAATAATATTAACAGCCGCTGAACTTCACTCGAAAAAATCCCGCCAAAAACTCCAACCTGGTGGCCTTACATTTAGTATTACCAGGCCCAAACATTTAAAACTACTACTCTTACACAGTATTAATGAATTATTTTTTAAATACAATGAATTGATGAATTAAAGGAACAGTAAAAATATTTAAATACGCTTCAAAGTTTCATAGACTTTGAAACGTATTTAAATATATTTTTTATTCGTTCGTTTTGGTATTACATAAAAAAGAAAATATAAAATTTTCTACCATTTCTACCAAACCCAAACGATTAGTTGAGCTGGCAAGATGTCAGACAAGGACACACTACCAGCGGGCACCCTCTCGCTCAGGACCGCTTTTGGTTAGCTACCGCTTATAAGGGAATAGCTAACCTAGATGTATGATAATAGATTTCATTTTAGCTAAACAAAAATTTTTGGTGCACAGTCTAGTAGTAAGAAATACGTATAAAGTCTTTGGTCTAAAGTTGCCTGAATTTCGCGGTATGTGACATGTCGATCTTCCTCAATCAGCTTACGCACATCATCAACGTTTTGTTGGGTGACTGCAGTTTTTGGACGACCTTGACGGGGATCATCACTGAGCTTGACACGTCCACGTTGAAATTCAGCAAACCAGCGATAAATTGTGGTCCGACAAAATCCGGTCAACACACTGATTTTGTGTTAAACCACTTCGAAAGTCATAATAAATCATCGCTCTTGAATTTTCTGTAGTCAATACCATTTTCTCAACGACTAAACAAGTTTGACAAAACCTTGTGACAAGACCGAGAATCTTTTTTTAAATAAATAAATGGTATTAGATTTTTAAAACCAAGGAGTTTTCAATTAAAAAGATTTTAATATGATAGAAACAGTGGAAATATTCCATTCCCGATACTTTTAGTGTAGCCCTCGTAAGCACAGTGAACCTGCACGGAACAGAAAAAACAGTGGAAATGCAAAGTAGGCGTGGCACGCGTGTCACTAATAGGCGCTTCCACGCAAACTTGATTCCAGTCGTGTTCTAACATCGCGTCGAGTTGCTAGTCTCGCGACAAATTCATATTTCCGTAACTATGCCGTTTCGTTCCATTTTGGAGTGCAAAAATGATAGTAGGAGAAAGAAACTTAAAAATGGAGGTGTTTCGTATCATCGGTTAGAATGATTTTATTTATTTTCTAATAAAATATTAGTAAATTTCAATTTACTAATAATTTAATAGAATGTTAGTTAAAATCAACCTTACACGATTAACTATTTCGTTCTCGAAAGTTCTTCGCTACTCAATTAGGGATGTAGTCGTGTCGGACATTGATTTTGTAGATAGATATCGATAAAAGAAAATAGGAACCTATATTTACTTTTATATTAGGTGGATTAAATATTTCCAAAATAATTGGAAGTATGTTGTATTGTATTCATAATTATTATTGCAATGATTATACTGGCTGTTTACCTACCATATCTACTCTACTACCTACCTACCCACTAGGGTAGGCAAACAGTAATTCATTTTTATACATATATTATTTTATTTTTAAATAATACTACGTCATTCATCCTACAGTTTTACTGATCTACAAAATAGTTTTTTTTTTCTAATTAACATATCGGATATCTATCGATATCGATAATGTAATTAAAAATGCAATGTTACTTCCTTGATTGCGTAGCAGTTGATATCGATCTATCACACGAAAGTCAACCTTACGCTAAACGAAATAAAGTATATAATTGCAACCACTGAGAATACCGCCATCTATGGGTGGGTAGCGGAATTTACTTGGCAATCGAATCTAGTTTGACTTTAGATTACAAAACGTCGTAAATACTTTCTACACTCACGCAAAATAAATCCTATTTAAATAGTGTGAAGATTGTTTTCCAGATGTAGGATCACTAAGGATCTCTGACTTATGCTAGTTTTAACTAAACTTATAACGACAAATCAAACGATCGGCTTATTTGTAGTGCATTGTATGATTATCAGTTTATATGTGTGAGTTTGGCGACAACGGTTCCCATAGTAATTTTGCTGCATTGCACTTCCACTGTTTTTTCTGTTCCGTGGGACCCTGAGTTCGATCCCCAGGTTTAAAAAATTAAGATCATCGATCCTAACGACCGAACATTAAATAAAAACTATGTTCCGAACAGACAGGGAATAAAAGACTTTCAGTACAGTAGATTTTTTATTACAGATACGGTAACTATTAAAATTAATATTATTCTAAGACAATCCAAGGCCTTTCTACTTAGCGAACGATCGATGTACGGCGACTTACACGAACTTACAGAAGTGCGGCTGTACAAGCTTTGCAGTGGTCGCTGCGGGCGGGGCGCGGGGCGCGGGTCGCGGGGCGCGGGGCGCGGGGCGCGGGGCGCTGCGGGCGGGGCGCGGGGCGCGGGCACACGCAGGCGCACCGCTCACGGAGCAGCTGTCGAGGGTATCGTCGCACTTGTTCGGTAAGCTGTCGTCCATAGAAAAAGGGGCGCATCTGCGAGTAAAATATATTTTATATTTTCCTAAAACCTTTCTTGTTCGAATAGTTGTATATATGGTGTGTAGGTGACTAATAGAAGTCAAGTTTCGACGAATAAATGTTAAAGATCTCTGACCTTTTTACAGACATTTTTTTATTTTATTTTCTGTCTGTGTGTCGGTATCTTTTTTATCTTAATTCAGCTCACACCATCTAACCTGATGGTAAGCGATAGTGTGGTCGATGATGGCGATGCACCCCTGTTAGTATATTAGCTAGCGTGGGTTCCCAGCGCTCACAGGGCGGCGAGGTCCAGCGGCGTGTAGTCGCTCTGCTGGGGCCCCCGCACGGCCAGCACTCATAGGGCGGCGAGGTCCAGCGGCGTGAAGTCGCTCTGCTGGGGCCCCCGCACGGCCAGCGCTCACAGGGCGGCGAGGTCCAGCGGCGTGTAGTCGCTCTGCTGGGGCCCCCGCACGGCCAGCGCTCATAGGGCGGCGAGGTCCAGCGGCGTGTAGTCGCTCTGCTGGGGCCCCCGCACGGCCAGCGCTCACAGGGCGGCGAGGTCCAGCGGCGTGTAGTCGCTCTGCTGGGGCCCCCGCACGGCCAGCGCTCATAGGGCGGCGAGGTCCAGCGGCGTGTAGTCGCTCTGCTGGGGCCCCCGCACGGCCAGCGCTCACAGGGCGGCGAGGTCCAGCGGTGTGTAGTCGCTCTGCTGGGGCCCCCGCACGGCCAGCGCTCACAGGGCGGCGAGGTCCAGCGGCGTGTAGTCGCTCTGCTGGAGCCCCCGCACGGCCAGCGCTCATAGGGCGGCGAGGTCCAGCGGCGTGTAGTCGCTCTGCTGCGGCCCCCGCACGGCCAGCGCTCACAGGGCGGCGAGGTCCAGCGGCGTGTAGTCGCTCTGCTGCGGCCCCCGCACGGCCAGCGCTCACAGGGCGGCGAGGTCCAGCGGCGTGTAGTCGCTCTGCTGGGCCCCCGGACGGCCAGCGCTCATAGGGCGGCGAGGTCCAGCGGCGTGTAGTCGCTCTGCTGCGGCCCCCGCACGGCCAGCGCTCACAGGGCGGCGAGGTCCAGCGGCGTGTAGTCGCTCTGCTGGGCCCCCGGACGGCCAGCGCTCATAGGGCGGCGAGGTCCAGCGGCGTGTAGTCGCTCTGCTGCGGCCCCCGCACGGCCAGCGCCAGGCGGCCCGCGCGCTCGCTCAGCAGCACGCCGCAGCCGCGCGCCAGGGCGCCGCGCTCGGCCGCCAGCGCTATCTGGTTGACCACGCGCCGCTCCACCTCGTGCTTGATGCTGCGCGCGCCGTAGTGCACGTCGTACCTGCACACCACAACACCACAACGCATCATACATGGGCGAACTGCAGCGTATATATTGCCTGTATATTTGTATTCAACCGACTGCGTACCCAGGTAGTCAGCTGAAAACAAATTTTCGCAAAATGGGGTTTTATAGACAAAGGGCATCGAACTCACACTGGGTATGAGATTGTCATACCCAGTGTGAGTTCGATGCCCTTTTGGAGAATATGGCACCCATGCTGAAGTGTCCCAAGTGCCCATACACCTGCACTTTGGAAAACCTTATGCTCGCCACTGACGCCACAATCAGTGTGGCCACCTGTTGGGCCCAAAATATTTAAAGAGTCTTGCATCAACTCGAGAAGAAGAAAGCATCATACAAACCTACAAATTTCTACGAACATTTGGCAGGAAGATCGCCCACTGCAACTTTTTAAAACAATTCAATGACGCGCGAAATTACAAGACCAACGAAAGAATCGCGACTGTATCGCGGTCCGTTTACAATTAGGATTTTCATCGTAGACAAAGTCATCGGGTCAGATAATATCGGACGTTAAAGCAGTTTTCATTGAGTAATTGACAATGAATGAACTGAAAAAGAACTGCAATAGAGTTTAAAATAGTTTGCCTGATATTTACCCGTCGGCGAGCGCGCCCAGCACGCCGCCCTCCCAGCGCAGCTCCACGGCGTGGCGCGAGCTGGCCTTCTCCGCCCAGTGCTGCAGCTCCAGGTTCACCAGCGTCAGCAGCTCCTGGCGCGAGAACGGCAGGAAGTACACGATCTCGTTGATGCGGCCCAGGAACTCGTCGCGCCCGAAGTGCCGCTTGAGGATGGGTCGCACCACGCTGTCCTTGAAGTTGCGGGACACCTCCAGGGACTCCTCCGGTTCTTGGGCTTTGCGTTGACAATTGCCGTCGTGGTCAACTAATACAGACAGACCACTATTACTAATACGACAAGTAAATGTCGCTGCCTACGTAACGTGTTGTAAATGCCAAAGGACGCCACGTCGCCGTCCCGTCCATGCACACGTGACATTATGCTCATTCATAAACATTTTGTATTACAGGATATGCAATTAGTTTATGTAACAGTTGCATAATAAGGGGCATTAAAACATGAGTGTGTGTTTAAAAACCAAGCCGTAGCCGAGGTTTTTAATTGTCGAATAAAATCGTCAGTGTCGTAGTATCGTAAGTCGTTTTAAATAGTCGTAAATGTTTTAATACCTAGTTATGTGCAGTTTCATACACTACTTTATCTACACTCATACATTGGGATTGAACCTACTAAATAAAAGAAAATGTCAAAAGAGTAAGAATAATTCAGTACAGCAAAACTTATGAATGGCGCCAAAACCCAGCACATCACCGCATTAAACGCGCATGCGCTAAAGCCAGCGTTGCCATAGACCAGTAAAAATTGGAATCAAAACTTTTTATAATACTATAAAAATGGCGTGCCGCGCTTAAGCTTTCAATTACAAAAACATAATTGATGGAAACTCCTTGGTGATATTAACTTCAAGGATTCGCCTGTATCGTAATAGAAAAAAAAAATAGTGTTGGGGTTTTCTCGTCGTTGCCGAGTAACCCGGTTGTTGTAGAAGTTAGTTTAACACCAAACCACTGATAAGTTCCAAATATTTATTAAGGACACAGTTTTAGGTTGTTGCTAGTAACCTGAGCCGCACTTAATGTTGATTGACGTAAACACGCAAATTAGCGAGTGTCGGTGTTTTAGTTACGACTGATTTACTTAATATTGTGTAGTACTTTAATAGGCGTACTTTTGCTGTATGAGCATTATTGGCTCGTACATGCTCCCGAGGGAAAGGTAGACGTCCTCAGATCACTAGCGTTACAAAATGTAAAATGATATAACACAAAAGTTATGTAAACAGTAAGCAAGAACATACATAAATTCTTAAATAATCTAAACAATAAGCATGTAATTACATAAATTCTAAAATATTCAATGTTTGAATCTTGTTGCTGCTGATTGCTGTAGACGGTTGCTCGACGAGGGTCCACATCTTATTTTACCGTAGACAGGAATCTCCTTCAGTTCAATATCCTCCGTCCTCTCTCGAGTCCTGTTGGCTGTCGAAGTATTGCTCTTCTTGCGTGCTTGTTGATAATATCTTCTTAGTCGCCACACTATTATAGCGCAGACGATTCCTCCAACCAGCAAAGTGCTTATGGCGTTACCCTTCAATTTGGACTTTAGGAACTGCATTTTCTGCGTTTTGATCAGCGTTGGGTTGTTGTGAATCATCTCAAAGAATAAATCTCTAAAAGAGATCCAATTGTTGTAAGTTCCGTTGAACTCCGGCAATTCCATACGCGGTGTTGTTTTTTCGTAATGGGATGACTCAAAGATTTTTTTGTTCAAATCTTCCTTTAGTTCGTCGTAGACTTTCTCCCAGTGGTCATATTTGGCTTCGTAGTCTTTATCGTTGCCATGCAGTAGGTAACTCAGTTCCCAGTGAATTTTGTCTATTGCTTTCCATTTTGGTCGTAAAATATTTAGTTGATCTTGCAGTTGCCATTTCTCGTACATGCTGTTCATGTTGACCTCGGAGACCGCTCGCTTCAATGCGTTGAAGTTACACATTCGATTTCGTAACAGTGTCGATAGATACTTGTCCGTTTCATCTTCCGTTTGTTGGTGTACTCCAGTTGTATCAAATTGCGGTGTTCCGGGAGTTTCTGATATATTCGGTTTTAGCATCCCCAAAGCTCCAGGTTCGTTTATCAACTTGTTTTGTAGTTGAATCATTGATTGCATTGTTTCTTCAAACATGCTTTTTGTTATGATGAAAATGTCCTTTTTGAAGTAGTCATGGTCTATTTGGACAGTCTCATACTTCTTTAAGACATCGTGATTAGCTCGAAATTCATCCCATAAGGATTGTAAAGATTCGATGCGCTTTTTAAGGTATACTATGGTTTTCTACTCACAGCATCCTTTTTGTAATTAGCTTGGAGAGTTTTTATATTCTCGTAGCTGTTTTGCTGCTTAGTTATAAGTTCAGCAAAATCGTTGTAGTCTTCTGTGGACATAGTTTATGCCTTGTGGCTGCTAGTGGTTGGTGCTTGAGTAGTGTAGACTCACAGGTTTCGAAGTAATCGCAGTGGACGTTATCCCCGCTGATTATTTCTTATTTGTAGCAGTAGACGTAATCTCCGCTGAAGAAACCGCCGTGGACGTTATCCTCGCCGATCCTTGCTTGATATGTAGTTTGTAGGAGTAGACTTGATCTCCGCTGGTTCGTTAGTGGCAGACCCTTAGTGTAGCTCACCCTCCTTTACGTTATGTGCAACGTCTCAATGCCACTGGTGAGACCCGCATGTGGGAGGCCAGTAGCACCGATTTGCTAACGTAACTGGGCTATACCACGCTAGGCACTCTGCTTGATGAGGAGTCACGATGATTCACACGATGTGGTTCCGTGGACCCGTGACATCCGGCTCGAAGGACCAAAAGATGTTGGGGTTTTCTCGTCGTTGCCGAGTAACCCGGTTGTTGTAGAAGTTAGTTTAACACCAAACTACTGTTATGTTCCAAATATTTATTAAGGACACAGTTTTAGGTTGTTGCTAGTAACCTGAGCCGACCAATCTACCTCTCATCTATTTTCATTTTTTATACTTTTCTTGCTAAATATGAAATACCTAGCTATCAAAGTTTTACAATGGTACAAAATGCGGGGCATTTTTTTTTCACCTCATTGGTTTTATACAGCTGGTTTTTATTTTCAGGCAGTATCTATTTGATCGCATCAATAACTCACTTTGCGCTCGATGCAACAATCTACTATTATAGCATTATTTTGTAAGAGAAAAAGTGTTATAACAAGATACTATTTTTAAATTTCGGTATTGTTTTTGTAAAGTTGTCAATATAAACTCGTTTTGAAGTTTCATCATCATCATCATCATATCAGCCGAAAGACGTCCACTGCTGGACATAGGCCTCCCCCAAGCGTCGCCACATTGACCGGTCCCGTGCGTCCCGCATCCAGCGAATCCCCGCAGGCCTTCCAACGCATCGTCTTCCGGTTCGCGGTCGCCACTCCGGAACTTTTCTGTCCCATGGGCCATCCGTTCTGCGAGCAATGTGCCCTGCCCACTGCCACTTAAGTTTGGCAATTCTACGGGCTATGTCGGTAACCCTGGTTCTCTTGCGGATCTTTACATTTCTGATTCGATCACGCAAGGATACTCCGAGCATAGCCCTCTCCATTGCCCTTTGGGTGACTGTAAGCTTTCTGATGAGGCCCATTGTGAGCGACCACGTCTCAGAGCCATAGGTCATCACTGGCAACACACACTGGTCATAGACCTTCGTCTTGAGACACTGTGGTAAGTTGGACGAGAAGACACCGCGAAATTTCCCGAACGCTGCCCAGCCGAGTCGGATTCGACGGTTAAGCTCTTTCTCGAAGTTGGCCCTACCCAACTGGATCGTTTGTCCCAGGTAGACATAATCTTCCACAACTTCGAGTGTAGAGTCTCCAACCTTGATAGGAGTGGGTGTTACACGGACATTCAACATTACCTTGGTTTTGTCCATGTTCATTTTAAGACCCACTCTTTCGGAAGCTCTACTTAGGTCATCGAGCATTATACTGAGGTCCTCCATGGTACTCGCCATTGACGTTGATGCCTAGCCCTCTCCAGTCCAGAACCTTGAGGACATCCTCCAGTGCAGCGGTGAACAGCTTCGGCGATATGACGTCTCCCTGTCTCACACCTCGCTGCAGAAAGATAGGTTCCGAGGCCTGATCTTGAAGTCGGACTGACATGGTGGCGTTTTTGTACAAACACTTCAACACCTCGATGTACCGGTAGTCGATTTGGCACCGTTGGAGAGACTGCAGTACAGCCCAAGTCTCGATTGAATCGAAGACTTTCTCGTAGTCCACAAACGCTAAACAGAGAGGCAGGTTATACTCTTCGGTCTTCTGTATAACCTGCCGCAGCGTATGTATGTGGTCTACGGTGCTAAAGCCTTTTCGGAATCCGCAGGCTTATTACGTATGAAACAGCAATTAACAATATTTGCGCAGAGATTGTACAATCATCGCGCGAATATCGCTTTACGTCAAAAAATTGGAAGGCTTATTTTTGCGAAATAATTGCTCTTCAATCGCGAATCCGCATTATATTGAGCTATAGCCACACCATAATAATTTTACGACAGCACTGCTAACAATAAAAATCTGTTAACTGAAATGTGCATTTATCGCAAGTTGATCGCGATAATTTCGTATTACGTATGGTTTTTGACAGCAGAGCGACAGCGATTGGCGAGCAAATGTGGCTGTCAAATTGCGATTACTTTTTCCCTTGTTGTTGGTCGATTGCTAATCGCTCGCTGATGGCTGAGTAGGTACAGAAGTTTTTGAGTTTTTGGCGGCTTTTTTCGTATTTATTTTGTGGCTACTTTAATTATCAGCAAATTAGAATAATAATATAAGAATAAATATTGAAATAACAAATTCCTAGTGAATATTGTAAATGTAAATGACAAATTGGTGTTGTTTTGAGTCTCTAATGTATAAGCAACTGGACTATTTGTTGAATCATTGAAACAGAAGTGATCACGGTAAAGTGGACGATTTTCTTTATATACAGTATAAAAAATCCTGTGTTGGCTACCTCAGCGAAGCTTATATGTTTACTACTAAATACTTACAAACACATGAGAATGTGATAAGTCCGCAATAAGTATCTTCTATAATATTTTTTTTATACGGCAAACAAAATACGAGATAATGTAGTATACAAAGTGATGTTCTAATGCGTTATCGATTCTATTTCTTAAATCAATCGATAATTCAAAGAAATTTTAATTGATTTTACACATTGACATATATGTAAATAAAATGCAAATATCAAATTTTCACTGCCATACTTTACACAAATACTTTACATCTGCAAATATTAATTTATCGGCATATTGGAGCTATTTAGCTCGGGTTCCCTCTATCTGGCAGAATCTTAATACTCCGAAATTTATTTGGCATAACACACTTGGCATAATCTTCTTTAAACGAATATTCATAAGGCATATACTTTTTTTAATATACTTATTGTTTGGCCGAATGTTTCTATGTCCGAATTTACAATAGCTTACTTTTAAGATGGCAGAATTTTATTTGGCATAATTTCACTTGGCATATTACGAAGATGGCAGAAATTCATTTAGAATAATTTTTTTAGGCATTTCTATAAAATAGTATTTTTAACCTTAAAGTAAAATTTAAATACTGTCTTAAAAAGTCAATATGTTGTGTTAGTGACAGAAACGAATCGCTGCAAAACCGACTCCACGTAGTCTTGTCTGCCCTACCCCTAGAGTGTAATTTAAACCCGCGTAGGCGCGTAGGGGCGAGGCGGCCTGCGAGCTGAGGAGCAGGTGGTTTAATGGTGAGCGTTAAAACCATCTGCGACGATAAGCTCGCGTGGGACCGCCGGAGACCCGCAGCGCCGGAGCCGTGACAGAAACCATGCCTGCTGCATGCTGCATGCTTACTTGCATTCTTGCTTGCATGTTGCATGCTTGCTGCATGCTTGCTTGCATGCTTGCTGCATGCTCACTTGCATGCTTGCTTGGATGTTGCATGCTTGCTGCATGAATGGTGTGTGCTTGTTTGAATGCTGCATGATTGCTGCATGCATGGTGTATGCTTGCTTGAATGCTGCATGCTTGCTGCATGCATGGTGTATGCTTGTTTGAATGCTGCATTCTTGCTACATGCATGGTGTATGCTTGTTTGCATGCTGCATGCTTGCTGCATGCATGGTGTATAACTGTTTGCAGGTTTGCATGCTTCAAACAGCGAATTAACCCAAAAAAAATGTGTGCAATCAATCTTTTATTTTGTTAAAAATACAAAATTACTCTAACTATGCATTATCTGTAATGTGATAAATGAGTATTTCAATTAATATATGAAAGAACAATGGCGAGATTTTAGCTGACTTAAATTTGAGCGTCTGAAAGTGAGTTATATACGAAAGACGTTCTATTAATTGTCTACATTTTTTAAATATATTATTGGGCTGGTTCAAAACGGATAAAAAAAAATCATAATAAATAAAAAGTTATTTGATTTTTTAGTTAATTTCTTTTGCTTAGTGTTGCCATTATATATTTTATCTGCAAAGTGACACGTAGTAACTATATTAATTAATAATATAATTAATGTATTTATTGCAGTAAATGAGTTAACAATATAGTTTATTTCTAAGTATAGATGTTCCTCGCAGGTAGGTAAGAATATTGTAGTGCAGTAGAAATAAATGAATTACTTTTAATTAATGATTGGCAAAAAGACTAGTATCCAAGTTTAAAAAATATAGCTTGGTTGTTGACGAGGACGACGACCTTTTGATAAACGTCAAAGTCGCTTAGTTTAAATAATTATACTCTTTCCAAAGAGTATATTATACATTTCATGCTGAAATTACTAGGTAAGGGAAATGCTAATGCGATATTCCCCTTTTACTTCCACGAAATTGAATAATATTATTACTATTAAACACATTATTAAAAGTTACCCAGACATAACCTACAAAAGTTTATGACTGAATATCTATTATTCTCGACATTTTCGAACAAAAATTCTTGCACAAACTAATTCAGAACATCACCCTGAGTTAAACCAGATATTTTTCATTTAAAGACGTAGGAATTTAATCTCAGCTAAAAAAATGTATGGGCACCTGCCATTGTTCTTTATGCCAAAAGACGATTATGATTGTGAATTTTCTGCGATATGATGGTTCTGCCTTTTAATGACTATTGATATGAAATTTATGCCTAAAGATGATTCTGACTTACAAAATTATGAGTTTGAATTTATGATAAATGAGTTTCCAAACGATTTTCTGCGAAATGATGTTTATGCTATCCGTTGTTATGCATAATAATATTATGACATAAAAAGTTCTGCTATAAAAGGTAGACCCATTTAGCTCTAATCAAATTGACTATTGTAAAAAACACCCTCCACGAAGTGTTGCTCTTTCATAAGCTGGTTAATTCATCAAACGATACATTTTATAAATCATCGGACAGATAAAATAGCTTCTGAATAATACTAGACTTAAAGGCCTCAGTAGCCAGGTCACTAAATTGATCGCGCAATAATTGTACAATTATTGCTACTTACTGTTCCTTACGTAATAAGCCCGCCGGCTTGTTCGGGAGGCTGGCGCGCGAGACGATTCGTGATGACTCTTGAAAACAGCTTGTAGACATGGCTAAGAAGTGAGATGGGCCTATAGTTCTTCAATAGCGCATTGTCACCCTTCTTGAAAAAGAGTACCACCACACCCCTGCACCATGCCTGTGGCGTTTTCCCCTCGAGTATGACGGCACCAAACAGCTTCTGAAGGGCCTTGAGTATTGGTTTTCCACCCGCCTTCAGGAGTTCGGCCGTAATGCCGTCATCACCCGGTGCCTTGTTGTTCTTAAGCTGTTTAAGAGCCATCCTAATCTCGTACAGGCTGACGTCCGGTATGTCTTCGGTATAGTGACGGGTCAATCTAGCTCTAGGGTCTTTTACTAGATTCGCGACGGGTTTACTGGTTGACGTGTACAACTGCCCATAGAATTTCTCGATCTCCCTCAGAAGCTCCGGTTTGGCGGATACGATCCTGCCATCGTCGGTCTTCAGTTTCGTAAGCTGGCTCTGCCCAATAGACAGATCTCTTGCAAAGACCTTGGAGCACTTATTCCGCTCAATTGCGTCTTTAAAACGCTCAGTATTATAGCGGCGGCGGTCGCTTTTCAAGGACTTTGAGATCCGTCTATTAAGCTGCCGGTATTTCAACGCATCGTCTGAAGACTGCAGGATCATCTCACGCCTCTCCTTCATGAGCTTGAGAGTAGGATCAGAGAGCTTTTTGTTTATATCTGTACGGCGGGTCTTGAAAAACTTAGACCCGACCGTATGGACAGTTTCCACGAACCGATCGCTGTATTCGTCCACGGAGCTCCCTAGGCACTCGAAACGATTCTGGAGTTCGAGCTGAAAGCTCTCGGGGTTTTGGATCCGGATCTGTGCTGGACGGAGCGTGGACTTCATCAGTCGAGACCTTTCAAGCTTGATATTAACGTTCAATGTGCCTCTTACCATACGGTGATCGGTCCCGGTTGATCACAGAGACAGCATTGAACATTTGCTTCTTGGTTGACATGATGAAGTCGATCTCGTTTTTTGTTGCACCATCGGGGCTTTGCCAGGTCCACTTCCTATGCTCACGCTTTCTGAAGAAGGAGTTCATCATGTAGAGGCCCTCCTTCTCCATAAAACTGGCAATTAGGTGACCCCGGTGGTTCCGACGTCCAACTCCAAATTGCCCCACTTGCAGCTCATCCTCGTCTCGTTTGCCCAGTTTCGCGTTGAAGTCCCACATGACAACGGTGAAGTGAGTTTTGAAACCATGCATGGCTATAGAGATATCCTCATACATGGTCTCTACATCATCGTCGGCAGGGTGTGAAGGTCGGTGCGTAGACCTGTATGACCTTCAGCGAATATCTCGAGGATATTCTGAGTATAAGGTACGCCACCCTGGTCGACACACTCTCGATCTTCACCACGTTGTTTACAAGGGACTTGTGGACGATAAACCCGACACCACCCTGGGACTGCCGGTCACCCTCTCGGAAATAGAGCAGGTTACCGGATTTGAGGCTTATCGAGCCCTCCCCCTCTCTTCGGACTTCAGATAACCCTATAATACTCCATTGCAACCTGCCCAATTCTTCCTCGAATTCGGCTATCTTCTCGTCGGTCCGGAGTGTTCGCGTGTTGTATGGTTTGGGGGGATTTGCCTTAATCGCCACGCTTGGCAGGCGGGTTGGCGATCGCAGTTTGTTGTTGAAGAGCACAGAGAACGCTGCTGCCCATTCTCTGGTGTATCCCTTAGTCGCCTCTTACGACACCCACGGGAAGATATGGGATGGTGAGATTCTTTACGTCCGACACCATACGGAACTTACGTCCGACACCATACGGAACTCCGACACCATACGGAACGTTTTGAAATTTATAATTCAAATATTACGATATGACAGTAGATAAAACACAATACGTATGCACCGGCCTTTATTAGGTTACATCTAAGTAGAGATGGGTCGTCGAAGTTTTTTTCGTTAACGAAACTAGACCGTCCATTGCCGGTGATCGACAACTGGTTTACAACCCACACTATGTTAAGTAGACGTTCTTTATAAACTCTGCGACGACGCGACGCGCGGCGTATACAAGTACAAAAGTATTGAATGTAAACAAGTACAAACCGGTTTACCTCACATCGTTCGATCGGTCAATCGCTTAACTCTTTTGCACACGTGAAACTATTGGCGTCCTTTTCTTCTTAACACAATGCATTTTTGCTCCAAAATGGCATTCGGCCCATAGAAATATCAACTCTTTGTCTCTAGAGTTAGAGTTCAAATTAATTTGCTCGATGTACGTCCGTTGTTGTTATTTTTTCGGACCTATGAACTTGTTCTACCAAACTAAGTTCTCGCGTCGGTCGTCGCGTTACAAGTCGATATGAACATAGTCGAGACTTAGTTTAGCCGTCTACGAATTCAATTAGTGAATATCGGTGAACCGTCGAATCGTTTATTGTAACTAGATCGTTCATTCAACGCCCATCGCTACATCTAAGCAAGCGTGATCCATTTTTTTTATAGGCTTCCTTGATTATATGTCTGTAAAAAGGTAATCAAACTATAAAATAAACGTTTCGCCAAAATTTCAGTTTGGATTTGCTGCAACCAGATCGACCACTGACGCTATCGCAATACTGATAGAATACCGCGTACGAGTAAGATAATGTGGCAGGCTCTTCGTGCTCAGAATATACTTGAGTATTATATTGACCTAGTCAGGGATATGTACAACAGGGCTAGCACAAGAGTTCGAAGCCTAGCGGGGCTTAGTGAAGCATTCAAAGTCAAAGTGGGCGTCCATCAGGGTTCTGCTCTCAGTTCACTTTTATTCAACCTGGTGATGGAATATCTCACGACGGCTATACCGTCCCCTCTAGTACGAACTATGCTTTACGCTGAAGAGATTGTTCTAGCCGCTGAAAACTCAAAACATATGCAGGTCCTGAATACGTGGACACAATCCCCAGAACAGCACGGCCAGAGGGTTACCAGGAGTAAAACAGTATTTGTCGTCGTCTATTCTCACAGTAGAAAAATTCAAATATCTCGGCTCTATGCTTGCGACAGGGGTTAGTCAATAATATAAAAAATAAGTTAAACAACCTCTCTGCTCGATGATGGGCACGCTGGGAGCGCCGGCAGCTGTGGGCGCCACCCGTGCGCGCTGCGCCGCCCTGGCCTCGGCCTCGCGCCGCAGCTGCAGGCCGTACTGTGCAATTTCGTCCGCCGCCAGATTCGACGTCATCACAAAGATGGCGTTCTTGCACTCGATCAGCTTGCCCTTGCCGTCCGTCAGCCGGCCCTGCGGGGACACCCGGACAGTACGTTACTAAACTGACGGGAGCTGTGCGCCACCGTGACAGAATGACCCTGAGGGAGTTACCTCGTCGAAAAGCTGCAGCAACACGGTGAGCACGTCGGGGTGCGCCTTGTCTACCTCGTCGAACAGCACCACGGCATCAGCGCGCCGGGCCAGCGCCCGGGTCAGCTGGCCGCCCTCCTCGTGGCCCACGTAGCCGGGCGGCGCGCCGATCAGCTTGGCCACCTCGTGCTTCTCCTGGTACTCCGACATGTCCAGGCGGATGAAGGCGGCCGGGTCGTCGCGGTGCATGTAGCGCGCCAGCTGCTTGGCCAGCTCCGTCTTGCCGATGCCGGAGCTACCCAGGAACAGGAACACGAGCGGGTGCTCGTCGTCCGCCCAGCCGTTCTCCTTGCGGCGCACGGCGGCGGCCACGGTCTCCACGGCGGCCTGCTGGCCCACGATGAACTGCTTGAGTCGCTGCTCCAGCGGGAAGCGGCGCCGCTCCTCGGCGGCGGCAGCGGCGGCCGCTTCCTCCCAGGTGCGCGTGTGCTGCACGATGAGTTCTCGCGTGGGCGACGGGTCGCGCGCGTAGTGCAGCGCGCGCCGGCCCGCGTGGTCGCGCGCCGTGGGGTCGGCCCCTGCCTCCAGCAGCGCACGCACAGCCCCGGCCGAGTCGGCCAGCGCGGCGTAGTGCAGCGCCGTCCAGCCCAGGAACGAGGCGCGCGCGTTCATGGTGCCGCAGAACTCGTCCTCGCGCCGCTGCAGCACCTCGAGCGGATGCATACCGGCGGCGGCAGCGGCCAGCGACGCGCCGGAGTAGCGCTCCTGCAGGTCGGCGCGCGCGCCCATCGCCAGCAGCTCGTGCACAGCAGCGGGCTGGTCGTTGGCGGCGGCCACCATGAGCGCCGTCCAGCCCAGCGTGTGGCGCCAGTCGGCCGCGCTGGTGCCGCCGCCTTCCGCCTCGCGACCATTTTTACCCGTCGCAAGTACTGCCTCCACTTGCCTGAAATTACCACACATTAAAGGCTATTTTTTGTGGCAGGTTTATAAGGTTAGATACCAGGGACTCAAACTGTAACCGTAATAAGTGTTTTTAACACTGTTTTTAAAACAGTTTTAACACAAAAACACTTTTAAATGTAACAGATACAATAATGTTACCGAATCAAATTGTAACCTTTTATATGTGTTAATATGTGTAACAGAAATAAACAGTTTTAGCAAAGCTTTATGTATAATTGCACAGTACGGCAACAACGCGCGGCCGAAAGACGCGCTATGACAAAGCCGCCGACGATCTTCAGTACACACACACACTAACGCATTAAACATAACATATTAGTTTTGTTTAGTTCCGACTCCGACTTCCGATCATGCGTACACGCTACTTTTTTTATCTCAAGTCGCTATCTTGCTAACAATACACTAAGTAACGGAAAGTATGCCTCGTAATAAAACAAATCCCATTCCCAATGCTTTTTACTCGCCTGAATTTGTGTCGTCTTTTGAAATAAGATCTATTTCATGTGCTCAGCACACTCTTCAGCTTGCAATTAAAGATGGGTTAAAAAACGATGAGACAGCTCAAAAAACTATTGAGATTGCCCGTACTGCTGTCAATATTTTGAAAAGGCCTACCTACATCAAAAAATATCTAAGAATCAAAAGGAATATGCCCATTATTGACAATGTCGCACGTTGGAATTCAACGTTTAACATGTTATCAAGACTTAAGTCACTGCAAGAGATCTGCGCTGATATGCATGATATGTGTCACAACTTATAGATGAAAGTACTTGGTCACATATTTCTGAAATATTAACAAAATCTAGGACCTGCGTACGAAAGGAACAATAATTGTGCCTAAGCAATTTTTATGTAGTGTGGCTCATTTGCAAAAAATAAACTGGAACGGATGGCAACCGTATTGTCAATGAGCATTTTGACATGTCAATGAGGTTACGACTGCCATTGCATATCTAAAAGAGACCTAAAGGCAGATTTCATTGCTGGAAAATGAAGAAGCCGATGACCGACGCGAAGCAAATGCCGCAGACTGCTCCCTCAATGATCAATGAGGCAAATTCAGGGGGTCAAAAGGACCTAGCTGACTTGGAACTGTTGGTGCGGTCAGTAATGTTGTTCCAGAGCTGCGCGACAATTTAGATCTGGTTTTACATGAAATACGAGCGGGAAACAGATTGCCCTTGACTACAAATATAGTGGATTATTGGTGTGGCAAATCCTTTACAAGTCCAAAAGCGTCAAAACTGGCATTGGTTGTTCTTGGTGTGCCTGCCACGTAGGTGTCAGTTGAACGACTTCTGCCAGTTTAAAGTTTGTTTTATCACTATTACGTTAAAATCTCATAGACAGTTTAGTGAAGGATATCCTTATCTTGAGGCACAACAAAGATTTATTTTAAAGAAAGTTTACTAACACTCTCAATTTAATTAGTTAATAATTGGCCATGCCAAATTTTTTCAAGGCATGGCATGGTATAACTTAGGCACAGATTACCTTCAGAACTTTCACTCCATAATGTACTTGCGCGTAGGTATGGAACATTTTGTAGGAAGTGGTTTATCTGTAATGCGATATTATTCTAAGATCTGTAGTAATCTGCGCCTTAGGATAGGATAAAATGAAAACGTAGAGTACGGTTGACAATGTTCGCGGTAGATTAATTTTAAACCATATGCCCATTGAAATAAGGTTTAAAAGTGGTCTACCCGAAACGTCCTGAGTGTACAAACAATTTTTGTTACAAAAAGTGATCTCTCAAAAGTGAAATTAGGTCTCATTATTTAAATTATAGAGACTGTAAAGAGTGATGCTAATGTCGAGTGCGGTGTGGTATATCTACTATAAGGATTCCAGGGCAGGGCCTGATTTGCCAAAAAAATAGTTATCTAGAAATTCTGAAGACTTAAAAACACCTTCATAAAGGTTACAGAATTATAAGTGTTACATGTTGAATTGGTAACAGAATCAAATATGTAACACTTATAAATGTGTTTTCAATGTGATAACCCAAAACACTTACAAAAGTGTAACCGTAGCGTATCTGTTACAGATATAAAAGTGTTAACAGTGTTAATAAGTGTAACAGGTAAATGCGGCGTTGCCAAATTTACATTGTACTTATTTATGGTTAATAAGCATTAGGTAGCCGCAATACAGTCGCCGTCTGTTATATCCGTGCAAAACACGTGCCCCGAATTATTGAAAATATTCGTGATTTAAAATTCAAGTTTATTTGAGCAGTTTTGTGTTTTGACTGTTGCCTGCGACTTGGTCTGCGAAGCATTAGTAATTCGAATAGCTTATTTATTATATCGCGGCATAATATTGTAGGTTTTTCGTACAAACTTCTACCCCTCTTTCCACCACCTAAGTATGATTTCCGGGATAAAAACTATCCTATGTCCTGCCCAGGTTCTCAAAATACCTCCGAACCAAATTGAATCTAAATCGGTTCAGCGGTTTTACGCTTGAAAAGGTAGACAGAGAGACAGACAGAGTACTTTCACATTTATAATATAAACTCCGCCCGCGACTTCGTTCGTGTGATGGCAACCAAAAATAAGCTGTTATTAAAGCAAATAAAAATGTAGTTTCGTAAAGTACTACGGTTTATAAGTTTGGGACGATTCGTTATTGGACTTAAAGAATAATACATTTTAGGTTACCGCTACAAAGTAAAATCCGCGCCTTAAAACTTAATATACCCTTTTTCTCTTTTAATTTTTTTGTTTATGTTAGTTAGATTGCTCAGTAAGATGCCTCAAAGAAACTAAAATCACTTAACCCTATCAGGGGGGGAGGTAGTTTTATAAAACGTATTATGTAAATTTTGATTATTTACTTTATCTCCACGGAATGAGATTTTTCATACAAACAAATTTACCCCTTTTTTCAAATTAGGAAATCCGACCTGGTCAAGGCTGCGGGAGTCCGGTGGATGCGAAACGCACAGGACCGATCAGTGTGGCGGCGCTTGGAGAAGGCCTAAGTCTAGCAGTGGACGTTTTTTGGCTGAGATAATCATGATGGTGAAAGGCTGATTTGCCGAAAATTCCTTCTTCCTCCTCCCCTAGATCCCTACATCAAAAACGAAACCTTGTCCAGTTTGATTCTTAACAAACTTTAACACCCACTTAATCCTATTTTGAGGGGTAGTTTCGAAAATATATAATGACAATCTTTTATTGTTTACTTAGGTTGGTATTTAAGTCAACTATCAAGTTTATTAACCCAAGACATAAAATTCTTTAACAAAACTTTATCACCTGTTAAATCTTATTTTGGAGGAAGTTTCAAAAATCTAATAATATCAACCTTCATTGTTTGTTTAGGTTGGTATTTATGTCAAGTATCAAGTTTCTTGATACTTACTTTAACCCAATAAATAAGATTTTTCAAAAAAACTTTAACTCCCCCTAAATCGACTTTAGAGGGTAGTTTCTAAAAACTTATAATGACAACCTTTATTGTTTACTTAAGTTGATATTTATGTCAAGTTTGTTAACTCAAGAAATAAGATTCTTCAAAAAACCTTAACACCCCCTAAATCGACTTTTGGAGTTAATTCAAAAAAACTAAGAATTTCAACCTGTATTGTTTACTTAGGTTGGTATTTATGTAAGTTTAAAGTTAATTAACTCAAGAAGATTCATAAAAAAAAACATTGTCTTTTGAGGGTAGTTTTGAAAACTAATAGTAACAACTTTTATTGCTTACTTAGTTCGGTATTTACGCCAAGTTTCAAGTTTATTAACCCAAGTAATAAGATTATTCAAAAAAACTTTAACACCCCCTAAATCTTTTTTTGGAGGTAGTTTCGAAAAACTAATAATAACAAACTTTATTATTTATTTAAGTAAGTATTTGTGCAATGTTTCAAATTTAGTAACCCATGAAATAAAATTCTTCGATACAAACTTCAACACCCCCTAAATGAACTTGTGTGGGTAGTTTCAAAAAACTAATAATGTTTACCTTTATCATTTACTTAGATTTATGTGTGCCAAATTTCAAGAATATTAGCCGAAGGAATTAGATTTTTCATACAAACTTTGTCCTCCTTTTTCTCCCCCTTAGGAGAAGAATTTCGGAAAATCCTTTCTTATCGGATGCCTCCGTCATACAAAAAACATACTCTCTAAGTTCCAGGTCTACGATCAGCGGTTTACGCTGTGCGTTGATCTGTCAGTCAGTCATTTAGGATAAAGCATTTTATGTACTGTTCAACTGTTCCAGTTTATTTTTGCAAATGAGCCACACTACATAAAAATCGCTTAGGCACAATTGTTCCTTTTGTAATCGCAGAGTCGCTTCGTACGCAGGTTCTAGACTTGTTAATATTTCAGAAATATGTGACCAAATACTTTTATCTGTAAGTTGTGACACATCATGCATATCGGCGCAGATCTCTTGCAGTGACATAAGTCTTGATAACATGTTAAACGTTGTATTCCAACGTGTGACATTGTCAATAGTGAGCATATTCCTTTTGATTCTTCTTAGATATTTTTTTGATGTAGGCCTTTTCAAAATCTTGACAGCAGTGCGTTCAATCTCAATAGTTTTTTGAGCTGTCTCATCGTTTTTTAACCTATCTTTAATTGCAAGCTGAAGAGTGTGCTGAACACAAGAAATAGATCTTATTTCAAAAGATGACACAAATTCAGGCGAGTAAAAAGCATTTGTGAACGGGATTTGTTTTATTACGAGGCATACTTTCCGTTACTTAGTGTATTGTTAGCGACTTGAGATAAAAAAATGGCGTGTGCGCATTATCGGAAGTCGGAATCGGAACTAAACAAAACAAATATGTTATGTTTAATGCGTTAGTGTTTGAGTGTACTGAAGATCGTTGGCGGCTTTGACATTGCGCGGCTTTCGGCCTCGCGTTGTTGCCGTACTGTGCAATTATACCTAAGGCTATGCTAAAACTGTTTATTTCTGTTACACATATTAACACATATAATAAAAGGTTACAGTTTGATTCGGTAACACTTATTAACACATATAAAAGGTTACAGTTTGATTCGGTAACATTATTGTATCTTTAAAAGTGTATTTGTGTTAAAACTGTTTAAAAAAACAGTGTTAAAAACACTTATTACGGTTATAGTTTGAGTCCCTGCTTGCCAGTTTGTGCCGATTAGTCCTCGCAGATTGAGAATACGCTGTGCTATTGAACTGTGAACTGTGGGAGTAAAAAAAATACTGTACGTGATAGCAAAATGACGACGAACTACATAGTGAGTGTGCCAAAGTTAAAAAGTCGTGAGAACTACTCTGAGTGGGCTTTCGCCGCGGAGAATTGTCTCGTTTTAGAAGGAACTTTTGATTACATCAAAGATACAAAACCGGATGAAGCCGCAACCGACGCTAAAACCAAAGCGAAGTTGATCTTGACGATTGACCCGGCACTTTAAGTCACATCAAAGATTCGAAGACTTCTAAGGAGTTGTGGGAGAAACTCAAGAATTTGTTTGACGACTCCGGCTTCACCAGGAGAATTAGTTTATTGAGAACTCTCATATCAATACACCTAGAAAATTGTGCATCCATGACTTCGTATGTCACACAAATCATTGAAACAAGTCAAAAGTTAAATGGATCGGAATTTAACATTAATGATGAGTGGGTCGGATCGCTACTTTTAGCAGGTTTATCCGAAAAACATTTGCCCAAGATAATGGATGAGAGACAGTGGATATAAGTCAAATTCAAAAGGGAATCGATTTACGTAAAAAACTTTTTATCAAAAAATCAAACCGACTTCCAGAACAAAAAACTACAAAGTAAAAAATAAATATCTTTTCCGAAGTCGGTGTCTATTGTACCCATTGTTTTCCGTTTTTCGACACCGACTTCGGAAAAGATATTTATTTTTTACTTTATAGTTTTTTGTTCTGGAAGTCGGTTTGATTTTTTGTTAAAAAGTTTTTTATTTTTCCCTTTTTAGTTTTGGTAGGTACCTCCAATTAACACGATTATCATTTATGGCCAAAGAACATCTCATGACGATTTTAATAAACCCAAACACGACTAGGATACATTGATTTATTTTAGAGTTCCCGTGCCTACCTTCCGGCTTCATCATCAGATCAGTTCGATGGTACCATTTTCATCAGTACCATTTATTTATAAGTATTTGCTTCATTATAGTCGGTTAACTATTCGAGATATCTTATGCCCGTGACATACTTAGCATTTAGGAGTTCTAGTGGCCATCTGTGGTCTTTTTCATCAGTTCAGTCAGGCGTATAATTTTGAAAGAATTTTCTCTGAACTCCTAACCTTTGAGGAGTTGTACCTTCCATCATCATATCTTCTTTTTTATGCTTCTTTTTTGTTGGTTTTATATAAATTTAGTATGTAAGTATATACTGATGTGAACCTTTGTGAATAGTAAAATAAAGGATTTATTATTATTATCATCATTGGGTTTTGAGTTCAGCGCCATCTATTGGCTCACTGTGGAATCAGTATTGATTCATAATTCGTATGCTAATTTCAATGTTTAATTAATACGAGATGTTTAAATAAAACATGAACACTTATTGTAGGACTTTTGGATTTGTTCTCATTTTAACTATTGCACATTTGACTAAGTAAATGTGTTTGATTATGTTATTCAGATTAACAGGTTGACTGCCACGAAGGTCACCGGTGACCCCCAAACAATACATTTTCTATTGTGTTTATTTCGTGGCAGTCAACCTGTTAAGTTGTAAAACAATGGCGGATGTTATAATTTCTATGACCAATAACCAGATTTAATAATTTAATACGAGAACTAAACAAATTTGAGTAAATGATTAAATACTAAGAAGTCATAAGACTATTTTATACAGCTATGTAATAATGAGAAACTTTCTAATTAGTAAGATTGTTAGATCACCGGAAACTTGAATAGTTTTGTTATTAGATGACTATTTCAATAATAAACTACAAACCACTTTGTATTTGTGAGTATTGAGGTTGTTTAATGTTAAAATAATTAACTGATCAGCATTTTAGTATTGTTTGCTAACTTTACTCAACTATCCAAGTAATTAGTGTCTAAACAAAAACAATATGAAAGTCCCGCGGAGTCCCGCCCACTTAGAACGCGCATGGCGCGTACGGTGCACGGTGTGTGTAAAAATAATAACTGTAAAACTGTTTAATAAATCTGCTGACTGATTAGATGTTTGAAAACCTAATAAACATGTAACGCTAATTGTCATAAAGTGATTGTGTAAAGATTTAAAAGAGTATCCTGGATTTTCTTGCTAGATCTCCGAGGCTTTGCGATCTAGCGAGCCACAAGATGTGATTTTAGCTTCAAGTTCATTTGAAAACTAAAAGTGTCTGTAACTAAGTCAAATAAATGCTCTTGAGAGTTTCAATCCAGTGTTGTGTGTAATTGAAGTTCACCCGTTCCTATCAAGAATAAAGGAATTGCCTCTAGGCAATGGGGGTAATGATGGCGGTCCTATGATTCATAGGTACTTCGACGTGACATCAGAAGTGGGATCAGCTCCCACTATCGCCTTCTGCCCATGCTATGAAAGCCATCCGAAGAATTTCGTACAACATCGCCAGCGCCGAGGGCATGGCAAAAGATTTTCCTATGATAATTTCCAAGCGTAAGCGGATGCCCAGACATAGGCGAAAATAACTGAAATATTTTTACGTGAACGATCTGGTTAGAAAAATCATGGCGGCCGCAAGTGCCAATGGAAACAAAATTGAAGATTATTGCAATAAAATATTTTTATTTTGTGACGACGCACAGAACTCTATTGAAACGACAGAAGAAGTTCTGGCTGTGGTCCCGTCTAAGCTACTGGTTAGTGGCAGGATGCTGTCCTACACCATTATGACCAAAACTTTATACAGCACAGAATGACCGAAGCAGCTAAAAAGCGAACAACTTGATCTGTCCATTGATAGATTTCATCATGGTTGAGGGGAGTATTCTGTTTTATTTATTTATGTAACTTAACATTCTTAATTATTTTCATCATACAAGGCAAGGTTAGTGACCTTTTGTGTGACAATTTTAATTTGCCTAGTCTTTTCCCAACCAAGTCTGGGACGGCTTCCATTCTAACTGGATTCAGATGAGTACCAGTGTTTTACATGGAGCAACCAAAACCCAGTAACTGGGTAACACAATACCCCTTACTGGCTGACTGGTGCCTGCTGTTGTTTGTGGAATTAAAATGAATGAAACGGCTTAAGTTACTCCATAAAATAAGACAGCTGACTAGGAACTCAATGTTATTGTTTAAATATGGTTCTTTTGTCTTAAGAATTGCAATGGCTCAGTTATTTGAGAAACTTTATTTTATTTGAGGAGTATGTAAGGATCGTAGCAAGTGGCAATCTGTGGTTGCTGCCTATCCCCATGATGACAAGGTGTGAGTGTATGAATGTTAAACAATTCTTAGTACCTACGTTGAGTTTTGTACCGGACAAAAAGTAACTTAACTTATTTTTATAGCATTCATTACATTTAGGTAGCTAAAACAAAAGTTTAGTAGGTAGATAAGTTAAGTAAGTTACAGAATGTATGTGCAAAAGAAGTAGTAAACATTTGGCAGAAAGTGCCATGACATATTCATGTTGACGCTGTAATTGGCATTTTTGCAATTTATTGTTCTTACTCGACTGCCAAACGGGGTTTATTATTGAATAATGTGGAACCCGTTGCATGTCATACTTTTTTAAAGTAAAGTAAGATAAGAAAATGTACTAACACATTCCTTAAACATGAAAAGCACAACAAATAAAATTAAAATTATAGTGTGCTCAAGAAAATACTTACAATGATTTGCATTTAAGTAGCTCTAGACCCCACACTAGGATACCCTGTGTCATGATCTAGTTTTCTTGTCTTTAATGTCATAGTTTACATGCACTTAGTGGTGAGCAAAATAGTTTGGTTACAAGACTAAACAATGTTTAAAACATTATCAAGAGGTTTTTGTAGAGTGTAGTATGCATCTAATATAAATGTATTTGTATGAATGGTTGAAAGGGTTGTGATACACCTGGTTGAGTCATTACGGACTTTATAATCAGGGTAAGTATCAGCAGAGCTTCAGTTCGTGCATAATCATAATATAATAATAAATAGTCATAAGCTGATAGCCACCTGGTAACTTTTAATTTACAAGTACGCTTAGTATGTGTGAGTAACCTATTATGTATGTATGTATGGACCTTGTGACTTTTGGTAACTTAATGGTCCTGTGTATGTAAGACATATTTGAGTGAGTGAATCTAATGTGATTACTGTGTTCCATCTTATCTGTCTACATGATCTGGTAAATTTGTTTTGGCTATGGGGTTCTTGACAGTGATATCGCTATAAGTTAAATCCAATTAAAAAATTGTCTGACCCTACATTCTTGGTACAGACTGTCAGTTGGATACTGATGGGGCCTTTTATAAGCTCTAAGATTTATACTTGTTCAAGTTAAGTTTGTTATAATAAAGTTTATTTAATCATTCAATATTTGAGAACCTTCCTAATGAATTAAATCTCACAATGGGTTTAGTTGAATTTTACTCATTATGGTACATAGGTGTAAATAGATTAGTAATTTCTGACAGATTTCAAAGCTTGTTATTGGGTGCACTTGCACAGAATAAAAATAATCAAAAGACAGGTTTGTTTTTTGATAATTTGTCACTTTTAGCATTCAATAACTTTCTTTTCTTTTTGCAACTTTTTACCTAGCTTGTATTCAAACTTATCCACACATAAATGTTTTGTATTGAAATAGGTTTGTAATAGGTGTGTAAATAGGTTGTTGTGTGTGTGGTATGCAAACATGCATCATTAAAAGTAGTTTTCAACATGTTTTAACATTAATCTTTAGCTAGTGCAAACACCGTCATAAGTAATGCAGCAATCTTCATAGTTATTCATTTCAGTGTCATCTAATTCTAGTTAACTTTGAATTACTTACTTACTATTTCAAAACAATAACATAATTTATTTGTTATCAGTACTAACTCCTACTTATCATCTTTTCTTTTATTATTATTTATCTGTATACCTTCTCACATTCCAGATTCCTGGTAATTGTCATATCAAAAATCAAAATGGTTTCCTACATATTCAAGTATTATCAAGGATGTGGAAACAAAACTAAAAATACCTGGTTTGCAAGTGACCGTGTCGCCGGGTCAGGACCTTAGAAGCTACCAACATACATACATGCCACCAAATAGAGGTCAGCTGAAAAATGACTTCCAGCCAAACATAACTAAAGTAAAAGGTGAGAAGTTTTCAAACTATCTTCTACTCACCTCGCTAACTGATACGGTGTTGTTGTATCAGAAGGCTCAACACAATAGCCATGTCGAATAACTACATGACGCTTGTGCATGATACTACCATGCAACAAAGTACTTTTAAATTATTATTCCTGGGTTCAATTCCTAGGTTGGGCAAAATTTGTTTATGGGGTTTTTCCAATAGGGATTCCTCTGTAGCAGCCCAGAGTTTTGAAATTGGTGAACCCCCATGCTTCAAAAAGCATGTTGAGCCATTGGCCTTGTGCACCATAGTATCTCCTTATGCAGATGGCTCAACAGTCAGGAGGACTACTGTTATTATTATGTTTTTGTAACTCGTTTCAGTTTATGCTATTCTATTGTCATATTTAGTCAATTATAAAAATGAATAATAAAACAAGCTCTAATTATTGAGATGTCCAATAACCTATAGCTCTGGAGGCACTTAATAACATAATAGGTTATATCAACACCAAACTATCAGCATCCATGGAGATGGATTTGAGGTAATAATGAGAACACAATAAACTATCTTATTATGCTGTGGAAGCAACTAAGATTGGTAACACAACAAACTATCCTGTTGGTATGCTGTGGAAGCAACTAATAATGATAACACAATAAACTATCCTGTTGGTATGCTGTGGAAGCAACTAATAATGATAACACAATAAGCTGTCTGTTAGTAATCCGTGGAGGAAACGAATAGTGATAATACAACAAACAATCTATTGGTTTGCTGTGGAAGCAACTAATAAAGATTTAATATCCATTGGTTAGGCGTGGAGGCCGCTAATGAACAATCTCTCATGTTATCCTGCTGGGTCCACGGTGTACAAGACCACCCAGAGCCATGGTTCCTTATATCCTGTCAAATCAAAGACTTCGTGCCTGTCACGGAGCAATGATCCTAAACTCCTTTACCTTTAATCCTGTCAAATCAAAGACTTTGTGTCTATCAGAGAGCGGTGTTCCTGATCCTATCCTTAAATCCTGTCAAATCAAAGACTTTGTGTCTATCACAGAGCATTACCGTCCCGTGAGAATGAAACTAAGCAAAAAAAAAAAAAACAGCTGATCACAATACTCCTACACTACCTACACTATACTTACCAAATACAAGGCTGCTATGTAAGCCTTCTTATAAGTAGGTATGTGCTCATTAATGCATCAAATATTTTAATTTGAGATAAACTTAATAGTTACCTAATTTCATAAGTATTCAGTGATAAATTGATAACTTAAACTGACTATTACCTATTACAAATCAATGAATATTGTAAGATAATACAAACAATAACATTCTGCAAACAAGATTCAAATTGGACTAGTAAGCTAGCAACTGATTATTCAATGTCAAAAATCTGAAATAGAAATTTTATGCCTTCATTGACATGACATGTAGCAGTTAGTTGTTTCATAACAACATTGGTATTTACCATATAGCAAGTAGAATACCTAAAGCATATAGCTGTGGGTGTAAAAATACATTCAATATTTCAAAAATAAGGCAAACTCAGCTTAGATTTATTACAAGCTGTCAATGATAAATAAAACCAGTTGTTATCAGATCCTAAACTTAATTAATACTGTAGGATGATAAACAACAATAATCTGCCGACAAATATTTCTCCGCTATTAAGGATAACAACCAAGAAACACAGAGACTGAGGACACGAGACTGAGGACACCTCTAGCTGCAGAGCCCGCAGCTAGGTCCAGTATGGCCGTGTCGCCGCGTAGGCGTGAATTTGCTAATTTATTATCCTAATTAATCATTTTAAGTGTCAATGTCTATTTAAGTTGGGTTTTGAGTTCAGCGCCATCTATTGGCTCACTGTGGAATCAGTATTGATTCATAATTCGTATGCTAATTTCAATGTTTAATTAATACGAGATGTTTAAATAAAACATGAACACTTATTGTAGGACTTTTGGATTTGTTCTCATTTTAACTATTGCACATTTGACTAAGTAAATGTGTTTGATTATGTTATTCAGATTAAGTTGTAAAACAATGGCGGATGTTATAATTTCTATGACCAATAACCAGATTTAATAATTTAATACGAGAACTAAACAAATTTGAGTAAATGATTAAATACTAAGAAGTCATAAGACTATTTTATACAGCTATGTAATAATGAGAAACTTTCTAATTAGTAAGATTGTTAGATCACCGGAAACTTGAATAGTTTTGTTATTAGATGACTATTTCAATAATAAACTACAAACCACTTTGTATTTGTGAGTATTGAGGTTGTTTAATGTTAAAATAATTAACTGATCAGCATTTTAGTATTGTTTGCTAACTTTACTCAACTATCCAAGTAATTAGTGTCTAAACAAAAACAATATGAAAGTCCCGCGGAGTCCCGCCCACTTAGAACGCGCATGGCGCGTACGGTGCACGGTGTGTGTAAAAATAATAACTGTAAAACTGTTTAATAAATCTGCTGACTGATTAGATGTTTGAAAACCTAATAAACATGTAACGCTAATTGTCATAAAGTGATTGTGTAAAGATTTAAAAGAGTATCCTGGATTTTCTTGCTAGATCTCCGAGGCTTTGCGATCTAGCGAGCCACAAGATGTGGTTTTAGCTTCAAGTTCATTTGAAAACTAAAAGTGTCTGTAACTAAGTCAAATAAATGCTCTTGAGAGTTTCAATCCAGTGTTGTGTGTAATTGAAGTTCACCCGTTCCTATCAAGAATAAAGGAATTGCCTCTAGGCAATGGGGGTAATGATGGCGGTCCTATGATTCATAGGTACTTCGACGTGACATGTACGATATTGTCTGAAACGTAGCAGTTATATGCTTATAAATTGAGTGTTCTTCTCGATTTCCTTGGGATCCCATCATCATATGCTGACTAGATGACCAGGGTGCCAACTTGAATATGTACCCTAACGAACAAAAAAATAATTATGCAAATCGGATTAGAAATGTTATAGTTATTGACATACTAATATACATAGTATCATCAAAATGACTTTGTCCAAATAACAATAATGCTTATAAAATAAAAACTACTAAACCAAACTGATTTTTTTTATATGGGCCCACCTGGCAGCTATTTCGCGTCGAACAAAAAAAGAATCACGCGAATCGGTCTAAAACTGAACTAGTCATGTTTACGCTGAAAAGAGTTCTAGGCCCTTTCCGTCTACCTAAGCTGTTCAACACGGAACTGAAGTTGTCCAACGAGGTTAAGTATCTGGGAGTCATACTTGACTGTAAGTTAAACTGGAGCAGTCACCTGGACAACAAACTAAGCAAGGCATGTATCACCTTTTGGCAATGCAAGAAAATGATAGGCAAAAAGTGGGGACTCTCCCCCAAAATCATACTCTGGCTGTACGGCGCGGTGATTCGGCCCATGGTCACCTACGGGGCCGTGGTGTGGTGGCCTCGCACCAAGCTAAGTACTGCCGTGAGTAGATTACAACGCATGCAAAGACTGGCCTGCATGGCAATAACGGGCTGCATGAGGACTACTCCAACTGCTGCGATAGAAGCCATGCTTGGACTCCCCCCTCTCCACCTGTTTATACAGCAAGAGGCAACGATGGCGGCAGTACGCCTCAAGGCACTGGATCTATGGGGTAAGAGGGAGACACAACACACCGCTCTGCTGGAGGAGCTCAACATCGAACTCCCCCTAACAAAAGCAATCAACGACCGGATACCTAAGCAATTCATCTTTGACAAAAAATACAGGATCCAACTGCACGAGGACCACCGTTGTGAAGGGCTACGCCCGGACGAGCTACGGATCTTCACAGACGGATCCAAGACAGGTACAGGCACAGGTGCGGGGGTTTTCTCGGAAGACCTCAACATCCACCTGGCCACGCCACTTGGGGCTCATAACACAGTGTTTCAGGCTGAGTGCTTGGGCATCACCTTGGCAGCCTCTGCTATCCTAGCCAGGGAGGTTGAGGACTTCCCTATACGCATTCTCTCGGACAGCATGGCCGTCCTGCAGGCACTGAGCAGCGTCACGGTTAGCTCGGGACTTATACACGAATGTCACCAACGACTGAACCAGGTCGGTACACGCAATAGAGTAACCATCCAATGGATCAAGGGGCACAGCGATTCTCGAGGTAATGATGCAGCGGATGAGCTGGCCCGAAGAGGTTCCAGTATGGTGGCGGTGGGACCAGAACCCATCGTACCACTACCCTTCGGGTACCTCCGGAATCTGGTAAGAAAGCGCACCGGGGAACAACACCACAAATTGTGGAATGACCATAGTGAGTGCAGGCAGGCCAAGGAGGCGCTTCCCTCGTTAGATGGCCGGTTTACGCAGAAAGCCTTGAGACTGTCAAAACCACAGTTACGTGCAGTCACAGCCGTAACAACTGGCCATGGGACTTTTAACAAGCATCTTTTTGTCTTAGGGATCACGGACAGCCCACTGTGCAGGGCATGCATGGAGGTGGAAGAGACAGCAGCACACCTGCTCCTAAGCTGCCCAGTAATCGCTGGTTACAGGGCCAAATTCCTCGGTGACTCAGGTACCGTACAGGGAATAGTTGGCAACACCAAGGCGCTGCTGGCTTTCCTCGAGGAGCTGGGATGGATCGAGTGAGGAAGACGAATCCCACCCGTACGCAAAATACGCGCTTGGACGTGGAGTTGCGGACACCAGCCCGTCTTAACCTAACCTAACCTAACCTATCGGTCCATTACCCGCGGCGTAATCGATGTACATACATAGAAAAAAAAAACATACCGGCCGAATTGAGAACCTCCTCCTTTTCTGGGAAGTCGGTTAAAAACTCAAGTGTGCCAAAGTCAAAACCGAAGATTATAAAATGTTACAAATGTAAATAAACAGGACATTATCGTAATCAGTGCACCGTTGTTGACAAAGATTCAGTGAATAATAAGTCTTGTGAGCTTGATGTACCTACTTACCTGTTTTAACAAGGCCAGACATAACATATGCTGTATGCTACCTGAGCCAGTTTAATAATTGTCACACTGATGAACACTGGGGGTATGCTAAGATGATCTTGAAATATTTAAAAAGGACTATAAATTTTGGTTTAAAATATTGTGTAAATGGAAATTCAGAAATAACAGGTTTTGTTGATGCCGATTGGGCTAATGATACTTCAGATAGACGGTCTTATACCGGATTTTGTTTCATGCTTGCTAATGGCATACAATCTTGAGAATGCAAAAAGCAAAGACCTGTTGCTCTGTCGAGCTGCAAATCTGAGTACATGGCTATATCAGAAGCCTACTAAGAAGCTATTTATTTGAGAGCTTTGCAAATCGAAGTCAAAAGTAGTAAAAGTAGTAGTCGAAGTGTATGTAGTTTATTCAATGGCAATCAGAGAGCACAGAGGCTGTCTACAAATCCTGTGTTTCATAAGAAATCTAAACACAAATGTAAAATACCACTTTAAAACACACTGTTTCAAATAATACAGTAATATTAAGATATTTGCCAACAGCCGATATGCCCGCTGATTTGCTAACAAAAGGATTGTGTTCTACGAAGCATTATACCTTTATGGATTTATTGGGTTTAGTAATGATATAAATTTCTATTTCATGATCAGACTTATTTTGATTATTTGATATAGTGGGGGTGTAAGTTATATACAAATAATCCTCTACTTATTATATTAGTAACGCCATCTATTGATACTTTATAAGTAACTTATGGGCGCCGAGTCACCCACGTCCGTAGGAGAGTACCCTTTGATTCCCTACACGTGGTCCCCGGGTGGTGTAAATCAGGTGACACTGGTGAACTGGTGGTAGGCTTCGGCCGAAGGCTTGTGACCACCCACTGAGCAAAGATGTACCGCCAAGCGGCCTGGCCGTGTTCCGGTTACGATGCTCAGTGTAGCCATCTAGAGGAGTTGGGTCGAGATAGTAATTGTTCCACTGCAGGCAGACCAGCCTGACACGCGCTGTTATGGGCGTATCGGGCGACTAGTTGCGGAGGGTAGCGGGATCCGAGGCACGGTGCGCCGCTGGCCGACCGCAGGTAGTTGGGGGCCCAAGTAGTGTTCCAGCCACACATGAAAGGCTGCCCCCACCAACTGTCGAAAAATCCCGGAATGCACTATCGTGCTGGTTGTCGACCAGATAGGGAGGGCCCGATGGACATTCCGGGGAGGCTCGGGCGTCCCCGCAGTCGCCGGACTAGTGCCCCAATGCTGGCGTCCTTTCAGATAAATATCTAAATAATAATCCTTGCGTGTCTGTAGGTTAGCAGCGTGGAACCTCGTCTCTCTTCCTACTCCTCTCCTCCATTCACTCTTCTAACCATGAAAATGCCAAGGAAAAAGAATACAGGATTTAAACAGCGGCTCGGCACAGTGCACCTCACCCACATTAGAGGTCTGCACTCAAATCTCTCTGCAGTCCACTACACTTGGAGACTGCAAAACCAGCGCTGTTTTTCCATACGGAGACGCAGATAGCGAGTCCGTCAGACGCGTCGTATACTCGTACCTATACTACCCCGGGTTTAATCTGGAGCACAATTATAAACCACGTGCGGGAGTGTGTATGTACGCCCGTGACGACACTTGCTATCGGCGTCTCTGTAACCTTGAGGACCCAAGATTTTCGACGTTGTGGCTCTAGTGGACACAGGTCTGGATAAAATTATCTACGCCTGTGTCTACCGCTCGCACAGCGGAGATCAGGAGACAACCAAGCTAACAGAGTACCTTAGTGAGGCGGCTGATGCGGCACAGCAGCGGTACCCTTCCGCCCAATTAGTGTTACTGGGGGATTTTAATGCCCACCATCAGGAGTGGCTCTTTCCACACCAGTGCACTGACCATGCTGGACGGGAGATGCGTAAAGCTGCGTCCACATTTGTAGCATCCTGACGTAGCACGATCACGCATATCGTATCGAGTATTTGTATCTTATATATGGACGCGCATTTTTAACCACGTCATAAATTTGCCGTATCTTGTTAAAATACGCGTCCATACTTGCTAATACTGTATCGTGTCAGTGTATCGGCTTTTAGTTTCACAAATATGGACGATATCAACTTTTTCTCCGATCCTCGTATCTTTTCCTGATACGCGTGTCTTTCTTTCCCCTCTCGCATCTCGTCTCGTACAAATTCAGTCATGTCTTCGTTCGCAAACAGTTCAGCGTCATCGTACGCAATTGCTCAGAATTTAGCAGTGACGTGCGCCAGTTATATTATAATTCATTTTATTTCAAAAAAAGCAAAGTCCAGACGTAGACGACGTTGGTGGGAACTGGAAGTGTTTAGAAACAGAAAACAACATGGTGGAATACCATTGCTGCGGGATTTAAAATTTCAACATACCAGTGGAAAATACAAAAACTTCACTCGCATGTCACCCATTGATTTTGAGTATTTACTAAACATGATTGGCCCAGCTATTCAAAAAACTGATACAAAATTTAGAAAGGCGATTTCAGTGAAAGAAAGACTTAGTATCATTTTGAGATTCCTAGCAAGCGGGGATTCCTTCACAAGTTTGCAATTTGTATTCAGAGTATCGAAGCAAGCAATAAGTCTTATAGTACCAGAGACCTGTCAAGCTATTCTCAATGGATTAAAAGAACAAATAAAGGTAAGATATGTTTTATTAGTAAAGTATTGAATTACAGATTATTATTATTATTATTAAATGTTATAAGGTCACTGAAATCATCATCAGAAGCAACATTTCCACAATTCATCACATTCATATTTGGAGCTGGTGTAGACGTCCGGCTGGAGTTGGAGTCGGTTTCATATCTTTCCCTTTCCCAGTCATACTGTCCTCTATCAGCAGAAAAGAGTATATTGTTTATATGGTGTTCAACGGCCATAAAAGTAGTCGCTGAGTAAGTACGGAATTTGGACGCTAAATAATTTGCATAAATTTGATAACGGTCGGGTGCTATACCTGGCGATAAAGTAGTACTGGCAAGGTTAGCAGTAGCAGCTTGTGCTGAAGACCTCATCAATTGCAATGCTTCATTTAGGATTGGGTCCTTCTGCGACGCACTTTTCTTTGCCTTTTTCATTGGTACAGGATGCTTGAATTTTACGGCTGCGGACGCTTGGCTCCTGGGCTCTTGCATCCCAGTAACTTGGCTTCCACCTGGTTGACTATCGGGAGTGTCGGGTAGCTCGTTTCCATGTACTTCGTTCCTAGGTGACTCATTTTCAAGTACTTGGTTCACAATTTCTTCCGACGGTGATTCTTCAAGTGACCTATTGTCGAGTACTTCTTCATTTTCATCGTCCTCTGTTGAATTTTCCTACAAAAATAAATGATTATACTATTTTAACTTAAAGTGCAACGTTACGCCAATACAAATAAATTATTTACGTTTAAACAGGGACTGTAATTGAACTATTAAAATATTTTGCGATCATAGAACAACAAAACGTATTTTTTAAATATTCGTATTTAATAACAGTAGTTATAGATAAGTTATAAATAAAAAAAATGCTAAAAGTGGCTACTAGCACTTTCTTCATTTGTAACTTATCCTTTATTTTCAAGACTAAAACTTTAATTAAAGTCCTTGTTAAAACGTAAATGATTTCTTTGTATTGACGGGGCTAGTGTGCGTGACATTTCGCCTTTAAAAGAGGCCGACATCACCTGGGTGTCGGTTTCGCCGGCACGATCTTTTCAATATACAATTTAACTAGTTATTATTTCTGACAACAGAATGATAGATAAATACATAAACAATATTTTAGACACATTTTAGTTTGAATGTAATAATATAGTGATGTTTTGTTACAGTTACCGACTACGCCTCACGAATGGGAACAAATCAGCGCAGAATTTCTGAATATGTGGGACCTTCCAAACGTAGTTGGTTCAATGGATGGAAAGCATATCACATTGCAGGCTCCTTTTAATTCTGGATCGGAGTTTTTTAACTACAAAGACTTTTTCAGTATTGTAATGTTTGCTCTTGTGGATGCCTCCTACAATTTCTTATTTGTGGATATTGGGTGTCAAGGCAGAATTTCAGATGGTGGGGTATTTAACGATTCAATATTGAAGACAAAAATTGTCAACGACTCATTGAATCTTCCACCCCCGAAGGTATTACAAGGAACGAATTACATTGTTCCACATTACTTTGTTGCCGACAGTGCATTTCCTTTAGGCTCTCATATTATGAAACCTTATTCAGGGCAACACGCCAAAGGATCAATGAAACGTGTATTTAACTATAGACTATCAAGATCACGAAGGGTTGTAGAAAATGCTTTCGGTATTGTGTCAAGTGTATTTAGAGTTTTAAGAAAACCTATGCTGCTTGAACCTGAAAAGGCTCAGTTGATAGTGATGACTATATGCCACCTTCATAATTTTCTACGGAGAAGCTCAAATTCTGTTAACAGGTATACACCGAGAGGTACATTTGATACTGAGATTGAAGGCACAATAGTACCCGGAAGATGGAGGGCGGACGTTAGCGCCTTAACATCGTTTTTGCCATTGACGAATACTCCTCGTAGAGCAACATTAACAGCGGAGCATATGAGAGACCAAATTGCTGAATATTGTTGTAATGTGGGAACATTACCGTGGCAAAATAATATATAGGTACAATAGGTACGAATTATGTATACAAGGTGTAAGGGACGGTTGCCCGAAGACTTAAACCACAGCTTCAGACCATTACCCTAAAGAAGAGATATTAATATCAATGAGATATTTTTTTTTTGTATGGTGGCGCTAGTTAGCATAGGGGAGGCTCTTAAAATAATAGTACTATACTTACGGTATTAAGTCTGTCACGTGGCTTGTTTCTGTCGAGCAGGAATAGCATATGTGGGTAAGCAAACCAAGACGATCGGTACACATCATTAGTACCTATAATAAAACAAAAGCGAAGTTTAAAAAAATAGTAAAAAACGTCATATTCTAATTAATTATTTAGTAAGTAATTAAAATAAACATAAGGATAACAAATAGCCTATAATTCAGCAGTACTTATCATTCATTAAAAAATACTAACCTTGACCTGTTGTTTTTGATTTTAACATCTTTTGTTTTTCTCGTCGAAGGGCCGCCAGCAGGTATTCCATCTTCTTTTTAATTTGTTCCAAAGGACGTTCTAACTCTGCCTCCAGTTCGTCCCAAGCGTCTGCCTTCAACAGTCTGTTGAAGTAATTCTTGTTTTTGGGATCCCATAATACTTCTTTATTTTTATAGGCCTCGATAAGTTTAATAACACTTCCGTTATCCCAGCTCATCCTGAACGATGTTTTGTTTTCTCTGGCAAACAACGAAATGGCGAGCGAAACACAGGAAATCACCGCGCATCAAATGCATTCAAGTCCATACTTGTTCAAAACTACGCGTATCTCCTTTGATGATCGCGGAAAAACCGACACAGGATGGTTCGCGGTGTATCGCGTATCGTATCGCGATACAGTATGAAGATACGGTATCATAATACGTCCATACCACCGATCGTGATACGCGTATCAGATACGAGGTGTATCAAGATACGCGATCAGTGCGGATCGGGCCGTATCAGACACGGAGCGTATCATTACCGTGTATCATCTTGCGTCCAAACTAGCGATCATGATACACGTCAATGCAACGCAACGGAGATACGATACACCAAAATGCTACAAATGTGGACCCGGCTTAAGCTTGCTCTTGCGCTTAATCTTACCCAGCTGGTCCAGGGGGCAACGAGAGTGCCGGATGTTGATTCGCACACGGCTAATTGCTTGGACACTTGCTGACAACAGAGCCAGACCGATACTCTGTGTCGATAACTTCACCTTTGGGTATTTCCGACCATTGTCTGGTGAAGTCTGTTTCCGTCTACTCCCCGCCCGATCCCAGCCCAAGAGGCCCCCGGCGAGTTTGGCGGTACAGGTCAGAAGATTGGGATGGCATGATATCTTTCTTCGCCTTGACGGATGTGTTGCGTCAGGGAATGGAGTAATACATTCCGTTCTCTGAAGTAACAATGTCCAGTGTTGACCGGTCATGGCGCCGAATGCTATCGCGCCGACGCGCTTAAACATGAGGCATACCTGGCATGGGTCGACGCTCGATCGCGCAAAGCGAGTGTCGTGGGTCAGAAGAAGAAGGCCTTCAACAGAGCTGCGAAGACGCGCGGCCCCCTCCTTATCCTGATGGATAAGAGACGAGTATGTCGGACATTCGCATCCATCAAAAGGACGTCCGTAAGGTACTGCGCAAGCTCGGTGTGAACAAGGCTAGCGGCCCGGACGGAATACCAGCAATAGTTCTCAGAACCTGTGCGCCTGAACTGTCTCCGATCTTGACACGCCTATTCCGCCTTTCGTATGAGACCGGAAAAGTGTCGAATGCTTGGAAGCTAGCTAACGTACAGCCCGTGCCTAAGAAGGGTATTCAAGCTGACCTGGCCAACTACATACCCATCTCTGTAACCTCCATACTCTGTAAGAGTATACCTAGAAACTAAGATCCTTAGTGACCGCCAATACGGCTTCTGCCGAAATCGGTCTACTGGGGATCTTCCAGCGTATGCCATTCACATCTGGAGTGGGGCCATCGAGAGGCACGGGGAAGCGCTTGCCGTCTCTTTCGACATCTCGAAGGCTTTTGATAGGATCTAGCACGAAAGCCTTATTGGTAAGCTTCCTTCATTCGGTTTGCCCGGTGGTCTGTGTGATTGGATTGCAGACTTCCTGAGAGATCGGTCCATTCGAGTAGTTATCGATGGCTGCTCATCGGACCAATTGGTTATCAATCCCTCGAGGGTCGGTTTTCTCAGCAACTTTACTCTTGCTGCACATTAACAATCTGCTAAAACCGTCGGTTTTAGCAGATTAGAAAAAGTTCATCTGCATACCTTTGGGTATGCAGACGACAGCACTGTTGCTGAGAGATACTTGTCCAACGCTCGTGCTACCGTGCCTCAGATCCGGTCTCTCCGAGAGGCCATGGTGGAGCGCTTGAACCCGTCCTTGCAGGCAGTCTCCGAATGGGGCGATGCCAATCTGGTCAGGTTGCTAAAACCCAGGCGTGTCTTTTTTCCGCTAAATTATTATATTTTATTAATTGACCTATTGAATGATAATTATAATGATAATATTATGTATATTAATTGATCCATTGAATGATAATTGTAATGATAATTTATTTATTTATCTGGTTTTAAAATATTAGTTCATGTTGCATAAATAATGTAAATGTCAGCATGCCGAATGGTAAAATATGGCTAAGCTTTGATATCATAACAACTATTGTATATTACCCATATTTGCAAAATAAAATTCTATTCTATTCTAAAAAGAGTCAATTTTACCCGGCTCCAACTTTCCGAGATGCGACCGTGCCAATAACTGTCCATCTTGAGCTTCTTGGCCTTACTTTGACATCGACTCTCAATTTTGGCCCATACATTGAGGCAAAGGCTCAGCTGGCTGCCAAAAATCTGGGGATCCTTGCAAAGGTGAGAAGGTACTTCACACCGGAACAGCTCCTTAATTTGTATCAAGCGCAAGTTCGATCATGCATGGAGTACTGTTCTTATCTCTGGGACGGATCTGCCAAATACCAGCTTGACGCACTAGAGTCGATCGAAAAGCGAGCCAAGAGGCTCATCGGCGATGAAGCGCTGGTCAAGTCGAAGCTCCAGAGTATTGAACATCGTCGCCGATTCGCCAGCCAGTCGGTTTTTTATCGGTTACATTTCGAGGAGTGTGCGATGGAATTGCACGATCTAATTCCACCTAGCCCGTTTCGAGGACGCCGGCCGCCGGACCGCTTATAACCTCAAGGCTTACCGGTCTCTGATGGGGTCCCAGCACCCGACGGAAGTTTGCAGCGCATGAGATGAATACAATCCACTAACGAAAATGTGATGCGCCGTGTCCGTGTCCGGATGCTCTCTTTGTTTCAGGTGCTTGAGCCAGCCGTCAACGTTTCGGCGCAACGACTTTCGGATCAGGAGCGGGTCATCCAGCGTAATCGTATGTTGGCTGATACTGTACTTGATCGCCTCCGAACGGAAATGGGTAACCGTGTCACTGCCCCATCGTCGCAGGCTGTGGTGCTACCACAGTCCAACTACGCAGAAGAGGAGAGTAGTGACATTATCGATAGGCTCGCGTTTGACCACTATCTCGCCTGATGGTAAGCGATGATGTGGCCTACGATGAAGCACGCTTGCCTAGAAGTAACCTATTCACTCTTTACCTAAAGACCCCAAGGTTGTAGCTATCAGGGAACAAAGACTCCGGAAGGGAATTCCACTCCTTAGCTGTGCGCACAATGAAAGTATTAGCAAAACGCTTTGTGCGTATGGGTGGGATGTCCATCATGTATCGATGGCGCATGGCCGTACGTCTTGTAGTCCGATGATGGAAAGGGCTAGGCGGAATCAAAATGTGCAGTTCCGTCGCACACTCCCCGAAATGTAACCGATAAAAAACCGACAGGCTGGCAACTCGGCGTCGATATTCGAGGCTCTGAAGCATTGACGCGACCAGTGCATCGTTGCCAATAAGCCTCTTGGCCCGTCTATCAATCGACTCAAGTGTATCAAGCTGATATTTGGGAGATCCGTCCCAGAGGTGAGAGCAGTACTCCATGCACGACCAAACTTGCGCTTCATACAAGTTGAGCATCTGTTCAGGTGTGAAGTACCGTCTCACCTTTGCAAGAATACCCAACTTTTTTGCAGCCAACTGAGCTTTCGCCTCAATGAATGGACCAAAATTGAGGGTCGATGTCAACGTAACACCAAGAAGTTCGAGATGGTCCGTTAACGGCACGGTTACACATCGGAAAGATGGAGCCGTGTGGAATTGGCGTGGTTGTGGAAACGGGCGCACGGTTGGCGCAGTGGTTGAGCGATTGACTGCTGCGCTGCGTGTCGCGGGTTCGATTCCCGCACGGAACAAATATTTGTTTGACCTACAGATAGTTGTTCCGGCTCTGGGTGTTGTGTATGTGAGTTTGTATGTTTGTAAACGCACCCACGATACAGGAAGAAATTCCTAGTGTGGGGCAACGTTTAAAAAAAAAAAAAAAAAAATTGGCTCTTCTTAGCGGCAAAAAGACACGCCTGGGTCTTAGTAGCATTGAAACTGACCAGATTGGCATCACCCCATTCGGAGACCGCCTTCAAGGATAGATTCAAGCGTTCAACCATGGCCTCCCGGAGAGACCGAATCTGAGGCCCAGTAGTCCGTGCGTCGGACACGTATCTCTCAGCAACAGTGCTGTCGTATGCGTAACCAAAGGTTCCGGGTTTTAGCAGATCATTAATGTGCAGCAAGAATAATGTTGCCGAGAGCACTGACCCCTGAGGGACTCCGGCGTTGATATCCAACTGACCGGACGAGCAGCCATCGATAACCACTCGGATGGATCGATCCCTGAGGAAGTCCGCAATCCAATTACACAGACCACTAGGTAGTCCGAAGGTAGGAAGCTTACCAATGAGGCTTTCGTGCCAGACCCTGTCGAAAGCCTTCGAGATGTCGAGGGAGACGGCTAGCGCTTCCCCGTGTTTCTCGATGGCCTCACTCCAGATGTGAATGGCATACGCTAGAAGATCCCCAGTGGACCGATTTCGGCAGAAGCCGTATTGGCGGTCACTGAGAATGTTCGCTTCTAGGTATGCCAAGAGCTTTCCGTTAAGCACACGTTCCATACTTTTACAGAGGATGGACGTTACAGAGATGGGTCTGTAGTTGGCCGGGTCAGCTCGACTGCCCTTCTTGGGCACAGGCTGTACGTTGGCTTGCTTCCAAGCCTTCGGTACTTTTCCAGTCTCTATCGAAAGGCGATACAGGCGAGTCAAGATCGGAGACAATTCAGGCGCACAGGTTTTAAGCACAATTGCTGGTATCCCGTCAGGGCCACTCGCTTTGCTCACATCAAGACTACGCAGCACCCTACGCACGTCCTTTTGGTGAATGCGAATAGCCGACATACTCGTCACACGTCCATCAGGAGAAGGAGGAGGCTGCGCGCCATCAGAATTCAGATGCGAAGATTCCACAAAAAGGCTGGCAAATAAGTTTGCCTTTTCCTCAGCGGAGTAGGCTAATGACCCGTCAGGTTTCAGCAGTGGTGGTAGTGAGGGGCGACAGAAGTTTGATTCGACCGACTTAGCCAGGGACCAAAACGCTTTGTCACCCGCTAGGTATGAAGCTAGTTTGTGTCCGATTCTTCTAATGTGGTCAAACCGTGCTCTTCGCATCAACTTTTTGCAGGACTTGGCAGCCCTGTTGAAGGCTCTCTTCTTCTGACTCACGTCACTAGCCTTGCGTGTTCAAGCGTCGACCCATGCCTGGTAAGCCATGTATTTAATCGCGTCGGCGCGGTTATACTCGGCTCCATACCATGGTCTGTCGACGTGAGACATTGCTACATCAGAGAATGGAATATATTACTCTATTCCCCGACGCAACACATCTGACACAGCGTCAGCGCACGACGATGGATCATCCGAAGAGAAGCAAGTGGGCTGCCAAGGATAGCATGCGAAGAAAGATCGCATCCCATCCCAATCTGCTGACTTGTACCGCCATACCCGCCGGGTGCCTCTTGGGCTGGGATTGAGCGGGGAGTAGACGGACAGTGGTCAGAACTACCCAAAGGTAAAGATATCGACACGGAGTATCTGTGTGGATCTGTTGTCAGCAGAAGGTCTAAGCAATTGGCTGTGTGCGAATCAACATCTGGCACCCTTGTCGCCCCCTGGACCAGCTGGGTGAGATTTCTCGCCCATCTGATCAGTGCACTGGTATGGGAAAAGCCACTTCTGGTCGTGGGCATTAAAGTCCCACAATAGCAGTAATTGGGCGGAAGGGTGCCGCTGCTGTGCCGCATCAGCCGCCTCACTGAGGTACTCTGTGAGCCTGGTTGTCTCCTGATCTCCACTGTGCGAACGGTAGACACAGGCGTATATAATCTTATCCAACCCTGTGTCCGCCAGAGCCCACAGCACTGAGAACCTGGAGTCTTCAAGGTTACGGAGACGCCGATAGCAAGTGTCGTCTCGGGCATACATGCATACACCCGCGCGTGGTTTACTGATACACATTCGATCATGTATTGCTCGGCTGTAGCGGCATGTCGTGTAGCTCACGTAAAATTTGTAGATGACAGAGTTACACGACCGAAACCAGCCGTACCGACTTGACAGTGCAGGATCGAACGTCGTATTGGTGGGGCCAGAGCACTCATCGGCAAACTATTTTTTTTCAGGCAATAATCGCCCAAGAGTGGTTCGCTTTGTGAGACCGGCGTTTTCGGGGACTGATGTCATGGGCAAACCGTATTCGTAGGTATAGAGAGTGGAGCGATACACCCAGAATCGTACATTCCAAAGTAATAAAAGGTGGGTTTATCGGGCTTGGGAGCGACCTGACCAAGGTGTGACTGATACGCGCCTGCCGGATGATGATGCTGTGTGTTCATTCGGCCGCAGCATCTGGTCGGTGCCTGTCAGTCACACCGAAGGTGAATGGACTCGGGAGGTTGAGCGAGCTTGCGATCCCATACAAGAAATGGGGGCTATCATGATCAGCCCCCAAGATGTAGCCCGTGCAGTCCGTCCGTTGCCGAACTGAAAATCTCCAGGGCCGGACGGACTGCACAACTTCTGGATCAAATGGCTACAAAGGTCGCACGCTCGTTTGGCATCTCAGTACCAGGCAGCCTTAGAGTCTGGTTCGCTACCCAAGTTCCTAACAACAGCAATTACCCACCTGCTCCACAAGTCTGGTAGCACCGCGGAACCAAAAAATTACACCTATTACATGTTTACCGACGGTCTATAAGGTTCTTACATCAATTTTGAGAGTTAAAATTAATAAACACGTCGACGATAACTCGATCATGTCGGTCTCTCAGAATGGATGTAGGAACGGGTCCCGCGGTACTAAGGAGCTACTCCTTTTAGATATGGCCATTAGTCAACAGGTTCGGCGTTCCCGAAAGGATTTGTCGACATGTTGGATAGATTATAAGAAGGCCTATGACTCGGCGGATTCCATAAACTTATTATTCCAAACGAAACCTACAAGTATTTGGGTATGTCGGAAGCGTTAGGTATCAGCACTACTGGCATGAAGCAATCGTTGAGGAACGCTTCTTTGGCCGCTTGAAGAAGGTATTGAATGGCTTTCTTTCGGGCGGAAACAAGGTGCGCGCCTTCAACGGTTTGGTCATGTCGGTATTGATGTACTCTTTCGGCATACTCAAATGGACTCTAAACGGAACTTGACGCCCTGGATAGGCGGGTCCGTACATTGCTGACTGCAAATCGAATGCATCACCCACGATTGTCGGTCATGAGATTGTATAGCCCGCGGAAGTGTGGAGGCCGAGGCTTTTTAAATGCCAAAAACCACCACAGCCGCGAGATATGCAATCTCAGGGAATATTTTCTAAACACAGACGTGGGTATGCATCGAGATGTAGTAGCAGTGGAAAAGGGACTCACCCCGCTCTCCGTGGCGAATGAGAACTGGCGCAAGCCTGTAGTGCTTGACACTATCGGCCGCAGCGAGGTATGGCAAAGTAAGGAGCTTCACGGACGCTTTTTCCGGGCCCTACATGGGTCCGATGTAGACCACTCAGCGTCCGTAGCCTGGCTGCGTTTCGGTGACCTCTTTGAGGAAACCGAAGGTTTTGTCTGTGCAATTATGGACGAAATTATCATGACGAATAACTACCGCAGATTTATTGCGAAGGATGGCACGGTTGACAGCTATCGGGCATGTCACCACCCGGGTGAATCGATCCGCCACATTATCTCTGGTTGTTCTCGTCTAGCTAACGAAGTTTACTTGCATAGGCAAAACCTTGTAGCCAGGATTATCCATCAGCAACTTGCTCTGAAATACACTCTTGTGGCATCGGAGGTGCCGTACTACAGGTATGTGCCCGACCCAGTTCTCGAGAATGGCAATATCACATTGTACTGGGATCGGTCCATCATCACTGACAGGACTATTTTCGCTAATAAGCCTGATATAGTGGTGCTGGACCGAATCGAGAGGCGAGCAATGATTGTTGACATAACAGTCCCGCATGACGGGAACCTCGTGAAAGTCGAGAAAGATAAGCAAATCAAGTATCTTGACTTGGCTCGCGAGGTTGTCGACATGTGGGATATAGACACAGCGATCATTGTACCGATAGTCGTGTCAGCCAATGGCTTAATAGCCACGAGCCTCGACCAACACCTTAGAAGGCTCTCGTTAAGCGGCTGGATCAAGGGCTTGATCCAGAAAGCAGTATTGCTGGACACTCGGCTCGTATTGTTAGGAGGTTCCTCTCTCTGGAGCTCTGACCCCCGGTAGCTTGGACCATGTTACCGATACCGGTGGGCCTCTATTTTTTATATATGTCGGAAACAGGAGGGCTTCCTTCCATATACCCTCGATGTCGTGGGCTTATCGTGGGTAATGCGTGCGCAAGGCGGGTAACTTATGCCGTTTTAGAGATGATCCATCTTCTCTATCTTGATTCAACAACGAAGCAGTGGATTCGGCCACCAATCGTTTCGCTTTCTCTCAATAAAACCACACTTTTTCAAGTTTATACACGCCACTTTAGAATACCTCCAAACTCTTTTCAACCACCTGTAGGGACACATTATATGTACAAGCTAACTCAGCAAATATAATATAGTTGGTGACGCACGGCTGCGCCCGTGAGACAGAGAAGTTTTTAGTCGCAAATAAACTACAGTCCTAATTGGTCGTTTCTATTTAACCTGTTACCTCAACACAAAAAGTGGAGCACATAAAGTTATACATACATAATTACAACAGACATTAATGCAATAATAAATTAGCATCATAATAGCTAAAGTGGTGACCCCGACGTGATCATTTTATTTTGGGTGAGGTACACGTATAGACTGAAAAATGGACGGAAAAATTAATCCACCGCAAGGAGTTGCGCCGCGGGCGCAAGGTGTGAAGGAGGACATGTCCGGAGATGCCAGCGAAAAGGCGCTGGCCAGCATAACTGTCTCTTCGCGCATTCCTGAGTTTTGGACAGACCAAACGCGACTCTGGTTTGTCCAGTTCGAGGCCGCGGTGGAGAATCAAAGGCTGAGTGATGCAGCCAAACAAAATCTGGTGGTTACAAAGCTAAACAAGGTCGCTATACAGCAGGTGAGCGATTTGTTATTGGCTCCGCCTGAGTCTCGGAAATATCAGACGCTGAAGGAAAGGCTGTTGGAAGTGTTCGAGGAGTCGGAGACGAGGAAATTGCAGAAGCTGATCAGCGAAATGGAGTTGGGAGACCAGCGCCCATCCCATTTGCTACGTCGGATGCGTGAGTTGGCCAGGGAGAAGGTGGCGGACGATACCCTGAAGTTGATGTGGCAATCACACCTACCGAAATCAGTGCGTGCTGTGCTGGCAGTGTCCGACTCGAAGAAATTGGACGTGCTCGCAACCATAGCAGACAAGGTGCTGGAAAGCATAGGAGAGGGCTCAGCAATGGTAGCAGAGGTCAAGGCAGGGGAGGTCCAGACCAGGGGTGATGGATCATCAAGCACCAGCCAAATCCTGGGGGAGCTAGCGAAAATCAACCTGCGGCTCACAGGTCTGGAGCGTGGCAGAGGCAGAGAGCGTTGGGACGGCGGCAGCCGAGGTTCGAGATCGGCATCGAGACATGGTGATGCGGGTGGCGAGAGAAAAAGTGCTAATTGGTTGTGTTTTTACCACTATCGTTACAGGGAGAAGGCAACAAAGTGTGTGAAACCCTGTAATTGGAGCAAGGGCCAGGAGAAGTCGGCGGGAAACTAGACATGGTGCAGCCGACGGCGCGCGGCGGGACGTTGCACGGTGTACAACCGCCTAATTGTATGTGATAAGAAGACAGGTATGAGATTTTTAATAGATACGGGAGCTAATGTATCCGTAATACCCGTGAGGAAAAATCGTTCGCGTAGTTATTATGATAGTAATAGGTCTAACTTTACTTTATATGCCGCTAACGGTACAATAATAAAAACTTACGGTATTGAAACATTAACTTTAAGTCTAGGATTAAGACGGCCGTATACTTGGCATTTCATTGTAGCAGATGTGAATCAGCCCATAATAGGCGCAGATTTTTTAACAAAGTATAAATTGCTAGTAGATGTAAGCGGCCGACGACTCATAGATGAAGTAACGAGTTTAAGTGCAGTAGGTTTAATTGTAAAGTGGAAGGGACCATCCTTAACTACGATTGATAACGCTTGCATTTATTCGGATATTCTAGCCGAGTTTCCCGAGATCACTAAACCTGTGTCTTTTAATGAGGAACCCCCGCATGCGGTGTTACATTACATTGAGACACACGGCCCTCCCGTATTCGCTCGAGCTAGACCATTAGCCCCAGAGAAATATGTAAAGGTAAAGGAGGAGTTTAGACGCATGCAGGAAATGGGAATTTGTAGGCCGTCGAAAAGTCCTTGGGCCAGTCCGTTACATGTGGTACCCAAAAAGGACGGGCAGATTCGTCCCTGCGGTGATTATAGAGCCTTAAATGCAATAACAATACCGGATAGGTACCCCATCCCGCGGATAAATGACTTTACATATATTTTAGGGAATAAGTGTATATTCTCGCGTTTAGATTTAAACAGAGCGTATCATAATATTGTGATTGCACCTGAAGACGTAGAAAAAACAGCGATAACCACACCCTTTGGGTTATATGAGTTTACGCGCATGACCTTCGGTTTACGGAACGCCGCGCAAACATTTCAGCGATATATGAATAACGTGGTATTACAAGGCTTAGATGCACAATGCAAAATAGGTGCAGAAGGCCAAACCGAGTCTAATTTCTACTTTTGTTACATAGATGACATCATCGTAGCTAGTGAGACGCCCGAGCTTCATAAGTTACACGTAAAGGCGATATTTGAGCGATTAAGCCGATTCGGCATAACTATCAATATGGCAAAATGTAGTTTTGGAAAAGAGAAACTAGAATTTTTAGGTTACGAGGTCACGTCATCAGGAATCAGTCCATTACCAGATAAAGTTCAGGCAATCATTGATTTCCCAAAGCCCGAAACGGTAGATCAGTTACGGCGTTTTTTGGGAATGATAAATTTTTATAGGTCTAGTTTACCTAGGGCAGCGGAATATCAATCAGTGTTAAATACGTATTTACAGAAGGCTAAGAAAAAAGATAAGTCTATAATTAACTGGTCGCCAGAAGCAAACGTTGCGTTTGCGAAATGTAAAACTAGCCTACAGAATGCGACTATGTTATCGTACCCGGTGCTAAACGCCGAGCTTGCAATATGGGCGGACGCGTCGAACGACTGTATCGGTGCCGTGTTACAAGTTAAGGTTGGCTCACACTGGGGCCCCTTAGGTTATTATTCTAAGAAACTCAGTGACGTGCAGCTTAAATATAGTACGTATGACAGGGAGCTATTAGCTATTTATTCGGCGGTTCAGTATTTTCGTTATATGGTAGAAGGCAGATCTTTTGTAATTTACACGGATCATAAACCATTAACTTATGCATTCACACACAAACCTAGTGACAAAGAAACAACTAGACGCGTTAGACAACTTATGATTATCAGTGAATTCACAACAAATATACAGTACATTAACGGTAATGAAAATACGGCAGCGGATGCACTGTCTCGGGTTGAAACTATCACATGTCCAACAACGCTCGATTTCAGCGAATTAGCGTTGGCGCAACGGATGGATGACGAGCTGACGTCGCTTTTATTGAAAGAAAACAAAGTGATGCAATTTAAGCGAATTAATTTACCCGACTGTCAAAGCGAGGTGATGTGTGAACTATCTACTTCGGTTGCAAGGCCATATCTACCAGTAGCTTTTAGGAAAAGGGCATTTCAAGCAGTACACGGTTTGTGCCATCCTGGAGTTCGTACTACTCGGAAATTAGTGACGTCTAAGTATTTTTGGCCAGGTATGAACACAGACGTAGGACAGTGGGCCAAAACCTGCGTTCAATGCCAGAAGTCGAAGGTTATACGTCATACTGTATCCGGACTGGGTCAATACGAAAGTAGTGGCCGCTTTGAACATATACATGTCGATCTAGTAGGACCATTACCTACGTCACCAGAGGAGTATAGATATTGCCTTACGGTGGTTGATAGGGCGACAGGATGGCCAGAAGCTTTTGCAATCAGAAACATGTATGCTAGTACGGTAGCCAAGACGTTGTACGAAGGTTGGATTTCAAGGTACGGTTGTCCGGTAAGGGTTACTACAGACCAGGGCAGACAATTCGAGAGCAGCTTGTTCAATGAATTAATGAAATGTTTAGGGATAGATAAATTAAGAACTACAGCGTACCACCCGCAGGCGAATGGCACTGTAGAAAGGTTTCATCGCGTGTTAAAAGCAGCACTGATGGCCAGGAGGGACAGCGGCGCGTGGGTGGAAGAATTGCCGACAGTTCTGTTTGGGTTACGAGCAACACCGCGGAGCGACACTGGTGTCAGTGCCGCGGAATTAGCATTTGGAAAGACATTACGGTTACCCGGGGATTTTTACGGGGGCAATAGCATAAGCGTTAGCGATTCAAACGAATATGTAAACAAAATTAGAAATATTATCGAAAACCTTAGGCCGAGACCGACTAAACAGAGAGACGCGAGGAATATATTTGTTCATTCTGATTTAAAAACTTGTTCACATGTTTTTGTGAGAGTAGATCTGGTTAAAAGATCCTTACAACCTCCCTATGACGGTCCATATCAGGTTTTAGAGAGAAAAGAGAAGTATTTCATGTTACAAATAGCAGATAAGCGTGTGAAAATATCAATCGATAGGTTAAAACCGGCGTACGTAGTTAATGACGGAACCTTTCCACTAATACAACAAGAAAAAGATTGCGTAGTAACTAAACCTAATAACAAACTGTTTAATGATAAGACTTGTAGTACTAAGCGTATAACTTATACCACCCACAGCGGTAGAACGGTTAAGCAGCCGATAAGGTTTGCAGAATGAAAACTATGTATGTTATACCTTATGGTACAGTAAGCTAGAGCATTACGGGAAATGGGTTCGATTCCCAGTTTAAAAAAAAGTGTACTCTACTATAATTGTATTGTATTCATGTAATTAAGTAAACAAGTTAATAATATAAGTTACAGGTGATATTCAATAAGTAGGTAACATGTAAATTGGTTAATATTGTATCAACGTAGAAGCATTTAGTAATAAACAATGAATGCAACTCTAGCATATTGAAGGATGTTTATTTAGGCCAGCCAATTGCGAAGTATCATAAAGAAGTGCTGACTAAGATTAAATTATAACTAAGACAAAATGTTCTGGTAGTGTAACAAATAGCATTTGTAACATTAAACGTAATTTATCCATTGTTGGAATAAGTCCTTACGAACGGGTTGGTTTTGTTAATAGAATAAAAATCTCTGAAATTAATAATGGGTTGGGGACAAAGTAAACCACAACAGAACAATGTCGCGTTAGCACAGTCGGTGTCTAACGAAACGATGGGGCAAAGAGTGGGTGTATTGGAAATTATGGTGATTGTGTGCGCTGTGCTCATGGGAGTGTTGATTCTGTATTTAATCCGAGGCCAATGTAAAAAACGAGTACGAGGCTGGTTCCAAAAGGAAGCAGTTGCGGCTGGTTGGAGTCTGCCAGTCGTTAAGGTGCAAGCAGTGCCACCGCCGACCATACCCCGTAATCCAGATGTGTATTAATTGTAAGCATAGTGTGGTGTCACATGTGTCGTTTTCTTCTTCATGAAGAAATAGGATTATGAAGATAAAGTAGTGTATGGACATTAAAATAAAAAACCATGTAGTTTTAAAAAAAAAAAAAAAAAATTTATTTGTATTGTTCTTAAAAAGTATACTTAGTGTAAGTTCCATATTTTTTTTTTCTTTAAGGAGGGGGCTACTGTAGGGACACATTATATGTACAAGCTAACTCAGCAAATATAATATAGTTGGTGACGCACGGCTGCGCCCGTGAGACAGAGAAGTTTTTAGTCGCAAATAAACTACAGTCCTAATTGGTCGTTTCTATTTAACCTGTTACCTCAACACAAAAAGTGGAGCACATAAAGTTATACATACATAATTACAACAGACATTAATGCAATAATAAATTAGCATCATAATAGCTAAACACCAAACGCTTGTCCGCGCGTTTTCTTTCTAACTCCAGCACAACAATCGCGAGAGAACCCACACAGAGCGCCAAGTACAGACGCTCGCCGCTTTATTATTGAAGATACCGACTTCTAAAAACATATTCATATTCTTTATTGTACACAAAAACAAACTTAAACAAATATAGAAGGACAACTTATGTACAAAGGCGAGCTTAACCCACAATTGGGTTCTCTTACAGCAAACCTCAGTGTTATAGCGAGATTTACACAATTAGGAGAGTTAACAAAAGCGCACAATAAAAATAAAATAAAAACTTAATAACAAATTAAAATTCTTACTTACTAAATACACTACACAAATACGTGTACAGCACACAATGCATAAACATAATACATACTTTATAATATATAACTAAAATACATACATATTTATGAGTCATTTTGACAGGAAATGTTCCCTAGTTCTTCTCCTGAAGATCTCTAATGAAGGGCTATCTCGTATGGTGTGAGGAAGATTATTCCAGAGGCGGACAGCACGAACAGTAAAAGATCCACCGTAACGACTTGATGAGTGAGGAGGAAAACGAAGGAGAAGAGATGATGAGGAACGGCAAGTCTTTCCTCTCGGAACAAGATACTCAAAGCGCTCCTTAAGATACGAAGGAGAGGTAGGATTGTGAAGAACAGAAAAGAGTAGAGAAAGAGTGTGGGTATCTCGGCGCTGTCGAATAGGCAGCCACTTCAACCGCTTCCGAAATTCCGACACATGGTCGTACTTTCGGAGGCCAAAAATGAAGCGGATGCACAAATTCTGCAAACGCTCGAGCTTATCAAGAAGTTCCTCAGTTGCATCAAGGAAGCAAACATCAGCATAGTCAAGAAGAGGAAGAAGAAGAGACTGAGCAAGAGTAACTTTAGTGGAGAAAGGCAGGAACTTCTGGAGACGTTTAAGAGATCGAAACGAGCAAAACACCCTCCTGCTTACTTCAGCAATGTGAACACTCCAAGATAGGTTGCAGTCTAAGAAAACACCTAAGTTTTTTACTTTTTTGGAGTAGGCTATAGCGACGGCATCGTAGAAAACAGTAGGGAGAGACCGGTTACTCAGTAAATTGACGAAATGTCTGCCACCAATAATGAGAGCTTGTGATTTTGCTGGGTTCACTAAAAGTCCAAAACTTTTAGCCCACTGACAGATATTTCCAAGATCATTATTGATGGCATCGATAGTTCCAGTGAGCTCTTCTAGTTTGAAGTGGCGGTAAAGCTGCAGGTCGTCAGCATAGAGATGATAGTTTGAAGATAAGACCTTTGTGATAGCGTTTATAAAAACAGAGAAAAGAAGAGGAGAAAGGACGCCACCCTGAGGAACACCCGCAAAAACATGTTTCTTTAGCTACAACAGTTGACATTCTTTATTTATTTTATTGCCTAGCCTTGTCTAAAAATCCACACAGTTTTATGGACACATATAAAGTCGCATTTTGAGCAAATGTAAGAAAGAAAATTAAAAATTGTATGTAAAACCGGCCAAGTGCGAGTTGGACTCTCGCACAAAGGGTTCCGTACGATTATCGCAAAAAACGGCACAAAAATCACGTTTGTTGTATGGGAGCCCCACTTAAATATTCATTTTATTCTGTGTTTAGTATTTGTTGTTATAGCGGCAACATAATTACATCATCTGTGAAAATTTCAACTGTCTAGCTATCACGGTTCATGAGATACAGCCTGGTGACAGACAGACAGACAGACGGACTGCGGAGTCTCAGTAATAGGGTCCCGTTTTTACCCTTTGGGTACGGAACCCTAATAAAGTATTTAAAATCTATTTCAAGTAATTTATGTTAGCTTTAAGACAAGAAAATTCTTTAAACAAAGAACACTCACCGTCGCAGTTCCTGCACATTCCCAAGTTGTGCAGCTTTAAAGAATCTTTTCTCTGAAACAATAAGACAGGAAATAAACAGCTGATTCTGAGTGTAGCATGGGCGGAGCCCATAACCTATAGTGATTTTTATTTGATTGCTGCTGGTCGACAGACAAAGTATTTCTACTAGTATGAAAATGGTATGCTTTGGTTTCAACAATAAAATCTTTTTACCAATTAAAAAAAGTTTTTTCAACAAGCTTTTTAGATTAAAGTTTTTTCAACAAGCTTTTTAGATTAATTACCATGCAGTTTCATCCAAACCAAACGTGAAAATTTCAACCAAAATGTAATCTTAATTGGTCCAGGCAACTTGTTTAAAATTCAGTTGCAAGATTTGACTCAAACATATATACATACATTGCTAGTTAATAAAGGGGAATTTTTAACTGCACCTCTATTTAGAAATTTAAGCAAACAAAATATCTCCACTAATAACCTACTGCAAAACAATATTACTCACCGTAAAACAAAAATACTGATTTGCACACAAATTATTCAATTAAATATAAAATAAATGTGAATTAGTCCAAGAGCGAGCGAAGCGAGCTCGGGAGCTTAGGGCACCCCGACACGGATAGGTTAGGTTCGAAGGAGATGACGGGAGCTGAAGTGAGCGAGCAAAGCGAGCGAACTCAGCTCCCGTCATCTCCTTCATGTTAGGTTACTTTAGACCCTGCAGACAGAAATAGGAGCCCTGCGCAGCGGGGCTCCGTCGACTTTCGTTTGACGTCGGCTAGTCCTGCTCCACAACCACTAGGGCGCAAAAACAAATGATATGTTTATGCTTGTGTTGTATAGACTCGATTTCTTTTAGTATTGTATAGCTGCACAGCACGTGTGTGGGTACTATGTACCCAACTGTAAATCTACCATTTGCTATACCTATGTGTCGTTCGTTGACTTGTGTGTGCCCTGGCAGTTGAGTGTGTCATGCTCTCTCAAATGTCTCTCTGATGGTGGCGCGTGTGTTGGATCATTCGGTTCCCTTCATGATGGTTGAGCTGGGTGGTGCCGATTCATGCGTCATGTTCGTGAACGGGCGCCGTCAGTTGGGATTGGTCATAACTCAACTGCTTCGGATGTTGATGTTTTTCTAGTACCTATTGTATAACTGCACAGTACATGTGTGAGTACTTCTTTATACCTTTACATAGTATAGTGTGTAGTGCTATTCTGGGTGCATTGTCCTCACATATGTGAATTTATTAATGTATGTACTCATGTACCTAAATGTTGTAAAAATCATTTTTTTTTTAAAGAGTAAGTATGGAGTTTCTTGTGCATTCTTCTCCATAACAAGCTACTTTCCGAATGCACGGTAGAATCTTTTTTTTTTTTTTTTAAAGAGTAAGTATGGAGTTTCTTGTGCATTCTTCTCCATAACAAGCTACTTTCCGAATGCACGGTAGAATCAACTTTTATTCCATGTAAATTTAAAAAGTATGGAGTTTCTTGTGCATTCTTCTCCATAACTAGCTACTTTCCGAATGCACGGTAGAATCAACTTGTATTCCATTTAAATTTAAATTGTGACATTCAAAAGTGCCGCTTGGTGGCCCAGTTGAAATAAATATCTTTTGTCTTTGTCTTTTGTCTTTGTCTTTGTTTCGTTTCCCCCCCTCCCTTAAAACTTAAATATTTTGTTGCACTCGAAGAATTATTAGATTTACTTTTAGTTAACAGATAGTTATTCAGTAAAACAGTTAAGCTTTAAAGATCTAGCAGTATAGTATAATTCATTTATTTGATGAGCAAATTTAGTGTGCAATTCAGTATTTTTGGTAGTAATTTCGAATATTTTGATTGAAAAAAGGGGAATTACAGTTAAAGTATAATACCACCCGTTAATAAAAAGCTTGTAAAAAGAGCTCACTGTGCCATGTTTTCAATGCTATGATGTTATCACACGTTGTTTTTCTTTTGTAATTTGCTCTAAAATCCACTATCCTATTCTATACTATTAAACAAGCAATATTTGTATATATATTTTTGTAGACATTCTCAAAAACAGCTCCAACAATTTCAAAAAAAATTGCAAAATGGGGGGTTTTCAGGGGCGAAAAATCGATCTAGCTAGGCCTCATATCTGGAAAAAGTAGTTATCTCGAAAAAAAATCTTTTCCCTATTTTCACAGAGCAGAGCTCAGTACTGTGATTTAAAGACCAACTTTGTGATGTTTCCGATCATTTTAATATTGAAGACACTGATTTATTTATTACACTATGCACAAAAAGAGGCAGACTTAAAACCATAATTGAAAGGAATTGTGTATCTTCAGTTTTTACATTAAAGTTCGAATGTGAATCCTTCTTCAGGATAACCATAAAGTAAGAATCATTGGAAGTGTCTTACAACTGTTTATACTGAGAATCTCTAGGGCCATTGTTGCATCATATTAGTGATAGTTACATGTCAATGAAGTGAGCAAATATTCATGTACCTATAGATGATCTACAGCATTCTCTAGTGGTCATGGAGGCTTGAGAACAACAATGCAAGTAGTTGTTATAGTATATGCACCATTAAAGACATGATCAGCTGCCAGTAGCGCGAGCGCTATTGTGCCAGCACTGAGCGCTCGCGTAGTCCCGTGCCTGTACTCGCCGCCCGGGTCGCCGTTACTGTCTGCCGAGTGCGCCTGCCGCGCCAGCACGCCTGACAGCCGCGCCGACTGCTTCAACGCAAACACACTGCGTTTGTAGATATATCTAACAGACCGTAATGTTGACATTGTTTCTTGAATTTACTCGATCTGTCTTCTAAGTAACTGTCAATTTCTTCTGAGTGATTCTTAATGTGCAAGGAACGGAATATAATTTAAAATGCGCCGTATCCACATTATTACTGTTTTTTTTTAGATTTTCTCAGCTCGGTAGAGCTGTCATTTTATTTGCCCAGTTTTCCTGACTTCTACTTTCTCCTCTTCACTGGCTGGTGGACTGTCACTGTCACTTACTGAAAACTGTCGACATGACGACTGATTTATCTCCTCAGACGAGTCAGACGTCAACAATGATGTTTTTTTATTATCGATAATCCCTAGTTCTTTTCAGTCTGGTATGTCAAAGGCGAATTTCAGTATATTAAAATGTACTCTGTGAAGGCGAAATTAAAAATAAAAACAATGGTCTAGAAAAATGAAAATCTACGTCTTTGGATGGTCTTTGGTTAAAATTTTCCAATTTCAGTGTTGCTAACCCAAGGCCAATACTCATAAGCATAGAATGACCTCAAATCTTGTCAAACAAAAGCAAAACAGATAGACAGATTAGCCTGTTGGCTAAGATAAATTACTTTATCTAAGGTTGGCTAGGTTTTATGTTAGCTCGTTTTAGCTACACTGACAATGTAGATCTAATCAAAATTACTTCTTAAATGTAAAATAATGTATCGTACTTAAATACAATACCATTATACCCAAGTTTTCACCTTGTTTTTGTTTGCAGTACTTTGACAACTCTGTACATAGATAGATAGACTATAAAAGTACTATTTGTCTCTGTAATTGGCAAAATGGCAACACCTAACTCTACTTCATCTGAATTCTGAATTGTCCTGAATTTCATGCACGCTTGCGAATTTAATTCAAAATGAAAATTTCGCTTTATAATTCTCAATTATGTTGATTTTGTGTGAGACTTGCTGACTAAATCCAGCACCTGGTAATATTATGTACTTTGATGGACAGAGTAATAACTTTAATGACTAAACACTGCTGTGGGAATGTGTTGACACTTTAAAGTGTTTGTTTGGAAAAGCGTCTTGAATTATTTATATTGCTGGTTGAAAGATGGCTTTGGGAGGATCGACGTACTTGAAAAGCGCTACAATGTTGGAGCAATTGTTGGAGGAAATAAACTTTCAAAGGACCAAGGAGATGCGGCAGCTGATGAAAGATGGTGAGTGACACTTTTCATTGTTTTATGTATTTTATCTTAATATATAGATTTACCAGCACAAAAGAATATATCAAGGAATCAAGGTGGCGATCTCAGCCTCTTATTTAAAATACACAACAGGTATTAACATTTCCTTTAGTAGAGTAGATGTAAAGATCATCATCTTCACAATTTTTGTGTGGTTTTCAAACATTCGACTCTACACATAACAGTGGTCTGTGGCCTGCCACTATTTGTGCCACTAAAATCTAATCATTCAACTTCCACACCTAGCCTACCCAGACCACCCAGATAAATAAAACAAGGCTATCTTATTTACTCTACTAATATCTATCTATATTACTAGACTAATATCAAAGGAGATTGCCCATACACAGGCGCCCTTTGAGGTATTGTGTCTGCCATTTCAATATTAACCGAAAATAGGATTTATATTTTGTTTTTATCCATCTGTGTCCTTTACTTTATATGTACAGACAACAACAGATCAGGTTCCTTCACTTGGACATTTGTATGCACCTTATTGCATTGTAATAAGGGTTCATTTCAAGAACAGAAACATCTTTATATCTCGTGATCCCCACAAAATAAATGAAAAGTGTTTTGTAATTATGAATATACCGTGTTTTTCTACAATATACAACCAAATTCATCAAGATACAACCATTTTTTCAAAGGGGCCCAAGTTCCCTTACAAAATGGGCATTCTCCTTTGCATTGTTTTTACACTAAACGTAGACCTTTTTTACTCTACTTACTTTTTTACTTACTACTGTATTGAATACTCAAAAGTAGGTATTTATTTATAAAACAATTTTTTTATTAGGTAACTAAAATAAATCCTGATTTAATAAATGCTGAAGTTTTTAGGCGCTTACCTATGAAATTGGCATTTTGTCATATTGGTCATTTTGATCATCAAATCCTCTTTGGTTTGGAATTCCAATTTTAAATTTATACAGCTATTTACTCATGCTTTTGTGTTTAGAAAACCATAATTCAATTGTTTTTTCCTCCTTTGGTTTTACTTTGCGCCAGTCGAAATGGAAAACTTGAAATATCGCGTTATTTACGAGTACGAGTTCCATTGTGGCAACAGTGCTGCAGAAACGGCTCGAAGGATTAATGATGTGTATGGCGACGGTGTCGCAAAAGAACACAGTGCGTTTTTGGTTCCAACATTTTCGTTCTAGAAATTCCGACCTGCGGAATAAGCCCCGTGGACGGCCAGAAAACAAAGTTGATAATGAAGAGTTGAAGGCTTTTGTGGAAGCGGATCCATCGCAAACCACGTCCAAGTTCTGCAGGCTGCGGTTTTAGTGATAAAACTGTTTTAATCCACTTGAAGCAAATTGGGAAAGTGAAAAAGCTTACAAGGTATTTCATGAATTGAGTGCAGCAAACCGACAAACGCGCGTCGACTTCTGCATTACATTACTAAACCGGCACAATAATGAAGGGATTTTAAATTGAATGATGACCTGTGATGAAATGTGGATCCTGTACAATAATCGGAAACGCTTATCGCAATGGCTGAACCCTGGCGAACCAGCCCCAAGTGAAAATTGATAGTGCCAGTGTCATTCACAACAGCTTTCTTAAATCTGGCCAGACGATTACTGCGGATGTCTATTGTCAGCAACTGCAAACCATGATGGAATAGCTAGCTACTAAACAGCCGAGGCTGGTCAATCGCTCTAGGCCACTGCTGCTTCAGGACAACGCTAGACCACACACTGCACAACAGACGGCTACCAAATTAGAGGAGCTTCAATTGGAATGTCTAAGACATCCGACTGTACTCCCCGGACCTTGCTCCAACAGATTACAATTTTTTTGGAAATTTGGATAACTTCTTGCAAGGGAAAAAATTCAACTCCGATGGGGCAGTCCAAAGCAACTTCAAAGATTTTATTGATTCCCGTCCCAATGGTTTTTTTAGTAAAGGGACAATGAACTTACCTATGGTATGGACTTTGATTAAATAAATATATTATATTAAAAAAAAATCGACTATGTTCCTCCCTTACAAAACGCCAATTTCATATGTAATACATAAAAGTCAGAAATTACCCATCACAAGAGGATATCTATAATATAATCCACAGTCTCTAGATAGAAAGTATCATACATGTCCTTTTCCCAAGTCTAATGTATCTCTTTACCAAAATTCATAATTAAGGAAAAAAACCCAGAACCAGGGTTTATGTATAAAAACATTATAAGGTCTACCAGAATCTCATGGCATTTTTTATTTTTTTTAAATTGTGATTTTCATATGGCAATGTCAATTGTCACCTGTCAAATCAAAGTACTTGATGTGTCAACCGCTGCTGAAATTTTTTGATATTATCTTGAAAATTTGTTATTTTTGTGAAAATGACGAAAAACCCACTTCGATCTCAAGCGAGACATATTGTTTTCAATGTGTATCATAAAATAAGGGAAGAAGAAGGCGTAAATCAAACTCAATCTTTGATTTTAAAGTGCGTCGTAGAGTGGACCGGTAAGTTAGACTGACTTGTTTTGATACTTTTAGTTTATTTTATATTTTTCTTACTTAATTTTTATTTCTTTCCATTACTATTATATGGTAAATCGTAGGTCAGGGCACATCGAATGATGGCCGGAAGGAAATGGCAACAGTAATGTAACTGTTACTAATTCTTCGACAAGATATTGATTTTAACGGCGATTGAGAATCTTTGACGTAAGAAAAATATTAAGTAGTAATCTGCGCCCTGCAGTGGGACGTGTGTATAGACGGGCGTTTTTGGCGGGATTTTGTCGAGTGAAGTTCAGTGGCTGTGAATATTATTTGCAAATTGATTCCTAGTGGATATTGTGATATATTATTGGTGTAGTTTTGTGTCTCAACTGTCTACGCAACTGGATAATTTGTAAAATCATTGACAGAAGCGATCTCGGGATAGTGGAGCGGAGTATTTTATTGTAGTATTGACTGCCTCTGCAAAGCTTACTGGGAAGACTGACTCGATACAATTTGCTGCCAAAAACTCCAAAAAACATTAGAATCTGTTACATCCGCATTCTAATGCATAACTAAAGAAAAAATATAGGATCCAAAACTCTTTCCAAAGACGTGGCTAAAAGGTCCTAGCAACCAGGCCATAAAACTTACATAAAAAAAAGTATATACAGACTGATGATGATGAATAATAAGTAACATGATACATTTTATTATTTTTTACAGACTTTATACATAAAGAGATTGGTTTTGAATATGTTAAATGCCAATGAAAAAGAACCATTTTGATGGAGATAGATGACATAAAACTAGATAATTTTTTTTGAAATACCAGTGGAGTTCATGGAATCGTATTCTAGTTCTGAATGAGGTTTTAAGTTATTAGTATGATTTAAATGATATATAATAAATTAGTAAACTAATATAATTATTTTTCCTATGTTAAGAACCCGATGTATAACAACATTATTCATACACATACCTATAATACTCACAGTGGATCTTTGTGTCTCTGAATTGGTTGCAAGACCCCGCGCAGTAGCTATTTTTGTGTCAATGTTGAAGGTGAAGATAGCATTGTATAACTGTCTCTTTCACTCGCTTATGTATGTCACATCGTCCTATCTTGCTTACTCTATGCAGTATACTCGATGACAAACTGTTTCTTACGCAATGGTTGGCAGGACCAAGTTCAAAGACACAAAGATCCGCTGTGACTACTATAATATAGGTACCTCATGTTCATTAATACTAAAGACATAAATAAAAATTAAACAGTATCAAGATCGTTTAATCCAATTTCCCCAGTATTGCACACAACAAATTTTTATTTCCACATTTGCCATGAGATCCCGGTAGACCTATACCAACAGACAGAAACTTTCGCATTTATATTGTTATATTATAGTATGGACGAGACGGAAGACGGAATGAATGAGAAAATGAGACGGAAGACGACTTCTGTCGACATTTTATAAGTGACCATGTAGGCCTATATGAAATAAAAAAATATATTTTGATTTCGATGAGGTGTCATGGGCACTAGGTGTTTGAATTTCTATACCTACAGAATGCAAAAATCTTAAACATTTTTTAATATTGCAATATAACATGAAGAAGATACATGTTACTCTAAATTAATACACAGGCATATATATTTAAAAACCTGTCAAGTGCGAATTAAACTGAGAGGGTTCCATTCCATAGAGAGACAATGTTTCTTGCAAAATTTCATGAGTCTGGGTAATAATAGTAGTGAGACTCGCTTTCCGCAATTAGACTCTCATTTGGCCCGCTGTGCATGGGGGCCCTGGCTAACATAGCCAGCCTAGGTCTGCCCAAAACACAGAAGCTTCCTGACGGCATTAAATGCTTCATGGAACGACCTCACTGTTCCGAGGATTTCTGCATGTTGAGAAGCCACGGCTGCACATTCCAGGATGATGTGGGACATGGGCGGCTGATTAGGGATTTAATTACTACTATTTAGGGTGCACGACTAGACCGCGGACCTTAACGATCACTTATTTATATTGTCGATGGGTCTGGGTGATGTTTTTTTATTTGCGAAAGGTAGTCGTGCCTCGTCCAAATTTGTCATGTTATCTTATTTGACACGAGCTTTACTATATATATGTTGTCGTAAAAACCATTATAAATTCTCTAGCGAACAGTCAGACCGACGCGACGTTGCGTTGTAATAATAGTAAAGGAATGGAACTAACAAAAAACACAATAATATAATTGCAGTCAACCGCCGTAGATTTGTTCGCAGTGGCCATTGAACCATGGCCTAAATGCGACTCATCCCACCATTTAGCCAGGGGAATGGGGAATACGATGACTCATAGCCATGTCATAACATTACGCTTGTTTTACTCGAATGGGACTGAGGCACACGTGTATATATAATTATATATACACCCACATTTTGCCTATGTGGTTATGAGCCTAATTACGAGGGCTGCACTAAAAGTATCGGGAATGGAATATTTCCACTGTTTCTGTCATATTAAAATCTTTTTAATTGATATATTTTATTATATATATTTTTTTATATTTTTTATTATATATTTTGATTTTTTTCATTGATTATGTCATATTATGGAATTCGATTTTTAAAACCAAGGAGCGAGAATCTTTTTTTAAATAAATATATTATATTTATTTAAAAAAAGATTCTCGGTCTTGTTACAAGGTTTTGTCAAACTTCTTTAGTCGTTGAGAAAATGGAATTGACTCGAGAAAATTCAAGAGCGATGATTTATTATGACTTTGTAAGTGGTTTAACACAAAAACAGTGTGTTGACCGGATGATTTCTGCATTTGGTGATGAAGCCCCATCCAAAACCACAATTTATCGCTGGTTTGCTGAATTTCAACGTGGACGTGTCAAGCTCAGTGATGATCCCCATCAAGGTCGTCCAAAAACTACAGTCACCCAAGAAAACGTTGATGCTGTGCGTAAGCTGATTGAGGAAGATCGACATGTGACATACCGCGAAATTCAGGCAACTTCAGACATTGGCATGAGTCAAATACAAATAATCTTGCATGAACAATTAGGTGTAAAAAAGTTGTTTGCCCGATGGATACCGTATTCGCTCTGTGAAGAGCAAAAAGCGGCTCGCGTTACTTGGTGCGTCAGAACTCTCGAAAGATTCCACGCAGGATCCTCAAATGCTGTATATAACATCGTATCAGGTGACGAATCCTGGATATACGCGTACGAACCCGAAACAAAAAACCAGTCACGAGTTTGGGTGTTCGAAAATAAGTTAAAGCCAACAAAAATTGTTCGTTCACGGAGTGTTGCAAAAAAATGGTGGCCACGTTTGTCTCCAAAACCGGCCATGTTGCCACTATTCCTCTTGAGGGACAAAGAACGGTTAATGCAGAATGGTATGCTAGCATTTGTTTGCCACAGGTCGTTTCTGAACTCCGTAAAGAGAACTGCAACCGCCGCATCATCCTCCATCACGACAATGCGACACGACAGTCTCACACCGCGCACAGAACAAAAGAGTTTTTAGAGCAAGAAAACAGAATTATTAGACCATCCGCCGTACAGCCCCGACCTAAGCCCTAATGATTTCTATACTTGCCCTAAAATAAAGAATAAATTGCGTGGTCAGAGATTTTCATCACCTGAAGAAGCTGTGGACGCCTACAAAACGGCCATTTTGGAGACCCCAACTTCCGAATGCAATGGTTACTTCAATAATTGGTTCCATCGTATGGAAAAATGTGTCAAATTTCGCGGAGAATACTTCGAAAAGCAATAAATACATTTTTAAATAGTAATGTTGTGTCACTTCCTTGATTCCTTTTTCAGTGCCGCCCTCGTATCACACACTGGCTGCAGGTCCGGATCTAGGGAGGGGTGAGCCGGGCAAATGCCCAGAGCGGCCGGCATATATGAGGGGCAGCCAAACTGAAATAACAGCCTTTTTCATTTCATCAGACAACTTAACTTATTCGGGGTGTTTTGCTCAAATTTTCAAGCTCGCGTCCCTGTCGAATGTTATTGGTTCTTATTGTAAACCCACCATTAAATAACATTCATAATTGGGTTGTTGAATTAAAAAAAAAATACGATTTTTTAATGTATTTCGAAACTTTACGTATCTTAAATTATATTGTCGTTTCAAAAAACTCTTAAATATTTTTTTTTTCAATTTATTTTATGCAATTGAAAATCGATAAAATTTTGAAAAGAACCACGTGACTACAAACGGACCACAATTGGTAGCCATGTTGGTGACGTCATAACGTACAAGGAAATCGTTATACTATAGTGTCAACTACACGTAGATTGACTAAATATATCCGAAAATGGGTGCAAAAATATTATGATACGACAAATTTTATTTAGTCATGTGTGATAAAGGATATATAAAGGTTAATGTCGATAATATACCCACCTGATGGACGATTTGGAAGTTTTAAGCATAAATAAAGTAGTCGTAATGAATAATACGTGAGAGTGGACCGGTGTTAGTTATTGTGGTTTACCAGGTACATTAGGAAACATAATTGTCATAACGTAATCGTTTTTACATATGAGTAGGTGATATTAGTGTAAAATAAAAAGTAAACAAACACGATTGGCGCGAAACTTTGACTTTGGATATAAAAAAACTTCATTAGATACCACTAAATATGGTGATACAAATACACATAAAATTTTCGGTAATTCCCATTATTTACATATCCCTTAATAGAGGAGGCTAAATAATAACAGCCGCACTGATCGAACATCAAGGTTAAGCAACGCTTGACGATGTCGGTCCGTGGATGGGTGACCATTTCAACATACCGTGTTTCCTCCGTGCCTCAGAAAGAACGTTAAGCCGTTGGTCCCGGCTGTCATTTAAAGATCTTTGACAGTCATTACGGGTAGTCAGAAGCTTGAGATCTGACACCAGTCTTGCCAAGGGGTACCGTGTTATCCAGTTACTGGGTTGTGGAGGTCAGATAGGCAGTCGCTCCATGTAAAACACAGGTACTCAGCTGAAGCCGGTTAGACTGGAAGCCGACCCCAATATATACGTAGTTGGGAAAAGGCTAGGCAGATTGACAATCTCCCTCAATAATATTGAACACTTATGTCTAATAATTACAAACACAAGTATGTAGAACAGAAACGTAAAAATATTAACTTGGTAGATTTTCGTTACACTAATTCTTCAGTTAATATCTCTTAAATACGTCGACCGATTTTCACAATTCAAACAAAAATGATAGTTTTACGCTTATATCTGTCATTTAAGTATAAAATAATGAAAATATAACCATAAGCAAAAAAACATGTTTTCAAGTTACGTAATTAAACAACAATGTCAACTTTGCTCGAAAGTTACCTTAAAAAAATACTATTCTCAGTCTTTAATGATCAAAGTAAGGATTTAATACGAATCTAATACTAAATTAGAATAAGATAACAACAGAATTAACACATTATAATTGGAATCTGGTTAGACATAGAACATTGCTCCAATTTAGTAGATTACTAGGTACTAGGCTATTGCGCGAATCACATATAATTGCGATCTTTTTGTAGTATTCGTACATAATGGTACGAAGCAAGCACGATAACTTTTAAGGTTCGATATTTATGATCCATATATTCGATATTCATCAATATATTGACGATAATAACAAGATTGAATCGGTTAAAAGTCAAAACACTGTATCAGCTATGTGCTACAATAAGTAGAAATGAACGTTGTGACGTCACACGGGCTCGGGCAGGCCTCCGTCACTCCATGTACTTGCGCGCTATAATTACCTACCGCCCGACCTAGCGGTCTCGGGCCTCTAGCGGACCAAATTCAATGCGGTTTTCGCAAGCGGAGCGCACGCACTCTGTTCAATTTTAATAGTTCCATTCGTTCGTACGCGTACCTACGATGCCGTCTGGTGCCTTATGTGCAATCAAGTAAAAGAAGGGATAAACACCTAACATTTTTCCATTTACCTGTCAATGACGAAAGGTAAGTATTACTATTTTTTGTGGTTTAAAAATTATTTTTATTATGTAGGTATTAAGCATTAGCTTGCCTTTCAGACACAGATTTACATATTTTTGTTACATAGAAACGTTATACTTATCATAAACACTATTTTAACAACGTTTAAAAAGCTATTTTTATTAGAATAAAATTGTGATAATATTTGACGGACAGTCGCGCAAATACCTACCTACGAAACTTCCAACACAAGTTGCGCGGCGCGGCGACCTGTCTCAACAAAACGATGGATGTTTGAGACCACAGAGACATGCAGATAGCTCGCGCCGCAGTATACCTTCGCTTTTGAATTTAAGTGGTGAAACTGATTACCGCTTCGACTTGCCAACTGACATAACGCCTTAACATATATATCGGGTTATTTACTTTTTAAATGTAGCAAGAAGCATACCTGTCCTGACTTTGTTGCTGAATTACAGAACATTCCCGATTTAAATGAATCTTTGGGGGTATGCGGAACAGGGTGTAAAGTCCCACAAACCTCCATAGAAAAGGGAGGATCCTCCGACCAGACGGGTGTTGTGTCTGGTCCGGGCAACTGCCCAACGGTTGTTGTTGTGTGTGGCGGCGTCGGTGCCGCTACAAATCTACGAATAGATTGTTTATCCATTTTAAAGCATTCAACAAAACATCGTCTTTTTACGGAAAGTTAAAAGAGCCAACAGATGCGTTTCATAATTATGTAAGAGAACTTGAGACTATTTTTATTCATAATTTTGAAAAAAATATGAAACAAAGGCCGGGTAGTACTCTTTATGAAATTTTAAATGACCTACATTTTGATTCTCCCTGCCCTTGTTTTCCAAAACAATATCTCATAAAACTTTTTATTAGATTCAGGATTTAAAAAAAAAAAAAAAAAAAAAAAAACCTACACATTGACGTCTATAATTATATTTTATCTAGATGTATTGCACAATCAGCACCAATTTATAAAAAATATATTTTATAAACGATACAATTTTAACAGGTTGACTGCCACGAAATAAACACAATAGAAAATGTATTGTTTGGGGGTCACCGGTGACCCTCGTGGCAGCCAAAGTGTTAAACTGCCACATATAAGTCAGAACATATTCACAGTTCTCAATAACATAGACACAAAAAGTTGTTTTTTTTTTATAATCAATAGGCTCGCGTTTGACCACTATCTCACCTGATGGTAAGTGATGATGTGGTCGACGGTGGAGCACGCTTGTCTAGAAATAACCTATTCACTCTTGACATAAAGACCCCTAGAATTTTATCGAAGAGGCAGCCCTGCGATTGCTGTGGGATCGCGCGGTTCGAAGCAATCACAACTGTACGCTTGAGCATTTAGGCACATTTTAGCATGCAGTGTTTGCTGACGCAACGGAGTAGGCTATTATAGCAATAGGTATTGGACATTTTCTACTGAGTGAAGGATCTGTTACGTAGTAACTATTAAGTAATCTGTGGCTCGGGTTTGTTCGGCAAACTATCGGGGTGTTTTCGGTACTAGATTCAAAAAAAAAAAAATCAATTGGATTTTACTTTGTAATTACAGTGAAAAAAAAAACTAAAAATAGTTTTGTATGAAAACTTATATATGATCTTTACATTTTTTACAAAAAAAAAATTGGTTCAACAAACCAATTATGCGAAAATTCTTAGGTGAAATTTTCGAGCTCACTTCGTTTTCACTTTGCTCGAAGTTGTCAAAAAAGCGGCTCTATTCGATTCCCCGGCCGTCCGACACCGACTGTGCCGTTTGGCCATCAACCTTGAAGAGTATGGGACCACACGAGACGTTGCCAAGAGAGGCCGGCCCCGGAGCGCCCGTTCAGCCGAAAATATCGCCGCTGTTGCCGATCTGTCGCCGGAAACATCGACCAGATGCCGCGCCACGCAATTAACCATCAGCTGGACGTCCCTAAGGCGAATTTTGGTCAAAGACCTGCGCATGTTCCCTTACAAAGTCCAGTCCGTGTATCAGCTGCTGCCTGCCAAACGCGCGTAACCTACGCCCAAGCCATCCTCAATCTCGAGGAAAAAGTGGTCGATTTTCGACCAAAATCATAATGAGCGATGAGGCTCATTTCCACCTCAGCGGGTACGTGAACAAGCAAAACTATCGCTTCTGGGGCACCGAAAATCCACGAGTGATGCCCGAGGAGCCAATACACCCGCTCAAAGTGACTGCATGGTGCGCTGTTCACGCTGGTGGAGTCATCGGACCATTTTTTTTCGAGAATGCCGCTGGCCAAACGACAACAGTGGGCGGTAAGCGCTATAGGGCCATGTTAACCGAGTTTTTTCTGCCGCAATTGGACGAATTAGGACTGAGGGACATGTGGTTCCAACAGGACGGAGCAACGGCACACACTACGCGAGCCACAACCGATATTCTGAAGGCAGCGTTCCCGGGTCGCCTGATCTCTCGTTTTGGCGATTTGCACTGGCCCGCAAGATCGCCCGATTTAAGCGTTCCAGACCTTTTTTTTTGTGGGGTTTTTTGAAGTCCCGTGTTTACGTGAATAAGCCCAAGACTCTGGCAGCCCTCAAGGACAACATTCGACACGAGTGCGAGAATCTGTCGCCCGAAGTTCTCGCCGAAGTGATGAAAAATGCCATAAAACGAGCCCGTATGGCAATCAATTGTGACGGCGTCCATTTGGCCGATATAATCTTCTCGACTTCATCATCATCTGCCTAGCTTTTTCCCAATTGTTGTTGGGGTCGGCTTCCAGTCTTACCGGATTCAGCTGGGTAACAGTGTTTTACATGGAGCGACTGTCTATCTGATCTCCACAACCCAGTAACTGGGTAACACTATAGCACTTGGCAAGACTGGTGTCAGATTTCAAGCTTCTGACTACCCGTAACGACTGTCAAAGATCTTCAAATGACAGCCGGGACCAACGGCTTAACGTGCTTTCCGAGGTACGGAGGAAACTCGGTATGTTGAAATGGTCATTTTTTTATTATGGTATGATAATAAACCACAATGCATTATTATGAAGGTGTTTAACTTATTATAAAATGAAAGTGAATAATAATACAGAAATAGTTTTTTGCATCAATACTAATTACGAATTAAAACAAAGTATCAAATTATTAGAGTTATACTAACTTAAGAAATCTAACACCACACGTAAACAACCTTGTTTTTGTTTGAATTCGGCGTCTTTCTCTTGTTGTTTTCTTTAAATTCAGACATCATGCGAAACAACATCTCCCGTAATCCACTTTTAATTGTTTTATTCATTTTTCAGTGAATAAATGCTATTAACAATACCACAACAAACCAAAACATGACGCCATCTTGTTTTGGAAAACTGAGGTTGACATTAGTATAGCATTGCCATATAAAAAGTTTGCAAATAATTCGAGTGTCTACTTTCGTTTGCCAGACTTTAATAATATTTAATAGTGATCTGTGATGGAATTTTATTTATACTACACCTGCTCGGAAAGTACCTTGATACTTTATCAAAGGACATGGACAGAAAGTAAATTCTATTTACAAATACATAATAAATAACATTGTATAAAAAAAAATGAAAAATGAATTACAAAATGAAAAACACAGTTTTTTACCTCTCTGAACTTGACGTTTTTATTTCAAAATAAAAAGTAATGCAAGACGAATCAAAGTACCGTGTGTCACTTTCCGCCATAATAGACCATAGAGAAAGATAAACAATATATTATTGGACGTTCCTCACCACGCTCGTAAGTTATTAGACGTGAATTGTACGGCGAGTTCTCTTATAAAGAACATTTTATTCACACGAAACTGTCTCTATTGGTATTGGTTGCATTTGATAAAATGATTTTTGCTTATTTTGATGCGTTAGTTATTTAGTTTTTTTTTATTTCACACAATATAAAATACTTAAAACGGAATGCGACGTGTTTGACAGCCGATGTGTCAGACTTGATGTTTTTGTCTATGTCTTCAAAAACTTCAAAAGCAACGTTCACTTCTTACAGTGACAGTTTGTTTTTGCGATTTTAAAAAATATTTTTATTGCACCTTTAGAAGAAAAGACAAAAAATATTTAAGCTATTTTTTGTTATTAATGCCACATTTTTGAGGCTCAACCAGGCTCAGTTTATAACATGCTAATCATTATACAGCTTAGGAGTCCATTACTTTGTTTAAATGACTAGTAATGAGATTGCCCTGTGCGATAAGACCGCCCATTGTACACTTGCTTTTATGATTGTTTGTCCTGTATATACATTTTTGTGGTGTACTTTAAAGAATATAATAAATATAGAATGCTAAAACCATATCAGAATACTTGATTCTCACAACTGTTTGCTAATTTAAAGCGCCTGGCGTTTTTTTAATAGCGAGATCATTATCTGTACACTTATTGCAACAATCTGAATAATAGGTTTAATGAAACTGTTTTCGTCTCGTCTGTTGTTGTGACGAGTTCTTGAAGTTTTTTAATTATTGAAATTGAATGTGCTCATATTCACGAATATAAAACAGCAAGAACCATTGTTGTAAATTAAATTCGATAACTATGCCGACGCCCATACAAAATCTGTCCATATCCTTTACGGTAGAAAGTACGTAATTGCATATCGAACAAATATGCGGCGAGAAAACGCATCTGAGCGGGAGAGAAAAGTGTATGAAAATCCATTTCTTACGTGGTTTTCTTTTTTATTTTTGGGTAAGACTATGCGCTGGTAACCTAAATATCAAAAGCCAAAAAGTTTTTACAGTGAGTTTTTATCTCCAAGTTCGCAAAATGACACTGGCCACTAGCTGTGTGTTGGATGGTGTCAAACAATTTGAAAAAAGAACATGTGTAAATTGCAGACGCCATTGGCGCCATTTTCAATTTGTGTGTTGTTTGAGGATTCAGTTTTCGTAGAAAAGTAAATTCCTCGTAGGTATAGTATAAAGCACGATGTATCACTCGAGAGAAAGTGCGATTCCCGATCTCGGGTGTTTTAAAGCCCTCGCCTACGGCTCGGGCTTCAAACGACACCCTCGACGGTAATCGGTCACTTTCTCCTCTCGGTGAACAATGTACTATTATTTAATTTATTTCGTCAATAATACCATCAATAATAATACAATCATACCGAGTTTCCTCCGTGCCTCGGAAAGCACGTTAAGCCGTTGGTCCCGGCTGTCATTTGAAGATCTTTGACAGTCGTTACGAATAGTCAGAAGCTTGAGATCTGACACCAGTCTAGCCAAGAGGTACCGTGTTACCCAATTACTGGGTTGTGGGGGTCAGATAGGCAGTCGCTCCATGTAAAACACTGGTACTCAGCTGAATCCGGTTAGACTGGAAGCCGACCCCAACATAGTTGGGAAAAGGCTAGGCAGATGATGATGAAATTTATTTCGTCAATAATGTAGTGATTGACTTGTTTTCGACTTGTTAGTGCTAACAATACTTGGTTAGTGAATATTATATTTTTTGGAGTTTTAATTAATATGTTATAATTTAGGTAATCAGTAAATCAACAACAAAGTCGTATCTGCAACTGAAAGGAGTTTATTTTTGTATCAATCGTCAAATAAATATCAAGATTATCAAGTCAAATAGCATAATATATGTGTGCAATGCGCTGCACATAGCTTGAAGAAGTTCATGTAGCTATTTATTACTCATTGTTAAGTAACTTTGGTTTTGTTTACAAGAACTAGAGTAGGCTGAGTACCTATCGGCGGGTGTAAACTTGATTTGATTTTGTTTATCGATTTTTTCGCTATTGCGACAAAATAAGTACCTAAATAGTTGTTTCTCGTTGTCATTTGAATGTTTGTCAGAGGGCGCGTAGGTACCCCCGCGACCCGTGGTAGTCGCGGGGGTACGCGCCCTCTATTCGAATTTTCGCGCAGGCGGGCCCTGCGCGAAAATTCGAATAGAGGGCGCGTTCTGCCAACAAAACAGTCGAATAAAAAAAATTTGTCGTTTGCCACATAAAATAAGATAATGTAACTTTTCTCATGAAAATGTAACTTTTTGAAACGGGTCATGTAACATTTGACTATCTGCCACTGGCAACACTGGTCATTCGCTTTTTAGTGCTCGCCATGAATGCACGTCGTGTCCTACAACAGTTTAAGTGTAATTTAATTTAGTTTTTCGTTCTATTTAGCATCTAGCATAAATATAAAAATGTCTAAACGTAAAAGGTTAGTAATACAATTACGACGACATCGTATTAGCACAGTAAATTTTACAAACAGTATGGAAACTACCTAAAAACGCTCGAAACGGCACACAAACACAAACATACGTGACCAGTCGTCGCGACGCGGCACTTAGTAAAAAATAGATAAAGCTAGAGGTATCGTTTTTGTAGCCTTGTGGCCTTCGCAACCGTGGTACCCTCTGTTTAAACGCCTTTTGTTATCTGAAGTGATCTCGTTTGAAGCAAATAGAAACCCAATTATGTCTTTTCATTCCAGCACGCCGCACAAAATACCTGCCACCATACCCTGGTGGCAGGTATTTTGTGCGGCGGACAGCTTGGTTAAGGAGAAGTGTATCCCCATCTGCAATTACTGTTATGACAGCTTCCCTGTCCAACAATTCATTGAAACAATATGATGTTTACTTAAAACGTTGGTTCCACTTTTGTAATAATCATGACTTTAATTTGTATTATGCATCGGTCCCACAAATTATTTATTTTTTTAACAAACTTTATGAAGAGGGATACCAATATGGAACTTTAAACTCTTGTAGATCTGCGCTAGCCCTATTGATGGGCAATAATATAGGAGAAGACGACAGAATTAAAAGATTTTTAAGGGGGTATTCCATATTCGGCCTCGTCTGCCAAAGTATTCCATTACATGGGATACCACCAAACTGTTGAACAGGTCGAAGTAGGCAGTCCAACAACCCAAATCTCCACCAAAGTGTGGAAAGTCCAAGGTAGGCAACCGTCCTAACAAAGCCCATCCGGTGGGACACCTCAATATCCACCTTCAAAAAATCATGTGCAGAACCCCTCAATTTACTGGTTGCCTCAACATGTCATCCGAGAAACTATAAAACTGTCTGCCTCAACCGCAGCGGCTAACTCCGTGTCCTCGGTGGAAAAAAGCTCTAAACATTCCGCATAACATTCATGCACCCTGGCTTGGCGAGTCGGGTGGTCACTACATTGGGTCAACAAAGCTTCTGATCTATCAGATTTACTTATCAAAGAGGCCGCCGAGGTGACCCATCTCAATTCCGCTCTAATCTTACAAGCAAATGTATTGGCATTCATACTTTCAAAATGTAAACAACGGTTGTTAAGTATTAATTAATACACAAAATGTTCAACAAATTAAATAACGCTATATTTGTGTAACCATAGCAACAGTTTGACAGTAATTCTCTTACCAAAATTAAATATCAAATAATAAAATCTGTAAGAGAAACAACAAGTTAATTTAACAAATAGTACTGAACCCTGTTACATGTATTAATTATTTTTCAATACAAATTTATTATGGAACCCCAAATATCAATATATAAAATTATCAAAATAAAAGTGGGTATTACAACAAAATAAATTATCAAAACCCAAGTGGGTATCACTACAAAATAAAATTATCAACACACAAGTGGGTCATCATCATCATCATCATATCAGCCGAAAGACGTCCACGGGTTGGATTTTAAAACGAGTCGCCTGAATTTGGGGGTATTGGTGGTATGTCTTAATCCCCCCAAAGTAATTTTGGCTGCCGGAGTTGCGTCTAAATATTTTTTAACAATTTCCAAAAAATCTTAAATACTATTGCAATTATGCAAAACGGAACGTAATTTTTATGCTTTAGTACAGTTTTTCAAATGGAATTTTTAGGTTTTATGTGAAAAACGTGAAACGAAACGCAACCCGCCATCTTGGATGGATGATATTGACAGCTAATGTCAAATTTACGCGTCATTCCTTTGCTTTCGAGTATAAGTGAATGTGTTCTTCCGTATTTGGAAAACGAAAATACAATCGAGGTTATAGGAAATGTATAAGAACAGGATATAATTCTTATGTAATTAATAGCAATGTATTACTCCGAGTTGACACAATCCTACTCCATTGGGTTAGGTTAGATGGCTAAGGCGGGAGCGCAGCGCAGCGAAGCTCCCGCCTTAGCCATCGTGGTTATTTTTTTTTAAACCACCCAGAAATAGGAGCCCCGCGTAGCGGGGCTCCGTCGACTCATAATTGAAGCCAGTTTTTTGTGAGGACTCACATAGTGTGAAAGTCTCGCGAAGGTATATATATTTTATGTTAACCAAGTGTTTCCGGCGGGTGAAAATGGTGAGGGGGGGATCGAACCCTTCCCCCAACCACTCACAACCCCTTAAAATGGCGACGTATTTTGAAATTTTTACCGATCCCCGCAACCTTCACCAGGTCATCGGCCCACTTGGTGGGAGGCCTTCCAACGCATCGTCTACCGGTTCGCGGTCGCCACTCCAGAACTTTTCTGCCCCATCGGCCATCCGTTCTGCGAGAAATGTGCCCTGCCCACTGCCACTTAAGTTTGGCAATTCTTCGGGCTATATCGGTAACCCTGAATCTCTTGCGGATCTCTACATTTCTGATTCGATCACGCAAGGAAACGCCGAGCATAGCCCTCTCCATTGCCCTTTGGATGACTGTAAGCTTTCTGATGAGGCCCATTGTGAGCGACCACGTCTCAGTGCCATAGGTCATCACTGGCAACACACACTGGTCATAGACCTTCGTCTTGAGACACTGTGATAAGTTGGACGAGAAGACACCGCGCAACTTCCCGAACGCTGCCCAGCCAAGTCGGATTCGACGATTAACCTCTTTCTCGAAGTTGGCCCTACCCAACTGGTTCGTTTGTCCCAGGTAGACATAATTTTCCACAAGGGGGGTTCTGCACATGATTTTTTGAAGGTGGAGATGAGGTCTCCCACCCATCCTGCTTTGTTAGGACGGTTGCCTACCTTGGACTTTCCACACTTTGGTGGAGATTTGGGTTGTTGGACTGCCTACTTCGACCTGTTCAACAGTTTGGTGGTATCCCATGTAATGGAATACTTTGGCAGAGGAGGCCGAATATGGAATACCCCCTTAAAAATCTTTTAATTCTGTCGTCTTCTCCTATATTATTGCTCGTCAATAGGGCAAGCGCAGATCTACTAGAGTTTAAAGTTCCATATTGGGATCCCTCTTCATAAAGTTTGTTAAGAAAATAAATAATTTGTGGGACCGATGCATAATACAAATCAAAGATATAAGTGTCAATTATAAAAATGCCAATAATGGGAGAGATTCACAACAAAATAATAATAACCAAACACAAAATAATAACAATCATAATTAAAAAAAAAAAAAAAATATATATCAATCATCAACTTAATATTAGCTCACAGGTTGAGTCCGTCTCAGTAATGATGCCAGCTGCATCAACACCATGTCAGGCCTCTTTAACTCCATGTACTTGCGCGCTTTCATTACCTACCGCCCGACCTAGCGGACTCGGGCCTCTAGCGGACCAAATTCAGTGCGGTTTTCGCAAGCGGAGCGCACGCACTCTGTTCAATTTTAATAGTTCCATTCGTTCGTACGCGTACCTACGATGCCGTCTGGTGCCTTATGTGCTGTAGATGGATGCAAATCATGTAAAAGAAGGGATAAACACCTAACATTTTTCCATTTACCTGTCAATGACGAAAGGTAAGTATTACTATTTTTTGTCGTTTAAATATTATTTTTATTATGTAGGTATTAAGCATTAGCTTGCCTTTCAGACGCAGATTTACATATTTTTGTTACATAGAAACGTTATACTTATCATAAACACTATTTTAACAACGTTTAAAAAGCTATTTTTATTAGAATAAAATTGTGATAATATTTGACGGACAGTCGCGCAAATACCTACCTACGAAACTTCCAACACAAGTTGCGCGGCGCGGCGAACTTGTTTTTTTTTTTTTTTTTTTTTTTTTCGTGGAGAAATGCCCATGCATACTGCACTACCACGGGGAGATAGTGCAGTCTCTAACCCACTAAAACTCCACGGTGTCCTCCTGTGCCGCTTATGGCGGGAACACGGGCACGCGTTAGCACTCTCCGCGAACCCGCCGCGGCTGTCCGTCACCGGACCCTCCTCGGGGGAGTAACCCCCATCACCGGCGTACCAGAACACACTGTACGCCGTGACCACCCTAGGGACCAAATCAGCACATGGATGCCAGACGACCCCGTGTATGGCACCCTTGGTCCCCCTGTGACGGGTCAAGGTCAATGGCCCCGTCACCTACTATTTTGCGGCCGCAGAGGATAGGGAGAGCGGCTAACGCTATACCGACACTCCTCTTCCCCTGCGGCCCCACCGCGTCCGCCATCAGACGGTGGCGACCCCGTCTAGGCCGCGGAAGGTAGGGAGAGCGGCGCACCGCAATACCGGCACTCCTCTCCCGCCGCGGCCTCCAACCTTCAGCCGCGATATCGTATGGAACCTGGGACGCTCCATACGACATCGCGGCCCGCCTCAGTTGCGATGTCGCCAGTTACCAAGCGACACCGCAACCTACTAGTTGGCCGCTACGTCGTCGGCTTAATCGGCAAAAGCCCTGACGAGCGGCCCCTCCTCGGGTTCCTCTTCGCTTCACCGTGGGAGACCAAGCCACGGTTTCTGAGCCTCCCCGCCTCGACAATGCGGGAACCCACCGGGGGGGGCGGCGCGGCGACCTGTCTCTACATAACGATGGATGTTTGAGACCACAGAGACATGCAGATAGCTCGCGCCGCAGTATACCTTCGCTTTTGAATTTAAGTGGTGAAACTGATTACCGCTTCGACTTGCCAACTGATAACGCCTTTACATATATATAGGGTTATTTACTTTTTAAATGTAGCAAGAAGCATACCTGTCCTGACTTTGTTGCTGAATTACAGAACATTCCCGATTTATATGAATCTACAAATAGATTGTTTATCCATTTTAAAGCATTCAACAAAACATCGTCTTTTTACGGAAAGTTAAAAGTGCCAACAGATGCGTTTCATAATTATGTAAGAGAACTTGAGGCTATTTTTATTCATAATTTTGAAAAAAATATGAAACAAAGGCCGACATACATTTTGATTCTCCCTGCCCTTGTTTTCCAAAACAATATCTCATAAAACTTTTTATTAGATTCAGGATTTTTTCTACACTAAAATTTAACAACCGAGAATTTAGAAAGGGTAAGAAATTAATAAAAAAATATATAAAAATAAAACACATGTAACTTTTAAATATTTTATTATTTTACCTACACATTGACGTCTATAATTATGTTTTATCTAGATGTATTGCACAATCAGCACAGATTTATAAAAAATATATTTTATAAACGATACAATTTTAAACTGCCACATATAAGTCAAAACATATTCACAGTTCTCAATAACATAGACACAAAAAGTTGTTTTTTTTTTGATAATCAATAGGCTCGCGTTTGACCACTATCTCATCTGATGGTAAGTGATGATGTGGTCGACGGTGGAGCACGCTTGCCCAGAAATAACCTATTCACTCTTGACATAAAGACCCCTAGAATTTTATCGGAGAGGCAGCCCTGCGATTGCTGTGAGATCGCGCGGTGCGAAGCAATCACAACTGTACGCTTGAGCATTTAGGCACATTTTAGCATGCAGTGTTTGCTGACGCAACGGAGTAGGCTATTATAGCAATAGGTATTGGACATTTTCTACTGAGTGAAGGATCTGTTACGTAGTAACTATTAAGTAATCTGTGACCATGTATATTTGAATATTTATTATTGTTTTTGGCATTCGTTCTGGCGGCGCCGGCAGCGGCGGCGCCGGCGCACTGTCTGAAACTCAGATGAAATAGCACTTTTGCGAAAGTTGCAATAATTCAAATAGTCAGCATTTCATTTAATCGGATATTTAATTGAATGACATTTTAATTTGATTTTTATGACATTTCATATTTATAATTAACTAGGCTATAATCTTAGTACCTACTTAATATTAGGTCATTACATATGAAATTGGCGTTTTGTAAGGGAGGAACATAAAGTCGTTTTTTAGGGTTCCGTAGCCAAATGGCAAAATACGGAACCCTTAAGGCTAGTATTTTGAAGCTAGGATAGTAAGCTAGTAAGGGGTCACTAGCTTGGTTTCTAGCTTACCTACTAGCCTGGATTGTAACCAAGCTAGTGCTGTCTACACGAAGCTAGGAAATTTCAAGCTAGTCAAGTCAGTAGTGAGTTGTGCTTAACCTGATAACACGTATACGTAAAAATGAACAGTGTGCGTAAGAGAAAAGCAATTCTACTAAGAAAGTTAATTCGGAAGTTGTGTCAACATGCGCTAGATGAAATATTAGCTCTGCTAGAAGAAAAGCGTACTTGGACAAGACCCTGGATCTTAAGAAGACATAGTCATGGAGCATTTTCATTTCGTCCGCTAATTTCGGCATTTTAACAAATTGCACGCACTCTCACCACGCTCTCCGACTGCACACTAGCTTAGGTTCGCTAGCTTCGCGGTTGACACGAAGCTAGTAACGAAGCCAGGATAGTAAAACGGGTGGTGGGGGGCGCCTACTAGCTTGAAAAATAGAACCCCAAGCTATTAAAACTATCCTGGCTTGAGGCACTAGCTTGCTAGCTTCCACACTAGCTTACTAGCTTGTAAACGAAGCTAGTTCCGTCTACACGAAGCTAGTGTCACTAGCTTACTAGCTTGGCAGCACTAGCTTGGCTCACTAGCTTGATTTACTAGCCTCGTGTCACCCGGGCTTTATAGATTCGTCATGTCTGTCTGTCTGTCCGTCCGTATGTCACAGCCACTTTTTTCCGAAACTATAAGAACTATGCTGTTGAAACTTGGTAAGTAGATGTATTCTGTGAACCGCAATAAGATTTTCACACGAAAATAGAAGAAAAACAATAAATTTTGGGGGTACATACTTGAAACTGAAACTAAAAAAAAATTTTTTCATCAAACCCATACGTGTGGGGTATCTATGAATAGGTCTTCAAAAATGATATTGAGGTTTATAATATCATTTTTTTCTAAACTGAATAGTTTGCGCGAGAGACACTTCCAAAGTGGTAAAATATGTGTCCCCCCCCCCCTGTAACTTCTAAAATAAGGGAATGATAAATCTAAAAAAAAATATTATGTACATTACCATGTAAACTTCCAACGAAAATTGGTTTGAACGAGATCTAGTAAGTAGTCGTCATAAATCGTGAACCGCAATTTAGCAAGTACGGAACCCTTCGTGCGCGAGTCCGACTCGCACTTGGCCGGTTTTTTTAATATAATATATCTATTTAATCAAAGTATGTACCATTGCTATCTGTGCACTTTTGCCATCTCATAGGTTCATTGTACCATTTACTAAAAAAACCATTCGAATAGGAATCAATAAAATCTTTGAAGGCGTTTTGGACTGTCCCATCGGGAGTTGAATTTTTTCCCTTGCAATAAGTTACCCAAATTTCGAAAAAAATGGTAATTTGTTGGAACAGCACGCGGGGATGTCTTAGACATTCCAATTGAAGCTCCTCTAATTTGGTAGCCGTCTTTTGTCTAGCGTTGTCCTGAAGCAGCAGTGGCCTAGAGCGATTGGCCAGCCTCGGCTGTTTAGCAGCTAGCTTTTCCAGCATGGTTTGCAGTTGCTGACAATAGACATCCGCCGTAATCATCTGGCCAGATTTAAGAAAGCTGTAGTGAACGACACCGGCACTAGTCCACCAAACGCTCTTGGGGCGGGATTTGGCTGGTTCGCCAGGGTTCAGTCATTTGCGATGAGCGTTTCCGATTATTGTACAGGATCCACTTTTCATCACACGTAATGATTCGATTTAAAATCCCTTCATTATTGTGCCGGTTGAGTAATGTAACGCAGCAGTCGACGCGCGTTTGTCGGTTTGCTGCACTCAATTCATGAGGTACCCACCTTTCAAACTTTTTTACCTGCCCAATTTGCTTCATGTGGATTAAAACAGTTTTATCACTAACACCGCTGCCTGCAGCTAACTCGGACGTGGTTTGCGATGGATCCGCTTCCACAATAGCCTTCAATTCTTCATTATCAACTTTGGTCTCCGGCCGTCCACGGGGCTTGTTTTGCAGGTCGAAATTTCCAGAACGAAAACGTTGGAACAAAAAACGCACTGTGTGTGTACAAAAACTTTCTTTTGTACACACACAGTCATCCATCCTTCGAGCCGTTTCGGCAGCACTGGTGCCACGATGGAACTCGTACTCGTAAATAACGCGATATTTCAAGTTTTCCATTTTACCAGCGTCAGGCAACTCCCAGTTGTCTGGCATTTTGCTGAACTGGACCTTTTTGGCGCAGCCGCGGGGCACACTATGTATGTAATTGTTTTTATTAAATTATTTTTCCTTATACTTGTACATTGTGTGTATCTGTGTGTGTCAAATAAACAAGTTTTCTTTCTTTAAAAGAGGAAAAAACAAATGAGTTACGGTTTTCCAAACACAAAAGCATGAGTAAATAGCTGTATAAATTTATAATTGGAATTCCAAACCAAGGAGGAGATATTTGAGATCAAAGTGGCCAGTACGACAAAACGCCAATTTCATAGGTAAGGAACTTATCTATACCAATATTATAAAGAGAAAAGATTTTTTTGTTTGTTTGTACCGAATAGGCTCCGAAACTACTAGACCGATTTTAAACATTCTTTCACCTATGGAAAGCTACATTATTCCCGAGTGACATAGGCTATAATTTTGACGGGAGGTCCTTCTTCTATCGATATTATGTATGCTTCACTGTCCAACAATACTATAAAACAGTATGATACGGGATTAAAAAAGTGGCTCTTTTTTTGTCAGGCTCATAACGTTGATTTTTATGAAGCTTCTGTTCCCAATGTAATGTATTTTCTTACATTGCTTTTTAATGACGGAGCCAAGTATGGGACTTTGAACAGCCATCGATCAGCTTTGTCTCTAATAATTGGATCAAAAATTGGATCTGATGACACAATTAGTCGTTTATTTAAAGGTTTCTATAAACTAAGACCACCATTACCGAAATACAATGAAACCTGGGATCCTTCTATTGTGCTTAATTATTTATCTAATTTATATCCCAACGATGAGTTGGACTTGGATTGTCTTGCCAAAAAGACCGTAACCCTAATCGCATTAGTCACGGCTCACAGGGTTCAAACAATTTCGAAAATAAATATTAAAAATGTTTGTATTCATTCAAATCATATCTCTATTAAGATTCCAGATTTGATCAAAACTTCACGTATTGGTTCAACACAGCCTTGTCTACATGTACCATTTTTTACTGAGCGACCAGAAGTTTGCCCAGCTAACGCACTTAGGTCGTATTTATTAAAAACAGCGTCAATTAGAGCTGGGGAAGAATATCTTTTTATTAGATCTAAAAGCCCTTATAAGGCTGTATGTTCGCAAACTTTAAGCCGCTGGATAAAGGGTGTTTTATGTGACAGTGGTGTTGATACAAGTAAATTCAAGGCCCACTCCACCAGACATGCGTCTACTTCAGCAGCTATTAAATCAGGCGTCTCCATAGACCTAATTAGAAAAACTGCTGGCTGGAGTGGGTCTTCATCTGTATTTGCCAGGTTTTATCAAAGACCAGTGTTAACAGACAATGTCAGTGATTTCGCTTTATCGGTTTTAAATTTATATATTAATCATTTATAAATTGGTTATTGTACCATGTACTTATTAAAATAATCATGCAGAATTATTATTTTTTGTTTAATTTGTTAATAATTTTGGTATTGTAAAACAGATTTAAACATTTATCTATTATTATAATGTTTATCAAAACTAAGTTTTATTATTATTTTTTTTTTTTTATCTCACACATATTTAATGACATTCTCACATACAACGCATTTTAAGGCTTTCAAATTCTACATAGTTTTCTTGATCTCGAGGACAGAGCAGAGTGTAATTGATGATTAAACGAACTTACCTGAAGTGAAGTTCGATCCCAATTACACGAAGGCTCTGTCCGAAGAGATCAACTCCCACCCAGTCCCGTACACTCATGATCACTAGATCCATGAGACCCCTTATGCGTTTTATGTATGTGAGTGTCATGACCATGGATCCCGTTCCCTTTACTTTAAAATAAAAGATTTACCGAGAGGGCACCACTAGTTGTTTCATGTTTTTTGCTTATCTTGTTGATTTCAAATTTAGTGGTTGGATAGCAGTACCTGCGCGATAGAGATAGAAGATTTGCCCGGAAAATAACCAGATCTTTTTTAAGAAGATGTCGTGCTTGCATTGCCGTCGAAGGAAGGCAGTTTGAACATTTAATGTAATAAAAAAAAATTAAATCTGATAATTTGTTTTTTTTTTCTAAGATGAGAAATCTGGTCCTGACTTAAAGTAAAAAGGTTGAGTCACTATCATAACTTTGCTCTTAAATTACGTAAAATTTCGATTTCTTATCTCGCTCACACTTCGTAAAATGACTCTCTCCGTCTCTATCGAACTAGAAACGGAGTTTAGCAAAGCTTTAGGTAAGCTAAAGTATTTTAAGGAAGTATGGACATTTTGGGTAAAAACCGATACTATTTACAAAAAAAAAATTGACCAATTATTAAAAACGTAATCTAGCAAGTGTTACACCATTTTTGAATCCTTATTAAATGCGCCAATTTTTCATGTTACTTGCCAAACTAGCGTAGTACATTTTTTTTTCAGTACAGTCAAAGTTGGGCGAAACAGTAAATTTGAATAATTTGGTTTTGAAAAAGTTTAATTTTCTTCTAAGTAGGAGGAGTTGGCTTTAAATTTTAGGCAAAAATCTACACAAGCATTATTCAAGATTACATAATAATAAAAAAAACCGGCCAAGTGCGAGTCGGACTCGCGCACGAAGGGTTCCGTACCATTTTCGTAAAAAACGGCAAAAAAGTTACGTTTGTTGTATGGGAGCCCCACTTAAATATTTATTTTATTTTGTTTTTAGTATTTGTTGTTGTAGCGGCAACAGATATACACCACCTGTGAAAATTTCAACTGTCTAGCTATCACGGTTCATGAGATACAGCCTGGTGACAGACAGACAGACAGACAGACGGACCGCGGAGTCTCAGTAATAGGGTCCCGTTTTTACCCTTTGGGTACGGAACCCTAAAAAATGATAAATTATGGGATTTGTAGCAATTGGAGTTAAAGAACCATTACAGGGATTGATTTTTTTAGTAAATTTTTAAAGTGAACATAATTTTTTAAAAACATGAGATAGATTTTTTTTCGTATTTTTCTGAGAACTGTTATAACTTGGTCTATCACCCATTTACGGCTTGACGTCGATTTCTGGGACACCCGGAGGTGGGCGTTAGACATGCTATTTATGGTTGTTTATTAGGTGTGTTGAAGATAATATTAAGATTTACGAAAAAAAATAATCTCAACTCATAACTTTTTATTTACTTCGGACCCCACTGTGAAAAAAAAAAATACTCTACCGAGAAGTGACCCATATTACAAGTTTTGGCACATTAGGGGTTCTAAAAAGATATTACACATGGCTATGCGTGGCTTTGATATCTTTCGAGGACGATCTTTCGTAGCAAGGCCAAAGTTAACCCAACCATAAAACTCGGTTAGGCCTATTTAACACCTTAACTGCCAGGCAATGAGACACAATTGAAAATGTATTGTTTGTCGGTCACTTGGCAGTTAAGGTGTTAAAAATAAACTCTGCAGTTAAATTATAACTCTACAGGGGTTACCCTTAAGGACCTCCCGTAGAACAATTTTTTACAGCTGATGACCCTATCTAACCCCTAGTTGCGTTTGATCCACGACTTTTCTTGTATATATATATACAAGAATTGCTCGTTTAAAGGTATTAGATAGATAAGCAGAAGTAGGAAGTACTCCATGTCTTGTGATTTCATAAATATCGACTTGATTAGGTAACTAAGATCATCCAAAGTATCTTGATTTTACAGCTTCAAGGTTAATTATGAACATTAGAATTCGAATGAGCTTACCTACACAGTACATTGAGATCAAGGTAATGTTGGAGTAGGAACGGGTTGTCTATTAACGTAGGAGGAAGTATAAACTCGGTTTAAGAAAAAACATTTAATTAACTTTACAACAGCGTTGGTATAAACAGTTGCATGATCCGCACATTACATTTTTCACAATATATCCTAAACAGGGAACACGTTAAATCACGGAATGTGGCTTCCAACAATGTATTTGAACCATTGAATAGCCTCAGTAATAGACTTGGAACTGTCTACAAATATTACAAACAAGTCGGACAGAGTATATTGTCTCGTTTTGATTGAATCGTTAAGTAGGTGTGGTTTACGTTTGATTGTGACACAATACATAATATTGTTGATAAGTAGGCAACCAGATTTAACTTATACAGATATACACATCAGATCTCATCAAAGATTTAGAATGCGGAATTACATTCTCAATAAATATTTACAATATATAAAATAAGAACATCAGACAAATATACAATATCGAATCTTCATATAGGTAATGTAGTAATTCTAAACTTGTATAAACAATGTTATTGCATGTATTAATAATGCATAGTTCGGGCAGTTAGCTATAAATAATAATATACACGAATGCAATGTGCACACAGAAGCAGAATTTACAGCTGACGATGAAGAGATTCACCATGAACACGCGGGATACGCGTGGCGCTCTCACTAGTACTATACCTGCATTATTGTACATTGAACAGTCTAACATATTAGGTGTCTAGGATCTCTACAGGGGTTACCCTTAAGGACCTCCCGTAGAACAATTTTTTACAGCTGATGACCCTATCTAACCCCTAGTTGCGTTTGATCCACGACTTTTCTTGTATATATATATACAAGAATTGCTCGTTTAAAGGTATTAGATAGATAAGCAGAAGTAGGAAGTACTCCATGTCTTGTGATTTCATAAATATCGACTTGATTAGGTAACTAAGATCATCCAAAGTATCTTGATTTTACAGCTTCAAGGTTAATTATGAACATTAGAATTCGAATGAGCTTACCTACACAGTACATTGAGATCAAGGTAATGTTGGAGTAGGAACGGGTTGTCTATTAACGTAGGAGGAAGTATAAACTCGGTTTAAGAAAAAACATTTAATTAACTTTACAACAGCGTTGGTATAAACAGTTGCATGATCCGCACATTACATTTTTCACAATATATCCTAAACAGGGAACACGTTAAATCACGGAATGTGGCTTCCAACAATGTATTTGAACCATTGAATAGCCTCAGTAATAGACTTGGAACTGTCTACAAATATTACAAACAAGTCGGACAGAGTATATTGTCTCGTTTTGATTGAATCGTTAAGTAGGTGTGGTTTACGTTTGATTGTGACACAATACATAATATTGTTGATAAGTAGGCAACCAGATTTAACTTATACAGATATACACATCAGATCTCATCAAAGATTTAGAATGCGGAATTACATTCTCAATAAATATTTACAATATATAAAATAAGAACATCAGACAAATATACAATATCGAATCTTCATATAGGTAATGTAGTAATTCTAAACTTGTATAAACAATGTTATTGCATGTATTAATAATGCATAGTTCGGGCAGTTAGCTATAAATAATAATATACACGAATGCAATGTGCACACAGAAGCAGAATTTACAGCTGACGATGAAGAGATTCACCATGAACACGCGGGATACGCGTGGCGCTCTCACTAGTACTATACCTGCATTATTGTACATTGAACAGTCTAACATATTAGGTGTCTAGGATCGTTTATTTTCAATAATATCGAAATTAATCATAATTATAATAACTTGTAGTTTCTCTTACTTAAAACTTGTAAACTTGATCACACCTATTTAAGGAACCGAATTAGTTTTAACGTCATGGATGATTTGTTGTGTTCCAGGAATGCTTTTGAGTAGAACTTAACTATTAACATACTTGATATTCTTTTCAGCACACAAATTATATGTATTTATTATTTTTTTACATATTGATTCGTAGGTTCACGTCTTGTTCAAGTACATTATGTTTAATTGTTCTCCTTATTCTATTTATCTAGTTATCCGTCACAAAATTTGATAAAATATAATGAGATGATAAAATTGTTTAATGCAGATGGTGACTGTAACGTTTTCTCTAATAAAGATAACGGTTTCACAGTAATGATGACATGATTAATGATTAAAATGTAAGCAACATTGTATGTGGTGGATGTCAGTATGGTAACATTTTGAAGGCACTTTGCAATTTACATGAATGGACATACAACAATCAGTTGCAACAGTCGCGTCGCGTCCTTCCACTCGCCTCACTAAACTTTCATAAATCTCTTTGAACATTAAAGTTATTTGTGCAACATAATTAGGATTTCAACAATGTTTCAGACTGTGGTTTCGTAGTTCTACAAGGAACGACGTATTGGACAGATCTGTTTGTGCGCCACTTTCTGTTCCAAGAGGAGCAGTCGATAGACTGCGACGACCTGCTGTTCTTTGTGAGGAAGCGACACGTGAAGGGCTCCTCGCGCTACCTGCCCAAGTACGAGGTGAGTTTGCATCTGCACTTCAGTCACTCATACTTGTAGCAATGGTTAAATATCGCAAGTGGGGGCAGTACCCTGAGTGTGTGCGACACCGGCCGCGGCAGGGTGATTCACTGCTCGTTCGCTGCGTATCAGTATCAGTAAAGCAATCACTGTCACATTAGCATTCATCCACTATCTATTGCTTGTGATTGTTCCGCTATCTACGGTGGTTAGTTATCGCAATTTTGATTATTTGTATCATCATCTGGTTGCGATAACTTATCGGATGGGATTCTAGTGAATTATTACCAGCTACGCGTCATTTTCAACTCTCATTGTAAACTTTCTCTAGCGCCCGAAGTTTTCTGATGGAAACTAATTAAATATTGGAACTAATATTCAAGTGTCGAAGTGACTGTTTGTATGCGAAACAAAAGCGGTTGCATAACGTGCTAATCTCGAGCGAAACAGTAACAAATTGTGAATGATGGTGAACATGCAACAGTTACCAGTCTTGCTTTAATCTGAAATTTGCTGCAAACTATCGAAAACTTATCAATGGCTTTGTGGAGCATGTTGTAACGTTATAAATGTCGCCCGTGACGGTGACACTCATACCTGGCTTCTCGACTTGTCTTGTTTATTTTGTTTGTTCTTGTTAGAAAGACAATAGATCTAACTCTATGTATGTGTGATATTTAACGATATTCAATGACAGCAGGTAAAGATAATAATTTGCGTATCTATTTCGTAATACAATCATTAAATGAATAGTTTGTTCGTGCGTGTGGAATGTAATAGTGAGTGAATGTGGGTGCCGCTGGAAGTGTACTTGCTCGATTTCGTTTGATTCCTAATTTAGCACCATTTTTGATGAATGTTACAAATTCTAAATGGTAATGTTTGGAATACAAAAAGTATGCATTAACAACAGTTAAGTATGTACTTTATTTTAAACAATATAAAAATATTATTTCTTATAGTAGGCTGCTGGTACAACAACTACATGTACTGTCGCTAGGGCCGCGACACTCGCGACTCGCGACGCACGCGGTGGCGCGGCCGCGGCGTACATTCGTTCGTTTCCAACTATACATTAATCACAGTATATTTTTCTAATAAATACTTAGTAAGTTTTTAGATTCGAGGTTTTTCAATAACCACTTATAAACTATACAATTTACAAAAACAAAAATTCTATCAACAGTTGACAGTACATAATTGATCGATTATATTTCTTTGTCAAATAAATCAAATCTTACAATTATATTCAACAATAAAAGCTTACGAGGTTCACTTTCTATAAGACTGTTTGCGATAGTTGTGAGGAAATAAATATTATGCTCACTTGGCGAATTATCACATTTCACACGCAGCGGTCGCCCAGAGTTCACTTGGTTCACGCGATCGTTCACGTTCATAAGCACAGCCGAATAGTAGGTACAGTGCCGAGCGACCCCGCCGCACTCTCACCCACGCCTGTTACAGACCGACGTCGAGGTGTTCCGCAAGGACTCCAAGAAGCTGCCCATCGGCGATCCGGAGATCGACTGGGAGGAGACGGTCTACCTCAATCTGATCGTGCATCAGTTCGACTACACGCTAACGCTGGCCATCTGCACGCGGACCAGCCCCAAGGAGCTGCAGGTCCTCAAGCGGCACTCGCAGAAGGTGAGCGTCATACTCGCTCCGGCGGCGGCAGCGTCGCGCGCGCGCGTCACTAGCTGAGCCGGCTGAAGAGCTTGGTGCGCGGCCACGGCAGCGGCCAGTCGTAGCGCCGCGGCACGGGCCCGCGCACGTTGCGCTCCAGGTACGTGAACAGCCAGTACCACCACTCGCGCTGCACCATGTAGTGGTTGTAGCCGTTGCCGGCGCGGTGCGGCGTCACCAGCAGCGAGTGGAACGTCCAGAACAGCCGCGTGGTCACGTAGTACGCGATCACCACGTCCACCGTGTAGTGCCCGTGCGCCAGCAGCACGAACGACACGCCCATCAGTGCCGAGCCCCACATGGCCCAGTGCATCGGCCACAGCTTCTTGGGCGAGTACTCCGCTACGATGAGGTAACTTAGCACGAGGACCATCGTGTGTCCCGAGTATATGTAGTCGCCACAGTACGTGTGCTTGCCGTTTATCGACAATCCGAAGCCAGATATTAAGTAGAACATTCTCTTGATGACTAGTAGCGGCGTAGTGTTGTTACTCTTGGGGCTGCAGTAGTACGTGGTGCTGGACACCGGCAGCACGGTCACGAACATGGTGACCGACCGGTACAGGTACAGCAGGCCGATGATGAAGAACAGGCGCCGCGCGACGATGAACCGGTGCTTGTGGAACACCACCACCAGCATGGCTACCGTCGTCGAGATCATGATGAGGTACTCGGACACCGCTAGGCCCCAGTCTCTCGCGGTGACGTTGTCTAGTATGATGTCGTTGAGCGGCGCCGTCGTATTTCTGTCGGGCAGTCGTTCGTGCACTAGTGACAGCGACATCATGTTCACACAGACGCACATGAACAGGAAGAAGAATGATATAATCGTTTTCCATATCTCTTTGGGGTATCTTTCCTCGCGCACGGCGCCGGGCGGGATCTCCACGATGAAGTCGCCGGCGTGCGTGCGCTGCGGCGAGTGCTCCCCGTCGGGGTCGGACTCGTCCGTAGTAGGCTGCGGCGCGTCAGTCTTGACGGCGCGCGCCAGCAGCGGCTGGCGCTGCATGAGCTCGGCCTGGCTGGGCATGTCCGCGGGGCGGCGCTGGCTCTGGTCGCTGTGTCGCGCCGCGTTGTTGTTCAGGTCATTCCGCTTGAGGCGCGCCTCGAAGTTGATCCCCTTGATGTCGTCGTGCGCGGTGTGCGCCGCTATGTCCACATCGCAGCGCGGCGGCGTGGCGGGCGGCTCGGGCGGCGGAGAGGGCGCGCGCGGCACCAGCGCTAGCTGCTTGTGCGGCTGCTCATTGGCCAGGTACACGCGCACCGACTCGACCAGCGGCTCCGCGAAGTTGATCTGCTGTGGTGGCGACGGCTCCTTGTCTGGCGACCGTGATGAAATCGTCATCCAATCACCATTCGGCTGGATCGAACCTGGAATACGGAGAAAAATCGTGTTAGTTCATTTAATTTAGTTAATTAATACTAACGTGATCTTTCCTGGCATCATTAGCTCAAGGAAAGGGAATAGTAATTCTTCTATACAAATTAATAGCCATTGAAACTTCATGGCAATTCTCACTTAATGTTTACTTTACAAGGTTCCGTTTATTCAATTCTTAGCCGTCATCTAACCATAATTGGTTGAAATTAGAATATTGTTGAACATCAACGTAACAATTATCGGCGATGTTTATTATCTATGGGTTTTGTGGTGGTAACCTAACTGAGTTACTGTTGTATCTTAAACAAATAACGCGAAGTAGTCGTTTTGCTTGGTTGTTGTGTAAATTTAATATATCTGTTTCTAGAAGATACGTCGTAAACAAAATAAGTCCGGCAGCGCAGGCACGGTTCAAAGACCGAGGGGGATTGCGCGGTGAGCGGCGCGGCGCGGCGGCCGGGCGCCCCTCCTCGTATTGTCAGATGATGATAATTAGCCGCCGCTGTTTGTTGTGCTCGTGGTGAGCGGAGTCGCGCTGGAGCCCGACCGTGCCGCCCCTCGGCGGCTCGGCGAACGATCATCGCGCGGCCCACCAGATTGCAATTTACTTACTACACTAGCAGTCACACATAGATCGCCCCCGACGGCTGATTTCTCTTTGGGCACTTATTCCGCGAGTTGTTTTGTTACGCGTATAGAAAGCTCGTTAGTAGGGACCGTGTCCCGCTTTATGCCGACTTACCCGATCAATGTGCGAGCCGTCATTCAGCGGGAACGCGGGGTCTCATCGATTGGATGTCCCGGTCATGATATGCGCCAGATAGAAAGCCGGAAAGCCAGCCTCGCATCCAGTAAAATCACAAGCACGTAAACGAGGTCGAAATGGAAAACGATATGCATATACACTTCACTGCACGGCTAACAGAATTGCACACACAATAGGGCGTTCGAGCTTCTGTATACGAACGAACTTGCATTCACATAGATGTTTACTACACTGTGGGAAGGCCTCGGACGCGATAACACAAAATAATATTTTATTACTCGTCGGGTTTGGCCGCTGCGAGCGTGCGGGTACAGTGGCGGCCGCGTACTAGAAAAGATGGAGCACTGGTTGGCTTCGGTCCGCCGGCGCTCGGGTGTCGTCGGGCGGGTTCGCGCACACTCGGCTCAATGGAAGCAATTACGCACGGCGGTGACGTCACAGCGAGACGTTCCAGTCCCCCACTTCGCGCGGGTGCGGGTGCACCGGGCTCGCTGTCGACTGTCGAGCGAGGAGCAAAGCAAACAAGCCGGCAAGCCCGCTGCGCCGACTAGACTAGCTCAATGAAATATTTAACATCGCATTTCATATAATTTACAATGATTTGACAGGTCCCAAATGGTTTACGGAGTTTGGGCGAAGAGTTTCGAAATTAAGTTGTGGAACAAAATCCCTAAGTCGCATTTCTATAGAACAGTGACCTTTTTGGCATAGTTTCAATACCTTCTTGAAAATTACTGAGACCTTATTTTAGGACTTGATATATTTTGTACAACGATAAATTGTTTAAGGATGATATACCTGAAATAAATAAAATACTGTTTTATCGTTGGCGAAGCGCTAATTCTTAGGTTGAACATATACTTATCACTGAGCACCATGGCATTCTCTATTCTCTGAGCCTACACCGCCAGCGTTGTTTTTAGTTGATGGTGTCGCAATAGGTTTCGTTCCCAGCCGTTAGGAATGTACCAGTGAGGTGTGGGTTTGTAAACCGGCTGTGGACGAGTTCACGATTGGAGCGTATGATGCCCTTAACCGCGGGCTATCGATGGTTCTAATTTTAAGGTTCCTCTAGTCGACGGCACGAACTATTTTGTGCGCGAGGTTAAAATGTATGCTATCCCATCCGACAACACGTGCTAAAGAGCTAGATGCTGTGATGAGCCAAGTTAGTTCGCGTACGAATTAGCACTTTTGCAAATTTGTATCGAAATGGGTGATGATTTAGGACGAAAACGAGCGCGAGACCTTTGGGAGTCATGAAAAAATGATTGATTTAAATATTTTCAAAATAAAATTATGTGCATTGTTGAATTAATAATCTATCCCTGTATGGAGCCCGTTTTGCAATTTTCCTTCTTCTAATGGTATTTATTTCCTCCCAAAGATGCGTTAAAATTAGTGTTGAAAAATGGAACTTTCGAAGCTCATAACTTTCAAATGTATATTTTTTTTTACTTTTTTGTTTGCATACAGGGCTAGATAATGATGAGACAAATTGATATATTTTTTTTATTTTGAACGTACATCGTCAAACAGTGGAGTAATCGCTAGACTACGTTTGTATGGAAGAATGTTCGACTAGTGTAACCTCGCTTTATATCTGCCGTGATATAATTGAGAATATAATGCTTTAATTTCAAGGCATTTATTGCATTAGTGTTTCCTATTTGATCAGACAACTTATTGACAGCTGCTGCGGGCTTTCGATTAGTCTCAGAAGCCAGAGATCAAACGAGGGTCCCATTACAATGTGGGGCTCTTGTATACCATGCTTTTCTTTTGTTGCATCGTTGCACAGTTTTCTACCCTTCTTAAAAGCTTGTTCCCGTATTTTGAATTGATTTTTGCAAAATCTGACCGGATTCAGGACTGTTGTGGAGCTACCGGAGAAATGCCTCAAAAATCACGTTGTTCCATCCAGGTATAACTGCGTTTTTTCGGCGAAGGTATTCTTCCAAAGTCTAATGGTAATACATACGTCATATTGCGGATAACATACTATCATGCTTCAGTTTGACCTCGTCTCAATAATATTACCATTAAGTGACTAATTAAGCTGCTTTAATGATGCAACTGGTATTGAAGTTAATTCGTAGAAGAATAAAGAACGCGTAATTGTGGTCAAGCTCAATTACTAGTGTATGTCTAGCCACGTTATGTTTTTGAGTGCAAGTAGGTAACAGGTGCACAGCCTATTGTCAATATTTGTGTGGAGTAGTGTTTGTGTGCAGAAACGTGCAACATGCGTTTCTGGCTGGATTTGGGTCAAGGTGTTCAACTGGCGGGGCTACCTGGACGGAGACCGGCGACACTGCGCCGACCCACATCCAGCCGATGTGATCTTTTGCTAACAGTTCACAAGCCATCAGGTGGAAAATCAAAACAGACGGTTCAAAACATGCCAGTGACGCGAAGCGATGCTGCAAGGTCGAGCAGATTGCAGTTCACTTCGCAGTGGCAGAGGCGATAGTTTGGACTGTTAACTACCTCGATGAGTTTTTAAATAGTCCTTGTTGTTATACTACGTTTCATCTCAACGAACAATAGAATTGTTCGTTTTATGACAATATCTATATTGTTTGATAAGTCGCTGTCGTAAATTAGTGTTGCTGAAAATAATGTCTTCATTTCTTTGAATTAAAGGATAAATGGTTTGTCAACAAATATTGGAATCAATAGGAGAATGGGATCACAAGTGTGAAGTGACTCCGTGTGTGTGTGTTTCGGTTCGGATTCCGTGCGAATGTGTAGACTAGACTTGGGCTATTCGTACTAGACGCCCAGCACAAATACACGTGCCTGGATTATCTGTCATCAAAGACATCTCTCTCAGGAGTTTCTGGTACTTGATTCTCTTATCTGTATCAGATGTGAAGCTCCAGTATTTGTATCTACGATCCTTGGCAGCCATATTTTCATACTTAAAAGAGAAATGGGTCAAGCGGTGGGTGATATTATTCAGTAGTATTTCAAGAAATCAACTACGTAATAGAACCCTCGATCGTTCGTCATAGCTCTGCGTCATCTACATTTTGTCGGCAGCTCAATATTTTTTGTCTTGAACTATCGCTGCTCGATGCAGGTATTCTGAATGCAGATTTTACTCTCCGCATATTTCACAATTTGTTTGAGAGAACCGGCAACATCTCTGGGAACATTACGGCAACTATGTACCGTTACAGAAATAGATCTGTAGTATCAATACTGTAAATAGGTAACAGTAATCTAGCCTGGAAATATATAAATTACTTCAATATATTAATTACTGGAAATAGCTGTGACAATAGCAATTAGATTACTAATTATGCATGGAATGGGATTTGCCTGCTGCGGTCAACAGATACCAAAATGTGGTTAGTGGTTTATTACAAATATTCCATATATTTATGACGAATATTTTACCGTAAAATTAACTAAGCTAATTTATCTAGAGGGTGGTTGTACCGAGTACATCTGCAGTTGCACTCAGTTGCCACACTCGGCCTATCTGCTGAGGATGTCCGAGTTTATTCATGATTCTCGTTTTGTCCTATTATACGTCTTTCGTTTTATAGCATCAGGATTAGTTAGCAACGCCTACTGATTGAAATAAAACGCTTAATAAAAAGTAGTCATAAATATTTATATGCTCTTGTTGATATTACGACCGGTGCCATTGCCATCGCGGGTAGAACTTGGATGAGGCTGACACAGGAACGTGGGATTGGCACAAGAAGAGAGCTCAGCAGTGGCCGAAGTCTTTGGATGCTGATGATGATATGATGTGATGTGTGTGCAGGTGTACGCGTCCCCCAGTCGGCGCAAGATGGACACGAAGGGCGAGGGCGAGGAGATGACATACCCGCACATCTGCTTCATGGTCGACAACTTTGACGAGGTCAGTCAACACTAGGATATATATCTATACTAATTTTATAAAGAGAGACGGCGAATTTTGTGAGTATGTGTATCGTCTAGGTATTCCTTTGAAACACTGCATCAAATTCAAAAAAATATTTCACCATTTAACTGGTATATTATTACAGATAGAAATATGCTATATAGTATGTTTATACTGGCTTCTGCCAGCGGCTTCGCCCGCGTGGATGTCGAAAATTATTCCAAGGAAACATATCCCGGAATAAAAAGTAATCCTATGTGCTATCCCTGAATATCATCCAGATCCGTCCAGCCGTTTTAGCGTTAAGAAGTAACAAACATACATACACACTCACAAACTTTCGCCTTTATAATAGTAGTGTGATAAGCCGAGCAGAGCTGCGGTGGACCGCTTATGTCTCTCGTTTTATGAGGAGCAGCCATTCTAGCGTCCAACTATATACATTTAAGAGTGAACAAGCTCGATATTCAGATGCTCACAGCTACAGCATGTCATTCTAAATGGAGTCATAATAGGTGACTCGATGAGCATCTGAGTTGTCCAGGTCCACCTACATCAAGGTATGATGCAGCTTATTACTGTCACAGATGACTTAATGTACTGTGATCGTGACGTGTAGTCGAGTTCCACATGAGATACAAGAAGATATTGTAGGCCTTGATTGTTTACTTTATGTTGTTGTAACACATTATCTTTCGGTGAGCCATAAGTGCAATAACGCTATTGGATTGATGAATGGTGTCTTTGAGAACAGCTCTCGTGTATAGAGATATTGTTGTTGTATGTTATTAATGTTCACGGCTATTAATAACAATAATACCGCCACTAGAAACGGTCACTGCGTAAATATTTGTATGTATGATCTCATTAGTACGATAACATTAGATTATAACTTTATAGGTATGAAAGTTTAATGTAAGCTAAGTAAGATAGATAACTGCTCATAATTATGAATCGTCAGTTCCTAATGTAGTTAAATCACATCAAATATTGCAAAATGCATATTTTTTCCGCCTATAACGTTTGGCAATCGCCCAAGTGCAACACGTGATGTTGCTTCCTTATTTTACAACTATAGGTATACAACAGTACATAATGAATATCTATAGGAAACAACGTAAACACTATGTAAAAACCCGACTGGAAGAGAACTAAAAAGCTGTAAACAAGAAAATATATGCTGGGCAAAAAAAAAATATGTTTCCTCCGACTGGATACATTTTTTTTTTATAAATTATAGGCTCGACTCCGGCAGGGTATTCCACTACTTAGCTGTACGCATAATGAAAGCACATATTCGCGAGCTGACTGACCACCTGGTTAACTTTTTTTATTTACAACTTTTTACTTATCAATATCATTTTCTTTTGGAATTATTTATATACATTGGTATGAGTGGTATATATTTCTGTAATCACCTCTTAAAACCCTTCATTTTGATAAAAGAAACCCACACGATGAGTCGGGGGAAAAAAATTGGGACCCGCACAACATGGCGCCCAAAACCCCCATGTTTGTATTTTTTTAAACTTCACCTATCTAAGGACACTTGGGCGGTCAAGACATATCTAACGATGTATTAATTATATAAATCTGTCTGGCGGTTTCAAAGATATGAGGTAATAAAGATTATTACATACCTATAAACATACATACAAGATACGTGCGAAAAACATAACCCTTGCCTTGCAGTGGGGTAATAAGGATATATAGCTCGGTAAACAAAATAAAGATAAATAGCGAGTGCTGGACAAAGTTATAGTTTGGTGTTAATACTTTTACTATCAGGAAGGAAGAATTAAGATTTCAAATAAAAGTAATACAATCCTGCAAGTCAAACCATAGTATTGCTGGTACAAGTGAATTATATACCTACATACTCCTAATAAAAACGAACGAAAACGAAAATACACGAACGATTCGTCTTCGGCGAATAAGCAAAGATGTTTATCTAAGGTGTGCCTCAAGGTTGGCGTTTGTTGCTCTTCAGAATATTCAGCAACAACATCCAACATGGAGGCGATAATTAACTTCTAAATGTTACTCAGAAACAATTTGCACGTAAAAACAGACGACGAGTAATGGGCTGTTAAAACAGTAATTATAGAATTCATTATACAGGCTCTTTGCTAATATTGCTTCTTTATTTGTCTGGTCAACACATGTATTCCCCGAGCTAAAACACTGTTAAATATAAATTCCTAAATCTGCAACGGCAAGTCATCCCTTGCCTTTATCCCAATTTGTCATCGCAGTACGTACGTACACAGAAGAAAGTTCGGTGTATACTTCTCCACAAACTTCTTGGCCGCCCTGAAGTTGGCTACAATGGCTGCGCAGTAGTAAATCTCACACAAAACAGCACTGCGCCGCGCATTGCGCATCGGATAGCCAACTATTCAGGGCGGCCTAGAAGTTTGGCGAGAACTATATATCTGTTATATTTCTTTCGTTGTAATGTTTCTCCTTTCTTTGACTTTGCGCATTCCGTATAGCCAATCATATTCTTACTTAAAGATTTCTTGTCACTTGTATTGCATGCCCCCCATTCCTTCGCATCACATGTAGGTACTAACGCTAGTACAACGAAATAAAAGACCACTATGCAGCCTTTGTTAAAAAGTTTACTATCATCGACAGCTGTATTGACTTGTTCAACCTACTTAGTAGATAAGCAAGTCTTCTTCATAAAAAATCGCTACGGGGCTCTGTCTGTGCACGAATATGATGATAACATGATTTGAATGTTACCGCTGCAGTATTTGATCTCGGTGACTTTGGTACGTTGTGTAGTGTGTTGTGTACTCATGTCGCCGGCGTTTGTTTGTCGTCTGTGCCTCAATTCTTTCCGTCGATAAAATTAGACTTGGCTCTGCGTTCGTTCACCGACTCTTTAAACGTCCGTCCTTTGTCTCCGTTTCTGTCGTCTGTCTTCATCTTGTCGCTGTCATCATCGGAGTCTTTCACAACAATGTATTCAGGACTACACGAGTCTAACGCGTAGTACTTAGATACCTGTTGGGCATTTGTAGGTATAGTTTTATTTTATAACCTCAAAGCCATAACTTTAAACTGTGAATGACAAAACGTTTATTTTTCTGATTATAATACAAAAATAGAATTGCTGTCTTGCTTGACTCATAAACATACTTGTGAAACTACAATTTGTATGCATTAAACTTGTTCCAGTTATTTCTGCATTGAAATGTAGCAGCTACTAGATAGCCAGGTATATCAGTCAAGCTGGTGCGATTAGCGTGTTATAACACAATTAGCTATTAGCAGCCACTTGACTAGTGATTATGTCATAAGTTAAGATGTAAATTGATTTATTTTTCTTCAAAACTTATAGCATCGCCATCAGAGCTGGTTTTATAAACAAAATGGCCTCCTTTATGGAATGTGTTCTGGCTCCAGCACCGGTTTCATGACGTTATCAGTGTCGTGCTTGGTTTCTATAACTCGAATACCTTTTTTACATTGCATATTAGTACAATCAATATCTGCTCTTGCATGCGAAAAGACTTGTTTAGTAAAACATTTTCTATACCTACCAAATCAATTTATAGCCATTTAATATGCTGATTTTTTTCTTGGTAATCTAATTTAAAATGCCATTCTGGAGATGATACTTCCTTGCATTCATATATTTTACTCTCGTTATGCAAGCCTATGAAATAAACATTACTAAAACAGCTGCAAACATTATGAAACCACGAAAAACTGCATTTGCAAAAGTTTCGCAAAAGATTTTAATTGTTACATTATTAATTTCGTAACCTTTGTGTTTGATTGCATAACGCTTCGGAACCTAAATAGTCAAAGCAATTAGTGTGGCTCATAGATAATAAATGAAACCGGCAAGCACGGATGCTGGAAGACAAAAGAGATAATGCGGTGACATGACATGTTCATTAAATAGTGTAAATGGGAGTCAGCTTGAATCCAGATCTTTCACGAAATAGCCAATTCCGTAGTTGACCGATACAGAGTGTTATCTGAGTAAGAACGGCGAAGCGGCGGTCGGCCGGCCTCCCACACCGCCGAGCGGTGGTTACGACGCGACCTTGCGCACGGGGCACTCTCGCCCGTTTGTTTGTTGTCGTCGTCAGTTGACCGATATGCAAGTGCCAACTCCACTATCGGATGTTTTGATACTTTACACATATTAAAAGATAATAATAAATACTTGAAAGTCCCTTCAATCACACGAGTCGTTGAGTTAATCGCACTCAATCACTGTTATCGTATCGTGTTGCTTGTTGCTTGATTGGATTTGATGCTAGATAACTTGATACCAGCAAGTGTATCAGCAATAAAAATCAATTGTTTTTTACAAACACAGTGTTCCTCTTAATTGTTCCGTTTGTTTACCTGGACGTTTGCCCATCAGGTTTAAAGTTTCCTCCTCTAGATGATTACATATTTCGCGGTAGATTCGCATCGTACGGTAGGTATAGTATATTTCTCGCCAAACTTCTTGGCCGCCCTGAAGTTGGCTACAATGGCTGCGCAGTAGTAAATCTCATACAAAAACAGCACCGATCCGCGCCTTGCGCATCGGAAAGCCAACTTTAGAGTGGCCTAGAAATTTGGCTATACACCGTGTTTGTTCAAACAGAATGTTGTAGTTTATTTCTGGAAATAGGCAACGAGTGTAGGCGCTGGAAATATCTTTCGCAGCTTCTCACCGTGACACAGTTTGTGATTTGTGTAAAATGGATAAGTTAACCTGTAAAGTTTTCTATTATGTATCCTGTGCTAATTTATGGTACCTGTGTGACAAAGATCTTTATGTATAAAAATGTTCAGACAGCTGAAGTTTTTGGTATATCTATCTCCGTTTTCATAATTTCAAATATTTCCTTGTACTACATACAGGGAAATATTTGTCATCATCATCAACATTTGAGCCAAAAGACGTCCACTGCTGGACATAGGCCGCCCCCAAGCGTTGTGCCACCCTTATTGATCGTGTGCTTTTTATTTCAATAAATTTAATTTATTTAAATAAGTACCTACTTAGGTAGTAAATTTTCCGTGACCAATTCTAAAGTAGATTTCAATATATTAGTAGGTTTACTACTTTTTTAATAATAATTATGCATATAATATATTTATCGGCCCACGACACAAGTGCGATAAGGAACACTTAAATAAATTACTTGTATGAATGGCCAGCTCTGACAGGTTCCATTTACTCTATGTCAACCACATAAAGGTTATTGTTGCAGCTCTCGAACAAACGGGTTCGGGTTTATTGAACGAGTAAATTGCACCGATACACAAACTTTTGATGATGAGCAATAAAGTCAATGAGTTTTATGGTGCCTATAGAGTTGATTCATTAGGAGACTGCTGCTGTTTATGTTATGTTTATCTACCTAGGCTGCTACAGGTTCCCGTACCTATCGCTAACACTCCTCGTGTGCTTTTTTATTGTCAAATGTTTATCCCAATATGATACAAAAATAAAAAGATGATCGCAATAGTTTGCGCTTTCTTAAACCTAGCAGAAAAAGAAACACAAGAATCATTAGATGACGTTTTGCGGAAGTAATTAAAAGCTGATGGTCGCGTCCCTGAACTCTAATATATTTACAGACGCTATTTTATCTAGTTCATTGTGAAGCGAAGCAACAATTTTGTGACATTGTTACGAGATGTATGGGCAATAAAATGTCTGACGGCGGGTGGTGGTCGGTGTGGCGCATGTCATGGCACGTGGGGTCCTGCTAAAAGTCACATTTCCGCACATGTGCTGGCAATACTGTGATTTATTGCTCACCGAAATATTTATCAAATTAATATTGCCATTATTGCCCTTGTTCTTTTATGACCAATTGATCCTTTGTGGTGATAATAAATGTGTGTGTGATTCTTTGATGGCATGATAAAGACATCTCATCTTAATGCGTTTTCAACATAACGTATTCAAGATTATATCAAAATAAGAACTTAATGATGCGTTATTTTAGTTTCAGCATCAGCTAATCAAACAGTCTGTAGTTATTAGGTCACCGTGCTTGCTTGTATGTATGTATGTGTGGTAGGTTCTCTCATATAGATTGACGCGGCACGCTGCCCCACTTACAGCACCCACACGAGCATTATACAATAAAAGGCTAAAGTAAAGGTCTTACAACAAACTAAATGTGTCACTTGTTAGCTTGCCAGCTTGTCTGAAAACACTTTCTGCAGTAAAATGAGTCACACACAAAAGGAAGACAACATTTCTTGCCAAAGCGAAGCGTCATTTTTCAGGAGCAAAAACATGGCGTAAGAATTTTAAATTAATCAATGCCTTTTAGAAAAAGACATCGATTACCTTTCTAAATTACCTGTCACATTATGCCGGATGATAGGCACAAAGACTATTCAACGGCTAGCTAGAGCAGCAATGTGCACAATTTCTGCTAAGGAATTGTGGAAACGAAAATTTATACCTATTTCTATCCCTATAGGGAAGTGTTACTAGTGACATTGTTTAAAATTGTTCCATCCGAGAGTGAAGGTGTGTGTGTGCTAGAGCCGGTTATCGTGCTGTATGTGCACCCGCTCGACTTACTGGCTCACTGGCAGCTCGATACCGCTTGGAAAGGCTCCAGGTGGCCCAATTGCATTGTGCTCCTATCGGCTTTTGGCTACAGCGCTTACGTATCGTGTTTACTTCACTACTTTTTGTACTGTGTATTGAGAGCAGCTTGTTTTTATCTAAGTACTGGTAAAGAGTGGCTCTCAATAACGATGAAGTAATCGTAGCAGTTTCCCAAACAATTACATTATTAACATTGATTCATGTATTCACCGAAGAGTCGAAGAGCCGTCACGTTAGTAATGTACGCATATCATATTTATCATACGTCGACGTCGTCGAGTGTTTACTGCGGCGGTGAATCATGCTGTGACGTCATCGCGAAAACTTGGACGACATCTCTGGCGATGTTCGCGGTTATATGCATCATAAAGTATGCAGGGCATGTTCTCACTATCCATAATATTAGCTAAAGGCTATGCTGCCTCAAGAACTGGACCACAAAGAAAGCCTCGAGAAGCTACATTCCGAACATCATCGTAAACATTCAACGGACCATCAATATTTTGCGACAAACGATTGTCGGTTTTGGCACGGCTCATCACTTACACAGCCCGTATTGACAACAGCCGGTGCTGTAGAGGCGGTTTTGGCGTGTATTGTATTGATCGGGCGTGAATCTGTGCAACAGTTTCGGGCGCGCTCTGGAGCGAACCCATCAAGCGGTAATTAAATCCGTGCACCCACCGCGGCTGCGGGGTCGCTATCGATCCACTTTTATGTCACTATGAAACTGCACTACGGCTCCAGAAGTCCAGACCTAACAACAGACCAGAATGATTGTCCCTAGGTATTGCCCATCCATGGTTGGGCTTGGGAATCGTCGTCGGCTAACTTGATGAGCTAAGAACCAGTATTTTACATGGAGCGACTGCCAGTCTAACGTCCACAACGCAGGAACTGGGTAAAACAATACCCTTTGGCAAGCCTAGTGTCAGATTGTCTGTTTTATGACTAGGGTAAAAGCCGGATAGTCGCCACACTTTTCGAAATAACTCTATATCTTCTATCTATATATATATAAAAGAAAGTCGTGTTAGTTACACTATTTATAACTCAAGAACGGCTGAATCGATTTGGCTGAAAATTGGTGGGAAGGTAGCTTAGAACCAGGAGACGGACATATGATAGTTAGGGTAGGGTAGGTAGGGTAGATAGGGTAGGGTAGGGTAGGTTAGGGTAGATGAATGTTTGGTGTTTTTTTGGCAAAACAAAGTTTGTCGGGTCAGCTAGTCTCTTAATAAAAAAAGCAAAATACTTTATTTGTAATACTGGCCGGTACTTTGGTTTGTATACAAGTAAAATTTAAAAAAACCCGCGACACATCGAAACCACCCCGATTCAAACAATAAAACGCCCATAACGGCTGAACTGATTTTATTCAAACATAGCTAAGAACACTCTCGACAAAATTACCTTTCAAACAAAAAAAAAAACTAAATCAAAATCGGTTCATCCGTTTAGGCGCTATGATGCCACAGACATATGCACAGATACACAGTAACACTCGTGAACTTATAACACCCCTCTTTTGCCGGCGGGGCGAAAAAAAACATTGTCTTGAATATTTCCAGAGTATTAGCGATTTTCGCGGACCTCTATATTTTGGGTCATCTACCCCACATCCATAGCTGCCTCATCATCATCATCATTTCAGTCGAAAGACGTCTACTGCTGGAAATTGGCCTCCCCCAAGCGTCGCCACACTGTCCAGGTCCATGGCCTAAGCTATGTAAATTATGTTTAACATAGATGCCTCGCCGAGAAACAGGGCAGCTACCCCGTAAAAACTTTGATCGCATTTTGCCTTCCCATGAAATCGCACAGAGACATGAGACATGATCAACTTGGTGATAGTTGGACAATCTTTTGATAGATTCATAAAATAAAATAGCATGCGATTCATCCGGGAAACTATCACTAAATAAATTAAAATCGGGGCAAATATACCCCAACCATCATGCAACAGCAACCATCCGGGTTTTACCCTATTCGTAAAGACTATCAAAGATCTACAAATGACGTCCGGGACCAACTGCTTAACTTAACGTGCTTGCCGAGCCACGAAAGAATCTCGCTTTATTAAGGTGGTCACCCATCCACGAACCTACCTCGGCTATTTAGCCACAAGCTCCTCTCCTCGCGACCTAACGTCACCTACAAAGGGTTTTAGCAGTACTTTGCACTAGACGGCTAATTTTCCAGACCTTGTGAACGTCTGCTCGGCTGTTATATTAGCGCCGCGCCTAGCATATTAATGAACCACTTGCACTTAGTTTGTAATTATTTAATTGTTGTTTATGTACGACAGCACCACAATATGTTCGATTACGATAATACAGAAAGGCACCAGCCACCTTCTTTGTAGTCGGTATCACCGGTCGCGCTTGTGTTAGCTAATAGAATATAATATACCGATAGACCAACGTAACGAATTATTTTTATTTTATAAAACTGATTTGCTTTTCCGCCAATACCCGCAGTCCGTTTATGGTCTGTTTTATTAGACAGACAGACGGCCAGTTGAAATTTTCACAGATGATGTATTTCGGTTGCGGCTATAACAAATAATACTAAAAACAGAATAAAATAAATAAAGTGGGGCTCCCATACAACAAACGTGTTTTTTTTAACGTTTTTTGCGATAATGGTACGGAACCCTTCGTGCGCGATTCCGACTCGCACTTGGTCGGTTTTTCAGTCCCGATGCACTTGTTTACTTTAGTACATTATATAAATGACTTTCAAGGGAAATCTTTCCTACATGTATTACGCCATGACATTTTATTCTTCAAAGCTCGCAAATGAAGGATAACAAGAAGCAGAAGTGAGCGTAGGCTCAGTCCTTGAACGGCGCGGCGGCGGCGGCGGTGGCCAGAAAGCCAGATAGACAAGCTCGGTGCACCGGCCACGGTGTTGAGTTACGTTCTCACGCTTTACGCTCACGCACTTGCATGCTTAATTAAAAGTCTTCTCTGCATGTGTATGCAACTTTGTAGTTACAGAACAAATACTTACTAGCCATTAAGATAGATATTAGATTACATATCATAAATGACTCTTGGTAAACCTAAGATTGCCTCAAGAAAAGAGTGGCCAATGCGCAGCAGTGGGCGCGTCAGGCTGTGGATGTTACCTCTCGCTTTCGGCCCTAGTTCAGGCCATGGTAAGGAGCGAGAGGGCATGGGAAGTTGTCACCTTCTTCTGCAAAACAGTAATGCTCGCGAAGCAGGAGGCAGAACGCGTGAGGGAGACGCCCTCACGCCTCTAGTCACCGCAGGAGCCGATTCCCGGCCACCGAAGGCGAGTAATGGGTAGCTCGCCGTCCGATAAGGACCAGGCCCGGATCGCGGATAAATATGAAAGAGAGTTACCGCGGCTCTGGCAGAAGCAAATGAAGGAACACTGGTGAGTTTTAGTCAGTAAAAGTCTAGAATGCCCTCCCGTTTCACCCAGAGTGGGCGAAGTCACTGGACGATTTATCACCCAGAAAAAAATAAAAAAAACTGTGGATGTTGAGGACGATGAAGCCTAAAGAGTCGCTTTAGCAATTGGAAGTCGCAAAAGATTGCAAATTATTCTGCTTAATCCATATCCTCTTGAATCGGAAGTTAGTTTCTATATTCTCTAGATATGCTATATATGCGGTTCATCATTCTATATATTATGTACACAGTTTGGCAATCGATTCATAAATAATACTTGTCGATATTATGTTAAGCATCCACGTGTGAGGTTTGCCAGGAAGTGTTCCTGCTATTTCTGCGAGCACTCGCCACCGCATCATGCTGCAAGCACCCACAGGTACTACAGTAAATCTCGCGTAACGTACGGTACAATGAACAGACCGCGAATGAACGACTCCACAGTGACGCAGATTCTACTCGTAGCTCTGCAAATAGATTATATTGTGGACATTCAGCCGTTATCTCGGCGTATGTTCATTTGCCTATTTCGCTGTGAATGGGCTTTGTGATTGGAAGCATGTGACGTGATGCCAATCTATTACTATTTGAATCAATTGACAGTATCATATTTAATTGCATGCCAACAAAATGGTAGATCTATCAAGTCCTAAACCGGTTTCTGAATTGAGTATTTGGAGTTAAGAACGTGTCAAACAAACTTTGATAGGTCTTCAGGCTAAAGTAGAATTTGACAAATACATACTCAACTTCAAATTCTTCATTCGGAAATCGGGAGTGACTTGGAAGCGAACAAGTTACTTAACGTTCGACCTTTGAAAAGTATTTGTAAAGTTTGAAATTTAACCAATTTCGTACAGTAGTTAGTAGTTCTTTTGTCCCCATTAACTTCGGGTCCTTCAGTATAAACAGTTTCATTATCAGTCATGTTAATTATGGAGCTGCGAGTTATCTGGCGACCTATATGCGGCTCATTGCTAGTCATGCGAAAGAAATCGTTGATTAACTGCGAGTCTGGATGTAGTTATCACGAACTTTGGAACGTGACACCCAATTACGTAGTTATTTCAAATAGTTTATTGTAAATGGATTTAATTAGCGGTATTTATTCGAAAACATCCGACATTTATATGAGTAATGAGATCAAGTGACTCACTGCCTTGTACCTAGTAGGAAGTTGATATAATAATGCCATAAATAAAGCTGGTAAGTTTTAATTAAGAATGTTGAATGTTAAAAACCTCGGGGAAGTATTGTGCAATCAACGCTTAGTACCCTTAGTTAATTAATTCTGTGCTACAATACAAAAATACCCACCTATCAATTTATCCTAAATTACTATCCATTAATCCAAACATTTTTAGCATGAGCACATGAGCACTCTTGGTTATTGAGGAATTAGTTGCTAATTTATTTATAACTCGTGCCTATAATAATCAGTTTATTTTATAAACCTACAAAATTGCATGTTCGCATTCAATATACTAACTGTAGGACTTTATACACTAATTAGAACAATAAGGATTTTTACTTGATCGATTAGTCAACTTGCATAACGTACTACGACGTATTGTGAGTACGAACAAGTTTTTTTTTTTTATCTAGAGTAAGTCAACGTTGGCTGGCAGCTTATTTAATCTGCACTGTTGGTTGAGTGTTGATGTGGAGTCATTCTGTAGGATTTACCTTCGTGTTGTTATCACAAATGTAATCGCGTCAGTTTCGCGACTATTCATGCACTAAGCCGAGATGAAAACAACACTTATCTGTGAAGACTCATTCTATTGTCACATTGTATTCAAATTCAGTCAAACTGAAGGCACACGCCAAGGTGAGGTCGGTCATTGTGTGCGTTCGTCCGTTTTTGTACATTATCTACTTCCAATTTTAGTAAACGCTAAGTAGCTACCAGCATTACACGATACCTTGACACTGTGTCAGGTGCAAATTACTTGTAAATATACTTTAGCTTGGAGTTAATAACATTTACGTAACACTTTTCTAAGTGGCGAATATGACATGTGAAACTACAGAATACTAATCATGTAATAACTAACCTATTTCTATGCATTTTAGTTCCGACCTTTGATTTCCCGGTGTCACAGTATAATATGGATGATATTTATACTGTGCCGGTGTTGAGTACTTGTAAGCTTGTAACACAACTCAAATAAATGGACATTTATTGGCTATGAAAAGGATCTAGTTGCACATAACAAGTAGGTAGTAAACCTATGATGATGACATCATGTCGGCTAGTTATAGTTATATGAGTAACGTTTGAAGTATTCGCGTTTTGCGTGATACGTTCACGGTGTTTAAGGGGATTAGCATATTTAAATTAAATTAAACGGCTTGGCTGACGATATCTCATTACCGTTAACTACATTTGCGTTCGCTGCTCACTCACGCTTTGTTACAATGTTGTTTTGTAGTTTAACTGTTGTAGACAACGAACAATATTACATGTAAGATAGATGTTTCAGTCGTGTACTGTACTATGTTATGCTGTGTTATGTTTGTATAATTTAGAAGAGTTGAGAGGATCACGTGTCTCCGTTCATGGAGTCGCACAATCTGACATTCAGGCGTTATCGCCGGATCAGTGCTAACTACCCAATGTGCCTCTTCTAAAGTTGTCCGTATAATATACTCGGGTTCGACGCTTCGCTTAGTTACGTAACCATCAACGCTAAGTTTGCTTTGCCTCACATTCGATAGAAAGAAGTTAGTCTGACAAAGAAATGCACTCGTTTCAGTTTCAGTTTGTACTATTCGATAAACATTATTTAAATACAGTTTTATGAATCATGTTTATTGAAAACTAGCGGAACTCCGCGGCTTCGCGCCGGTCAACTGGCTATCTATCTACCTACCCTACCTTTTTTTAGAACATTTATAGAGGAACAATTCCATCATACACGATATTTGCGTAACCGCAGCGCACGCAACGGCAGCTCTCAAAATGGAATATTTTTTCCCGTTTTGCAACATTTTTCATTTTATACTCAGCTCCTGTTGGTCGTAGCGTGATGTTATATAACCCATAACATTCCTCGATACATGGACTATCCAACACAAAAAGATTTCAGCTTTATAATATTAATTCTCACAAGTTCAGGGCGGCCCAGATTTATACATATACAGTATAGATTTACAAAAGTAGGCACTTACTGAAACTGAAAGGAGTTCAATTACTTTGCTTCGTCAAAACGTGAATTGAATAAGTGTAACCACATCCTGTGGTATAACTATTGTGGTCCGATGGTCGTATGGTGGATAAAGGTAAAGGAAAATCATAGAATTCTGCTATTAATTAATAGATAGTAGGTACAATTAGGTGAAACTAGAGAATTGTCCTCATTTAGATCATCAGTCTGTGAGTAGTAAATTGACCGGTCTTTCCTGTTATTGACACAATGTTCTTTGATATGTTCAAAACAATCTCGAGGCCAATGCTGATAGACTAACCATAAGCTTTAATAAATTTATTCCGTGCATTCATTGGGAAACATTGTTTACAGAAACATCTGACGTTCGCGAGAAATAGTATTAAGCAACCATAAAAATATTAAAAAAACAGATCATATGTATATGGATCTGTTGTGTAGCAACAGTTTCTCAACTTTGTTCGCCAATGAATTCCCCGGGGCTTAGCAACTGTCTGTCCGACGAATCAAATCGAGTGATCGATGTCTGCTCCCTTAGCTCGGCTCCAATGTAATGTATTTCTAATTGACTGCTGCTGGTTACTCGCTCTCTAAAGGAGCCTAATCTCATAATTTTCAATACATACCTACATAATATTTTTTTGCTTGTTATGTTCATAGCACAATCATAGTATGGTACGGTGTAGTGGGAACCCTTTAACGTTACAGATTGCTACCTACTCGTAACTCTGCTTTTGATTACAGGCAACGATCCCAAGATTGGATTTGAAATAATTATATTTAGATTTCGGATCTAAGGCACCCCAGCTGTTCCAAAGGTTCCACTACCCTCCTGTTCCTAAGGCTTTGTCTTTTGGTGCAGGTATTCTGCGACATCGTGGTGCGGGACGGCGAGATGGTGTGCGTGGAGTTGGTGGCGCGCGGCCGAGGCTGCGCCGCGCAGGCCGTCATCTTCCTTGGCTCCATTCGCTACGATATCCTCACCAGGGTCTACGACTCCAGGGTAAGTCACCACCTTCTTCTACACAGATATGGCAAGATACTACTATATTAGCAACTTCTTTCTGGCTAGTTTTGCTATTTCTGCCGAATATTGGTTTTCGAATAATTTGTGACTATGAATTCTATATTCTACCTTATAGAATTCACTATTTGTAAGTTGTAACTCTCTATTTTGGCCAGTAACTGGTGAAACCTTGTAAAACCGTGAGTAGGATTATTACTTCACTAACACAATTGTCGTGACGATGACTTTCGTTTCTTATCATGAATATCATGTAAGCCTGGCTTTAGCTGATTACAAGCAATAAAACGAACGCCGCGAACAATTACATGAATGACATATTAATGCCATGCGATGTGTGTGCCGCGACAATATGTGTAACGGTAATCAATACGAAACCATGAAATATTTTACTTTGCTTATGTTTCCTTTGAGTGTGACATGCTGTGTGACATTTACTGCGTAACCTAAGCAGCTACAAATTAAATATTTATAACATTTGAAAAAAAACTTGAACGAGATTGCGATTCAAGTTTTTTACTTCAGAATCCAAACGATTACCTACACAAAGTTATGAAATAAGATAGAAAATATTCCAAGCTATATTAACTAAAGTTTTTATCAGATTAGCACCCGATTTCGGTATCGAATGTTACCTACTGAGATTATTTAAATAGTACTCTGAATTAATCAAGAGGTAGCTTAGGCATGTATATTTTAGAACGGGTATATCAGGTTTCCGTTTTTGTGGTGAGTGTCGAGCTCGCTTCCTAAAGGCCGTGATCGGAGAGCGTCCACGGCAACAAGTGTCATGGCGACGACGGCCTCTAATTACCGGATACGGGCTGTTTGCTGCGGCCCCGGCTGTCCGGCCGGCTGATCCCAATCCCAGCTCCCCGGCTCAAGACACGTCCACACGACACCACATTTATATATTGGTTTTCCTTAACATCTGTACAAGGTTTATCGAGCACATCAAAGAGCTGAAGTTAAGTCCCAAAACGGGCTCCATCTAGTTCACAAGCAGCTTAAATCATGACATCAGACAAGTTGTAGTGTCTCAAACAATAGGAAAAGAAGAAATGTCGACAAACGCGCCCGTCTCGGGTGCCACGAGTCTCTTTGTTCGTGTGACAATGGCCGCGGCGCCCCGGGGCTGCGGGGCTCCGGGTGCGACGTGACAGCTCACACTCGCCTCTTCTGCACCGCCGCTCTCATACATTGTTTTGTTGACATAAACAAACTTTACAGCTTTGAAATCGGTTCCGCCAGCCGCAGCAAGCAGACTGAGGTGATGAGTCCGAGTGATTAGCAGTTCATCAGATACCTTTTCAACAGACAATTACTTAATTGTTGCCCGCTTACTGCTTTGTTTACTTTTTAGGGTTCCGTAGCCAAATGGCAAAAAACGGAACCCTTATAGATTCGTCATGTCTGTCTGTCTGTCCGTCCGTATGTCACAGGCACTTTTTTCCGAAACTATAAGAACTACGCTGTTGAAACTTGTTAAGTAGATGTATTCTGTGAACCGCATTAAGATTTTCACACAAAAATAAAAAAAAAACAATAAATTTTGGGGGTTCCCTTATTTGAAACTAAAACTAAAAATATTTTTTTTTCATCTAACCCATACGTGTGGGGTATCTATGAATAGGTCTTCAAAAATGATATTGAGGTTTCTAATATATTTTTTTTCTAAACTGAATAGTTTGCGCGAGAGACACTTCCAAAGTGGTAAAATGTGTCCCCCCCCCCCCCTGTAACTTCTAAAATAATAGAATGATAAAACTAAAAAAAATACCATGTAAACTGCCACTGAAAATTGGTTTGAACGAGATCTAGTCAGTAGTTTTTTAGGGATCCGTACCCAAAGGGTAAAAACGGGACCCTATTACTAAGACTCCACGGTCCGTCTGTCTGTCTGTTTGTCTGTCTGTCTGTCTGTCACCAGGCTGTATCTCATGAACCGTGATAGCTAGACAGTTGAAATTTTCACAGATGATGTATTTCTGTTGCCGCTATAACAACAAATACTAAAAATAGAATAAAATTAATATTTAAGGGGGGCTCCCATACAAAAAAGTGTTTTTTTTTTGCCGTTTTGTGATAATGGTACTGAACCCTTTGTGCGCGAGTCCGACTCGTACTTGGCCGGTTTTTCATAATCCTCTGTCCGGTTAGATACAGAAAATAAACAACGTTTTCATTTTATCAGAGCAATATTGATGTAGGTAAGTGTTATTGGTGTATTCGGAAGCGATATCTTTCGTTATCAAATAACTGCATTTTTGGGGATATCCGGATGAATAATGCTGTTATCATGATCGATAATACCTATTTATCTTATCTGTAGTACACGAATACTACAGATAAGATAAATATTATGATAAGCTCAAGTACCGCGTGGGAGCCACGCATGGGATTCGAATGAGAATCGGTTTGATAACAAAAGTTTACAAGTAAATGAGACTATAGCTCCTGTTTCGTTGTTTTCTCAAATTATTATATGTTAAAAGATTATTCTGGCGTAACATTTAGTGCGGAATGAATGCATCATGCTGGGGGTTGGGCAAGATTTATTGCGAAGGAATTATGCCGGTGTTATCTATTGATCTGTCCCATGATTATGCGATAATAGTGGGGACCCCATGATCACACACCACACCTAGTTGACATTTATGATAGCAGCTGTCTATAAATTCAGCGTACTTGCTAAGAAATTATATAGTAAAAGATCTCTTTGCCCTATTGCTAGTAAAAATTCTAAAAATACAGTACACCGTGTACAGAATCTTGGGAAGTTAATTGTTGGCAGTTAATGATATTTAAAAACCACCAAGAAAATATCTGTTACCTACGGCCGACACCGACAGACGAACAGTTTCTAGTAACTCAGCTGTGGTCGCGTGGGGCTTCACACAACTTTGCTAACTACGCCTCATAATATACACTGGGCTGCTAAACGTTGTAGTCCGTCAGAAAGTTGACATATCCGCCATAAGATGTTTAACTGATGATCAGTCAACAGTAAATAGGTTTTGCTTCATTGTCGATCACATCATCGCTTATATCAGGCCCCCTAGCCAAAATACAAACATTTCGTATCGAATCTCTTTCTACAATCGCTAACGCCTTCTATTTGTATGGTCTGATCACGTGACTTAACGTTCAGATGGGTCATTCGCATACCTTGATTTGTTTTCTACTAGCGTTATCGATTGTAGATTGTCAACTTGGCTACAGGTGCAGGAGTGAAATAAAAACTTGGGTGGAGGGAGTGGGACTCCATTACCCAAGTTTTCACGGTAAGCTTTTTACAGAATAGCTCCAGGTGAGAAAGTGGAGCCTATCAATACATGTCTACGTCTGTAGAAAAGTTGTTTTACATAGAAAATATTGCCAAAAAATAGGGTGTTACACGATAACCAACAGAACCCATTTCCAGCATTTTTAGAATTTTTGTTTGTTTGTCGGTTTGTCTCTTTAGTTGTGAACGCATCAAGTAAAATTTAAGAAACCAATCTAGATATAGTGCGGGACACGTAAGTTGAACCAAAATGTATCATCGTTCTCTTGAAATTAAACAATTTAAACTGAAATAAATCCCTTTTCTACGACCTAATCGTTTACAATATACAAATTGCCAACTGTTAGGTCACATAGAAAGGATTCATTTCGGTTTAAATCGTCTAATTTCAAGAGAACGATAATACATTTTGGTTCAACTTACGTGTCCCGCACTATAACTGTTATAATACATATACATTGTGCATAACTTGCAGTACCTATTACTTAGTTTTTGTTTCATCGCAATCGGTTCACTCTATCAAAAGTTAGGCGAATTTAAACTGTTCAACAAGTAAAATATCACAACACACGCAATTCAGGTACTCGGACAGTTGAAATTCATATTCGATAGATGACTTTGTGCGCCGTCATTTTCTGAATGGCGGTGTTAAGATTCTTCGCGAAAGAATGACCCATGAAAAAAAATTGGTAGGAAGGTAGGGTAGGCAGAAAAGTGGGTAGGGTAGGCAGTTGACGGGAGCGAAGCCCCGGGCACACCTAGTCAATAGTAAAGAAACCTACGGCGAAGGAGACGCTCAGCAAAGTTTTCTTACTATTGTAATGTCATGTTATTATTTCAATTTCGACTAAAGGTCACTGAAGTTTACTGTTGCTTCTAAGAAGTTACATAAACTTGGATAGCTGTTGCTATGATAACTTGGGGTTCAACTATTTAGTGCCGACTGCCGAGATCCGGAGACTGCTACGATAGCGGTTATCTGTCTGACTTGAAGTAATCGCTCAATTTGATGGCGGTGACGTCACTCTTGTCGTGTTACTGCTGTGCATTGACCATTGTCCTGTCGCTTTTTGATAGAACCAACATATATATGAGACGGGAGTATCAGGGGCAGGCGAACTTAAACATTGAAGATTTTCCTTATTTTTACTCAAAATTGTAGCTAACATTTGTTGAAAGAACAAGTCAGCTCCAACACAAGTATTGTTCATTTCTTACTGGAGCTGCCTCAATTTTATATGTAACTGAAATTATTTGAAATACAATAAACATAACTTTTTTAAATTTATTCATTTAAGACGGTACCCTGACCAAAAAATCGGCATGAGATATGAGCATTCCTATTGGTCTAGCGGCACTGGTGGCGCATGAATTACACTAGTGAATACGCCCAGATTTGAGAATAAAATCTTTATAAAATCGAATTTTGGTCTTTTGAAAAAAATAATTCTACAAAAATGTTCGTTATTAAATTGTCTTTCCATTAGTGTTAGTACAAAAAATAATTAATGAACACTTTACGAGGAGATGCATAATATCAATAATTATTCCTCATTTTTTTTTTTTTTTGGAATGAGATTAGTGAAATATATACCACATTTAAAAAAAAACTAAATCTACCATTTTAGAATCAATATTATGTAGAAATTTAACGTATTTTTATTAATTGATATTTCTTTTTAAATAACGAGTAGATAGCTCCTAAAAACAGCACAAAAAACGGCTTGCGCGGCGTTTTGCTCGGGGTACGGCCTTAAGAGAAAAGATTAAAATATGCAAATGTCAGTTTTAATTAATACATGACGTCAGTTATTTTCTAATATGCTAGGTATGTGGCATAGTAATTACCACATAATTATATCAAACTCCAATGTTTATTGAAGCGGATCTGATTGTGATTTGCGCTAGACATTGGGCACGGGTAGGTTATCAGTTTTATCATATTTTTCTTTATTGTCATTCGTGTCTTATTTTTCATATGCCCTTGGTCTTGTCTTTATCCTTTCTGCAGAAAAAGCAGATATTGATAGATATTTGCCTCCTGATTAGAGATTATAGATGGATCAACTTGATTGAATGACAATGAAAGGTATTTCGAACAATGCTGGTAAATCGCCTGTGTCCTCAAATATATAAAGAATTAGGTGTTTTCAGTGTTCAACAGGCTATCATGTTTCTTTTGTTTTTAACAACCCCCCCCGCCCTCCCCCGCCGGAAAAAGAGGGGTGTTATAAGTTTGACGTGTGTTGCTGTCTGTCTGTGGCAAGCGTCCAAACGGAAGAACCGATTTTGATTTAGTTTTTTTGTTTGAAAGGTGATTTTGTCGAGAGTGTTAGATATGTTTGAATAAAATCGGTTCAGCCGTTCAAAAGTTATGGGCGTTTTACTGTTTGAATCGGGGTGTTTTCACAAGATATCGTGTCATAATTACGTGTTCAATAGATTGCCGATCGAAGCGTATCTACTTTGTACTAGATAAATTATGTAGCATGAAATAAAAATGTGTCGGGGGTTTTTTTATTTTTTCTTGTAGGTACACACCTAACATGAAAATAGAGAGCATTGAGATTATATTAATTAGCCAGATCCTTTTTTATTTCTTTAAGCCCCACCCTATCTTATGTGTAATTTAACAGTTCATCTTGAAGTTATTACGGCTGTTATCGCTATATTTACACAGCAATTAGGATTTTTGCGAGAATATCAGTGTTTGTGAGGTCGTGGATCTTTCCTCAAGGAAACCTGACAAGTATAGTCGCGGTCGGTAGTAGGTAGGTCTACCGCCGCGACCTCGTGCCTTCGAACCAGTCCTTTACGTCAAAACACACACTCTTGCGTAATGGAAAATTAATGTTTATTCCAACGATTTCTTTTAGATCCGTACACAATACAATTTCCGCAAAACACAGATCGTATCGCTGAAAAAATAATTTCATCAAAATTGCTTCACAGCGCCTCATTCCGTAAACAAAGAAACACAATTACCTACCACTACACTACACTAGTCCTTCATTGAAGTGCGATAAAAGCACGCTATAAAATACGAACGAGTATTGTTCGAATACAGATTTACGTTGGTGTTGTATTAAACTTAACTTTAAAAAGATAATGACTCATTGTTTAATTCTAGCCAACTATAGAGCTGATAAGCATCTTGTGGAATTATCCATGAAGTTTTTGACACATAACTTGGTTCAGAGACATATAATCTTGCCGAAATCATCTAATATATCAATCTTATGTTTACTGGTTACATTCCGGAATGAAATAATACAGTCAAGCAGTTAAAATTAAACAATAAAAGAGTTGAAAATTGAGTGTTCTTGTTAATCCGATGTTTGTTGAGTCAACCCGAGTTAAAATAACCTGTTGAGTCAAGCCGTCACAACCTTTGCTCGTTTCCTAGCGTGGAAAGCTTCTGGATCAATTGATATTTGAATGAGTAATACCAAGGTCAAAGATGACTCTTGTTATTCTGAAACTATGTGATTGATTCACCCTGCGACCTTACTGGTATGAAATGTACATTCGGCACATAATGAGCGACAACTAACCTGTCATTTGCTTTCCATAAAAAGAAACTGTTTATCACCGGTTTTTTGGAAGTTTGCCCATCTTGAAATGGCGGATGCTTATTTGTGATAAAGTCTCATAACAGCGCAGAGCTTGTCACACTAGACTTAGGTAAGTACCTACACCTTCTCAGGTGCTAAATATTGCTATCTGTTAGAACTCGGCGAAAACCTAACTTTCAGCGCGATTACCAATGTTACATCGACTCATCAGTAGTATGTGTTGCTGTATATAATCATCTCACATTATTCACACTTACGTAAGAATTACATTGAGTTAAGTATTTTTACGAACGTTCTTATTATGCTTTTGTGTATAGTGCCTAAACCCTCATTAATGCCTAATTGTGTCTGTGTCAAATAAATGTAGTTTATTCTATTCTAATGTTGGTTGTTTCGAATAATGTGTTTTTTTAACAAAAATTTAAATACTTACATTTTTTAAGTATTATCTTTTATCTTCTAGATATGTATGTAGGTATGTTATCTGTTTGTAGTACTTACCAATCTGATAATGCTTCCGAAGTGCCGAATATTTATTTGGCAATAATGGATTCGGAAGCACTCGAGATAACGGGCATTATTTACCTAAGCCGTGTTTACTACATAGGTATCTATCTTTTATCTAAAGCTTTTCTGATTGTAGTGTCAATTTGTGATAAATACCCACTATTCAGATTTGTTACTATAACTAATCGTTTTTTAATAGTTACTACATTGATAAGATTGCAATAATAAGTTGTAAACTAATAAGTAGCCACTCATTCATAATCACCGCACACTGAGCAGACGAGTTAATAATTAGGAATGTGCCATTAACTTAGCGAACACATCAATAACGCTTTTTGTAAACGATTCCGAAATGTTTTACTTTCAGTTAAGAATGCGAAAAAGGTCCATAAACATGCTGACATCAATATTTCCACAGATAAACCCGTGTCGGTTCCCTTCATGAGGGCTCAGTTTACGAGGTGCGTTTACGAGGCGACGGCGGCGGCGGCGCGCCGGCCGCGTCACTGGGCGCCGGCCTTGGACCCGGCCCACATCCGAGCATACATCTCACATAACACCCTCTATTATCATTGCACGCTTTCCTCGACTCGTGTGAAGTGAATGTGTTAAATGATCCAGTTATAGTCTGAGGTTATCCTATCTGTGACGTTATCTTGTAGCTAATGTTCTGCAAGCTATTCGGCTGGTCGCAGGAATTGTCGCTGTTAGTAGACCGTTACAGCTATTAAGGAGCGGAAGGGTCTCCTTTAGCGTCGGCGCGCGTCAGTCACCGTGTCACCGGCTTAGCTGTTCATTGACGAACACGCGTCACGCCGGCGTGACATCAGGTGCGTCGCCAACTCGCCATACATTACGTTACCTCCAGCATTCATTATAAGCTGATGACGTACAAAGTATTAACATTCCGCTCGACGTAGTTGTCCCAAACAATTTTCAGTGCTTATAAAATTTCCTGGAAGTAAAAGAGTGCTCCATTAAGAGCTGTCCCTCAGTGTCGGGAGTGGCGGTGTATTAGCGCGGCCTGATTAATGGCAGACTAATTGATCGGTGCCTGTGTGAGCAAACAGGCTGGCAGGCTGTGGCGTGACGTCAGGCAGCCCACGCTCTCGCGGTCCCGTTTGACTGGGAGTTATTCGTGACCGTAACACCCCAGCCAGGGTTAAGGCTGCCCTATCTACATTGTATTCTGGGTTCGTTTCATTTGGATGAAGATTAGCGGTATGAGTGACAAAACGTTTGCTCCTTACAGTAATAAAATAACGGCGAAATGTAACTTCTATTATTGAAGTTACTGCAAGGCAGTATAAAACTGTAATCGGCTATGAATGTTATCGTTTGTGTACCTATTGCATTTCATAACTCAATTCCCGAGCAGTATTGCGATTAAAACGTTACATTACGCAGTAAACCGCGCAGTAAAGATTGAATTCCTAGTTTTATTTTACAATTCGCATTTGGCCTATTTTTGACTACTTAATTCCTAACCCTATACTATGAGGGTGTCACGTACCACTCGGAAGGGGTGGGTGGTAAGGGTTGACTCCTGGCCCTGACAGTATGACATCAGTGCACACGACACGCCGACACGCATGATCTCATCTCGAGGCACCCTCTCCCTCTCACTGAGTACCGCGTAGCAACGCAACTGAAACGTTCACGACCCCTATTGCCAAAAACTTACGAGATGACATCACGACTGTGTTCCCTAAACGGTTTGGCAGGGGCGACTTCATTCAATGTTTTTTTAGTGCACGATAATTTAACCGAGCTCCCATCCTTTAACATGAAATGTGGATGTACAGACTTGCAAATCGTAACTTAATACAAAGACTCAACGCAACAGTTACTGATCGGTAGCCTCAACGTTTTATACAGAACTTTATACAGCGATAACTTGTTAATTAGTACAATATTGCGTGGCGACGCTTTGTCGCCAGCTCGTGAAGCCTCTCGTCTGCCCCCCTTCAATCTGCGGTCTGCCTCGCCGTGATATTGTTCACGCCGGCTAAGATTACGTGCCGACTGCCGCCAATCAATCGATAAACTAAACAACCCACTGGAGAAAAACTCGAGTCTACTATAACTGGGCCATTTGTTTCGTCGCATCGTCGCCGTCGGTAGCTGACACTTTTAATTGCTTCCGGACTCACGTTCTACACTTATAACTGTTAGATATATTAATGACACTTGAGTAGTTTCGTAAGTAGTCCCAATAAGTGGGTTCAAGTTCAAGCTTTCTTGACTACTGTCTTCTGATGTTATTGCTGAACTTGTCGTCGTATATTATATTATAAGTAGACAGAGGTTGTGTAAAAAATAGAACAATCAATTCTAGGGGACCCTGAAGTTATTGTTGAGTTGCGGAACCTGGTTTCTTACTGTATTATTATTCGCTTCATTTCTGCAGCGTCGCGTAAACGATATCAAAGGAGAAGGTAATACTTGTGTAACGATTTGATGTAAATGGCGGTAGTTACTTTCTCTGATACATATTTCTGCGTATATATGATGAATCATGAGTTGCAAGTCGGTGTCGGAACAATAGCAAGTTGGCAGCTCTGTGCGGGGTCGACAACCGCTCGTCTTTCACGGAGGGCTTGCCTGAACTGAACCTCTTGTAGGGCACTATAATAAAATGTGTTCATGTCTACGTCGTCGTGCTGTAGTGACTGATCACTAAAGGGCAAAGTCCTCTGTTCACGTCTCGAGCTAACCTTTTTCCTTGGCCCAGTTTGTTTATTATTCATCGCTAATGAGCTTTTGAATCTGTAGCTCAAGTTATGGATCACTTGAAAGACAGAATTCCGAATTTGCAGTCGTTAGTCGGTTGTTTTTTCATACTGCATCGAAGTGGAGATTGTTTTTCTTTCTTGTATTGTATTGTATGTTGAGTCCTCAGGTTTGTCATGTTTTGTATCACTCTTCGATAAAGTGCCAAAATTACAGATTATACAGAAGGTAGTTCTCGAAACTTTATTTTCGGTTTAACCAGTTTTTATCGTATCATAGAGATCTCCTTATACGTCTATGTTTAGATTGGTTTCAAATGACTTCGTAAGCCCAAAATAACGACTAAATTGATAAATTATAGCAATGATTAACCCTTTGCTAACTTTGGAACAAAGTAATTGTTGCAATAGACTCGCATTCTCTTTTATTTTTAAAACGGTGAATGTTCTAATTGAAATAAATGATTTGCCTTTGTCGCGTATCTTATAATAGCATAGCAAATTGCCGTGATGACTGGTGACTGGGGAGCCGTAGGCCTCCGCCCACTGCCGCCGACGTGATTTCTTATCTATGGGACCGGTTTATCACACGACACTACCACTACGACCAACAGTACCTACTTTACTTTGATAACTTGTTCCACCGGCTCAGGAATTTGTCCTCATCTCATCTGAGTATCCGCTTTTTTACTTCCTAATTATTTATGTACACGGTTTTTGTATCAAAAAAATTTGTCCGTGAGAAACAGGCTTTGCCTCATAAGTTCATAACAATTGACAATCATACACTTCAAAGAATTGTACTTTACCTGTAAGACTAAAAACCCAGTTTGATTAGACTATAGTCAAATACGGGCAGCAAAAATGTGTATCATCCATTACGCAATTGAACAACAGTTATTGTATTTCTATTTGTTTATTATTTTTTTGTTTTTTTTTTCAATGCGTTTCGTTTTGAGTGGACTAGCATTAAACAATGGCGTATTGTCCAATGTTATCAAACATTTTGGTGTTGTGCCCATCAGCTGAGCTATGTGATGAGCAGTATTCCCGCTGTGATGATGGCGCGTGCCTTTGTTTATAAAAACAAGCTTGTTCACCCGGCTTTGTTTACTACGTCTGAGTATAAACAATTCCCACAACATCGCCGCGTAGTCTCTGCTGCTAGAAACACAAAGTCCCATCTGACAGTTCTGGGAATCATGGCTTTATTTGAGTGCTTAAGGTCATCTTTAGTCAACTTGGCATTCATAATTCTGACCTAGAGATTCTCCTAATTTAGCTCTGTCCATATCCAGTGGTATTTTATGTCCTCAACTGTTACATCTGGGCTTAACCCAAGTGTATTTTCTGGTCTCACTAGCTATCTTCCTACATGAGGAATTTCCGCTACAAATATTTACTTTTCCTGTAAACTTGTTCCAGCAAACTTCCTTGTCAACAAAAGTGGCGCAGCGCATGTCGTTCGGCCTGCTGGGCGGCAAGGCGGCGGCGCGCTGCGAGTTCGTGCGCATGAAGGGACCCAGCGGTAAGGGCCACGCCGAGATGGCCGTGTCGCGGCCCCGGGCGGCCGGCCTCGACACGCCCACCTCGGAGCCCGGCCTGTCGGCCACCGACATGTGGGATAGTGACTGGGATGATGACCCGGAGGAGATGTTCATGTATAGGCATCAGGTGAGATTTAGACGAGTTCTTGCCATAAGTTCAACCTTCAGTGTTCCTCTACTCTTCTTTATCCACTAACACACCGCGGTGGTGTTCCAGCGGCGCCTGAGCGACCCGAGCGCCAACATCAACAACTTCGTGCGCGGCGGCTGGCGCACGCGCGACGCCCGCGACAAGTCGCGCTCGGAGAACGAGGGGCTGGACTCGCTCGTCAACGGCATCGCCGAGGTGGAGGCCGGCGACCTGCGCGACGGTACGTGCCACCACACAGCGCTAGGCAAACCGCCCTTATTGCTACGACAGAGGAGAGACCAAAGTCATAGACGAACAGAACCATCCTAAACATAGGCCCCTCAATGTTAATAAAGCTTTTCATCTTCGTGTCTATAATTCCTTATAAAGCTTTAACAAGACAATTATAACGAGCGCAGCGCTCATTGTATGTGTGAACACTTCAAAGCGCTCAAGTATTAAAGTGCGACCGCTAACGCCATCTGTCGGACGATGTATGAATTAAATTCAGTATTTATGAAAGCTCGTCATAATTAATTAAAAACAAAATAACAGTGATAAAAGTGAACCCTTATTTGTATATCCAATTACTAGGTCAGTGATACATAATTCTCATTAATTATTCACACATACCTGTAGCGAGTCACTTCGTACTCTGAATACATATCTCCATGTCCATTTGGAATTCAGTCGATGTCAATGAGAGCCTTTACTAGAACTGATTGTATAAATTAATCTGACATTGAGCGGTATAAGTTCTCGGTCAATGAATCGTTCACTTGATTCGTGTTGAGGGGCCCATCATGATAACTAGCAATCTTATACTGATATATTTTGTTATTTCTATGTGCAGTCAGATAAATTATTTGTTTATTACGTTATGGTTGAATGTCACTTGCATGACAAAAAACGACAAGTTCTATTTTTGTCTATGTGACGGATAGTTTCAACCGTAATATAATTTCGATTGGCTTACAATTAATTTGCTTGACTTTCTATTCTGTTCATTGTTTTGGAAACTGCTTGAATGTTGTGTTTGTCGTAATGCTTCGCTATAGTTGTCGCTCACTCGTCATGGTATGACTGTAGTCGCTTGTCGCATGGTGCGGGGTGCGGGGTGCTGGTCGGTAGTGTCGCTCGGGGCTAGTGTCGGGACGTATGCGGTATGCGGGTAGATGGTAGAGGCCGACAGGCTGCGTAGGGCGCGGGTACACGTCACACGGCTCGTGTCACATGAGCGGCGGCGTTATTAAGCGCGGGCATCGGTCTATGTGTATTTCAAATGAGGAAACACCATCGTATAAAATACAGGTGCCGTATTATGAAAAAATAATGTCATCATGATTCCGGTGTCAATATCATGATGACATTATTTTTTCATAATACGGCCCGTAGACGATCGATGACCGTGGGTAAAAACGTCGCTGCACCTGAGCGTAGATCCGGTGACGTGTGCTGCGGTAGTGATGTGGGTGTGTTGTGTGTAGGTAGAGGGCGCGGGGGGCGCGGGGTGGGGCGGGGCCGGCGCGCCAGCCACGTCACGGCCACGCGGCGCGTGCGCGGCGGGGCCGCACTGCCGCCCGGCGCCGGCGACGCGGCCGACGCGTGCTCGGCGTGCGGCCCGGGCGACAACGCGGCCATGCGAGCGCTGTGCGGCCGCGCGCCGGAGGACGTGTCGAGCCCCGCCTGCCTGGAGACCGTCTCCCCGCGACGGGCCGGGCCGGCGCGCTCGCAGTCGCTGGAGGCGCCGCAGCACTCGCCGCCGCGCCGCACCACGCCGGACGGCACCAGCGTGTACTACTGGTGCGACGTGCCGCGCACACACTCCGGTACCGCGCACACACACACACTCACACTAGAACCACGCAGCCGATTGGGATTTAACTGAATGCTACTGTTGTAAGCTAGGGACCTCTGATACTAAATTCAATTTCATATAAAAGCGACCGCCGGCCGCTGGCCAGACCCCCTATAGTGTCGTGTCGGTGAGTACCGCGCGCCTGGCCTCGCTTGCAGTTCCAGCACTCCATAAGTATCACATCACCCGCAGATCCGTCCACATGACAAGACGTGATCCTCATATTGAATGTTCGCCTTAATTGCGCGCCAAATTACATCTTTTTGTTCAAATTTTCTTCAAAATTTTTAAAGCACCTTTACATTCATAGAAATTAGTAGAACGACATTTACATCACAGTATCATTATTTGATTCTTCATGAAACATTTTAGACACAATACCAAATGTTCCGTCGTCCATAATAATATAAGTGTTCCTGTTTGTGTGTGCGCAGAGCTGGACGACGGAGCCTACAACCCTCTGTGGGCGATGCGCGGCTTCACGCAGACGTTCCACCTGTGGAAGGAAGGCAAGCGGCAGCAGTCCACGCCGCTCAACGCCTACCTCACCTACGTCACGCTGCCCTGGTGGACCATCGCCAAAGGTCAGTACTTCACCAGACGTCCACCTGTGGAAGGAAGGCAAGCGGCAGCAGTCCACGCCGCTCAACGCCTACCTCACCTACGTCACGCTGCCCTGGTGGACCATCGCCAAAGGTCAGTACTTCACCAGACGTCCACCTGTGGAAGGAAGGCAAGCGGCAGCAGTCCACGCCGCTCAACGCCTACCTCACCTACGTCACGCTGCCCTGGTGGACCATCGCCAAAGGTCAGTACTTCACCAGACGTCCACCTGTGGAAGGAAGGCAAGCGGCAGCAGTCCACGCCGCTCAACGCCTACCTCACCTACGTCACGCTGCCCTGGTGGACCATCGCCAAAGGTCAGTACTTCACCAGACGTCCACCTGTGGAAGGAAGGCAAGCGGCAGCAGTCCACGCCGCTCAACGCCTACCTCACCTACGTCACGCTGCCCTGGTGGACCATCGCCAAAGGTCAGTACTTCACCAGACGTCCACCTGTGGAAGGAAGGCAAGCGGCAGCAGTCCACGCCGCTCAACGCCTACCTCACCTACGTCACGCTGCCCTGGTGGACCATCGCCAAAGGTCAGTACTTCACCAGACGTCCACCTGTGGAAGGAAGGCAAGCGGCAGCAGTCCACGCCGCTCAACGCCTACCTCACCTACGTCACGCTGCCCTGGTGGACCATCGCCAAAGGTCAGTACTTCACCAGACGTCCACCTGTGGAAGGAAGGCAAGCGGCAGCAGTCCACGCCGCTCAACGCCTACCTCACCTACGTCACGCTGCCCTGGTGGACCATCGCCAAAGGTCAGTACTTCACCAGACGTCCACCTGTGGAAGGAAGGCAAGCGGCAGCAGTCCACGCCGCTCAACGCCTACCTCACCTACGTCACGCTGCCCTGGTGGACCATCGCCAAAGGTCAGTACTTCACCAGACGTCCACCTGTGGAAGGAAGGCAAGCGGCAGCAGTCCACGCCGCTCAACGCCTACCTCACCTACGTCACGCTGCCCTGGTGGACCATCGCCAAAGGTCAGTACTTCACCAGACGTCCACCTGTGGAAGGAAGGCAAGCGGCAGCAGTCCACGCCGCTCAACGCCTACCTCACCTACGTCACGCTGCCCTGGTGGACTATCACCAAAGGTATACATTTAGGCACACCACATCTGTTTCTATTCCTCGAACGCCAAGTTTTCTTAACTATGAGTGCTTTTATGGCCACCTGACTGCTCTGTCCAAATATTTTTTTCTGCGACATCAATATATCTAGCATTGCCATTTGCCACCCCTTATTAGAAGAGATCACAGGGTATTTATTTTTGTACAGTAATCCACCATTGTCAAAAGCACAACCACAAGGCAATCTCCACCAATCATCCATTGGGTTACAAAGAAATTATTCCCAAATCGAAAGTACCAAGCTTCTCTTCTAATGAGCACTCCATCAGCTAAATAAAGCATATGTGACATTCCAGATATCCTGGACCACCGCGAGGAGCCAGTGCTGACGTTCTGAGCCGACTGACGACGACCACGTATTGTACTCGTATACTAACGTAGAACACGCCCTTACGGCCCTGTGCACTGTACACTGTATACTGTACACCGGGCTGAGGTACCGAGGATACGAGGCAGCGAACTAACGCACAAACTAATGAACCCTGCCCACTGCAATATAATATTACATTTATTTATAAGTTCTGCTTGGGCCAGAAATTCCCTTCACGTGCTGTCTAAAAACAATCTCTCTGCATTTGTAAAAATAGCCTTAATTTTTGCATTGCTTTGTAAGTTTTCCCTTCATTTATTGTGCAAATGCGATATCTTAGGTACCGATGTTTACGATCAATAAATCAACCTAATATCGATCGTATTACAGATATTTAGCGCTGCGCTCACATCTCTTTATTCTACATTTTATTAGTTGCGTGAAGTAAGTTTTGGGCCTGAGCTAATATATTAGTTCATATAACTCAGCCTATAATATACGGGTCTTCCTAAAATGTAAAAACGCCAGGTAGACAACTGATTTTTGACAAGGGCTTCCGTAATTGTATCACGGAAACGAATGAACTGTTCTTTTCATAGTTATTTTACCTCTGGTTTCGCATCACAGTGGCCTTTAATTTTAATTGCTGTTTGATTTCTGTCAGGGGCAAAATAACTGGGAAAGGATTGTTTTTTATTTCATAACCGAAACTTCAAAGTGGAGTGTATACTGTAACATATAGCTAGTGACTCGTGAGGGTGCGACCATTGCCTTATATCGCGGCGTGTCGTTAACAACATTTAGGTGTCGTGTGTCGTGATCATCTCATTAGTAGGTATGCTTGCGCGGGCACCTGTGCTCACTTATGACAGCACCAGCGAATCAGAGATATCAGCCAATTGATTTATTTTAAATAAATTATCTCACAAAATTTTAATAAATAATGAGTATGAAGATGCAGGGCGGCCCAGTGGTTATGGCCCCGACTTACGTGTCGTGGTCTTGGGTTCGAACCCAGGCAGGCACATTACATTGTGTAAATTATTTCATCACCCCTGTTCTCAAAACGGTGAAGCAAAACATCGTGAGGAAACAGGCATGACCTAGAAACAAAAATTCGAAGACAATGACATCCACCAACCCGCATTGGACCCGCGTGGTGGATTATAGCCCATTCTCTATCACAGAGAGCAGGCCTGTGTCCCAGCAGTGGGAACATTAAAAAGCTAGTGATGATGAGTATGAGTATAACCCTAGTACGTCAAGATAATTAGATAAAATTAAATCAGGTATTACAACCACGTGTATTGTTATATATATTTGATTAAATAACCGCTAAAATATGCTTGTTGTTTTAAATATTTGCGTGTACAACTAATTAATGAGTCCACGTTGTACCTGTACACATAGACGTACCTTGTGTATTGAATACTGAGCTTTTTGAGCAGGATACTAGGTTTTAGCGTCGTTTACATGCCCATCATGTATATAACGTTCACAATACATAAATGTTGTAACTTTGTAGGAGCGAGACACGTTTATCGTAAACCTATTGAGTTTATGAACGCCGTTTCTTAAATAATGTGCATTTTACGTGGTAATGTCCATCAAACACTCTCTGAATAGCTTTATCGTTTGAAGAAGTAGTAACAATAGTTTATGCACCATAATCGGGCTATATAAAGTTCCCATTACTGGAACTCGGTCCTCTGTTCTCTGTGAGATTGATTGTGCGGTATCCCCCCTGGCGAGCCCAGTGCAACTTGGTGAATGTCACATGCCTTCGAATTTTTGAGAGCAGTGGCACGGGGTCTCATTGCTAAGAGAGAATATTTGCTTCAAATAAATCTCACTAGATGGCGCGACATGTACACAAAAAACAATAAAATGTGTGTAAAATTAACATTTTCTGGAATTTAACATAAAAATTGTATGTTCTTGTTTAATCAACTCTCCTTAGTACAAAATTATGCAATATTGGGCTCTTAATTCACATTTCAAAGATTATTTGAACGGATCATTTAAAATTGTTCCCAGTAGATGGCGCATTTTTAAATTACTGAGGCATTCCACTCGATTGTTAAAATTTGCATTGTAACGCTTTTAGTTGCAAAAAAAACTGTAAAAACGTGCAAAAAAATACTATAAAACGAACCTTCACTGTATTTAAAGAAAAAAATATTCACAAACCTAGTAAACCCTTTTACTTGCAAGCCGCTGCTAACACCATCTATTGCCGTGAAACGGGATCGAACGCGATTGATGTCCTTACAAAAATAAGAAGATTAAGCAGATGAAAAACGCTAGTTACGTCGGCACGGTTTCTTTGTATGGGATGAGGCATCTGTATGCTAGTATTATATTATCTGTGGCAGTGGTGATGAAATCATTTTCAAAGATTATGAGATTTTTTGTCGCGGCCATTTCCATTTGTCCACCACCGTTCGTGATTCCATGAGAATGATTCGCCGTGTTGTATTTTTATCAACTTATCTGATCACAGGTACAATATCATCTCATTTGTAAACATCAGTCAGTTTTCGTTGTCTATTGTTTTCTATAGCATAAACAACGACATTCTGAGTGAGTGGCGTATTACCGACAGTTCGCTATACATATCACTCTATTTCGCTTCGCTATGAACACTGTTCCTATTATTGAAATAATATTTACAGTAATATTTTAATGACTATAAGGCCCCAGTTTCTGGAACGAAGATTATCGTATAATTAATGTGACAAATGAGGAATGAAGTTGAATTAAGTTTCAACAGCCCATCGCATCACTTGATTTGGTCTTTATTCGATCATTTCTTTTCAAAGACCAGATGTAAGACTATTGTGTTTGTAGTTCAAGACTAGTGTCCTATACACACGATACGATACTCGGATACAATACGTATCTTATTGTGACTTATTACCAGTGTGCATAGGCCTAATACGATGATTTTACAAGTTGAATGTTTCTATATATAATTTAGTGTGTTTGTGCTGTGTATGCTCTACATGAGTCTAAACGATAGTTGCATTTTGTGAGTAACATTCCAGATAGATAGCCAACTAATTGTCGTATACTCAACATTATTCAATTACTTGTAATTTTTATATTTGTACGGTCAGCAAAGAACTGTTACTTTTACAATACCAAACATCTTCTTAGTTGACAAGTCACAGTCAAGAGTTTTGTTGAATTATTGACTTTTTTACTGAGTGTACAGTGTGTTTGGCGCTGAAGTAGTTTAATTATATGACTATGTACTTCGTATTGTGTTAATATCATGGATTGTTGTTGAACTCTCTAACCTATATTTATTTATTTATTTTAACTTTATGTACAATAGTGATACATAAGCCGACTTAATGCCACGAATAAACAGTTTTTTTTTTACTTGGCCGGGTTTTGTGATAAATAATTAGTGGTCGAAATGTAAGTTTTGTAAATGGTGATTTTATTAGTAAATGATTAATTATTAATGAACATGTAATTTATTTGACTATGTGGACAATTTTTGTCTTTTAACGATAAGGGCTATAGGAAGGCCGAACCAAATACTTCTAGTCATAATTTATTTTCTAGTCACCATTTAGATTTATTATTTAATTTATAAATTGGCTTCAGCCACATCGTAAAATAATTTATTAATTATGTTCAAGCAATTTTAACAAGTCTGTGTTTTAAAATTTTAATAATCATAAGCTTATAATGCACATCTGTTGACTTCGATCTTAAAAGGTTTTATTTAAAGATAACTTTTTGTCCGTCTGTCATAGAAGTTTTTTTTAAGTGTAGTTTATGACTTGAACTTATTACTTGAACATAATATTATATCAACAGTGCTTCAGCAGACAGCAAAAGTTTGATAAACTAAATATTGGAGAATTAAAGGAAAATAACATTATTTTTATAATAGTTATGATAGATCAAGTTAATCGAATTAGTTGAACATATTTTTATATCAATCAACACCTCCCGACGAGTGAATAATTTCACAAATTAATTAATCTACTTTTGTACTAATAATACTGGATTTGAATCAAAACTCGGATGATAAACTTTTAACCTGTGAGCGTGTTATACACAGTTGTGTTCGTGTGAAATATCGTATTTTTGTATTAAATCGTTATAACTCATTATAACATTGTCTTAAGCCTTAATTAGTGAGAAGTATCATCATTCCATCTGCAGTAGTGTGTCATGGACGGGGCTAGGTACTATTATAACATTATTCTATTCCAATAGTGCAACATTTTGTAAAGATCTTGATAACGTATTGCCTCGTCGCTAGCCGTGCCTCCGTACGTGAACACTATTGTGGATCCATATATTTATCAGATATGTTTTGAACTAACGAGTCTAGTCGAGATATACTTAAAACGTGCATAGTTTAATATTTGTATGATATGACTGAATTAAATAATTGCAACAGCAGTGTTTCGTCTTTCTGCCCCTCCCTGTCCTCCCTCCGCACTGCCGCGTGTGGCGTGTGTGAGTGTGTGAGTGCGCCTGCGCCTGCGCAGCTCTGTGATCTGGGTTAATGGCGGGCGCTGTAATCTTAATGTGGTCACGCAGTTTAAAATATTTGAAGTCATATGACGAACTAAATATGCGGATGCGATATTGTTTTAAGTATGATTGTACAGTGTTCGCTATGGAACTATTTCTTATTGCAGAACGTTGTTCAACGGATGCATGATACTTTTGGTTCTTCTAGAAGACGCACGGGTCGAAAGATAGCCGTGGTACAAAGAATGTGCAGCAAACAATACCTACCTCTCCGTGGGACGGTCAAATACTCAGAAGATGTCTAGCTGGCTGCTCTGTCGATGGAAATGTGCTGAATAGGTACATCGAGCAATATTACCTGGAACAAAAGAAACCAAATATTTGTTAGTCAAAAGATCGTTGAAATCGGGTTGAGGCAGGCATATATATTCGGTCGATAACGTTACCGGGCACATTGACACACTTGATGGAAGATGCTTAGGCCAGGTTTCTCACCGCTTAATTAATGTAACATCAAGCACGCTTTATCTGCTGTGATTGGTTGAATGATTTTTAAACAGCTAATCACAGCAGATAACCGGCGATTATTCGTCTTATTATCGTCATAGGTAGGTACTGTTATGTTACACTTTCAAGTGCCTAATTTGATTTCTTTATTTGTTTTAAGTAAAACTCTACACTAGACATTATTCCTATAAAGTGGGTGTGTTTACAATCATTTAAACTCACATACCTACACAAACAGCCAGATTCGGAACAACTACATGTAAGGTCATATTAATATTTGTTCCTAGCGGGAATCGAACCCACGATACGCAGCGCAGCATCCAATCGCACACCACTGCGCCAACCGTGAATTTCGGCTCAACGTCTACCTAGATAAATAGAGTGACATCATTTATTTTGGAATTGAGAGTCGCTGAGTCCATTTAGATACGCATATCAAGACAGCACGAGTGCAACGGTAACAAGTATGTACAGTAAGTAGCTGGATTGTATCTCATTCGAGTTCTCTTTGGCAATTTTTAGAGGTTTGAGTGTGAATCACATCACACATGCTGTTGATGCATATTGTAATGCCGGCTGAATACCCTCGCGCGAGAGCCCGAGGCATCGCTGTACATTTTGTTTTTAAACAAAATATTTCATGATTGAACACAGTAGGTACTGAGAGCAATGTATAATATCGTCCTCCCCAGCTCTCGCGCGAGAGTGTACAACTGACATGAAAGTTCCCAATCGAGCCGATGATCGCGATTACATACTTAGGTACATCATCCCACATTTTAAGATAGTTAAAAATATGTCCGGATTCTATGCCCCGGCATGTAATTTGGCAAGGTTTTGGCGTAGTAGGGGTAATTTCGCGAACTGACCAACCACTGTATACAGCGATCGGAATGTGGACGCGACGCGATTGGTCAGTCGGCCTTGTATCAACATCAACCAATCGCGCGCTCGGAACGGTACTAAACGTTTCTCGCGTCCCGCTTAGTAAATGACCTAAAGGTACGAGTTCGTAGAAGACAGCAGCAGCAGACGATGTGTCGCAGCGTCATGTCGCTGCAGTCATGATTCCGAACCCGACTGCAGACGGCACCGCTATATTCCTATAGGTTCTGAGTGTTCCGTGAGACAAGATTTTCGAGATTGTCGAATTCACTTACGCAATTAGGCTGTTGGTCACTATGATCGGCGGTTGGCGGTTGCCTCGGGCGACACGTCGCTTCGTCTGCGATGGCTCTGACACGTTTTGCCAACAGTTGATTGGTCCATGAACCATTGATCAACAGAATCTTTAATCCATTGACTTTTCATCCAAAGTACTCTTCACCCACGACGTTTCGCCAACATAATTCTACGTCAGTGAATGCAGAATTAATGTTTTGACCAATTACTTTTCGCCCAATGAAGAATTGGCCAACAGACACCGAGCCATGCGAAACTGCAATGAATTAGCCCAAGAGCGAGCGAAGCGAGCTCGGGAGCTTATGGCACCCCGACACGGATAGCTTAGGTTCGAAGGAGATGACGGGAGCTGAAGTGAGCGAGCAAAGTGAGCGAACACAGCTCCGGTCATCACCTTCATGTTAGGTTACTTTAGACCCTGCAGACAGAAATAGGAGCCCCGCGTAGCGGGTCTCCGTCGACTTAGTTGCTTAAAAAGTATGATATTTTTAGGTAAAGCTTTTATTTAATTTCACCGTGTCTGTTGGCCAATCGTTCGTTGGGTGAAAAGTTATTGGTCGAAACATTCTGTTGGTTAAGCATTCACTGATGTAGAGTTATATTGGCGAAACGTTCGTGGGTGAAGAGTTCTTTGGATGAAAAGTTAATAAATTAAAAAAATCTGTTGATCAATGGTTCATGGACCAATCGACTGTTGGCAAAACGTGTCAGAGCCATCGCAAACGATGCGACGTGTCGCTACCTGCGGAAGGTATTTCATAGAAACACATAGAAACCAGTAGTTGAGTAGTGTCGCAGCGACACGTCGTCTGCTACTGCTGTCTGCAGCAGGCTACGAACTTGTACCTTTAAATACGACTTGTGCGCATCTAACGACTCTTGCCATGTTACGTGCCGACAACTATACCATCATAACTCGAGTCGTAGACACTCGTTTTACAACTTCCTTAGCCTTGGTTCGCCGACCCTCCAACAAGTAGGTACCATCCTAATTTAAGGACATCGTTGTTCTAGAGGAAGCATCCAATTAATTATGTAAGACAATAATAGGGTGTGCGTAATCTGTGAGTGCTGCAGGCGGAGTGGGCGCGAAGGTATGCCACGCGCGGGTAATGAGCGGCCGCCGGAAGACTCACTTGTCGCGCGGAGATGTCTACGCCGCCTGTCCGCGACCCGGCGGCCGGCGCGCGCGCAGAGGTAACTGCACCGCATTACAACACACTCCAGACTTCCTACATCATTCGGCCACAGCGCACACACAGTCCGAGACTTGGCACAGGGTCCAACGGGTTACTTTGTGGATCCAAGAACCTTTAAGACCAATAAAATCCCGCGTAATTAAGGGTGACGTATGAACGGGCACCAAGTAAAGAATGTGGGTAGTTCCGCTTCGGTAATACGTAATCAGTGATTGCAGGAACTCCCACCTCTTGCCACAGACATTTCACCAGTGTCCAGTGCAGCTCCTAGTGCAACCACCGATAGTGTGCTCAACGTTTTTTATAAAAAATAAAAAAAAATGTCTCCGCGGCTGAAGAATTAGTGATTCAAGTCTTTTATGGACAGTGCTAAATGTGACAAAAGCAGCATTGGACTGCTACACAGGAAGAAACTGTTATTTTGAAAGGCGGAAAGTGAGACAAGGCGCGATTGCCGGTTGAAGATCTTGTTGGACTTAAAGGTAGACTTTAATTGTTCTTCTGCCTACCCATCTTCCAATTTAAGATGAGATGATATTCTGTACTGGGTCATACATGGGTGTATTAGCGGCTATGTTAACGGGCGATGCTTGTTAACTATGAGTTATCAGTTTACTATCAGGTGACCTTGACCGAAGTTGAGGCAGGACGCATCGACGATGCGGGCCCAGATATTAGAACTAACCTACACAATAGTTTACGCGACCCAAAACTTAAAGCTTTCCTCCGTGATCCGCAACACTGGTGATGCAAAGTTGAGTATCTCGTTAACCGATAGCAGAACTAGCCTAGAGTGTGATAGTATTAATAACTGGCCGAGTATCCTGCAGTCTTCAGTAATCTAGCGGTCAGATATCACGCAATCAAAATCTTTTTTGTGTCAGCAGTTTTATTAGACCGACACAATTCTACTATTCCAGATGAACATGTTTGACGTTTGAACTTGTGAAGCTTTTTAAGTTGATAAATCACCAGTAGGTAGAGTTATTCTGTAAAAACCTCACTTGCAAGTTTTATAGATTTTATGTAGTTTTCAAATGCGTATCCGTTTTATGCTAAAGCATGATTTACACCGGCCTACATACAAAATTGCTTCTAGTTGCGACTTTAATCTAAGGAGGATATGATGTGGCTTCAAGCTTCCTGTAATGAAGAGACAAAGGAATTTTATTGAAAAATATGTGTTTCGTAAACATTATGTTTCGTATGAAATATGGCACGATTTGAGGCGAGGGGTCGAGGTGTGACCCTTTATCTGCGACGCGGGCGGCGCGCGATACCGCCGCACTCTGCTACCGACGCACGCGCAAGCTGGTGAGCTCACCGTTTCTTGGCACTAGGAATATTCTAGCAAATAATAATTGATTTACAGAAGTAAATGTATCAAAAAACCACGTAAACTTATCTGTACCTACTTCAAAAACCCACGTTCTCAATGAAATATTTGATTTCGACACAAAAGCTTAAAAAATTAAAAGCTTCTTTGTTCCGTAACACGTTCATCTCTATTGGCCAACTTTCTTTAGTTAGTAAATTGTGTGGTCCTCAGTAGGGTATGATGTGGCGGTTGTGTGTGGTGTTACTGGTGGCTGTGGGGGCGCAGGCCTGCGAGCTGGCCCCTGGTAGAGCCGCGGGGCCCAAGGCGCCCGGGGACAACTTCTACCGGCTCATCGTCAACGGAGAGATCGAGCGGTATGCGCCCGGGGAGAGATATGTCGGTGAGTGAATCTTTTGTACCTATCTATTACCAAGTTAGTCATACTTAACCAAAGTAAGGAAGTAATTACAAAGAATAATCCTTGAAAAACAAAACGCTTAAAGTAATCTCGCGTAGGTAATTAAATTTAAAATTGATTGCCGCGAATTATTAAAACAAAGAGGTCTAAACAAGCAATCAACATTATCTCATACTTCGAGTGATTGAAGATCTTGTAACATAAACACATTCAGGATTTATAGCTGAATGCATTTCCAGATGTCTTAGAAAACAATGCCCGCATGCTCTATTTAATCTATAAACCAGATGTCAGCAGAGCATGATATTTCGCAAAACAAAGTGATAATCCTGTTACTCATCGTCAACTGTGCAAAGCGCATGATACCTATATAATAAGATAACACTCTACGTAGGTATGTAGGTAGGTATGCCTACTTCATTTTATTAGAAGTGATAATAAATATCCCGGACGACTGATTTTGATGCTGAAATACTTGGAATATTTTATCACTTTTTATCTACCTACCTACTTATAGTTTCGTAGGTCAGTAAACTTGTATCTATTGGTATGATCGTGGTAATGCGATTGGTAGGAGGTAAGTAGTTTGGTTGCCCAAACGAGCTTTTATTTCGAGTAGATTTAAAGTTTATTTTTTAGAGAGAACTTTGAATTCAAATTACAGATTTGTAGATGTTTGGATAACTTATAAATGCAACAAACAACTTTATTGACTCCAGTCAAAAACAACCATGGTTTATGCGTATACTTTGTTAATGAAATCTCACAGTTGTGCGGCAATGAAAAACTGTCGCCTACGATGCAGAGACGACATTTGAATAAAAGTTTCAAACAATTATCCTAATTCCAGTGACCCTGGTGGGGTCCCGCACCCACGACGTGGTGCAGCAGTTCACCAGGTTCCAGATGAAGCTGGACCCGTTGGATCCGGCAGCGTCGCGCTTGCCCAGCAAGCAGGGCCAGTTCCAGCTGTTCGCCGACACGCTCACCAAGTTCGACGAGGACTGCACCAACTCCGTCATCGAGGCCGATGACCTGCCCAAGACTGAGGTGCAGGTCATGTGGAAGGCTCCTCCCACTGGTTCTGGATGCGTGTTGCTTAAGTAAGCTATGATTTTATTGGATGGTTAGTTGGTAAGATTAATTGAAACTGAGCAGGCAATTTCTGCCGGATTTCAAAGTTGTGGGCCCGTATATCGAAAGATTGGAGCTGGACAGGGTTGTAGTAGTCCTAGTAGGATGGCAGGACGCCTTGGATAGTTTCCTCGAGTATTGGCGTAAAGAAGCACAACACAGAGAGAAATGGAAGGATGGGGTATGCCTTTTCCCAACAGTGGAACAGTTGATGTCTGAATTATATTTGATAAATGGAATGATTTATATTAAAGTTGCTGAGCGCTAGAGATCGCCTGTGTGCAGGTCTCCTTGACATTGTGGTTTACAGGGCGATGGTATACGAAAACGAAAGCCGCTGGTTCGCAGAGGACGGTCAGCTGACCAAGCGCGTGTGCGAGGACACCTCCCTGCAGACTAGCGACTGCTGCGCTTGCGACGATGCCAAGTACAAGGTCCGTTCACAAAATTGTTAAGCTTTTCATAGTAATGTATTCTGCATTAACTTCCTGGTAATAAAAGATCTCAGATCCTGGATCGGACTGATTCTGATTCGGTTTATAATTTAATTTAGCAACACTAAAATGTTTTGGCGAATTTAGAATTCTCTATTTCATTACAAGTGTGTATGATATTTCTAGATGGTGTTCCAAGGCCTCTGGTCTCCACAGACCCATCCCAAAGACTTCCCGGTGCAAGCCATGTGGTTGACGCACTTCTCTGACGTCATCGGCGCCACCCATCCCAAGAACTTCAAGTTCTGGGGAGAAGGGGAGATCGCGACTGACGGATTCAGGTGATTATCTTGGAATGTTTAATAGTCTGTGGGCTTTGTGAGGGCGCGTCATCAGCTTGCAGTAACATTTGGCGATGATGGTGATATTTTTTATTCTAGATCCACCAACATACACGAAGTAGTACGTATTTTGCGTAATCAACCTTATTTACACTGTTATAAAAGTTGATGTTCCTTAAAGGCCATAGCAAACAAGGATTAGCATTACTCTTTTACGAATCTGTGTCGTTTTCTCAGATCCCTAGCTGAATGGGGTTCAGTGCAGCTGATGGAGCGCGAGCTGCGGCAGCAGGGCAACAAGCTGCGCTCTATCGTGAAGGCGCAGGGCTTGTGGCACCCGCGCGTCAACGGCAACACCTCCGCCGCCTTCACCACCGACCGCAAGCGGCACTTCCTCTCGCTCGCCTCCATGTTCGGTGAGAAGTTTATTACATATCACTATCGTCATGATTTCAGCCGAAATATGTCCAACGCTGAACATAGGCCTCCCAGGGAGGGAGGCCTATGTTCAGTCTCATCACATCGACCAGTCCTGTGCGTCTCGCATCCAGCGGATTCCCGCAGCTTTAACCACGGTTAACACGGTTAACATGGAGGCCATCCAACGCTGCGTCTCCCGGTACACGCTTAAGTTTGGCAATTCTTCGGGCTATGTCGGTAACCTTGGTCGTCCTGCGCATATCTTCACATCTGATTTGTCTACGCAAGGAAACTCCGAGCGTAGCCCTCTGCATTGCACATTGGGTTTACTGTAAGCCTTCTGATGAGGCCCATTGTTACAGAAGTTAATTTGAAATTAGGCAATGTAGTTTTACTCTTTATGTAAGCGCTAAAATAGTCCCAGGTTACACACCTTTTCTTATTCAAAGAAAGCAATATAATGTAGAAATATAAATTATTATCAACATGATCTAGCGGCTTATTTTGAAGGGGTGAACTCATTAGAATAATGCTCAACATAATTATTATCAATATGGGGTGAACTCCACATTGTTGGATAGCTTCACAGATTTAGAGACAGAATCTGACATGATTTACCAAGAATTGCACACTTACTGGGTTGTAGAAATCCGATGGGTTTTTTTTTAATTGTGGAAGCCAAATTGATTAATTCTCGTGTCGTTGTAGGTCCGTCTCCTGATTGGGTGGTGGGAGTGAGCGGCCTGAACTTGTGCCAGAAGGACTGCACGTGGGTGGAGAACAAGGTGGTGGACCTGTTCCCCTATGACGCGGGCACCGACAACGGCATCTCTTACATGGTGAGTGTGTCATGCATCACATGGTAAAGATTGAGCTCAAGAAACAGGAGTAGTAATTTCCCGATAAAAGCATAGAAGGTAATGCCCCGAGTATTTGCTTGAAGGTTTTAATCACATTCAACCGTTTGCTTCAAAGCCGACGAGTCAAAACATCATTTCGTGTACATTATTTTAATGAAAGTGATTTTATTTCGCTTACTTTTTAGTAACTCTCTTTGACTCTTTCAGTAACTCAGGGAGGATGTTACGGATTGTGTAGTACTGATCTGATTTCCAGTCCCCCAACTCGGAAACGAACCCACGCGAGAAGATGTACCGCATCACGCCGATGTACCCGGAGGACCCGCGCGCGCCCTTCTACGCGCCCGGCAACAGCGGTGTGCCGCCCATGGCCAGGCTCTACCTCACAAGGGAGAAGCTCATTTCCAGGTCCTGCGACGAGGAGGTGCTGCAGCAGCTCGTCGTGGAGGAGGAGGAGAACACGCAGACTGTTAATAGACGTGAGTTGACTGGCTCTTGTTACTGTTGTAGTTTGTTATAGTTTGCTTCCCATTCGAGCATTCGGTGATATAAAGATAAAACGCGCCGGTATAGGTTTGCTATAATGTAATCACTTCTGTGGAGAAAGGAGAGTTTTTGAAGAGCTTTTAAATAAAGTCAAATTACATTTTCACTGTCGGTATTTTGGTTCAATAATCATACTCGTATCAGCAGATTTTTTTTACTGAATCCTGAAAAAGTTCTGTTGCTAGAAAATGGCCCTACGTTTGCTTTGTCTTTGTTTGTTAAAAATGAAACTTCTAAATATTAATTTTTCTCTGATTCTCACTCAACATTTATAACCTCCAGCGGAGTGCGCGGTGACCGAGTGGAGTCCGTTTTCTCAGTGCTCCGTGAGCTGCGGCAAGGGTCTGCGCATGCGCACGCGCGAGTACCGCATGCCGCAGAAGGCGCAGATGTTCGCGTGCGACCGCCAGCTCGTGTCCAAGGAGATGTGCGTCGCCGCCATCGCTGAGTGCGAGTGAGTATTTTTGATCTAACCAACACGTGCTGGTAAGTTACGCTACGACATAAAAGATACGAACATTTATTAATGGCGACAATCGGGATGGCCGTCGGTTTTTAGGGTTCCATAGCCAAATGGAAAAAAAGGAACCCTTATAGATTCTTCATATCTGTCTGTCTGTCCGTCCGTATGTCACAGCCACTTTTATCCGAAACTATAAGAACTATGCTGTTGAAACTTGGTAAGTAGATGTATTCTGTGAACCGCATTAAGATTTTCACACAAAAATAGAAAAAAGACACTAAATTTTAGGGGTAACCCATACTTGAAACAGAAACTAAAAAAAAAACATCAGACCCATACGTGTGGGGTATCTGTGGGTAGGTCTTCAAAAATGATTTTGAGGTTTCTAATATATTTTTTTTCTTAACGGAATAGTTTGCGCGAGAGACACTTCCAAAGTGGTAAAATGTGTGTCCTCCCTCGCCCTGTAACTTCTAAAATAAGAGAATGATAAAACTAAAAAAAATATATGATGTACATTACCATATAAACATCCACCGAAAATTGGTTTGAACGAGATCTAGTAAGTATTTTTTTTTAATACGTCATAAATCGTAAACCGCAATTATCCAAGTACGGAACCCTTCGTGCGCGAGTCCGACTCGCACTTGGCCGGTTTTTTGTCGTTACGTTAACTTGTTGATGTGATATCTCATGAACGATTTTCATCATCATATCAGGCGAAAGACGTTGACTACTGGTCATAGGCCTCCCCCAGGCGTCGCCACATTGATCGGTCCCATGCGTCTCGCATCCAGCAGATCCCTGCAACCTTCACCAGGTCATCGGTCCACCTAGTGGGAGGCAACATATTCTGGTTCACTGTCGCCACTCCAGAACCTTTCTGCCTCATCGGCTATCCGTTCTGCGAGCAATGTGCCCTGCCCACTGCCACCTGAATTTGGCAATTCTTCGGGTTATCGACATCCCTGGTCCTCTTGCGGATCTCTACATTTCTGATTCAATCACGAAAGGAAACTCCGCGCATAGCTCCTCCATTGCTCTTTGGGTGACTGTAAGCTTTCTGATGAGACCCATTGTAAGCGACCACGTCTTAGAGCCATATGTCATCACTGGCAACACATACTGGTCATAGACTTTCGTCTTGAGACCCTGTGGTAAGTTGGACGAGAAGATACCGCGCAACTGCCCGAACGCTGCCCAGCCGAGTCGGATTCGACGGTTAACCTCTTTCTCGAAGTTGGCCCTACCCAACTGGATCGTTTGTCCCAGGTAGACATAGTCGCCCACAACTTCGAGTGTAACATGGGCATTCAACATCACTTTTTCGTAGTCCACAAGCGCTAAACAGAGAGGCAGGTTGTACTCTTCGGTCTTCTGTATAACCTGTCGCAGCGTATGTATGTGGCCTACGGTGCTTTACGGAATCCGGCTTGTTCGGGAGACTGGAAATCATTAAACCTGCGCGCGAGACGATTCGTGATGACTCTTAAAAACAGTTTGCAGACAGTCTAAGAAGAGAGATGGGCCTATAGTTCTTCAGTAGGGCATTGTCACCCTTCTTGAAGAAGAGTATCACCACACCCCTGCACCATGCCTGTGGCGTTTTCTCCTCAAGTATGACGGAATCAATAATTAAAAAAATCAAAAAACCCGACTGCTTCAAAAGCGAACTAAAAAGTCGTAAACAAGGAAAAAATCATGCTGTGCAGTCGGAGGATACATATTCGCGGGCTAGCTGACCAAAATCTGGTGTATCCTCCGCCTGCACAGCATGATTTATTCCTTGTTTACGACTTTTTAGTTCGCTTTTGAAGCAGTCGGGTTTTTTGATTTTTTTAATTAAGTTTTTTTATTTACAACTTTTAAGTTAGGTTTTTTTAGAATTAGATACATTTAAACATATAAGTGTTATATATTTTTGAAATCACCTCTTAAAACCCTTTATTTTGATACCCCACACGATGGATTTCGAAGAAAAAAAAATTTGGGCCCCCACAATAAGGCACCCAAAAGCCGCCATTTTTCTATTGTCCAATTTTAATGTAGCCTATGACACTCGCAGGGTTAAGACGCATCGATAGACGTATGAATCATCAAAATCGGCCAACGCGTTTGGTCTCTTGAACGCCATATAGGAACAAACATACATACATACATACATACATACATACATACATACATACATACATACATACATACATACATACATACATACATACATACATAGACTGATAAACACATTACCCTCCTTCGGCAGTCGGGTAAAAAGCTTCTGAAGGGTCTTAACTTAAGTACTGGTTTTCCACCCGCCTTCAGGAGTTCGGCCGTAATTCCGTCATCAGCCTTGTTGTTCTTAAGTTGTTTGTCTTCGGTATAGTGTCGGGTCAATCAAGCTCTAGGGTCATTCGCTAGATTCACGACGGGTTTACTGGTTGACGTGTACTGTCCATAGAATCTCTCGTTCTCCCTCAGAAGCTCCGGTTTGGCGGATACGATCCTGCCATCATCCGTCTTTAGTTTCGTGAGCTGGCTCTGCCCAATAGACAGATCTCTTGCAAACACCTTGGAGCCCTTATTCCGCTCAATCGCAACTTTAATACTTTCGGTACTAAAGTGGCGGCGGTCGCTTTTCAAGGACTTTGAGATCCATCTATTTAGCTACGCTATTGGAACGTTTTTATTGTTTTAAAATTATTGTTCATTTCATTTATTAACCGACTTCAAAAAAAGGAGGATGTTCTCAATTCGTCGGTTTTTTTTTTTTTTTATGTATGTTCCCCGATTACTCAAAGACGCCTGGATCGATTTCAAAAATTCTTTTTTTTCTTGAATGAGTATACTTCCTAGTTGGTCCCATAGTCATCAGGTCAGGATCTGATGATAGAATCCTGGAGAAATCGAAGGAACTCTTCAAATATTATAGGCATATATATAGCGATTTTGGTATTTTCATCAACGCATTGTTCATTAATCATTTGCACTCAGAAAGTATCATTTAGTGAAGTGGAACTGATGAAGAAGACCACAGATGGCCACTGGAATTTCTTAATACTAAGTATGTCACGGGCATAAAAATATCTCGACTATAATGAAGCAAATACTCATAAATAAATGGTACTGATGAAAATGGCACCATTGAACTATTCTGATGATTAAGCCGGCAGTTAGGCACTGGAACTCTAAAATAAACAATGTATCCTATTCGTGTTTGGGCTTATTGGAATCTCCATGAGATGTACTTTGGCTATAAATGATAATCATGTTAATTGGAGGTACCTACCAAAACTAAAAAGAGAAAAATAAAAAACTTTTTAACAAAAAATCAAACCGACTTTCAGAACAAAAAATGACAAAGTAAAAAATAAATTTCTTTTCCGAAGTCGGTGTCGAAAAACGGAAAACAATGGGTACAAAAGACACCGACGTTTTGATTTTTTGTTAAAAAGTTTTTTTAACCCCCGCCGGAAAAAGAAGGGGTGTTATAAGTTTCACGTGTGTTGCTGTGTATCTGTGTATCTGTGTATCTGTGTGTCTGTCTGTGGCATCATAGCGCCTAAACGGATGAACCGATTTGGATTTAGTTTTTTTTGTTTGAAAGGTAATTTTGTCGAGAGTGTTCTTAGCTATGTTTGAATAAAATCGGTTCAGCCGTTCAAAAGTTATGGGCATTTTACTGTTTGAATCGGGGTGTTTTCGCAAGATAAATGCGTCGGGGGTTTTTTAAATTGTAAATTTTACTTGTTCATTAACAATTTAAACTGTGTCTGAATGTTCACAAAAAAATATCAACCACGCTAAATTCAATTTTTAACTAAAACCCAACATAGTATCACCATTACATTTATAAGATTAATCAAATTTAAGGACATAAAATAATAGAGAATAACAATAATAATAATCTAGACATGCCATTTACAAAAATTGATTACTTAATTCTTTCAATATAATAAAATCTAATACATGTCAACAAAAACAATGTTCAACTATGTTGCATCTCTTTTGTAAAGTTCTGGGTATCAATAAGTAACTGTACGCTTACTTTATCTACAGAGGCGACAGCGGCGTCCCAGATGACATAGACAACAACGCGACGCCCATCGAGAACAACGAAGGTATCTGCAAGACCTCGGAGTGGGGGCCCTGGAGTGAGTGCTCCGTCACCTGCGGGGTGGGCGTCAGCACCAGGAGGAGGCACTTCATCAACCACATGGGCATCAAGAAGTGTCCTCTAGTGCAGACCGGTATGTGAATGTAGCTTATTTTAAAACCATAAAATGTAGCCCATATCTTTAGGAACAGTCACATTGTTATGTTGACGCGACAGAACTCAGCAGTCGATAAGCGTTATTGAGCAGCTTGACAGATTTTTGGTCTTAGTATACGCTCAGTATCCTAATAGGTATAGGGGTTTATTATTAAGCCTATCTTAAGAGACGAGAGTTACACTAACAAATTAACAACGAGGCAGTGTGTCTACCAGCTTTGCACAGCGTAGCAGTGATGGCTAGGTCACGTCTATAGCGCCACTAAACGCTCATAACATTGAACTAACTACAAACGTAGCTATCCAACAAACATCTACCAACCACGTTATTAGTTCTCACAATCCTCGCTAGATGTCGCCACAAGTAGGAACAATTTTATTACATCCAGCTTTCTTACATTACATTGTTTGTAAATAAAATCCCTAACACACCTTTCTTCTTTCACAGAGGAGAACCGCAAATGCATGGAACCACAATGTACCGAGCAAGAAACCGAAGTATCCGACCCGTCCTGCCCCACCACCGAGTGGGCCGCCTGGTCTCCGTGCTCCGCCTCCTGCGGCCGAGGAGTCAGGTTCCGCATGCGCCTGCTGCTGGTGCCGGCCGACCGCCAGCAGGAGTGTTCCGCCAAGGTGGAGCTCATGCAGCAGCGGCCCTGCCAGGAGCGGGAGAGCTGCGCCATCGATATGCAGACTGCTAAGCGTAAGATTCTTAAACTTTAAGCGTAATTTAAAACTTGCGAAAGTTGAATGCCGCAATCTATTTCTACCAAATAATCATAGTATGTACCGCACGGTGTTCCATCTTGTATCGCTTGGGTCTTCGAGTCAAGAGTGAATAGGTTACTTGTAAGCAAGCGTGCTTCACCGTCGACCACATCATCGCTTACCATTAGGTGAGATTGTGGTCAAGCGCGATCTTATCAATAACAATAAAGTTAAACCACTATTCAATCAATCAATATATCATACCTATAAACACAGACATAATTATAATTATACAAACAATTTAACATTTATAATATTTTTTATTAGTTTTTTGATACTATGTAATGCCTTGAAATGCTACTATATCTATATACTATATCTTATCTCTGGTTTCTCCCAATTCTGGACGGCAGTGCCATGTTAAATTAGCAAAAGAGTAGCATTTATGATGAATATAAACTATATAGGTAGCACATTCGTACGTACTCGTATGTATCGTGTGTTCCTATCTCAACTACGCGTGTCGCCGCATCCACAGATACATAACAATGACCCGCGGGCAACAGACGGACAGAACAGTTGCGGACAATTTGTCCAACAACATTTGTCTCAAGTATTGCAAATAATTACACATTTACGAGATTGCTTTGTAATTGAGAGTTCAACCCGCAAGGCCACGTTGTGTAACGATAAAACGCCGACTTGCTGCGATTATAGTATAATTACCTAATTATGTGACACATCTAACTGAGTGAACCAAGTTAGTAGAAATAAGTGCAACCCTTACCTTGCGTAATAACATTTAAATTAGTGGAAACTAATTTAAAGCCCACAAGATGGTAAGCGAGATAGCAATAACAGTTTTCTTAATATTTATATTTATAGCTATAATCTGAAACTACGTGCATACCGTACTCTCTACAATAATGTTATTATTGCTAAATTCAGCAAAACAGATACATTTTCCAGTACAGCGATGTTAATGAAAACTGCGGGAATTCGAGACGCAAATAAAAACGTAATGTATTAGCACAAGGTTATCGCTCCGTGAGTTATTGCTTATCATAAAAATAGTAACTACATCAATCTGAATACACTCGCACTCAAGGGCTCACGAAGAATGAAAGGCTGAGTTGATTTAGACGCGAATCTGTACATTATAAACGGTATCTATACTAAGTCAGTATGATTTTGAGTTAAAGTGAAGACTTTGTGAAAGGATTGACATTGAACCGACATAAATGATTCTGCAATATGGTCAGAAATAGCTCATATATGCAATGGTCTTTAAATTGTTTGAAACAGCTGTTATTAGCAACTAAGACATATCACACACACAAATTAAAAATTTACGACTTCTTGCCAAACCACCATTCTTCATGAGTTCACTGCCTCAGCAAACAAACAAGACGGGCACGAACGTCAAAATCACTTCATCAATCAAATAGCGAATCAAGTAGATATGACGTCTGCAAGAAGAGACAGTGGATGTATAAATTCTTTAGTTAATCAACAACGTTCTTGGGCAGAATGATTTCTTATCCTTGTGTTCCTTTCCTCCAGGTATCTGCATGGAGGAAGCGGACCCAGGTCCGTGCCGGGGCTTGTACCAGCGCTGGACCTTCATGGCGCAGAAGGGCATGTGCGTACCCTTCGCGTACGGCGGCTGCCGCGGCAACCAGAACAACTTCATCACGCAGGACGACTGCACCGCCACCTGCAGTGTTGTACTAGGTGCGTACAACAGCTTCTAACTGATCAGATCCAGATAGTGTTCGTTTTTTCAGAAAGATCTTCCTGCCCGCATCACTTATTATTGGGGGTCGATGCAACATGTTTTCTACCCCCATAGATCTCTATTCAACATCATACCAGTATAGTATTAATATCAATCCAATGTAATCAAAATGTAATCAAATGAAGGTCAGGGTTATCAAAAGAACGTACTTAGTAAAAATGTTTAGACGGCCCCGAAGTTAAGCAACACACTTCTAAATAACGATAATGGGGATCAAAACCAGGCGAATATCAACCGATCTAATAATTATATTTTATTTTCGTATCCATTAAAAAATATTGAAACGTGGTCGTTCATTTGATTTGATTTAGGTATCATGGCAGGATTAACACCACTTGGATTATGAAATCGTTGCCTCTAAACCATAAGCTTAATTTATGAGATGACTACGACACGTGTTTCATTTGTTTTTCTTTAATGGTGGTTAAATATTAGCATATTTGGTTTAGTCGCCTCCCCGAGCAAAACGTCGCGCTAGTCGGTTTTGTGCAGTTTTTAAGAGCTATCTAGGTACTCTTTATTTAAAAAGAAATATCAATTAATAAAAATACATTAAATTTCTACATTATTGATTCTAAAATGGTAGTATACTTTTTTTAAAGAGGTATATGTTTCACTAATCTCCTTCCAACAAAACTATAAAATGAGAAATAATTATTGATAGCATGCATCTCCTCGTAAAGTGTTCATTAATTATTTTTGTACTAACACTAATGGATAGACAATTTGATAACGAACATTTAGTAAGATTTTTTTTCAAAAGAATAATATTCGATTTTATAAAGATTTTATTCTAAAATAAAAACGACCTTAATAACAGAATGAGGCTCATTAAATGAGCTTATAAGGCAGCTTCATTGATGTGTCACACTGAGACTACAAGATTAGATTAAATATAGCAATGATATTACATGAAATTAGCATAAATAGTTTCTGTATTTAGAGTAGGTAAACAAAAACGCACTAGAATCACAACAAACCCACGCGTCTAGCTCCATACGGACGGACATGCCCAAACCCGGCTAATTCGTGTAATTACCGCGACCCACTCCACTACCCTATTTGTGTAAAACAGAAATATGTCCGACAATGATTAATTCCTTCGCCGATTCGATGGTGACACAGAACATGGGTGGGCCAGTTGGCCGCGACTGGGGCACAAACACACCATGAGCACGTAATCTAGCGCAGTGGGCCGACGGGAGCCTGGGTCTGACGTCACGTCCCCCTGTGACGTCACTGTCATACGCTACGTCATGATCTGTGATAGTTGTTTGTATTGACATTTTCGGACTGCAAGCCATAAAGCCCATTTCTCGCTTGAAATCGTTCAGCCTTGATTCCAACCGGATTTTGGAGTTAAGAGTGTAGTGTATCTGTCTCACTCACACGTTCACTTTGCCATCCCCACTTTCCCCCACACAGACATACACAATCTCGTGCGCACCATGTTGTATTGCGCGAGCCACTGGCCTGAGCAGACGTGTTGAAGTGTGGTCATTAAGTGCGTGAACGAGCCTGTGAATTGCCCCATTTACCGGTCACTACAAAGAGTTTTCGTGTAACTACGTCAAATTGCTTTCATGTCGCAAGCTGTATTTGTTAACCCTATCATTACTGGGCACATGGGCAGACCGGCAGAATAAGATAAATTAGGCATCATTTCCAAAGCTCGCACACATTTAGAGGTAGCGGTGTCACTGTCCCGTTATAATGTAGCTGCAGTGTTTGGTGTCAGTGGACAAAGGTCTTTGTTTGATCAAAGTTGTCAACATTTATCTTTTGAACGAACGGTATTCTGTAACAATTTAGTTAGAGCCTAACGGTGTGGTTAACAGTCTAGAGAACTTTTAATTTGTTTAGGCTAATTAGTATTTTCTTTGGGTACTTATTTACAAGAACAACTTCTTATGATGTTGGTTATTGTGAGATCATTCTTTGAGGTTGGTCCATGTCCGTTAGTAACAATACTGTGTTTTATTTGTATGATCGTATACCTATTGTCCCACTGCTGGGCAAAGGCCTCCCCCATATCCTTTCAGGTAATTTTTGCCTGAGCCACCTCGAACCAGCGAAATATTAAAAAAGGTAGGGATCCGCTGAGTTTTATTTGGATGTAGAGGAAGCTTTTAATGTCATTGCATATTATGCTAATCAAATCAACAGCAACGTTAATATCAAATATGAATGATTATGATAATTTCCTTCTGCGCTGGCGCCGCGCCAGTCGTGACTCAGTTGCCAGCTGCTTCCAACCTTAACAGCACATTACATGGACACTACGCGATCTGCCTACACCCTTGTTTACGGTCGTTAACTCTCCTCTCTTATTATTGCAACTCCGGAAGGTTGCCATGCATAATTATTATTGTATATCTGTATGGTAAGCAATCTGGTAGAGTTCAAATACCGATTCTATGTTTGAATCTGTCGGATTATCGTATTTAATTTGAATTTATGATCGCACTGGGTGGCAGCTTAAGAGCTATTTCCCGAGTTATTCATATCTGAATGATTTCAGCAAGATCTCATACGTCTTTAAAGCTTCAGAGCTCAAACAAAGAACAAACCTGCAAGCGTAAGGAACTGATTTAAAAATGAATCCTTGTTTAAAACGTTTTCGCTTGTAAACACACAAAACAAACCGTCAAACGCGAGTCAACAAAGCGAGCACGACGTGTGAGTATGTAAAGACGGATTTGACGAGTTACGAGTACAGGCGAGGTACAAGGCTGCTTGATTAGGTGTCTGAAGTCTGTGTGCCCACTACCTACAGCTAGACGCTTACACGCGCGACCCCAGCAATCTGTGCAACTCCCCCAGACGGTGACGGCACGATCACGTCACCTCCTGTCCAGTGACGTCACTCACCAGGCACAAATTTGAGTCCCTCTATTTACGATGATCGTAAAATAATCTTTGGAGATAAATTCTTTGTTTGGTATGATTGTTGGGTCGCTTGTAGTGTGTCGTGATGTTAATTTTAGACATTATGTCATTGTAGAGCAAAAAATATGGCGGACTGTTCGCTATGTCGCGGGTCCGTGTGAAAACAACAATGTTTCGTGTAGAATAATGTATTGTTATAGAATCATTTAACTCTTCTTTAAGATAGTGTACGAACGATTAGTGCGTTGAAATAAATAAATAACAGGAGCTACCTTTAATTATATTTCCTGTCAGCTTCAGGCTTACTTAGTGAAGTGGTAAACTCCATTTTTGCAAGTGATGACGGTAGTGGTAGGAACCTTATTCATGAAGTTGATAAAAATGCCTGCTGGCCATCATTAGCTACTCAACATTTTAAAGCTCTAACTGCTCGTCACAGTCAGCAGGCCTTGAAAATAATGACTAAATGAGAAATAGGTAGAGCCTTGGGTCCGCCTACTACGACTGTACGAATAATTTGAAGTAAAATTAAATTAAGCCAACAAAACAAAACTACCGGCTACTCTGTGCAATGTACATTACTGTTGCTATTGGTGGAAACGGAAACAAATGTTAGTTTTTTTTAAACGATAGCGTGCCGAAGACAACTTCGGTAGTTACTTAGTTGTGTTTGTAAAAGCGATTCACTTGATTTTTCACTTTCTCAGGTGAGTTTCTTGTCTTCATGCTGATTTGCTATGTTTCGTAATACAAAGGAAAAAATTAATCACCAAAATATCAGCCCAGAGCGGCTCATAATTGCACACTCAGTTTTCTGCATTTTCCTTGCAACAGTTTAAAATTACCAAGATGGATCCCCAATCCGCATACAAAGTGACAGACAAATTAACAGACACAAACTATTTACCTAAATATGTAGGTAGGTATCTACATTAAAAAAGTAATTGTTACCAATTTCCATACATTAGTAAACAAGATAATTTTCTGATAGTGTCGTGATAACAGCGACCACATTATTTTCCTTGACATTCGTGCTACTGATTGTCTATATTTTGACGGGCACCGACATAGCAAACGCTTCTCACATACTTAGTAAATATAGTTCTCTATTGTTAGTAAATAATAACAGAAGACATAACGACACAGACTACGATACATTTATCATTCGGAGGCACTAATGTGGGCATAACTAGCCACTATTTATCGCTTTTTATTCGTAAGGCTAAGTGACTAATCGTAATAAAATAGCCGCTTAGTGATGTGATAAGAATCGCCATAAATAACGCTAGTCCAGTGACCGAGCGATTTTTTTCTACTGGTCGTGGGTTCTTTTAGTTTTAGGGGAAAGCATCTGTGCAAGTAAGATTTCATTAAGGAAAAAAGCTAGCTTCAGAGATTTTATTTCTTAGTATTCTTACATAATTAAATTTGTTTGTCATCTGAACGACATAGGAGGATGCGACAAGCCATCTTACATTAATGTTATTTCTACTACGTTTGTTCCCAGGAGGAGGAGCCCCGCCGGCCGGTCTGCCACCACAGCTGAACCAGCTGCCGACCCCAGCGCTGAACAATAACGTGCCAGTGTCCAATAGCGTAAATGGTAAGTTGACAGTTTTATTGTTCGGTACTGCTTCTGGGTTTGATATTATGTTCTAGAAGCCAAGGAAGTTCGCATCACACGCGAGAAAATATTAACTTGTCATGTTTTTGCGCATGTTCTGAAAAATACGGAAGCTTTAGAGTGTTTATGCGTAGGTTATAAAATCAACTACACCAGTCGTAGTGCTTGTGACTGCTTAATGGTCACAAGCGTTACTGCTGAATATAAAGGCCCTGGGTTCGATTCCCGGGTCGGGCAGTGTTGGGTTTTTTATCTGAAATTGCTCAGTCGGAGCTTGCAATAAGCGCGCCCCCTTATGTGGGTGTGCTACAGGTGCGACTCTGCCTATCTCTTCGGGGAATACCGGCGTGATGTTATGTACAACACTCGTTGTATTTTTTGTCGCCACTAAACAATGAGGCATTAGCGAAACATGAAATACTTTTGTACGTTTTGTTCTAACCTCATCCTAGTCTAGTCACGTAGACGGAGATGTGTCTGAACTTGAGGAAGGACTCTTGGGTTGCGTACACAACACTTGGATAATATTTTAACACAAAGAGACATTATTTATCAAAACTGGCTGAGTGTGACTCAATTATGTTTTTGCTTTATCGCGAGTATTTTCAACGCTACCACGTTTCGAGTTGTTATAAAATAATTTTGATGATAATAGAGTCAAGAGTGTCCACGAAAGAGACCTTGTATGAAGATGTTTTTCTGGAAATCCTGATAATAATATCTATCGACTGTGTCATGACGTACATCACAGATTCTTTTGTGAATCGTGACCTATGAAACTCGTTGTCTCCAAGGAGGGGACGACGCTGACGTAGGTATTTATAACCCCTCACTTGTATGGGTCAAGGTCTTCGACGAGGTTTATTTTTACTTATCTTACGTAGACACATCTAAACTTCAAAGCGGTGAAGGGTGGTTTTTATTTTAGGAAAAAAATCCTGCAGGTATTGTGATATAAAGTAAGATGCTGATTTTCAGTTAATTTTAATAAATGAGTTTACATTTACTTTTGGTTAAATTTGCACCAGGTTTTCCAAATTTTGGGTTCTATCTCAGAAGGATGTGATGTCTATGTTGATCTTCTAAAAGGGAAATCTATATAGAACCTTATAAAGAGGTTAAAGTATTTATGACATTGTTTGGGTATTGATGTAAATATTTCATGTCCAGGACCGACCCTGGCGCAGCCCGGGGACTGCCAGGTGAGCGCGTGGGGCGAGTGGAGCAAGTGCTCCGTGACCTGCGGCTCCGGCTACCAGGAGCGCACCAGGACTGTGCTGGTAAGTTGAGGGTTACAGAAGGCAAAGAGGAAGATTTGTTGAGATTTATGCTGAGGAGGTAGGCTTGAACTTGTTACCTTATGCGGCGAGACACCAGCTTTATACATGAAATAATCATCACCATATGAATCCCGCTATGTTATTCTTAAGGTTTTACGATAGTTTAAGGTTGACCTGCAGTTTGGAGACTTCTGGGTTTCTAAATGCTTGTAGGTGAGTTTTTGTATGACAAGCGGTTTTTTTTAAATCTAAATCTAGAAGTGGTTATAACCATAATATTTGTATGCCCAAGGAATACTGTGCAAACCTTCAGAAAAGGAAATGTTGGGCAAGTGGTACAAAAGGACGGAAAGCACATCGTCGTATGGCATAATTGTAGTATCTCTAGTGTCGGTGGTACGCCTGAGAGACTGCCGCCGGCACGTCTCGCTCTGGAGTGCACAGGCTACAGTATCAGGGATGGTACAGTATCAAGACGAGTCTGCACATCACATAACATATAGTTTGTTACAGTAAGGTACCTAGTGGAGACATTGCTAGGTAACACAAACAGACAACAACCAGCACCGCTTACTTACACTTTTAATATAACGACGTGCTTTTGTTGGCATTTAACATTATTATTTTCTTGGGAAAATTCATCCTAAGTTGATCCAAACTCCAAGACATTCTAATGCCATCTACTTAAACACGTGAAAAGTACCCCCGTGTAACCTATAAGAAACGCCCTAATTTTATATGTTAACAAACCTATTTTTATAAGATTAAGTCATTGATTTAAATTAACAATGTGCCTAGTATCATAGTACCAATCAAACTATTAACTCCACTAAAACCCGATTTCTGAATTAAGAATTTGAGGTTGAGTACTTCATCTTGAAAACCTGTCTCAGGGTCGTATTCTGAATTGAGTATTTGGAGTTAGACCTTGACAAGCTTTACTTTAATAGCTACCAAAAGTAGAGTCTTCAGGCTAAAGTAGAGTTTGTCAAATACTCAACTTTGACATTGAAGTACTTACTCAATTCAGAAACCGGCCCTGTATCATGCGGGCAACTTGTTTGGTACCTGAGCCCTGTAGAGTGTAGACGATAGCTGTCAATATTTAATCAATACATCGATACGAACACAAGCTAATATTAAAATCACGTGAAAACAATAGCAGGCTGCTATAAATATAGAGTAGCAGGAGAAATTGATGGCCGAGTCGTTATAACATAGCAGTCATCGGGCTAACCATAGTGATCAATCACAGAGACAACAGTCGGCCCACCTCGACAGCGTAGTGCTACTACTACATACCATAAACAAACACAGAGGGGCCAGTACTCACTACACTAGCATTGGACAACTCATCATCATCTGTCTAGCCTGTTCCTTACTATGTTGGCATCGGCATCCAGTCTAACCGGATTCAGCTGACCAGTGTATTACATGGAGCGACTGCCTGAGGTCAGATAGACCTCCGCAACATAGCAAGTTACTTAGGTAAAAAACTCAAAAAGTTAATAGCACATAAGGAAAATAATATTAAAGAAAACAAAAAAACATACCACAGGTGGCCTTAACGCGTTCTGTGATCTCTTTTAGGCAAGAAACTATCTCTTTCTATTCTAGGAAAGACATATCCTGGACCCGATATGGGGCTGCACTTGGTGCTAATTTTAAGTCAAACAATTAGTCAATATTCTCATTCCTGAAAACGGAGAATATTTTATGTATGCTTCTGCTTCTAGTTACTGAAACAGGACTATTATTTTCATCTATTCCTGAATGATGCTCTGATATCCCTATCGCCTTTGAATTTGTCGGTAGGGGGGGGTACAGTTTTTAACGCGAGTTTTTTTACTACTTTTTTATTATTGTGAATATTTTCCAAATATAGTAGATTTAGACAGGTACAGGTTTTACCAACCACAGCTTTAATAGAGCTTTATGTTTCGAAAAAAATGTTATTTTTTGGGTTCCGTACCCGTAGATTGTAGGGTCCAAACAGAGCCCTATTGCTGTCACTCACGTGTCTGTCTGTATGTCCGTCGTCTGTCACAGGTTCTACAGTCAAACGGTTGCAGTTAAAGCCTACAAATTTTCACAGTATAAGCATCATGTTTACCCAAAGCCATACAAATTATCGAATAAATATTTTTAAATGTTTTTAAGAGGGGCTCCCATAACAGCCTATCTGTCTATGGTAACAGGCCAGGACAAACATTTCCGCCTTGTTCAACTCAACTTTATGTTGACCAACCCATTGTGTATGTTCACACATTGTTTAAATAGATCTTCGCGTTGAAACAGAGATTGTGTTTTTGCTCAGAAACAGTGGACACTATTGCAAAAAATTGCTAGATTCCATTATTGTCCGACCTAACCTTCCGTCAGATAAAGAATAAAAACGACAATCTTGAACTGAATTTCTTACGGTTATTCAACCCTCGGCTTCTCGTCTTGTAAATCTCAGCTTTTCGAATGCTCAAGAGTGAGTGTTTGATTTTCACTAGACGTCAAGAAAATAAACCGTTGCCTTAAAATAATATTTTGCATTCAGATATAACAAAGATGCCTAATCAAAGTAATACGTTCAGTTAAGTATGTGTCGAATTAACTTAATTGCTACTGACTAAATTAGTCTTTAAGATGCTGTGAGCATTGTAAAGAAGCTGTGATTAACAGGTTCTAAAGATTTGCTTATGTTAAAAGCAATTTTCTAACAAAAAGGCGGCTACTTTAAAACGACTTAGAACAAACAATAAGGCTGTACAATCGGTAAATGTAGACGATTATGAACGCGACGGCTGAGTGTTTAACATTGATGTTATTTGTAAAGACACCGTCGATGCAGGTGGTGGACAAACGCCATGGCAAGCGATATGGCCGCTTCGCTGACTAGGGCTACCATGATATGTTTGATAAACCATAGATAGCTACGATCTTTCCAACGTGCGTTTAGTTTTTAGGTTAACCCTAGCTAACTCTATGTTAATATCTCGAAATAGTAATGAAATACGAAACGAAATGTTACGATTGCCTAGGAAATAATTGTATAAAAGAAAATACAAGAACATACCACGACGCTATATTTTTGCAAAAGTTGCCTCAAACTTAACGAAAACTTGCCTTAAAAAGTAGTATGTCGAAATAACCGTCAGCCCTAGTAGTAGGGCGGGCCGCCCTTCGCACGTGACCACGTCACGTTCGGTCAAATCGTGCCGTTTGCCGATAATTAGCGCCTTCACTAACGAGGGCATACCGTACACGTACCTCCAAGTACACGTAGTATAACGTAGACACATAGCCGTGAGAAACAACAGCTTACCTGCAAAGAAAGAAAAACACATTGTAAATAGGGGTACGAAAAAATATGCTTAGTAGTAGTGTTATCATTTTCTACTTAAAAATGTATGGCTATTCATAATTTAAAACTTTTTGAAATGCCATTGTCAATATTAAAAGGTATGTTTGAAGTTTGAACTTTAATTTATATAAATGTATTTTATAATAATAAGGTTTGGTTACTAATTATACGTTTTAATAGTAAAGTTATGATTTGAATTCATTAGTACGTGGGAAAAGTGCGTAGGTACTAATAGTCAACTTTCTAACGTTAGTCGAATTCGATGTTGCTACTAACTAATAAGTGTAAAACTGCGACAAAAAAACGCCTACGCACACCTACTCACAACATATGTACTTAGATAGTGAAAAGCAAAAGTATAATCAACAAATAAAAAAATATAATAATGAAATACTCAAATCGTATCATCGTTTGCAAATAACTGTACATCACGAAGCGCCAAAATAAAATATGCAATGAATCACGACTCGAAGCGAACTCCATAGCATTGACCTTACACATTAAGATTTATTCAGTACATTAACGAGCAGTTCAAGAGTCCAAATGGTTTGATACTAATCAAAAGCACATCTAATTCAATGAATTGCTCTGGAAGGCCCGACAGCCTGATTGCCTCAATCAATCACGACTGGAATAACTCGCGCAGTACGTCAGGTATGACAGCAGTGTTTTATGGCGTTAAATGGTGTCAGATGATGTCAATTGCGGTCGCAGTCGCGTTAATTGGCGCAAGTGTGCGGCGCGCCTTATCAGGCGATAGGTCAAGGTCGCGGAGAGCGGCCACGAAGTAACGGTGCGACGAAATAGCGGAGAGAATTTTATTGTCGAACGCTCAAATAGTTATGTTTTCAAAATGATATGAAAATGCTTTCAGTAATATGATTGATACTTTGAGGTAGGAATACATACATTCATAGATTTGCAAGAAATAAGAGGTCATTAGACTAGAGCACATTTAAAATTAGTTTTCCCTGGACAGTGTTACGCCCACAATCTGCACGCCTTACAATACAACATGAATGTGATGGCGATGATAGATTGCAACAAAACAGATAATGATATTATTGTTAGTCCAGCTGTTCAGTCAGTCTCACCGCTATTTACTAGACAAACACTGCAACTAAACAGATATGTGATATATTCATATTAAACTAAATGAACGTTGAAACAAGTAGCTCCACTTCGAACTTCGTATCATTCACAGAAATAAATCACCGGCGCGTTTATTTAGCTACAAACACACATATTGTACAAAATTAAATGTTACAGCGAGTGTATTTATTTGTCTAACGTCATGAAATCGTGGTTTCGCGGCAACATCATGAGTGTACTTACAATGTGAACATTGATCTTTTGGAAATAATTTAAAAGGAAAATACAAATTTATTTCTGTACGGTTAACAAAATAGGCAGGCACTAATACTGAGAACTGACATTATTCGTTGTTCGTGTATAAAGTACTTTTAACCAATTTATGATATCCTCAGTGATGTTACGAGTAAAATATTACATGTAACATAGCACAATGCACAAGTTGGTCTTAAAATAACTGCAACTAAACAACTAACATAAAGTTACATAGTCTTTCTTTTGTTGACTGAACAATAAAGTTGACACAAGGATCGCCTGACAGATCGCGTCGCGTCCTCGTTCCGTCCGCTCTATATGGCTGATATGGCGGTTGGTCAGTCGCGCATTATGTGCGAACTTATCCCCACTATGCCAAAACCTTGCCAAGTTACATGCCGTGGACGTACGTAATGACTCTTTACTAATGTGTCCAATGTGTGCAGCTTCTGCTGACCTTACTGAGATATATCATGGTACCGCTTGATCACAACATCTTATGTCATATTATGTTCGTAATATATTGCTAATTTCCACAGGCGCAGCCGGCTCCGGGAGGCGCAGTATGTCCGCGGTCGATGGCCCGGCGCAGGCGCTGCTACAGGAAGTGTTAACTTTAAGCTAGAACCAATTTATGCCTAACATAGAAGGCTCGTATACACTGAACATAATGCTCAGTGGCCTAGGATTGCAGTTGCCAATAATTAGAAATTGTTCAGACAAACTGCAGGGTGACTTTAAATTAGTTAAAATCTTTCAAGGGTTTCGCCTATTATTAATGCATATAAAAAAAAAACCGATAGTAGTTTTACCCTAAAATCTCAAAAAATGCGATGTCACTCTACAGAGTGAAAACTGAGACAATGTCGAAAGTATGATATTATTTTAATGGTACCAATTGAATCCTTTGGGGAAACCTGTTGGGCAACTTTAGTATAATAATTTAACTTGTCTCCAGTATGTACGAGCCTTTACACTTATCTACTTAACATAATGCATTTTCCAGCATTTAACATTGTCAATGTTTTGTATGTTCACGCCAAAGCCTTATTAATAAATAAATGCTTGCAAGAAGAATTTTATTATGTACCGCCTTTTATTGTCTACGTTCTGATGTGAATGGCATGGATATCGATCCAAAGGATTGTGAAGGTCGGGAACGTATTATACGTCGAACAGTTATTAAAATACTGCTATTATTAAATTGATGGAGTTAATAGTGTTTGTGATAGCGCTCTTTGTTTGTTTACATATTTTTTTTCTAAATTTTTGTTTTCACGATTCTTGGCAATACTGTCTTGCAAACCCTGAAATAAAAATAAACTTGTGGCGAAGTTTGAATCATATCATACTCGACTAACTCTACTTTTCTTTTTAACCCCCGCCGGAAAAAGAGGGGTGTTATAAGTTTCACGTGTGTTGCTGTGTATCTGTGTATATGTGTGTCTGTCTGTGGCATCATAGCGCCTAAACGGATGAACCGATTTTGATTTAGTTTTTTTTTGTTTGAAATGTGATTTTGTCGAGAGCGTTCTTAGCTATGTTTGAATAAATGCGGTTCAGCCGTTCAAAAGTTATGGGCGTTTTACTGTTTGAATGGGGTGTTTTCGCAAGATAAATGTGTCGGGGTTTTACATGTATAGACTCGTTTTCATTTGTAAATAAGTCAGTACACCGTCCGCGGGTATATGCATCGGTCGGACTCGCATTAATTTACGGCATTAGGTACCTACAGAAATCTCGCTCCTCGCATGCGAGTCCTGTCGATCAATGAAAATGAACATTCAGACGTAAATACTTACTATTTTACACCATCGCAGGTTTGTACCCAAGAAAGTCAGTAGTTTATTTAGATTACAAGTACTCATAGGTAAATCGTATTCGTGTGACAAAAGGTGACGGGCAGCCTATGAGCGTTCGTTTCTAAACACTATGCGTCATTTAAAATTGTAAATATTATGGAGACTCGATGCAGTTTACACATTTTGTGTTCGTGACCGACATACAGACAACTCAATGTCGCTGGTAAACACACATAGAATCGCTCTCCAACTCACAACAATCAGCGATGTTTGGTATTACTCCGGCGCAGTTTATAAGCATGGGCCCAACCATGAAACTACTGTTATAGACGTCATCCATAAATCTTACCTGGATGTTGACGATCAGGAATTTAATTGGAATCAGTTGTATTTGAAATTGTTAATTATATTTGTACGAATCATGGCAAAAATAGACAACCTACTTGCTACTTGTGACCTGTTTGATAAAACGTTCATTTTCATAGGTAAAACAATAACAGTAGGTGCGAATTGTTGTACCTAATATTTTATACTAGATTCTGCCAGCGGCTTCACCCGCGTGAAAATCTATAATTATCCCAAGGGAACATATTCCCGGGATAAAAAATCCTCTGTGCTATACCTGACTATAATCTATCTATGTGCCAAATTTCATCTAGATCCGTCCAGCCGTTTGAGCGTCAAGAAGTAACAAACATACAAACACACACACTCACAAACTTTCGCCTTTATAATATTAGTGTGACAATGTTTAGCACTACCTGTGTTTACAAATAAAAGATTCTCATTCAGAAGGGAAGGATTGATGCATAAGTGCCTTTTTGGATGTCTTAGGAGATTTTAACGTTGTTGTAAGTTCTGTTCGTGGATAATTCCAAATTATCCACGAACAAACGAATTATTAATTAAACATAAAAAGAATGTCTGAAAAGGTAAGTGGTGGTATTACTAGACGGCATGGGAAATGATTGCTGAGCTCAACGGGCGACGATGAAACAGCGCGGTGCGCGGTGGCGCAATAGGAGGACCTTCTTACAAGGAGCTGAAACAAACAGTCAATGGAAAAATCCTGAATGATGTGTTCGTCCTAAGTGTTTATGGCGTAACAATTAAACCCACAATGAGAGCGATTGATTAAATTATGGCAATTAACATGCGAACCAGCTGCAAGCACTTAGCTAACACAAGCATCACGGTCACTTCCTTTTTCATCATTGATTCACTGGCTGACATCAGCAACGCTGACTCAACAGGGATCAGTGTTGGAGAACCTAATTCTAAATTGTTTTATTGTAGGTACTCAGACTACGTAGGTGCTCATTCATCATCAGCCTTATAATGTTCCCACTGCTGGGACACAGACATCCTCTTTAAGAGGTAATAAGCCTTAATCCACCATGCGGGCCCAGTGCGGTTTGTTGAATGTCACACGTCTTCGAATTTTTGGTTCTAGGACATGCTTTGATGCTTTTGTAGTTACGTTACAATTTGAATGTTTTCAATACTACTTGTTTATGACGTCAAGTCTACAATCATTGAAATAAATAAAAGTTCTGAATATGTGGCAAATGTTAGTAATAATGAACATGATGAATGCATACTATACTCGTAAGTTATACGCTTTAATGTCGGAAATCGGAATTTTATTTATGGACGTTTGACATTTCATTAATCATAATAACTTGTATAAATATGTACATAATTTATGCAAAAAAAAAAAAAATATGGCGTGAAAAATGAAAGCTATTTAAATATAAAAATAACTTCAGTGTATATTGTGTTGCATGTAGTCCAAGTAATTCTACTTGGATGTATGTTCGTTGGTTCGTTGGTGTAGTGGTCGCAAGCGCTGCTATTTTGCACGAGGTCCTGGGTTCGTTTCCCGTGTCGGGCAAAGTGTTTTTAGGTTTTTTGATTTGTTATTTAGGTTCGCCCGCTATTACATGGGACTTAAAAATAACTGAGGAAATGTGGGCGTATTATAAGTGCCCCTCTGCCTGACCCTTCGGAGGACACAGGCGTGATGTTACGTTATGTATGTAAATGTATATTTGTAAAAGAATTCGCGTGATTGCTGAACACAAACGCGTACAATTTATTCAATTAGACACGTGTTCGTACACGGAATGTGCACATTGTAATGGCCGTTTATATCCGCAGCGGAACCATGGAGCATAGAGCATAGATTACAAGCTATCGTAACACTGTGTAATACGCAGCTTCCGTTCGTCACATGATGATTTTATATTTATATGACCATGATGATAAAATTGTATTAGGTATATAACATTTTTGTATTCGAAAGGTAGTATAGAAATATTAAAATATACTGAAAAAAAACAACGAAAATAATGTGTAACTATTCGTAATTATGTGTAATTTTAGTATTCATTTCCGCTTTGTTGCAAAATATATGATTATTGTTTGAAAATACAAATGACAGGTAGTAATATCCTCAATTATTATTTTTATTGTTTAGTCAAAGCTTGCAGTAATAGTTGGCAATTTTTCAACAACACTAATGGCCACAATAATTTTCCGTCGCTTTTGTCTCTGTCAATACAACGTAATTTAAGTAAATAAATGTGCAGTGCTGGCCATAAGAGTAATTTAGCTATTTACCGTTATAATGTGTCTTCTCGTCATCATCATACTTAAGTAGCTTCCTGCAATATATACTCGGTTTTGTTTAATTAATACAATACAAATGACTGCTACTGTCCCTGTCTCCCACAAAGCCTTCCAACTTTCTTTTAGTTTGGCCTTCTCTACCAATAAATCAAAAACGAGTATAAATCGTCACGCGCGCCGCGTCAAATTTATTAAAAATAATTGCAACACAGACAATAAATAAACAAATCTTATTTTGTACCTATACGTAAATGTATAATTAACTATATTGTTCTCACCTCCATCTATTACATTTTGCAGCTTTACAACTAAAAGTTTATTATGTATCGTATAATCATAAAATCGTTAAGTCTTAGTGGAGCATAATCTCAGGAAGCCTTGCCTTCCGCCATTAAGTAACGTTGCGAAACGTGGAGAAGGCTGGCAACAGGTAACTTAGCAACAGTACGAGGTGTCACCGACGACGTGACGTGACCAGGCACGAGGGTCGCCTGACCTGCTATAGCATCACCGATTTTGAAAAAAAAGGTACCTTGTATTATTTCAAGAATCACATGATTTGGCGTGATTGGCAGTTGAATGACTATTATCTTAAGATAAGTAAAATAAAACTGCAAAATCATAAGTTATCTAAACATTAACGCGTAGCAAGCAGCGTAGTTAAAGCCTACGCCACGTGCTACGAATGCTACGATACGCGTAGCTCGTGGCGTAGTAAGGGTCTACGTTTTGTGCTACGCGCAAGCCGCGATATTTTTATGCGATATTACTATACTGATAAGGAGCTCGTGGCTAAATAATAACAGCCACACTGTTCGATCATCAAGGTGAAGTAACGTTTGACGAGGTCGGACCGTGGATGGGTGACCATTTCAACAAACCGAGTTTCCTCCGTGCCTCGGAAAGCACGTTAAGCCGTTGGTCGCGGCTGTCATTTGAAGATCTTTGACAGTCATTACGGGTAGTCAGAAGCTTGAGATCTGACACCAGTCTTGCCAAGGGGTACCGTGTTACCCAGTTACTGGGTTGTGGAGGTCAGATAGGCAGTCGCTCCATGTAAAACACTGGTACTCAGCTGAATCCGGTTAGACTGAAAGCCGACCCCAATATAGTTGGGAAAAGGCTAGGTAGATTGTTATATTACTATACCGATAAGTTAGAAGTTACTTGTTGTGTTGCGCAGTGGTGGCCCAATGGTAACGGCCGAGACTTCAAGTGGTTCGTGGGTTCGAATCCAGGCAGACGCTTTAGTTTATGTAAATTATTTGATCACCACTGCTCTCAAAACAGTGAAAGAAACATCGTGAGGAAACCGGCATGACACAGAAACAAAAATTAGAAGACATGTGACATCCACTAACCCGCACTGCAGAGGAAGCCTGTGTCCCAGCAGTGAGAACATTAAAAATGGCTGATGATGATTATGGTAAGTTGTTATAAGGGCTTCGCTAGCACCACATAGATACAGTCTGTAGGATATAAAGTGATGATCATTATGTTAAAGTTCAATGACAAGGTGATTGCAGCGAGTGATTGACCGAAGTAGTGAGATATTATATATCTGCTGGTGCCAAGTGCATTCAATTGCTGCGACAATTGGTCGCGGAGACAAATTGCAGGATACGGGAGTGTGGGCGTGTGTCGATACCTATCAGGAACATCGCATTAATGTAATGTTGTACTGAAATGTGCACAATGCGAGATGTATACGTAGGTTGACAAGCAACCACGACATACACATACTAACGTCTACTTTTACCTATCTACCTACATTAATATTGTTGCAAAGTTGAATTCTAAGCAGAACTAAACACATCGAATCAATTGTGTGTATTTTTTTAAAGCAAAATCGTCCGCCGCTTTGAGTAATTTTTGATAGGGGCAAAACTTACGGACTTTACTGTCGGCAGTCGCCATGATTGCCTTCTTTTTTCTGTACTTATATAATCAATCTTTCTCGAAGCTGTACCCGTAGATAAAACTAATTCTACTTGGACCCCCTTTTTACATAATTAGCTACGTTTTAACATGATGATGACATATCTAACTAGGTCTGGTGGTAGATAAACCTCTTATTTCCTACTCCAACATATTAAATACAAGTAAAGGTAGTTAATAGGCTTTGTCAACGTCTGGTGCGGGGCTTACAATACAGGCTGTGAAGCAATGCTACCATAGACAGGCGTAGAAAGTACAGGCGCCTAATGCCTTGTGACCTGATACCTTACCTGTGTGACCTTTTCAAGTTTATTTGTGGTTGTGGTGTATAATTATTACCTAAGTAAGCAATTAATAGCTCCATTGGCAAATTATTGGGTATGGCCTATAAGATGATTCTTCGAAATTATAGTCATTTATTTGAACAAAATCCTGAAGCACTATCAATTTTAGATGATAGGTAATGGTGTGTTACATACCATTCATCATCATCAACAGCCTTTTTAATGTCCCATTGCTGGGACACAGGCCACCTCTCTGTGAGAGGGTATGGGCCATAATCCACGCGGCCGCAGTGCGGGTTGGTGGATGTCACATGTCTTCGAATTTTTGGTTCTATGACATGCCGGTTTCCTCACGATGTTTATCTTCACCGTTTTGAGAGCAGTGGTGATGAAATAGTACGAGTATTCACAAAGTAAAGCACCTGCCTGCATTCAAATCCACAAACAACTTGTAAGTCGCGGTCGTAAAGATTGGGCCACCACTGCTCTCAGACATACCATTACTTGATATAATATTATCTTGTATATGCTATGCCTCAGGTTGAAAACTAATGGATATCAGCAGACCATTTAGTTTCGCTACGAGTGTATATCGTATCAAGATAATCATACCTCATCTCGTATCTATCAAAGCAATTACATGTCACGATTTCGTGTAGATTGTTTTGTTTTGTAGATAAAGAGATAAGAACAAATTGTGATATCAATAATTATTTGCCAAGCGAGTGCACAAAAATATTTGGTTCCAAATGATCTAATTTCGCGGTCGGTTGCTGTGATCTCTCATCGAGTACCTATAGTTCTCTGGCTGATATCATCTGACTGACGACCTTCGTAACACAATGGAACACGGATATAAGCAACATTACACTAAACGCTATTTTATCTGATAAAAATATAAATAGCAGAGATTTAGAGGACTTCCTCCCGCAGCTCGCAGACGAGCGGCGAATGTAACAACCTCGCTGATAACAGATTAATTATATTGTTTATTTATTTCTAGATTAATTTTAGTTTAATTATATTATAAAATGTAGTTCATTTTTTTCATGAAGTTACCTGAGAAAGGTTAGATTGCAGGTACTACATCGTTTAGCATTACCTGATTATACTGTGAGAATGAATAAAGAGATCTAGTCTAGGTAACTTCTTAGCATACCTACAAAAGTTAGTTGAAGAGTTACAAATGCTACTATAACGTGTTTGATAGAAGAATCTAACAAAAACCATTTTTGTGGTTTGCCAATATTTTCAGTTATGTATCCAATACGTCGTATTGAATATTTTCAGCACTCTCATTCAAGCGCAAACATTAGCACAAGGAGCGGTATAAAACCGACCCGCCAGCAAACTGCGCACTGGTCTGGTTTAGTGGTGCCTGGTCGCAAAGAGCTTGGTTCTAAGCAGTTCAACATACCACTGTTTCTGCAGTCTATATTGTCTCGGGTTCCATCGCAGATTACCGTTAGTTATAACTTGAGCGTGATTGCTTAACGTTTCATATTTACAAGGTTGACGAATTTCGCGCTCCAGTCACGCATCTGTGTACTCGCATTCGTTTCTAGTTAGTATTAACTTCTTCTTGGTAGCGTTGAATATTGACTTGTTGAACCATGCTAGGTCGTTTATGACCTATTTAGTAGTGATTGATTTCAAACTTCTGTAAATGATTGTAACATGGACAAATCTATAACCAGGTTCTACAGAGAGAGTCAGTAAGAGGTTAGAATCAGCCAAATTAGTAAATAACTCGGCAGGACAACAGACTCTTATTGCAATGGCTTTTATGGCAGTCAAATCAAAGACTAAACAATACATTTCACCAAGGAACTCCCTTGGGTTTGGTGAGTGAACTCGGACTAGCGATAAATTTATTTGATATCTGCAGAGGTGACAGGCGAAGAGCTCGTGGCTAAATAATAACAGCTGCACTGGTCGATCTTCTAGGTTAAGTACGCTTGTTGAGGTCAGTCCGTGGATGGGTGACCATTTCAACATACCGAGTTTCCTCCGTGCCTCGGCAAGCACGTTAAGCCGTTGGTCCCGACTGTCATTTGAAGATCTTTGACAGTCGTTACGGGTAGTCAGAAGCCTGAGATCTGACACCAGTCTTGCCAAGAGGTATCGTGTTACCCAGTTACTGGGTTGTGGAGGTCAGATAGGCAGTCGCTCCATGTATAACACCGATACTCAGCTGAATCCGATAAGACTGGAAGCTGACCCCAACAATAATTGGGAAAAAGGCTAGGCAGATGATCTGCAGAGGTGACACGTAAGTTAGCATATTCATCTCCATTTGTCACTTATGCAAAGAAAAAACTGGAACGTCCGGTCTGGCTCGTGATAATGTATTTATTTAAGCCACAACTCAGTACTGAAACTTTTTTATAGGTGATAACTGATAAAATAAGAACATTTTGTTGACACTTGTAATATATTTGCATTTTTTCATTTTTTTTCTGCTCAGCAGCGATGATGCTGTGGGAAAAAACTTTATGAATATGAGATGAGATACGAATAGCAAAGACTTTGCATATAAAATAAACCTCCTTAGTAAGGCAGTGTTATACATGAGTACGTCTGACATGAGGAATATTCTGTAGGCTCGCGCTTGACCACTATCTCACCTGATGGTAAGCGAAGATGTGGTAGACGGTGAAGTACGCTTGCCTAGAAATAACCTAATAAATAACCTCTTGACTAAAAATACTTAGATTGTAGCTGTAGGGAAACACAGACTCCGGCAGGGCATTCCACTCCTTAGCTGTACGCATAATAAAAGTTTTCTCAAAACGTTTTGTGCGTATGGGTGGGATGTCCACCACGTAATGTACGTCTAGTAGTTCGATGATGAAACGGACTAAGCAGAATTAGATCTTGCAATTACATCGTACACTCCCCGAAATGTCACCGATAAAAACCGACAAGCTGGCAACTCGGCGACGATGTTCTAGGCTCTGGAGCTTTGACTTGACCAGTGCCTCATCGCCGATGAGCCTCTTGGCCCGCTTTTCGATCGACTCTAGTGCATCAAGATGGTATTTGACTGATCCGTCCCAGAGATGAGAACAGTACCTACTCCATACATGATCGAACTTGCGCTTGATAAAAATTGACGAGCTGTTCCGGCGTGATGTACCTTCTCACCTTTGCAAGGATCCCTAACTGTTTGGCAGCCAGCTGAGCCTTTGCCTTAATGTATGGGCCAAAATTAAGATTCGATGTCAACCTAACGTCAAGAAGCTCAAGATGGTCCGTTATTGTCACGGTCACATCTCGTAAAGTTGGAGGCGGTTGAAACTGGGAGGAAATTTAAAGAGTACAGGTAGAGATAAGAGATAATGGAGCATAAATACTTTATTATATCCACCTTCTATAATAGAGACTTACACACAAGATTACTGAATTCCAGAAGCGCATCTGAGGCCTGCACATCGGAATGTGTAAACGTTCGATTTGAAGCTCCATAAATATAATTGCAACTCCATTACTCCAGATACCTACTTGTTACTTTCATTACAGTTTGAGAGATCGTCCTTGAACAAACGCAAAAATAAACTTGCTTTTGTAATGCTCTTACTTTCGCAATACCTAACCTTAATAATTGTTGTTAAAACTCAATCTGAAACACTATCTATATAAAATGCGCTCCTGGATTGAGGACTACATAGCAAGCGAGTGAGAATTCACCTTTTAGCCTAACCTTGTTTAAATCCGTTGAACCACATCATACAGCTAACAACTAGACAAAAAAGCTTACAGATTGCGCAGACCTTAGCTCTACTTGGAATTCCTAGAAACACGTTTCACTTGACCAGTCCCGAGAGTGAAGCAGTCCCACCAGTTAGCGCGGCGACCACGCGATGTAAACAGAGCGTAGCGTGTCACGGCTGCGGGGCGCACGCCTGCAAGGACGCGCAGCGTCTACGTCCCGTAGTCGTAGCGAACGCTACGCCAGACGCCCGTTGACCTCCCAGTTATGAGCAACTTCCGATGTCAGCGACGTGAGCCGGTTGCTAATGTTGCCAATGTTAGCAATGCTGTTGTTTTATTGTTAATGCGATACGAGTATTTGTTTGTGGAGCGATTGTTAATGAACATCTGTTGAGGACGTTGAGGATCATATGTTTAGCTAGGTTCGACATTGTGATTGGTACTAACTAGGTAGAATAAATGCTTTATGTGCTTGTGTTTTAGTTCCTGTTTTAAAGCCACTCGTTTTATTTATAGCTTAGTCAATGCCTGGGAACTGGGAACTAGTCGGTAGCCTTGATTTTGCTCGACGTCACTTCACTTAAAAAGGACATCAACGCGCAACAGAAACACTCGAAGTATTTATAAAATGTCATTGTTATATTTAGTTTGTATTCGGAGAACGCACGGTGCTACATTATTTATAAGGTCAAAAACAATCGATTCTCAGCGATACGACCGAAATAGTTGCGTGAGCGTGTTCGTTAATGTTTCATAGTCCTAATGTACCCACGACGCGATGCTTTTAACACCACCCCGATATATATACTCGATAATTTACTAATTAGCTCAATTAAAATGCTTTTATTCGTCAGAGGGTAATCATTGTTATAGTATGATCAAAGGGAATTTGTTCATTAGCGCATTCCGAGCGGACGGAATACTTTACCACGAATTCGTAGCTTCAAATTGTAGCGAGATTAAATACCGCGTATGTTTGAACTTGTGATTTATCGACATAACACAGGTGTGTTAAAATCCACAAAGCATTCTCGGTAAATATGGAATTCAACACATGGATTCGGAAAATAAGGAAACATTTGAAGGACATGGACCTAGACGTTGTCAATGAGAGGTCGCATGAATACGATTGAATTAACATTAATTGGCTAGGATCCTACCTATCTACTCGTTTTTTAGATCTATACGAGTATCCTGGTAAAGTGTAAATCCAAACATTTGCTTTGCTCAAAATAACTGATCTACAGTTACAAACAAATCAGTTGTATACTAATAAAAACATAACAAAGCCACGCTATCTCGGTGAACCGGTGCATATGTCCGCGTAGCTTTACGTCACGCGCGGCGCGGCGTGTTTCCGAGCGCGCACGCTGACCGTGACCGCGCGGCGAAAGTGTACGCGACCGGTGCGGCGGCGTGCGGCGCCCGCGCACTTCATCTAGCAACAACACAGAGAAGGCGCACTCGTAAAATCCTTGTATACAAGCATATAATTTTTGCAGTTTTTGCAGTAATATTAAAGGGAAACCGCTTCTGTTCTGAAATGGAGGTACCAAAGTCTTCTCATGTGATGATACGAGTAAATGCAGAATAATTCGGTAGGGGTTTGGACAGAATTCTACTTTAGTCGGTTATAATTATAATAGGGATAGGACTTTTCCCAAATATTTTGGGGTCTACTCCAATCTTACCGGTCGCAGTCGAAAACTAACATATTCTATGGTGCTACAAAACCTAGTTAACTACAGGGTAACAGGATAGACACCCCAACAGTGCAAAGGATTATTCAGAATTGTTTAGATCGGAACTTTTGTTCCTGTATCATTTGTTGCGCACGGGCAGCGCTCTATAGCGCGCCACCGATGATGGTCTGTCGGTATCGGAACCGTTACTCATTCAAATGTAGGACTGCGAACATCGCATCGGATTGGGACGATCTAATTCTACTTATATTTGCCCAAGAACCACAGGTCTCTACACCTTTGACAATTGCAATTAAAATGTAATGTGTGTGTAATGCATTAAAAGACACGATAGAGCCTTATTATAAAAAAACGTAGAATAGATCCTTATTAATAACGCGTAATACAAGATCGTTCCGTTAAAGTTTTGTTTTATTTATAAAGACTTCATGCACAAAGGTACAAAGGCGGACTAGCTTTGCTTTGCTCTTAGTATCGCATTCTGTTCCAGGTATGCTTAAATTTTGTTAACTTTCACTCAGGGGGAGCGGTGGTTAACCTTAAGCTTGCCTCTTGCGCCACATTTTGAGTTCTGGGGAGACAACAATATATCGCATGGACCACGGAGCATGGACATACCGGCTTGAAGTACAATAAGCCAGCGTGCAGGGCGTCTGGTTGCAGTATTGAGTGTGCAATGAATGTAGACCGGCGCGTGCGCACTCTCGCTCCCTTGACCCTGATAGCATCTCACTAGCATAGTGAAGCACCATCTTTATTTACTACGACTGGTATAGTAAAAATACTAAATAGTGCTTTCACTCGAGCTATGTTCTCAGTTTCAAAAATTGTATTATGTTCTTTCTTTCTTCTTTTCCGTGTGAGGATGTGGCCACCGCTGGTGTCAGAGTTAATTAAGCCGCCTCTGGGGACCCCACAGGCCTCTGACATGGCTATTTCAGATTTACATTAACTGTATAAGTTCAGGTTTCCATACGATGTTTACCTTCACCGTTGCCTGTGATGTCCAAGATAAGATATCTTAGAAAGTACATACGAATTTGAAAAAAAACACATTGGTACTTGCCCGGATTTGAACCCAACACGTCAAGCATGAGAGGTGAGCTCTTAGTCACTAGGTCATATGTTAAGGAAGGTCGTCTTCGAATCTTATGTGACGATACTTTTCGTATTCGTCATTAGGTGTTAAATAAAGTTTCAAGCTTTAATTAATAACATTGTCATGATTCTAAAAATGCATCTTTCAGCCAAGACTCAGATAATTCAGAAAAAACAGCTCATTCTTGATGTAAACTTCGAAAATAGACTGTATTTCTAGTCTTAAAAATAAAATGTACGATAAATCTGCGTCGAAGTGCACACTGGTGCCAATGCTAAACAAAAAACGAGGAAAACAGTAAACAAAATAGTAGACGAATACATCGTACATACTAATTATTAACACTAACAGTCGTGTCAGGTGTTAGAAGGAATTCATTTGTTTATTTGCATAAGCAACAGTATTCGAAACAAATTAATTAGTTATTGCCGGTGACTTTGCCCGCGTGAAAGTTGAAAATTACTCCACACTACAGGAGTACTACTATATACCACCGGCATAAAAAGTATCCTAAATCCGAATCCAGACCATGGCCTATAACGTGTTCTAAATATCTCAAAATTTGTTCAGGAGCTAAGGCCGGATTGATAAATAAACATTTTTATGGTATAGGATGTAAATAGTGTTACTATTAATTAATTTATAGAGTGTAGTAATGAAATGTTGCTTAACTAACAAGAACATTTCCCAGGACGGAGGTGGATTTACGTAGAAGCATACAATTATTTGTTACTCCGAGGTTTTGTAAAATTTCAATGCCATCGACAAGTAGAGTCGTTGGTAGCTCTGTAATTGCGGAAGAATATTGTTTTAATCTTTATTTCGCTTAAATTACCCCGCTACCGTAATTATAAGTTAATTTTAAAACTGAAATGTTAAAACATTTAAATTATAAGGTAGTGGTAACCAGGTAGAACCCATAAATACCTACATAAAATAGTTTTTATGTACTTACCCAAAAATTATATAATTTTCAAATTGAGGAAATAGTTTTTTGTCTTGCATTTGTGTTGTGTTTGTATCAAACGTCATCGCAATAAAAATAAACTTAAATTGGCTTTGCCCGATCAACAAGGACAGTGGCAGCCTGGTAGGTACTGCATCATTTACCACAATATAACTACCTAAATCTGCACCTTTCCTTCCCTCAATTTAATCTAAACATTTGACATGACTGTCCGAGCTCCACAAGCATCATAACCATTGAATATCATTACCACTAGTGCAACAACGAGCGCATACCAACTGATGCACTAGTGGTAGTAGTAGACAACCAAACACCACGCCTCAACGGCGGATGATTCTGACGTGGGATAGATACTTTTTATCCCGGGAGTACGTTTCCGTGGCATTATATCGAATTGCATGCGGGCAACGCGGCTGGCAGAAGAATCAATATTTCAATCTTTTTTATTATTAGGTACGTGATTAAGTTTGCGAGAAAGTATCTAAGAAGACCTGCTACTGCTACCGTCTGTGCCGTCACCGTGTGATTGATCTCCCGAGTGTCGCGGCCACTCGACCTCTAAGCTGCCATTATCAGATACTCAACGCTGATCCATTAAGTCTTCAGCAAGATTACACCAGCCCCAACACTGTTTGCAACCTGTCCGTCACTTCCTGACGAGTCAATCTCACGAGCATTACCTCACTCAATATTCGACGTCATTTTCCTAACGCTTTATCAAATAGATTAGACGGAATCTTGAGAACAAGATTAGCTTGCCTGATAAGGTTGCATTGGGACTAGGATTGCAACATTTTGCAGTTAAATGCATTTTGTATCATATCGGCTGAGGTTGAGTCAGAAACTCAGAACAGAACAACCAGTTTTATAAATATGATGAATACATTTTAAATAATATCTAGCATTGAGATATAAAGCGAGTGTGCAAATGGTGCGAGTGAATTTACTTGTATGCCGAGCCCTCGACTCCCCAAATGACGATTGCCCGAAACAAAGGGTTATAATAACTGAGTAATCAGAGCACCATCCGTATTCAAATAGGTCACAATCACACAGCTATTGTAGAAAATTATTTCGCACAATCATAGTAAAATGGCGCTTCCACTAAGCTCCAACGTAACCGAAATAAAACAAAACTAGTCCATGAAAATGGGGCAAACAGCAAACCTACGTGTTATGCGACAGATATTTTAGCACGAAATTATTCGAATGATTACATAATTTAAGTAATGGCGGGCGCGGCTGTCCTGAGAACTACATTAATTTGATCAGCGTGCGAAATACCTGACCACGTGGCAACTGTGGCGTCTATCCATCGCTAACTACCTGATCGCTCATTACGAAGATTAAAACGTTACTTTGATAGTTACCACTACACCACATATAGTTTTATGTTCTGTGGACCTTCCAAAACTTTCTCCTCTCTGTAACGTTTGGATATCATACTAAGGAACCTCCATGATGTCGCGACACAATTTAAATTGCGTCGGTAGGCGATGTCGTACGAGTATGTTCTAGGAAAATGTCAAGTGCAAATCTCTGCATCGCATTGCGTCCATGTGTTTGCAAAAAATCATTCGAGTCACTTCGAACCATTCGGCAGTTCGCTTTCCTACCTATCTACTTACCTATGGCGAAAATCCAACATCAAAAACAAACACTCAAACTCGATACTACGAGTAAACCCAATTTCAACAAAATTTGACCCACTACGGAATATAGGTCCCTTCGCTTCATGTCGACGGGTCGTGTCTGCTCGTATCAATGGCAAGGGATTTCTTGTAGATCCTTTACAAATTACAACCTTCCAGACATTTTCACAAGTTATATAAATCGTGGTAGTAACTGCCGAGCATGATATCCTGAGACAAGAGTCACTCGATGTCAGCGATGGCGATGCTCGAAATACGAAAATGTAAGGAATTGCTCACGTGACGTTTCGATAACCTTTGACGTTCAGTTTAGATATTTTACCAATCGCCATCGCCACGCTTTCGTTGATAGAGTGTCACTTGTCTAGGGTCTCTACGCACAGATTATAATTAGTTACTAACGTAATCCTGCCAAAGCGTTTTTGGGTTTTCCATCTGGAATTTCTTAGTAGTATTCCAGAGTCTGGATTTGTGATGTTGATGACAACATAATTGGTGAAATGTGGGTGTACCTCTGCCCAACCCCTCGGGGAATATAGGGGTGGTGGTTATGTTATAAAATCAATAGTTTGTAAACTGTTTGTAAGTGCTATCAATTAGAACACCTCTGTGTTATTGTTATCAAAGCCGGTCGCGTGATGGAGTTCATTCGAGTTGGTGAACCGCCGGCACGTGTATTGCGTAACACATAGGAGTGTTATGTACTGGTTATAAATATAATAGTCGTAGTATGTAAATGCGAGCGGAAGCACGCGAGGTGGGCAGGTCAGTGCCCAAGTTGTCTTGATTAAGTGGTCATTGCTCATGCTGAGATATATTAATTCATAAGTGACTCTACCATTTAGAAATACAATGAAAACTGTAGCTAAATGAAGAAACTGTGCATGTTTAGAATGCCTGACTTCCGAAAGAAATCGCTAGCAGGCTTCCGTACTTATAGAGGTAGCATTTTGACAGAGTGTCTAATTTCTAAATACCTGGATTTTCTATTACAAGTTCAGTCTTAAATAAATCAAGTAAAAGTTTTGACACAGAAAATTTGTAAGGTTGTTCACGCAAATAAATCGCGACCTTCAACTTGTTCAAGTAAATGTCTTCGATGTTACTTGTTGTGGTAACACGAACGTTCTTCCTCTTTTTAGTTACAAACTTGTCTGAATTGATGACTTGTCTGAAGTTGTGGTGGTCCAGCGGCTAAGAACTAGCATCTTGTTCTTTTAGGCGTGGGTTCAAATCCGGGCAAGTAATTATAATAATTTAATAATATAGTGGTTTCGGTGAATGAAAAGATCGCAAGGAATCCTGGAGATATCTTCACGCTCAAACGGCTGGACGGATCTGGATGAAATTTGGTACAGAGATAGATTATAGTCAGGAATATGTTCCCTCGGGATAATTTTCGACGTCCACGCGGGCGAAGCCTTGGCAGAAGCTAGTATGATTTATAAATCTGATGAAATCCAAGCTTCATTGAGCAAGAGTGGAGATTAATGCTCGTGCGTTGTCTGTATGAGAAGAGTCCTTTGCCCAACAGTAGAACAATCCCACCGCACTATTCCCAAACCACTGCCATTCCTGAAAGCCAGAATCAACAGTGGCGACCACCAGATAAACGCCGAGGCAATGCACCTCGAAGAAGTCCCGGAGAATGAATTTAACTGTCTTGGATCCCGCAAAGAAATTAATCAGAAAATAATGACGAAGGAGTGGGAAAAGATAACATAATCTTCATTTCCCACCATATCAAGCAGGAGACAGAACAAACGAGGCCATAAGGCACAATGAGATAAGCCCAATTACCTAGCACCACGGATAAACATTCTCATTAATATTAATGGGTCCTAATATTGCGAGTAGTAAGAGGCTGGTAGTATTGTCTGAACTCCTCAAGCATGCACTGGCGACCGGAGTCATTAATTTAATTATAGTTTACGCTAGCACGGCCCGCGCCCGCGCCCGCGCCCCCCCTGTAGGTAACTGTCAGCGCTTCTTTGCTTTGTAAACGGACAGCTCATAATAACTTTCTCCGTAAACGCGTTGGTAATATTTTGTTTGTTCGGCAGTGTAGGCTTACCTTATGTGATAATGTGATTATGTAAGCGCAAGGTGCAGCTTACCTATTCTGGTGCAAACATGCAACCAGGCTAACTAGCAACCTCGCTACCAGAGAAGGAGAACCGGAGCATGATTTATTTTCTTTTCTTATAAGTAGATAGTGACACACTGAAATTGAAAACCGAAATCTGAAAATATTCCTATACGGGTCAGCAGCAATCAGGAAGACAGCGGCAGGGGTTTGCATTATTCCACAAGTTTTCCTACTATTGTGTAGTGTAGAAGTAGAGCCTCTATAGTGTCTTAAATTGGGTATCATTAAACAAAAAATAATTTAATAACGCACGGTCCCCTTAAAAGGCAAGTTTAGTGGCTCAAGGCACAGTTAGGCCGGTGCTAATATCTCATCCGTAAAAGGCGACTGGGTTATCACCTGATCTGCATCCACAATCAGCGACAGTGCTCATGTACATAAGAACACACAAAGTACCTACCCATTCAAGTTACACTTTGGCATAGCATAGGTACAACATAACATCACGCCTGAAGGGTTAGAGGTGGACTTTTACTCATTTAGTTGACCAGTACTTAGAGGACGAGCCTAATGCCATCAACTAGCCACAAATCTAGATTTCGAACTGCTGTTGATACATTCCAGGTGGAAAAATACTACATCACCCTGCCTGACCCGGAAAATAGGACCCGCTCATGCTCAGGCAGTAACGCTTACAACCACTAGACCAAGGCAGAAACTTTGGCATGATCATCGAAATCATAGAGCTTTAGGACCATTTCATTTGACAGTTTTCATACCTCAATCTACCTAGATTAGATAATAATGTACTACCCTCAAATCAGGCCTTACGGGCTTACAACAGGAAAAAAGCATAAGGTGCTAACTAATCTGCAACAATCTGTCTGCTAAGCTTGAACGATTACAGATTATGACATTTCCTCATTCGAAGGCCTATGTTCATTAGTGCGTGTTTACCTCAGTTATATTATATTATCTTATGAAAATGAATGATGGCTATATGATTTAGGTAGGCATTTAGGCCGAGCCCATTGTTTAGTGAAGGTCATATTAGATGAGTGACATTCGCGTGTTCCTTTGCCCTTAATCTCCCTAAACGGTATCAGTTCACTAATTCCCAATTAGTAGAAATGATCACTCACAATATTAAATAGCTACCTAGTTCACAATTTATGTGACGTATTTACGATATTTTGAGGGAGCTTTGTATCGCGATGTAATTGGCATAATGGCCCATTAATTAAGTCGCAATTACCTCACAATATTTCAATGTTGAGGCATAATAGATGGAGTTGCGTGAAAAACCGCTGTAACTCCCGTGAAATGCCTGAGGTATGAGCGCAGAGGGCGCGGCCGCGGCCTGACGCAACTGAGGGTAGACGCGACCGCGGCGTGGCAGCGCGGCGTGCCCTCACCGCACTGAACTGAGGGCGATAACTTAATGTTATGAAATAACTAAATCAGGCCAGTTACTAGGCGCTATTTTTGCTGGTGTTTTTAGAATCAACTCGTTTGACGAAATAAAGTAACAGAAGTTTTTGATTCAGAAATTTCGTTCAGCAGCTATGACTTCGAAAAGTTTAAGAGTCGTCAATATTTAATAACATTAGTTGATAAACTCTAAAACTTTTAAAATCCATATCCGAAAGAGTCATTCGAAGATCCACGAAATTGCCATCATTCAAATTTAGTAAGTAGATAACTCAGCAATACGCATACGATTAGTAGTTGATGCGTAAGTCGCGTGCGCCATAATAATCTAATCACGTAATTAACGTGGTATATAATGAACCGCGGGTATTAGCAGAGACAGTTGACCTCCGTCTGGAGCCACGCCTTGTATTGTGTGTAATGTAATGTAACCCGGCGCAGTTATGGCATTGATGGCCAATATATCGACCATCACATCGTAAGACACGCGGAATTATGAGAGATTATCATATTGTTACTTAGAGCATTTAACCTATGGAGACGGCAAGCCGCGAATCACCGAACAACTTTTTCTGCCACTTTCTGCGGGAGGCGAGGAAAACACATACAGCACACTACGAAAAAATGACAATCACTCACAGATACATGCATCCTATTGCTACAAACGCACACGAAAAAATTATAATCACACAATCAAAAAACACACATACATTGACATATTTGTGTGTATCTATGCAATAATCCTATGACAACAAATACAAAGTGCTAGTGATGAGATACAAAGAATGACTGGAAATTCATTTTAATGCATGAATGAATGAGCAAAATGTTAATTCGTTTTATTTTTATTATACTAAATAATAATAAACTTAAGTAATTAATTCCACAAATAAAAAAAAATACGCAATATGATTTGTGGTCTGCTAAACTACGTAGGTAGGTAAGAAAGGTAGGAAAGAATTTAAGATACACTAAAAAAAGAACGATTGAATTTATTTTTAGTCAATATATTTTTTTCTTTTTTTATCGTCAATAGGCTTGCGCTTGACCACTATCTCACCTGATGGCAAGCGATGATGTGGTCGACGGTGAAGCACGCTTGCCTAGAAAAAACCCATTCAATCTTGACTTGATTTCATAATTACATAATATATATTGTTGGACCCGTGTATTTTCAATATGAATGACGTTACAAATAAATGTAATATCCAAATACTCCATGCATGGTAGACGAACTGGGGAAAGGTTGACTGGTAGAGAATGCCTCGTGGCATTAAGTCCGCCTATGTACCACTATTGTACATGAAGTTTAAATAAATAAATAAGATAGTACCTAATAAAATGGTGGCATACGTCTTGGAACAATGTTCATCATAAACTATAGTACCTACAGGTTTCAGCATAGAATAGTATGAAACTGTCACTCATGTCACTGCCATTTTGTTTTATTTAGGTTCGGGCATTCGGGATTCATACTTGAGCCCCGTTCTTTAATACGGACCTTATGTATACGTGTTAAATAGTAAGAAAGCGTAAATAATAAATAATACAATCAACCGGATAGACTTTTATTTGACACTTTTTTATGTAACACTTTATCACGTCAGTTTTTCTTTTTTTTTACTATTTGAGTACGGTGTTTTCTAGCTAAGCTAGTTTGATATCTTAGATAGGAAAACATACGTGTATGGTGTCTACGACACATTCGCTGTGCATTCGCTGTTCATTCTTCGATGTACTTCATTCCTATTCACTCGTTCTATATCATTCATACAACTCTGTACGTTGCTCGTTTTAAAAATTATAAAAAAAAAAGAATGTAAGGTCTTTATTAAACCTACTGATTTCTACATTTTTTTTTGTTTAAACATATGGTTTCACAGCCATAATCTAGTTCATATACATGTCTCAATGATCACGACTAGAGGCAATCACTGATTTTTGAAATGTACCAGTTTATTATATACATGTCGAACACATTTCTGTGGATCAACTTTTTTGGTTAAAAATTATGTATGAACATTTGAGTATTTTTAGCATTCGCAATTGTATATGGCTTCGAATTGATGTGCGGTGGGGTTGGCATTGTAACCACCATGGCTGCGATAGTCTGCTCTCGATAGAGGTATCAAACAAAAATTCAAACAAAAACCTAAATCGCTTCATCTGTTTAGGAGCTATGATGCCACAGACAGACACACAGATACACAGCAATACACTTCGAATTGATAACACCCCTCTTTTTCTGTCGGGGGTAAAAAAATGATTGAAAAACTCACTAACGAAACGAACAAACTTACTTTTTATTACCCTAAAACTGTAAAAGAAAATAATTTAAATCTATTCTAATAGACATTTGTAAATAATATTTTTTTTAGTTCAACCTGTCTTGTCCAGATATAAACACAAACAAAATTATTTTGATACTGAACATACTGATTCAAAAAAACATTTAATTTATCAATCATTCATTCACGTTGTCCCAGCACTATGCACATCGCTACCCTGTCAGCCCCTGTACTGCGTTTGTGCTACCAACGTACCACTGAATTTTTCTATCGTAAAGGCAATAACCATTATTTCGACATTGTACTTAAATAAAACTATGTTGATGTATAATTTATACTTATATGTGGTAGGAAACACCATGGCTTCGCAAATTGAAAGTGGCAGCTCGCTTTTTGCAAGAGGAAACCGCACAATTAACCATTTTTTCGGAGAACTTACTTACGACTCAATACGATACACAATGGCGGCGGTCGGCGAATGAATTAGTTTTATATAACGCGTATGGTCATATGGCCAAGCTACTTTGGCAGAGGGGTAAGCCCAGCTATGCCATCTCCATAGGTTAAATGCTCTAAGTATTGTTATGATCATAGGATCGCTAAGCGTGAATACAACCTAATCCATACTAATATTATAAATTCGACAGTAACTTTGTTTGTAACGTTTTCACGTCTTATCATCTAAACGGATTTAGGTGAAGTTTGGCGCACGGATAGACCATGCTCTGGATTAGATTTCTTTTTATGCTGAGGTTATTTACCCTAAGAATAATTTTCGACTTTCATGCAGGCGAAACCGCACGCACTGGCAGTAGTTTGCAGCTGAATATGATTCCGTCAAAAAAGTCAGACAGCACATATAATTTTCCACAAACATAGGTACCTGATTCGCAGTGCGCAGCTATGTATAATATAAACCTCTATATGCGTATCAGTTACTAGTTCATAGCTATTACAAGAGAATGATTAATGGAAATGCATTGTAAAACAAAAGCAGTGGATAGCGGGAATCCCAACATACATTCACCTACATGTCAGTCAACAGTTTGTTGTGATAAGACTATTTGTACGACGCAACAGCACCTGCCAATCATCTGCTGCTCGGATTAATGCTCCCACCTCTTACACAATAGTCAGTCATTCCGTCTGAAACACTCTAGTCATCGTATTTCACAAAACGTTAATGACAATAAAAATAAACGTCTTCTAACTGGCGAGGGTTTGAAGAACAATGTCAAGGTGCTTGATGTTTTTGTGGTAAACAAACAAACAAGTAGTGTGTGTTCAGTGTTGTTGCGACACCGGCACATCTCTGGGTATCTTCGGAGATGCAGGCAGTAACTACTGCGGTTGGTAATCAAGAGCGCCATGGCACAATACTATACTAGCTTACGGAGTCATATACAATTTTAGTGAGCAGACAGTTTGTAATATTGGCACTGCCTCGTTAGAAGCGATTTGGTAAGTAATTTAACAAGATCTTATTCTTGAACAGTATAGTTCTCACCAAAATTCTAGGCCGCCCTGAAGTTTTTGTGTTTGAATGTTTCCTATGCGCAAGGCGCGGCGCGGTGCTGTTTTTATTTGCATGAGATTTATTACTGCGCAGCCTTTGTATTCAACATCAGGGCGGCCAAGAGGACGAGCCCTAAACATATTTCACGCAATCCATCCACTGCTGCTTTAAACATCTTCTTAGTCATCGGCTTTAAACCCACGAACAGTGCTGCTGACTTTTATGAGCGTAAAAGGTCAAATTGGAAACTCAGATTTCAGATAACACTTTTCGGCACTCACTAAAATTGGTTCTCAATTCGATGCATTATAATTTTAATATTGTAGGATATAATACGAGTATTTAGTCCTTAACATTTATATTTAGACAATAAAATATCTGCAAGCATTGATCACCACTTCACCGATATAAGCCAGTTTCTGCTACTACAATGGGATACGAACCTTTTCTAAAGAGCAACACCTCGGTGATCACTATCATGTTTCTGCGTGTATCAGGTGAACTCTACTAAAGCATCAGCTCTAATAGAGCAGTTTGTGTCAACGTATTTGCGTACTGCCTGGCGGTAGTTTCCTACATTGCATGTCTATTACTTCGACTGATTGGCGGAGTTAACCTATTATTCAAAATTAAACTGGTAATTGCTTTAATCACTTAGTTTTCATGTGTGGTAGACTCACTGCTTACTGATTCAGAGCATTTTCAAACTTATTTGAATGATATGAAAGCCATCGATGTATCTACTATTAGGAGGTAGACCAGAAATAGACATACCATTCACTAGAGTTTTGTTTTTAGCAGATCTAACAGCCCAGCGTGGCGTAACTATATCGTACTACTTGATTCTGTTTGAGAAACGAATATCCATACCAATAATTTTCACTTCGATTGCCTTTTATGTATTCACATATAGAATACAAATTTTCCAAGAATTATAATGTTTGATCTTTTGTGGAATAGAATGAGGATGTTCAGACAGTATTTGGAGAATACTCTGTACGAGTGCCTAGGTCGCAGGATGTCGAAGAAGCAAGAGATATAGCAAAAAGCAGTTTATGTTTACTCATAAGAAAATACTAGATGCTGGCAAGAAGTCGACCATACCTGTGAAATCAATGGTTTTTACTCAATTCTTAGCATTCCTTTACTGATCCTCTTCTTTTATTTGAGTACATTTTGCTCGTTTCAGCTCTTTATAACTATTTTTCCATCGTTCTCGAAAATAATTTCAGCACTTCGTGCGAATTCATTTTGGAGTTATACTCGTATGTGGAGGTAATTCTTATCACATTGTTTACGTACCAACGCTTGTTTCATTAAACCTTTCATTCCGTTCATTACCTGTCATGTCACGGAACCAGAAGCCTAATTGCGTAAGTGAATTCGGCAAGGCAAAGGGTTTGACCGCCATCAATCGACCAATCACAGACGGAAATCCACATCGCGTCTTGCCGAATTCACTTACGAAATTAGGCTGCAGGCCTCGCACATGCATGAGCTGTGCATAACCATCATGGCGCCGTTCGTAGCAGCGCTGCTGGCTACCCTGATCCATATCGAGGTGAAGTGCATCAAACGCCTCATCGGCGAGTTTCTTTCAACTCAACTTTTACGAGACAATACACACCCCTATTTGTTGCATAACAATATGCAAATTGCATGATATTGTGCCTTTACTTCTGATTGGTGAATGGTGTGATCCCCCAGTGGTTCAGGTCTCATGAACGAGGTTGTGGTTCCAATCTGTGTCTAAGTCAGAAACCATCAACCCGAGCAAGTGTGGGGATCAATGCTAGAGCTTTTTCTGTATAGCAAGAGGCCTTTACCCCGCATTGGTATAGTAACAGTTCGGTCATTTGGTATATTCCTCTACATATATGCTATGGTATCCGTATGTATGGTCCTCCGCAACCTCTACGTCACTTACTCACCTGCTGTACAGCAGTTTGCACATTTTTACAAATGAACGATGATTTTCTGAATTTGTCTTTGAATGTAGTGTGCAGTGTGAATTTTTCATTTAAACTTGTGTTGATGTTTCTCACGCTTATTATAACGTTATTGTGTCATGTCATATCATCACCATGTTCGGGTTCTTAGGGTTCCATTTGAGAATAGGATCAGTCATGAAAACAGCCGGATTATAAATGAAGTTGCTAATATAACTTGCACACATAGCAAAATGAAGTAGTAGAAACGATGGTTTAACAACCACAAGACTTTTAGTCTTAGAAGAGAATGCGAACAACCAGGTGTTATATTACAACTTGGCTAAATTCATCGCTGTTAAAGTTTTAATATGTTAGAGAACAGTAATAGTAACAGTATAATATGTCTAGGAACATCTAAAAGAAAGGTAAATCGGGAGTTATTCCTTTTTTTTTATTATTATGTATACCACACCATCAATGTTAAACTCACACATCTAACAGCTCTGTGTGACAGATCGCACATTCGCAATACATCGGTGACGCAACAAGTCCTTCACGGCTGGCTGGTGTCGCCGGACGCGACATGTATATCGCTTAGGGGGAACTGTCGGAAGCGACCGGGTGTCCGGCGGCCCGCCGGTGTCCGGCAGCCCTCGCCGGCGCTCCCTGTCGGTCAAGGACGCTCGGTAACTGACACTGAGCTAGTTTCGCAGATAATGAGAACATAGTGCCGACTGCCGTGGTGGGTTCGCGCCGTGGCGGGCAGGCGGGGAATATACGAGAATTGTGTTTATTGCCGCACATTTACTTAATTGTACTTTATGATCATAATAAACGTCTAATGCTAAGAGTTATAGGCTTTCATTTATGCCCTTTATAGCCTTGTTAAGAGACACCACCAAATAAAATACTTGTTAATAGATGGACAAGGAGAAAAGGTAAAGAAAAAGTGAATGGATTGTGTGAAAGAAAAAGGGTGAATGCTAAGGTAACTAGATAGGAGAGGATGGAAGAGGAACACCAATTATGCCGCGTGCGACAACGGCACGAAGAAAACAAATAAGCGATTATATATCAGCGTCTTTCAGCGGAAGGAGATTATAGAAGCTGTGTATGTTTTTCAGATATTAGGTATCCCAGCCTGCTTCATCCCACTCCTGTGCAAAGGCTTCCCTTCGCTCCTTCCACCTTCTACGAGCCCGCACTTCCTCCATCCAAATCAGTCTCGTTGAGACAGAACAGGCTCGCAAAAAAAAAACAAGATGACAGAGATACTTTTTCCCTGAAGTGGAATCGCGTAGGCTCATATAGCAATATCGATACTAAGTAACCGGATATGTACACATTGCATATATATATACAGAATATTGAACAACAAGTTTACGAGGCTGGCGTAGTTAGACGCGTCGTGATGTGCGGCTGATGGCTATCGCAAATACAAACAACGTTCAGTCAATAGACGGACTATTAATACACGTAGAGACGCTCATTCATGAGTGTGCTGCTGTAAGATTTATCATTGTATTAATTAATTTTTGGTAGATAAAAAATCTAGATATATTAGGTTAGGGAACAAAGTATTACTACAATTTGTTAAATGTTAAACTCTGCTAATTAGCTAAGGTTACGTTCAGTTAGGCAATTAAAAAAACCAGAGCCTAACTACTGATCTTCTTCTTGGTTCCGTGGTCTCATTATTTGGGTTTGGGTTTCGTCGTCGGCAAAATAAGTCTGCTTGAGGTCTCTTTCTATTATAATATTGGACCACCAGGCCAATGGCGGGCAGCCTCTACTTCTCTTTTGTTCTAGTAAGCGCAGAACGATTTGTACCACATGATCCTCACGAAGTGAGGAGACTTCTAACTACTGATCTATTACAAAAATAGCTTTCATGTAGTCACAAGAAAGCAAACGCCCACCGTAAACATGAACATATACATAAAACCCATTCTCCTGTAGTTACATAGAGCAACCTTGGGTAAACATTGCAACAATGTGGCAATGCTCGAGGTCTGCCAGGTAGTATCGTTTGCCACCTAGATGTCTGAACGATACTCAAACCCTAGTAGTAGGTAACTACGTATTTTGTAACACCGTACAATAATAAACCTTATATTTCGTTTATTAATTTTATATATCTACTTATTATTTACATTTTCAAATATTTCTTAAAACTCAAATAAATTTTAATACACCATACATATAAAATGCTCATCCATATCAAGAACAGGGTCCAAGCTACCGGCGGTCTGGATTCCAAAGAGAGGCAACTGTTAACAATACGAGTCGAATCCAGAAGGACCGAATCAAGCCCTTGACCCAGCCGCCTTACAAGAGCCTCCTAAGGTGTTGGTCAATCATTGAGGTTCGAGATCTGATCTGACCTGATCTTTATTATCATAAGAATACAATAATTCACTTAAAAAAATCCAAAATAAAAGCATAACACGTGTTTATCCTCCACCCGTGGCGTTTGTAGTCCTTCAAAACTATTGTAGCGTAACATTTTGTCGAACAGTCGAACATTGTCTGCCGGAGCCATATGTGACAGTGTGACAGTGACTGACAAGGTCAGGGAAAACATACCAAAAGCTTTTCATATCGGGCAGCGATGTGAAAATGTATTGTAACAAGTTAACTGCTTCGGGGAAATTACTAGTTCAAACAACTATTGATTTATATAGCCTTGTGTGCTTGGAACTGTTTGATCATATGACGAATATAAGATTTGTTTGGAGTAGAGGTTTAGCGTCAGTTTTATTGTGATGGTTTTACTTATGTTTCAAAATGGTTTCTACATAGTTTTATTTCAACCAATCAACTCAGCCTTTCTCAGTCCATTGCTGTATTAATTCCATACCCGATCTTGAGCCTTCGATAAACAGTCTGTCTCTGGCACCTTTTTAAGGTCCTCGGTTCATCTAGCTGAAGATCTGGAGCTAGATTTAGTCATGCGACAAGTTAAAAATGGTAAATCTCAGTTAGAGATATTTATTATAGAGATATGTGTGTCTAGTCATCCATCTAGAAACCGTCTAGGTTTCGAATGACAAGACACAGACAATATGATCTAAACAAATGAACACAATCTAGGCGCGGCTGAGAACGAACAACTTCCATATACTCCACAAACTAGAGCACAGATTGACAGCAGACTTCTCAATCTGAAAGTCTTCAATGTCATTAAACTTCCAAGAAAACTTTAGTAAAGTTGTTTTGTCTTTAGTTGCTAAGAAGAGGAACAAGCGGTGTCAAAAAAGTATGTAGATAGATACTGTTATAATACTTTCAAATCGATGTCGTAATAGTGCTTATTTTAGTATTTATGTGCTATATAAAACTGCTCGCTATGCAAAGCAATGCAGTCAACCCACGAATATTGTCCGGTTCTTAAATTTTAATTAAATAGTTCATGTGCAGTTTTTATAATTAAACTGCAACCGGTTTTCTCATTTCTCCTTCATCCTTAATTTAAATTATATTTATTTACAAGGAAATCGTCTGACACACCTCTTTGCCTGATATACATAAATCATAATACATGCTACATATGCATAATAATCCATTGGCAACATGTTAGTGATGGAAGAGGCAGTTAATAACTCATTATTTCCATTATCAGAAGTCATTACTCCACATTCTCTGGCATTTCGTAATGCACTGCTGTTGTAAGTGCGTCTTCATTCTGTCACGGGAGGCTTGCTAGGCCGGTTCGGCTAGCTTTAATGCCGGCTGTACACTCTCGCGCGAGAGCCCGCGAGGATGACATTGCTCTCAGTACTGAGTAAACTCTATGTACAGCTTTTCCTCGGGCGCTCGCGCGAGTGTTTACAGCCGGCATAACATTCAATCGTGAATGAACGTGTGTAGAGGGCAAAATGTAATTTTGTTAGCATTGGCGGTCGTCGAAATGCCAGAATGTCGCTCGGGTTTCCTATACATTTTTGAACTTTTTCATTCGTAATGGCGACGTTTACGTTTATAAAATGTCACCTATTTACAACCTATCGTAATCATTATACGGGTTTTTCCGTTACTTATTTATTGCAAGCTTAATTTAAAAGCTTGTTTATAAAAACAAATAATATAAAGCTTGTTTTTGAATGCGTTCCTGACCTTTATTCTTTAAAACATAAACTTAAAGTACCAATCATCATTATACTCGTTTCAAAGGTCTTGCAAATAAAATAATCTTTAAGAGCAATTGTTTTGCACCTAAATGTCAAGGCTCTCGATATTTTAAGACTATCATGACCACGTCCACTTCTGGTGATTGTGCTGCACATGTAACGTCATTGTTGCAAAAAATATTTTAACTTTGTTTCGGTGACCCTTTCTTGACTAGGTATTGATGAAGCGTTAGAATTTAACTATAAACATGAATGCAAAAAAAAACAATGTGTTGGTTGATCGAAGAGATATGGGCACATTTAGCATTGTCCTTTATTACTTGCCTTAAAATAATGGTCTTGTCCAATAGATCTAGTTTTTACAAAATACATGGATGACAGAAGTTTACCTCTAATAATTTCTAATCAAATTAAAATGTGCCAAAAACTGGTTTAATTCCAAACTCCTCTGCTTCCTGCCCGTTTTGTAAGTGACCGAATTGTAAGTAACTATTAACTGGTCTAGATGCAGTCAAAACCGCACGGCAACGACTAGTCTAGACGGGTTAGTCAGCGTCACTTCGAAGGTAACCCGATCTGCCGCGTTCTGTGCCAATGTCGGACTGACTTGTTCAGACTGGAGACTCGTTTGACGACTTTAGACCATTTGAGAAAGTAACGTGTGCTCTGTGGAGACGTTGATTGGCTTTTACGAATGTTAATTGATGAATGATTAAAAATGTCAACATCAATTTGTTTCCTGACTTAATTAGGTAGGTACGTGCTTGTGTCATGATGAGTTCCAATTTAAGAGAAATCGCAGTCGGGACACAAGACTTGTGAGAGAAATTGACAATTTAATAGTTTCTCACTTTCTTATACTTAGGTATGATTAGCGCTACTTTTGCGTGTAAAGCTCTCATAATTTGGCATTAAAAAGTTTTTAGCTCTAAATACAGTAACCAGCCATTTGTCTTTCTTATTAATTACATCTTGGTTTGCTTTTACAAAATTACATTAATTTCAAAAACTAATGACAAGTCTGTTTACAATACATACTGAACCTCAAACTAGGTTACGATTAGATCTGACTCTGTGTCATGAGGTTCGTCTATCATATACATAATGTGGTTTTGAAGTAGATAACAGTTAACAACCTGAATTCAAGAAAACTTATTTGCCTGTAGGATCAAAATATCTATTGCATAAAGCGCACATACACGTGTTAACATGTCAAACATATACAACACATCATAGATATCGAGAACTGCATTGTTTACCTCAGTAAATCTGGCAACACTGACGATGGCGCGCGATCAAAGTTACCAGTTCCACGGTAAGCCCACGTAGAAACGACGTCAGAACTACTCATATAGCCACTGTTTACTGTGTGACGAGAGTTTAGTGGAAAACGTGGAAACTGTCTGATGTTTGCACCGTTTGAGTGATAGTTACAAATTGTTACCTTACGTACGAAGAAAGGCTCAGGAGAGGGGACATAATATAAAACCTTCCTGAGCCTGTCTACATAATAAAGCAAGGTGAGGTGTGGGTGGCTGGTAGCTGGCAACAAGTAATGCTTTTAGAGACCCTGGTATTTTTGCTTCTGCTGTATTCCTTGGACTACGTATCTATCTAGGACCGCACACACATATTCCCTCCCTGCCCTTTCATTTCGAGGATTGAGCATTTTGGTTCTAGTAAGAGAACCTGATCTTCAGCTTCTTGTCTCGAATTAGCTGGAACTCAAGAATTTTTCTCATAAGTTTTATTGAGGTGAATGATAAGTGTTGATAAAAAAAACCGGTCAAGTGCGAGTCGAACTCGTGCGCCGAGGGTTCCATATCTACCCATTATACTGCCATTATAAAATTGGTATAATTTTTATTGGTGAATAAGGTTTAAAGATATGGGCACATTTTGATTTTCGTGGAAACTTGTAATTACCAAAAGGAGATGTTCGATTTTGGGCCATCACTATGTACACTACATAGATAAATAGCAAAAAAATAGGGGAATTCCATAAAAATACTAATAAATTAATTTGAAGAAGGGTTCAGGAGTAACAAAAATGATCATTTATAGTTTTTTAATTAGATAACCCTATTTTTAGGGCAGCCATGACAGTTGTGTTTGACATGACGTCTGACGACTTTGACAGTTTTAAGAAGTGACTTATTTGAGTTATTCTTTGCTTTGACTTTGAATTGGATATCTTTCGGAGTTTTTAGTGATTGTTTTACTACTACGGACATTAATTGATTGCTTCTCTATTGCAATTGAATTGTTGTTTTTATTGACGCAGATATTACGATGACACGTCAAACAAATGTCATTGTCAATATGTCAAAATGTCATTCTTCGCATACTGTCATTGTCAAAATGACTTTTTTCGCCTACAGCTGATCTGACCCACCATGTTTAATTGTAAATTGTGTTGCTCTACTTGACAAAGTTAGTTTGAGTTTACATTGAAACGAAGAGAAATTAAAGAAAATTAACAATAAAAAACAGTTACTATAATATACAGCAATTTTTACATAAAGTGTACATAGAGCTGGCCCAGGCTCCATACATTTCTGGACTATCTCCTTTACCTTAATTTTCAACTTTTTGAATTTTTTGGAATATTTCCTTTATTTGTGCTGTAAGACCTTACCGTTTGCCAAATTTCGTGATTCTAGGTCAACGGGAGTTACCATATAGGTTTTCCACAAAAACCTATAGGGTACTTGCGGTTGACCTAGAATTGTTAATTTTGGCTAAAAGCAAGGTCTTACAGCACAAGTAAGGAGAAAATTCCATAAAAATAAAAACAAAGTTGAAAATTCAGGTACATTTTTGTACTTACAAGTTTTGACGAAAATCTAAATTTGCTTAAATCTTTTTATCGTGTTGACTCAGGACCTTGATTTTCTGATAGGGACTAGACCTCAGTATTTGGTATAGACATCTTGTTAGGTCCACCCATTCCTGAGAAAATCAGTGGTGACCACGGACAGACGGACAAGAAAGTGATCTTATAAGGGTTCCTTTTTTATCTTTTTAGGTACAGAATCCTAAAAGTTATAATGATTGTGAGGGTTTCAACTGTTATGGACCGCAAGTTAATTGATAATGGCCAATCAGCTACTGCCCAATTTTAATTTGGTCAAAATCAAGCAAGAATGGAAATAGCCTCGTTGCCAGTTGGAAACCAGATGCGTTTACGCAGACAGACATACCGGCAATCACTTACATGTAGATACATTTTATGACGTGTAATGAAACCCTGATCCGCAATGACTAGCTAAGTACATAATACAAAGTTAATGAGAATGCTTTACTACAAGTACTTACAATTGTTTTATTGCTTATAAAACGTCGGTTTGCAAAACATAAATTCCTCCAGCGTGCAGACTGAATCGTACGCCTTCACGGCATGGTATTGTGAACTTTATCACGTTTAATTTAGTGGTGGTATTGCATTGTGGTGCGGAGAGTTTTGTTCGTGCCGTCTGGGCCACGCATGATTAAATCTGGATGCATGGCGGCCTTCGCCTGAATAGGCAGGTCGCTGAGGTATTACTGAGTTAGTGGTGACTGTGCTGAGACGCCACCTCAGACACAACCCGTTCACTGAAGACACGCGATTCACAACCGAAGGGTTAACGGCCAGACGATCGATCTACGTTAGGTCATCTGTCTGATTTATTTTTATTGAAACCAAACTTCGATCAATAGAAAAATAATGGTAAAATTCGTAGAGAGACATTTAAATAAACTCTTCAACCATCTCACTAGCACTTGACGTCCAGATGTGATGTGTTTATTACTAGGTTGATGAGCATTACATCGCTAGCACCAGGTGTGCCCTGTCCCCTGTCCCGAAGAGCGGCGCGCGCGCAGCCCTGACCCACATAATACTGTGGTGCCCGTGCACAGGCGATGGGATTACCCCACTGAAACACCTGTCTTGGCCAAACTTGCCACTTGTTACTTATGCGGTCTCGAGAGTTATTTGTATTTTCCTAAAAATATATTATACTGAAACTGACAGCCACTTCTATACAGCATCTGAATTAAGTATGATCTTTCATACTGGAACACAGAGTAAGAAGCTTACCTACCTAGATGTAATAGAATACAAAAGTTGTTGATGTTGTTGTTAGAACAGGTTTTTGCAAACTATTATAAAGCGAGAGTACTTGTTTAACGGAGGGGGCAGTTTCAATGAAAACGACCACGACGTCCTTTCTGAGGTATCTACCTTATATACTAATAAAAGTTACTCTATTAAGCATGTAATGTACTACTTGATGTTAATGAAGTGTGCTTATTGGCAGCTAATGTACTAACGTAATTGCCAGTTTTCTCCTGCCTACACATACGTGGGACACTCAGAAAGTTTTGCGAAACTAAAAAAAATTGTTCTATACGTACATATATTTTTATTAAATCTTTTCAAAGTACTTTCCACCAGCCTCTATACAAAGATTCATGCGCCTAAACCAGTTTTCAAAACACTTTTTCCAGTCCGCCACAGACACCTCGTTTACAGCCTGCTCGAACGCAGCCAGCGCATCTTCCGGCGACGAAAATTGTATCCCTTTGAGCTGATTTTTTATTTTTGGGAATAAAAAGAAGTCACACGGTGCTAGATCAGGGCTGTAAGGAGGGTGACCCAGGAGTTTGACTGGCGTGCTGTCCAGGAAGTCCCTCGTTTTGAGTGCGGTGTGCGCAGGTGCATTGTCGTGGTGGAGCAGTAGCCCGCGGAGCCCTGTGTTTGGTCGCTTGTTGCTTATAACAGAGAAAACTTCTGGCAAACATTTGGTAGTATACCATTCGGCATTAATGCTTCTTTGATCCCGTAAGGGAATTGATACCAAGTGGCCAGTCAAATTAAAAAAGCTAGCGATCAAAATCTTACCCCCGCTTCTAGATCGCTTCACTTTGGTAGGCGTTGGCTCATTTTGAAACACCCAAACAGTCGACTGGCGCTTGGTTTCTGGGTCGTATTGATAAATCCAGGACTCATCACCTGTAACGATGTCGTAAACACGCCGAGACGAGCCTGCTTCAAATTTGTTAAGCATATCACGGCACCATTCCACCCGGGCCTGCTTCTGAGCATCGGTGAGGTTGTGCGGCACCCAGCGTGATACTATCCTCCTCACGCGAAGATGGCTGTGTAGAATCTCGTGAACGCTTCCCGATCCAATCTTCAATATGTGTTGAATCTCCTGATATGTAATTCGCCTATTGTCTTGGATTAAATTTTTCACTGCTAGCACGTTTTCTTCGGTAACAGCCGTCAAAGGGCGACCGCTTCTTTCGTCATCCCCCAAAGTTGGTCGACCGCGCTTGAATTCGTTATACCAACGATACACGGTTGCCTTGGAAGGGCCTTCATCCATGAATGCCATTTGAAGTATATCGTACGATTCATCCGGTTTCAGGCGACACTTGAAATCGTATAAAATCATAGCTCTAAAATGTTCCCGGCGCAGATCCATATTTCAGTGAGACACAATACTTTGAATTAACTCGCAAAAAATGTGGAGGGAAATTTTGAAATTGGAACTTACTTATTTTTACTTATAAATAATCATATTTTCGAAAAACATTATAACTGGCCAGTCTCCCATATATAAAAACATTTTTTCGCAATACTTTCTGAGGGGCCTGGTATGTATAAATGCTATTGTACCTAACGTTGGACTTGACCTGTTATTGCTTATCCAGGATAAGAACGCATCCATTACTTTTGCACATTATACCTAATTTCCCATCATCATTTCGGCCGAGAGACTGTTCCAAGCTTCACCACACACATAAGTACTTAGTTAAATATATAGAAGTCATCATAATCCAAGTTGTTTCACGCAAAAACTACTGATCTGATTTTGATGAAACTTTCTAATCAAAAAAAGTTTCTAGAGCTCTTTATAATATTATTATTATAGTATAGTATATAGTAAATATATTGATATTATATATATATCCATTACAAAAAAACTTACAAACAATCACATTTTTACTCTTTATAATATTAGTGTATTATAAAGTGTAGATTTATCAGAACTAGCTTCTGCCAGTGGTTTCACCCGTTTGCAAAGTGTTTTTTTCATTCCAAGGGAAGATTATACCGGGATATAATATCCTATATGCTATTCCAGACTATAATCTATCGCTATCCCAAATTTTATCCAGATCTGTTCAGCCGTTCTAGCGTGACTGAGTAACAAACATACATCCATCCAAACTTTCGAATTTAGTAATATAATATAAGACATATATATCGCGGGCGGCAGATAGTACTAAATACTCATAAATCTGAATCCGGCTTCAATGTGCTCGATACATTACTCTAACTCGATTTGAAACCATCAAATAAAATGATAGCCAGCCGAACAGCTATTTGGATTCGTTTCTTTTATCAGCAACTGACTATGATTTGGATGAACTTGTTTTTACGAAAAACAATATGGTGGACGTTCTGCTATTAAAGAGTTTTTTTTTTAATAAGAGGCAACGACTGAAACGTACAGGACATATGTTGTAGTAAGGTAGCACTAAGGTACAAGCCTTAACTATTAAACACAAGTTTAGAGGTCTGCTGTCCTTTCATGACGATAGAATAGAATAGAATAGAATATACTTTATTGTACACCATAAAATTATAGACATTTACAAAAAAACTTATATAAATGGGTACAAAGGCGGTCTTATCGCTGACAGCGATATCTACCAGACAACCTTTGGATGGACTGAAAAAAGAAAACTTAGAATAAAAAGAGGGTAGTCGGTGTACTACTATTATAATAAAACATAAATATATACAAGATTATATTACTATAATAAATGCATAAACCTATATACAAACATACATACATAATATGACATGAAACTTATAGAAAGAGAGAGAAACAAAAAAGAAAATGGGTTAAATTGACAGAGATTAATCTAAATAGAAAAGCGTTACAGAGAAAGAAAATGGTTTTTAACCAGATTTTTGAAAGAAACCAGTGACTGGGCTTGTCTAACTGACAACGGCAACTCATTCCAAAATCGCACAGCCTGGACTGTAAACGATTTGTCGTAAAACTTAGTGGAATGGGCAGGCATCAAAAGCTTCAAATTCTCCGATGATCTCAAGTGTCTAGAATGTGTGTCATGAAGGAACTTAAAGGTGTATTACACTGAAACTGGTACAAAACGCTCTGAAATAACACTTTCCTATCGATCTCAAGGAAGATATTTCCGATAGCTATGCTGAGAAACTTACAAACCAAAGTGATTAAACAGTATATATCATGTTTACATTGAATGAAAAGCAAGCCCAGCTATGTATTAAGCATAACGCTTCACTAGCAGCATTCATCCACATTTGATTATCTATAATGCACATGAAAGTTCTTCAGACTGAAACTGTTTAAGTTTCAGTTATTTGTTTACGACAGAAAGCGAGGCTCCGTTTGAAGTAGCCGCAGACGCGTCGGCAACGTGTTATCTGCAGTAGTTAGAAAGCCGACTGTTTCTAAAAACTGACAGGTTATTATGGATTAGAGTTGCTTTCAGGTGAATAGAGAATCTGTTGTGTCTGTGTGTTCAGTTGCCACGAAATAGAATAACGACATGATGCGATTAATGATGCCAAAAGGGCCGCGGCTTCTGAATAGAGTATTAAGAGTTAAGGTTGCCCTAGTCGGAGGCACGAGCTATTTTGTGGTTGGGGTTAAAATGCATGCAATCTTCTCCGAAAACACGTACGAAAGGGATAAATGCTGTGATGAGCAGTAAGAAGCTGGTGCGCGTATGAATACACACTCATGGTATAACAAGTAAAATTTCACAATTTAAAAAACCCCCGACGCATTTATCTTGCGAAAACACCCCCATTCAAACAGTAAAATACCCATAACTTTTGAACGGCTGAACCGATTTTATTCAAACATAGCTAAGAACACTCTCGACAGTATTACCTTTCAAACAAAAACAACTAAATCGAAATCGGTTCATCCGTTTAGGCGCTATGATGCCACAGACAGACACACAGATACACAGATACACAGATACACAGCAACACACGTGAAACTTATAACACTCCTTCTTTTTCCGGCGGGGGTTAAAAATAACAAATGGATGATTATTTAGAACGAAAAGGCGCGCGAAATGTTATAAACAGACCTTTGGGAGTATGAGTATCATGAAAAAACTACTTAATGTATTTGTTTAAAATAAAATTGCTTGCATTTTTTAACTGCTAATCTATCCCTGTATGGTGACTGTTTTGCAATTTTCTTTCTTTTTATGGTATTTATTGCCGCCCAAAGATGCGTTCAAATTAGTGTTGAAATATGGAACTTTCGACGCTCGTAACTTTCAAATACACGTATTTTTACCTTTTTGTTTCCATACAGGGCTAGATAATGATGAGATTTTTTTTAACTCATTTATTTTTATTTTGAGCGTACATCGTCAAACAGTGTAGTAATCGCCATACTACGTTTGTATGGAAGAATGTAAAAGTAGTAAAAATTTTATTGTCATAATTCGTAAGCCACAGGGCCTACAGATGGCTTCACACATCTACCGACAATTTACAACAAACACTTCGATTTCAGGAAATAACAAGATCAATAAATATCCTTCTCTTCTTAAAATCACAGTACTTGTAGTAGCGGGAAGCTTGTTACCTGTATAACAAAAATACATGCGTCCGCGCAGCCGATAAATAACAGCCGGGCTGCGCGTGAGTCACCGCGCCTAAATATTCTTGTAACGATGAAAGGTTTACAGCATGCTGTGTTTACGTTTACATACTCATATTGTTTCATGTAATCGAACTTTTACTCCATTCGATTCTTTCACCTATTTATAAAAAAAATCGACACTGTTTAGAGATTGCTTTGCACATACTACTGGGAGTTTTGGAAATGAGTGATCATATTTAAAAAACTGCTGTTGCAGCTTTGTGCCCATAAAACCTGGCCCTAAGCACAGATAATATAATACTAGCATGCAGATGCCTCATCCCATACAAAGAAACCGTGCCGACGTAACTAGCGTTTTTCGGCTGATTAAGATGATTATTTTTATAAGTACTCCGATCGCGTTCGGTTCCGTTCCACGGCTATAGATGGTGTAAGCAGCGACTTGCAAGTTAAAGGGTTTTCTCGGTACGTGACAATTTTTTTCTTTAAATACAGTAGCGAATTTTTTTATACTATTTTTTTTGCATGTTTTTAGTTTCATTGTACTAAAATGTGTTGCAATACAAATTTGAAAAATCGAGTGGCATGCCTCAGAAATTTAAAACCACGCCATGTATTCAAATAATCTTTAAAATGTGAATTAAGAGCCCAATATTGCATATTTTTGTGCTTAGAAGAGATGAGTAAAAAAAAAACTAATTTAAAAATCAAAAATCATGCTTGCGGCTGTTCGCGAACTGCCTGATCCTCCGTCTGCACAGCATGATTATTTCTTGTTTACAGCTTTTTAGTTCGCTTCGGTTTTTTATTTTTAAATTAGCTTTTTTATTTACAACTTTTTAGTGAATATTTTTTTTTATAAATACTTTTAAACATATAAGTGGTATATATTTTTGTAATCGCCTCTAAAAACCCTTCATTTTGATACCACACTATGGGTTGCGAAGAAAAAAAAAAATTGCAACCTCTACAATATGGCGCCCAAAATCCGCTTTCCTTGCAGCCGGGTAAAAAGGAACATATTTTTTTTAGGTTCAATAAAATTCTAGAAAATGTGAATTTTACACACAATTCAATAACAAATCGATGCATATCGCGCCATCTAGTGTCATTTATTTGAAGCTCATTTGTTAGCGCTGTGACCCGTGCCCTAAGGAAGTTACAGACAATTCCCAAAAATCATTTGGATTTTCCATACATGAAGTCGTCAGCGGACCAAAATTTGTATGGAATCGTCAATTATATTTTTGAGAATTGATTAGCTATGAGTTCCTTGGAGAAAATTGTTCATTTACATGGGTGGATGAAGTTTTTAAAATGTGACCACACCTTTCTGTGAAACTATGTATTCATAGAGAATTCGAAAATAGTTATTTATGATACAAGTGCGGAAGGTAGGTGATTTCCGATGAGTGGCATTTTTATTCACGAGCGAGCGAAGCGAGTGAGTGGATAAATCGACACGAGTCGGAAATCATCTTACGTACGTGTATCATACAACATTTTACTATGCATTGTGCGAGGAAATAAATAAATTAATGAAATGAAATTAATAAAATGGCGGGCTTATTTAAGCGCGTTCAACATATCCACAGATTAACTAATAGTTCCTCGGGCATATCTACTGCGCATGTGCGAATTGCTTTCACATCGTAACGCAATAAGGCACGAGCAAAATATACGTTCTGCCAAACATATTTAATGAATATTTAAAATTAATTTATTGATCAAAAACTAAATCTAGAGTAATTAAAAACGCCTAAAATAAATTATTAGGTTTATTTTACCTTTTATATGAATGATAATCTGTACATAACTAATTTTTAAAACTTTTCTCAAATAATAAAAACTCTATGCGTCGGGCTGACGTTGGAGTTAAAAATTAAAAAAGTACAGGAAAGTAAAAAGCACTAGTGAAAAAAAGTGACACTTTCCGCACAGTTTGGCTGCTTGGAAAACCGCTCTTTTCGAGGACATGCATTGTAAAATAATTTGTTAACAAATTGCTAAACACCTGAGTTTTTTTTTTTTTTTGTAAAAAGGCCCTAGTAATTCTACATGGAGTGATCCACTTTGCAATGTGTGGTTACTGCAAGCCTCTTGCTTGCCTTCTAGTATCAGTCTCTTGAACTAGCTGTTCCGGCCATTGCTTTTGCTCTTTATCTGGCATGATGCCAGTTATCCTGGAAATAGCAATATTGTTAACTCCATATGCTAGAGACCTTGGTAATCGATCTCAGTGCACGCATATTAAGTATTCCTGAGTGTGTATGAATCCAAGAACTTGGTGAACTTAACAAGGTCTTTAGATCCGGATGGGCTAGTTTTGAAATGAACCTGAAGACTAGAAAAGATTTAATTTCAAGCAATCGACGCGAATCGAATGCGATGTGGTTCTCAAGATTTGATTAAGATTTAGCTGAACAAGAGATAGGTACTTATTTATTATTTTTGGAAATGTCACTACTTTTATCTGATAATGATTACGACAGCAATATTCTAATTTCTGTTATTATATGAAATAACTCGCATAATTTAAGAAATCTGATGCAATCTTAAAGTCAATAAAATGCACGAAATGTATTTTAATTTGTAGAAATTAATGATGTTACTGATTACTTGATTAGTTATCGATTATGATGTAAGATATCAATAATTTAACAATATCAGCACCTATCGCCCGAGAAATTGAACTTAAAGAAAGATAACGGCCCACAAGATTGCTCTTTCCCAAAGATTGCTCAATAGCCCGATCCAGCTACGTGTGATTTTGCCCGAGAGCGCGATTCTTACGCGACGTGAGCTATCTGCGAGCGTATCCGGAGAAAGCGGCGGACAGACGGACAGATGGACTGTGTAGTAACTCAGTAAGCTGTTCTTGTGTGATAAGATAACATTAGAGAGTTGTGATGGACCATGTCCGATGAGCGTTTAAATTAAACGCTCCTTTGATTTTACACTCGTTGACAATGGACGGGGGCTTTTCTTACAAAGAAATAAACAACTAAACTTGTTAGGTATGTGGTTTATGTTAAATAGGAAATATTTATAGAAAACTAACGCAGCGTTTTTCTTCCTAGGAAATGGCTACTTACAGCTTTTCCCTATGTTTCTTTCTGTAGGTATGTACGTGGGACACTCAGAAAGTTTTGCGAAACTAAAAAAAATTGTTCTATACGTACATATATTTTTATTAAATCTTTTCAAAGTACTTTCCACCAGCCTCTATACAAAGATTCATGCGCCTAAACCAGTTTTCAAAACACTTTTTCCAGTCCGCCGCAGACACCTCGTTTACAGCCTGCTCGAACGCAGCCAGCGCATCTTCCGGCGACGAAAATTGTATCCCTTTGAGCTGATTTTTTATTTTTGGGAATAAAAAGAAGTCACACGGTGCTAGATCAGGGCTGTAAGGAGGGTGACCCAGGAGTTTGACTGGCGTGCTGTCCAGGAAGTCCCTCGTTTTGAGTGCGGTGTGCGCAGGTGCATTGTCGTGGTGGAGCAGTAGCCCGCGGAGCCCTGTGTTTGGTCGCTTGTTGCTTATAACAGAGAAAACTTCTGGCAAACATTTGGTAGTATACCATTCGGCATTAATGCTTCTTTGATCCCGTAAGGGAATTGATACCAAGTGGCCAGTCAAATTAAAAAAGCTAGCGATCAAAATCTTACCCCCGCTTCTAGATCGCTTCACTTTGGTAGGCGTTGGCTCATTTTGAAACACCCAAACAGTCGACTGGCGCTTGGTTTCTGGGTCGTATTGATAAATCCAGGACTCATCACCTGTAACGATGTCGTAAACACGCCGAGACGAGCCTGCTTCAAATTTGTTAAGCATATCACGGCACCATTCCACCCGGGCCTGCTTCTGAGCATCGGTGAGGTTGTGCGGCACCCAGCGTGATACTATCCTCCTCACGCGAAGATGGCTGTGTAGAATCTTGTGAACGCTTCCCGATCCAATCTTCAATATGTGTTGAATCTCCTGATATGTAATTCGCCTATTGTCTTGGATTAAATTTTTCACTGCTAGCACGTTTTCTTCGGTAACAGCCGTCAAAGGGCGACCGCTTCTTTCGTCATCCCCCAAAGTTGGTCGACCGCGCTTGAATTCGTTATACCAACGATACACGGTTGCCTTGGAAGGGCCTTCATCCATGAATGCCATTTGAAGTCTATCGTACGATTCATCCGGTTTCAGGCGACACTTGAAATCGTATAAAATCATAGCTCTAAAATGTTCCCGGCGCAGATCCATATTTCAGTGAGACACAATACTTTGAATTAACTCGCAAAAAATGTGGAGGGAAATTTTGAAATTGGAACTTACTTATTTTTACTTATAAATAATCATATTTTCGAAAAACATTATAACTGGCCAGTCTCCCATATATAAAAACTTTTTTTCGCAATACTTTCTGAGGGGCCTGGTATTTCTTAAGATGTTACAATTTTATTCCCATCGAAGAAAAAGAGTGTAACAACTGCATCATCCTGATCCCACACGACTAGTTACAGTCAACTAGCGATTAAGATTTATTGAACGACAGTATCTTAGTCAATGTGATGCACATTATGTGCAATTTATGTTATCATCGCCTCGGATGCGGTTTATGAGTACAGTTTATTGTTTAGCGATGCTATTTAAACTTATTACAAACACATAATAAGAATGACAAGGGCAAATGATGTATTTGGGTACTTGCCTGCGTTGAGTTTACTTACGGGTTGCGGTTTCATCTTACCATTTTCAGAACAGGAAAAATGAATCACGCACTTATAACTAAATGATTGTCTATAAATATGTTCTATGTACAGGATAAAACCATCCCAATGAGGCATTGCACTACTCATTAATATATATAGTCGGCTATGAAAACCGATAACAGTTTAGTCACTCTTCAGTCTATAAATACATAGTTTACTACATAGCAAGATGTCCTGATAATTCATTGACATACATATTGAAAGACTCAACTGAAGGAAACCATTTACGTTACAACATTTAATAATATAGCGCGCGTATTTTCATCAACCGGATTCAAATCTGGGCTGCTATTGAGAAATTATAGATGAAAAAAACCAATTACACTTTGCTTAATCCGGGTAACAAACCCGCATGCTCAACAGTATCGCTTGTAGCATGTAGTGGTCAGTAGTTTCTGCCTACCCTGATAGGAAAAAGGCGTGAGTTTCTACCACGTAAGTACCACAAAAATGGAGTAAACATGTGCAGTAAGTAGTCCCTCATCACGTAGTATCTAACTTCCTAAATTTTATTTTCATCGCTAACCGCAAAGAAACTATTGCAAACTTATGAAATCATTGCCTCATCCGGTAAACCCTACAGGATCAACCACGTCACTAATACCTTTTTGTTGTGTACATAAATGAAGTCACGTATGTAGGCATTTGGAGTAAATACGTGTTAAGTTTGCCGTAGTACATAGCTTCGTTGACTTATGTATCTATATGTACTTAGATGTTAGGTCACTCTGAGTTCAAGAGTTCAATTCGCAATTATTGTGAAAATATAACTGACTAATCATAGGTAAGTTCCTTTTACAACATGAAATGTCCATGCGAAGTCATAGCTTTGGTTTTGATTCAGGTCTTACCTACATTTCTCTAGATTCTAGACTAGATGTACGAAATTACCTAAAGGGACCATAAGCTTACTGTATTGCTTGCTTCTAGTTCTAAAGTGTGTGGAGGTCTCTACACGAATCTTTAGAACTAGAAGCATATTGTTGTTGTGTTGTTTCTATGTCGAATAAATGTTTTCTATTCTATTCTTTCTATTCTTTCTTTATCATCATTCCTGACCACCGTTTCTGGCGAAGGATGTCTACAGCTAGACATATAGGCTTTCCCCAAGAGCGTCGGCACATCGAGCGGACGATGCACAGCGTGTCCGGTGGCAGAATTAGGAATTAAAAGTCTGACTCATTTCTCCAGCGAGTGGCACAGAATACAGAAGCCAGATTCCATGAGTGTGTCCGACGTGACGGTTAACATTTAGACGGAATAGTTAAAAAGAAATAAAATCCGCACATGTCTTCTTTCCTAATTCCGCCACCGGACAACCTGTACATAAGTCGGTTCTATAAACGAGCTTGTAGGTGCCAAGTTGCGTAGATTACAATGCAGGAACTAGCTCACTCTTTATTACTGATAGAGTCTTTCGGCTCTAGAAAATTTTACATCCTATTAGCGGTAAAGAGTGTCGAAGTATCAAAATGTTTGGGAATGACCAAGTGGCTTTTCGGTAGCGCACGTCAATTTTCGGTTGTTATTATAGCTAATAATAAAATGTAGGATAATAGGATGCCACTTTGTGTAGAATCTAGAGCCTCTTGACAATTCAAACACAGTGCCTGTAAATGCCTGTAATGAGGTGTGCATCGTCCGGTCGACAGCCAGCTTGCGGCAGCCGCACCGGCCCGACCCGGGCCCGGCGGCGACCGCGGAGAAAGCCTCTCACCTTATGTAACACCACGTTTTTATCACGTTTTTATCGTCACTAGCGTAATAATATATTATATTATGTTTAAGAGATGCAATGTTTGTGTGCCGTTGAATTGCTCATTGTATGTTTAATGTTTGTATTACCAACATTTTATTTTATTGTACCTAGGTAAGTATTTTATTACCTACCGACGGCGACGTTAGCGTAACATTTTTACTGAAGAACATCCAGTTTCTGGAACGAATTTATCGAGGAAGAACGTCAAAAATTAATCGCAAGTCGAGTGGTGTAATTCTTTCAACCAATCACAGCAGTTTGACAATTATCTCAAGACTCTTGACAATTTGTCAGATATTTGGGCAATAATTTTGCGAAAGAGGTACGAAAAGAAAGAAAAAGAAAGTGATGGAAAATCATGAAATCTTGCAAAGCGCCGGCAGAACTTCAGAAGACTTCAACTGACCATAAATATGGGATAGGCAATGAAACAACATTCCATATACTTGTACCCCAGTATTGTGGTTACATTTATCCACAGTTACACTAATACACCACACCAGGCGGTTTGCCACATGATACCATTACTGCCATTACAAGCTGTGGGAACATTGTCGGCGGGTATAGCCCGTTGTTATACATTTTCTTTCACTTTCACAATATAACGCGTAGTTATCTAAGCACAGGAACACAACATAATGTGAACTCATAAGTCTCATAACATAACGCATTTTAAGTGTCATACATAACTTATCTGCCTGCCTGCCAAGCATTTACCCAACGATGTTGGGGTTGCTTTACAGTCCAAACGGATGCTGCTGAGTATAGTTCTCGCCAAACTTCTTGGCCGCCCTGAAGTGCGCTACAATGGCTGCGCAGTAGTAAATCTCATACAAAAACAGCACCGCGCCGCGCCTTGCGCATCGGAAAGCCAACTTCAGGGCGGCCAAGAAGTTTGGCGAGAACTATACCAGTAATTTGCAAGGAGCAACTGCTTATCTGACCTGCACAACCCAGTAATAAGGCAACACGGTGCCCCTTGGCTAGACTGGTGGATTTCTGGCTTCTGATTTAATGCATAACTTATCTATTCCGTGTTATAACTGTCGGTACTGGTACTATGGGTAAATTGAAAGAACAACGGTGCAGCAGCCGAGCGCGTAACATTCAACCCTATGCACTACGGGGTCGTAACTCGTAGGCTCGTAGCATCGATTTGCACCCTAAAAAATATTTTGAATGACCTTCTCTTCTAAAGTTAAGTACAGTATGTGGTTGTGTCTGAATCTGTTACTGAGAGAGATCATGTTTGTGAACATACCAACACACACGGCACAGGGCAATGGCGAAGAATGATAAGAAGGCTGACTTAAATCTATACCAATATTATAAAGAGGAAAGATTATTTTGTTTGTTTGTATGTTTGCACCGAATAGGCTCCGAAACTACTGGACCGATTTTAAAAATTCTTTCACCTATGGAAAGCTGCATTATTCCCGAGTAACATAGGCTATAATTTTGACGGGAGCGAAGCTGCGGGGTCAGCTAGTTATTAATATAGTGGGAGCTGGGGCAGCTAGAAACTTATCAGCCAGATTATGCGTGTCAAAAACCCTGCCTGCTAACTAGAGTGTTACAAAATTATAAACAAATGGCTAAAAAGAAAACAGATAACGTCTCCATATCGTACTGTTGGGAAATTCGTGGGTAATTCTAACAGTTTAGAACTAATTAAAATATTTATAAACGTAAAATCCGACATCAGGTTTACCTAAAGGTGAGAATATACGAGAGAGATAAGGACAGTAGTGGTAATTTACTCAACCTGTGTAAAACTGAAGGTGATAACGTTGCAATCGCTTCGCTCTCCACGACAGCTAAGCGGTGGACATGCTCATTATTTGTACAGATGTTTAATGCGCATGTGATGAAATACATATTGAAACAGCAAGATTTCAAGATTTTCATTAATTTCACACATATTCATATTAACGAATTATTGGCTGATCACCGGCCATTTGAAATTTCGACACATTATTAAAGGTACCTCATACATCATTATTTTTACCCGTGCCCCAAGTTATATGAAGTGTTCTATTTGCAAGAATACTTCTCTGTTACCTAGGTGAAATCTCATTATTCACTATTCACCCCTTTTCAGTACATATTTTTAATTTATCACAATTATAATTTAAATTTCATAACAGACCATCTTCCATTTCTTTGGTATTTCCCTACTTTACTATGTCCATACTCTGTGTTTCCATACTCACAATTTTCCTCATGACATTTTCCTTATTTAGTCTCTATAGGTTCCTACCTAGTTACTTATTGAATTAATAATAATAAATCTGCAGTATAAGTAATGAAATAATTCCTACGTTCATTCATTTTATTTCAATATAGCTTAGACATGTAGTTACTATAAATAACTAAATAACCCAGAGCGCGAGTATTTTACCTAATTTATTACTCACTATTATATTGATTGAAGTGCGAGCTATGTGCATATCTTGTTCGTTTAGCCGTTGTAGGAGTACCATTGCTAAAAATGTTCATTCTTAATCATTTGATTTAGGAAGGCCACATTAGGAAATAGTAGTACCTTTATAAAAAGAAGGCTCCAAGCTAGGGATTAACGAGATCAGGGTTACGGAGAGGCAAACCTCTTTTCCTAAACACAACAACTGTCATAATTGTATTTTTCGCCAAAACTGTAGTACCTAGGTCTTCTTCATAATAATCAAATACCTTGTATAATGAATGACGAACAGCCAGCATGTAATCCTTGAGCATATGTCTGCATGTAAGTAATTGGTTTACAAGTGTAGGCGAACGAAACTCGTGTGACTTTGACTGAAACATGCGTGTCTCCGGTAATTAATCCGTTCCCTGAAGTCTCATAGCTATGTAAAAGTTATATGGGATCATAGGTTTATTTACTTCACTAGTTTACCAACAACGCGTGATTCCTAATGGCTACTTAATTAATTCGCCTTTCAGAAAACCGCAGCGCAGGGCAAAACCAAAAGAAATATGAAAACAATCACTTCTGAAACAATTTAACATCGTATTTTAAGTTTTATATAAAAATATTACATGGGCAGTTGTTTAATGGACGATATATTACACCCAGTAAAGCAGTAGGTACTAAGTTTTTTTTAAATTCTGGCTATAAATTAATTGAAAAGCGTGATGTAACCGATGAAGTGGCTCTCAGACACAAGGTCTGCAGACAGCTTTAGTATTTTAGTCGCGAGCCACCTAATTTGTGGCCACCGTCTGTAACAGGCTATATTGCCCGAGGGAAGGCCAAGCCTGTGTCGAGTGTCTACTGCTCCGTTGTGTCATTTTGTCGTACCTACTAGCTGCAGACAGATATAGTAAATATTACATCGTGCATAGTTGAATGATTCTTCGGCATCTCCAAGAATTTAACTTTACTCCAGAACGTCGGCATTTCCTCAACTCAAAAGGTGTATAGTGCAGCCACATTTATTTATTATGTGACTCCAGAAATTCATCTAAAACCCCCTCTAATATAAGAACCATCTAAATTATACAAGATAGCGAAGGGTCGCTTCACAGACCTTTGAATAACGCGTGGGTATAATGCTCTTGTTATTATAAGACCGAGTATATTGAAGCTACCCTGTCACAGCACCTTTCTTCACGGTCATCGGCCACGGCCACTACCCTGGACCCCATTCGGAGACTACTGTTTACATTACTGTCAGCATATTTGGCGGTCATTATAGCTAGGTAACACGTTATTGTCGATGTAGGCACAGGCTGATGGGGTCAGGTCAGTTTCAGCAACGTGCCGTGATTACGTTTTATGGAGCGACCCATTGCCTTGACACCTTTACCTTTGCTAATGTCGAATATTGCAGACTTTCCCAGTTGTTAACGTGGCTATTGTGAATAGTTAGATAGCCAGGGTTAGTTTGGGTTTAGGGAAGACAAAAAGAGTGATTTTTAATTTTATTAATTGGTAATTTTACAGGTGCTGTAAGTAAGTATTCTTTATTTCGTGTCAATAGACTCAAAAATAAATAATGTCAGCCCAGCATTTAGCATAATATGCAGCTCTATCATTGGCCTCGTGAATCTTACGAATAAGAACATCTTTTGCTCAGGACTAAACCTGAAAACGCGGACAAAAGTCAGCTGCTCCCAACAGTTTGTTGAGCTCTACGAACGTATCTACTGACACTTGAGCACGTTTCATCATTTATTTTTTCATATTTCAGAGTTGATGTTTTTATGCCTGAGTAGACACTTTCAGTCCCTGAAATATTGCCACTGCGTTGAAAGTAACCCGATGTAGTTTCTCGGACTCAGGCTCGACTCTATTAAGGTAATTTTGTTTTTATTGTGCGCTTTTGTTAACTCTCCTAATTGTGTAAGGGCTCCCACACATAACTGCGATGCGATGCGATGCGACGCGATTTCTTTCGTGCTAGCTCGCAGATATTTGCGATGCGATGCGAATTCGCAGATTTGTGTCCTTCTATATTTGTATATGTTTGTTTTGTGTACAATAAAGATGAATATGAATATTAAGGCTACAGCTACAAAATTAATACCAGTTACTTATACATCGAATCAAGATTATCTTCAAGCAAAGCATCTCGTCTTTTTTTAATTTGATATAGGCTCGCGTTTGATCACTATCCCGCCTGATGGTAAGCGATGATGTGGTCGACGGTGAAGCACGCTTGCCTAGAAGTAACCTATTCACTCTTCTTCTAGTCCAGCATCAATTAAGTTTGTTACCGTCACGGCGGCGGTAAAAGTTCAGAGCAAATTAAATTAATAGGTACCTACATGGCGCGGGCGCCACTTCGCGGAAGCCAATTAGGTAATGTGGCTTTTCAGAGTAACCTTCTAAGTTCTAGCAGTTATAATACCTATGTATGGATAAATGACGGCCCAGGTGAAGCAGTTTCTTAGCAGAAAGCCTGTATCTAAGTATATAAAAAGTATATAAGTAACCATAGCAGTAAGAGTCCAAGATAAACGCAGCTTGTGTGTCTTCCTTATACTGCAGATTGTAGGAAGGTTACCTTTTCATTTGTCATATACATATTCTTGTAAAATATGGCTTAAAATGTTGTAAACGGCTCGACTATGTCTATATACGAATCTACATTTTTAAATCTATAAATATTGTATGTTTGTTTGTGATGGTTAATCTCGAAGAAAAGATTTTTCGAAATTGGATACTGATCCGAGAAAATTTATTCACTGATATAGCTTTAGCTACCCTTCGCTGAGTGTTATATTTTTATCCCGAAGTTGCGGGCTGAGCCACGAGAGCATAGTCGCGGGATAAAAAATCAAACCGCAAGCGGGAAAATTCTCAAATTCTAACTTAATGGGCAAACTATGTATGACTGACGGAATATGGGTTTTTTAGGATATTTCCCTTAATTTTCAAGGTAAAGGAAGTTGTGACTAATTTACTTAGATCTAGTAATGCCTACTTGTACGTCATCTGTTTGTAAAGTAAAACACAATAATGTTCAGTGAAATTCAACTTCTATGGACCTATGGATTTTTCAATTAGGTAGGTTTGTAAATTTCACGAGGTTTTGTGAAAACTATTTTTCGCGAAACCTCGAACCTGACGCTTCAGTTGATAACTCTTCGTTAGTCTTTCTGGCACACGTATGTAACATAGGTTTACCTCAGCTAACTCTATAATATTGCGTGAAGGATGATGTCTAAATTACCAGCTGAACTGATGGACGCGGATATCCGCTCACAAAGCGAACTGATTTCCGTTACCGGGGCCTATCTACCACATCAGTTTGGTCAGCCTTATAGGCATAGCACGATAGTAGGAGCTCATTTGATAGCAAAGCGGTGACTCTTATCTACTGAGTTTTTCATGAATTGGAACTGGTTATAAAACAATGTTGTCCGAAATGCAGGTTCACTTTGTTGGACGGGTAACTTAGGTGTTAGTTTTAAGTACAGAAATAAATTTTGGTTGTAACTAAATAAAGCTGGAGGAGCAAAATGCAGACTGCCGTCAGCAGACATACATATAACTATCTCGCGAAATGCCGCCAACAGCCGCGGGCGATGCGGGTTGTGAAAAGCCCACTACACGTTTTACAACCTGACTTAATAACAAACCTGTACAATACAGGTGCAGCTATAGGTATAGAGGCCGTGTTCAGTTTAGTCGCTGTCGTCGCCGCTCAACTGCACCATTCACGGCTGAATTCTATATCAATGGTCAGCACGAAGCCTGCCAATCAGGCGCGGATTCATTGTTATTTGTCAGCTAAATCACAAGGTTTCCACGTGTCAATGGACTCAAATGCATTGTAATGAGAAGCGTAATGTGTGAAGCGATTAATTTTTACGATCTCACGTGCTTCGGCACAATCGTTTCGATACGATTAATGAGTTGGTTTTATTTTTCTCAGGACATTTGCGCTACATTTGAAGCGACACAGTCACGTCCAACATTTATTACTATGATCAGCACCATTTGGGCTCATGATGATGATAGCAATCTTATTATGATTTTATATACCTATATTTTCTCTTTCTTTCGAGAAATTATCTGCGAACAGTTTTATACGCTTATTTTATCGCGGAAAATGAAAAATAATAAGCGTGAAATAGCGTTGAAATCAACAGTAAGTAAGTCGGTATTTACCTCAGTCTGAAGTTCCAAGTGTAAGACGTTTCATTTATCGCTGATTTATGTTTACAAACGGGAAACAGGTTGTTTTATTATGATAATAAACTATTATCACGCTCTAACAAACATAGAGATACGTAACACAAACAGTGTCATATGATGAGATCGCCGCGAGATCGTACCTTTCCCATTGAGTTGGGTCTTCAGCCGGGTCAGCTCCCTGGAGCGGCTGCGGCTGCGCCGGTGCGCAGCGATCCTCCGCGGCGAGCGCGCCATCTCGCCGTCCACAGCCAGCGTGAGGAGCTCAGGCTGCCGTGACCAACACGAGCAACTGGCATGGAGCCGGGACACGCATGGCACGCTACGCACTCACAGCACTGCACTACAAACAGCTGACACAGTAAACAGCCGGCACTCCGATACACACACTGTTTGTAAACAACTTTTCGCGCGAAATCCGAACTCACGACGAGACCGAGTACTTTCAAGAAACACAAAGTACAAGCTAGTTGTGGAACGATTAAAGGAAAAGTTGCGATAGTAGAAAAGTGAACGAGTCAATACGTAAGTTAGTAAGGCACGAGCGTCGTGTGGAAGGCACTGCGAGGCACTGAGCGACGAGCACGAGCGTGAGCCGTGAGGGCCGTGACGGTGAGCGTGTTGTGGTGCGGTGAGCCGGCAGCCCGGCACGCAGCGCGGCCACGACGCCCGCGGGCAGCGAGGCGGTGGCACTCCGCCCGCTACCTCACGGGCCACACCTCCCGCTTGCATCACTGATAGAACGCACGCTTGCGAATCACTGCTGAAGTGCTAATAGTCAGGTATTGTCTGTTTCTAGGACTACTAGAGCAGGCAATTCCAATTTAGGAGTCTCCGGTAATACATAGAAAAATTATTGTTAGTCTTATAAGTAACAAAAGATTTATTCGGCAGAGCTAAGGGTACATTTTCAAATCATGCCAACCATTTACTATCCAGTCCGAGCATTAGGTAACCTTTGGACTATGGCCGCCAAAACTCGAGGTCTTAATTTTGGGATCTTAATGTTAATCACAATAATCATAAAGAATGTTTGTTTCCGTGGAAGTATGAAGTCATGTGTGCGTTGCGAAGTAAATTAGCAGCGGTGAACGAATGCCTTCACGAACGCAATTAGCTTAATCTTCACATGTGGAATATTTGAAGGGGCCCGAATACTCGGCTTTGTTTTTACCAAGCTGTCAAGGTTGGTAGAGGTTGCTCTACAAGCAATAGAGTCATGGTCACTTGAACATAGGGCGTTGCTAGAATTGTGTTCATGGTGGAGAAATAGGATGACATTTTCAGCTCTACAATGTAGAGATCTTGCACGGTCAAGGGGCAGGACGTATCTCTATCGATATTGAAAGTTTATTACATCGTACTGTAACTCACACATAACGGGAGGTCCTCACCTACTTTTGTTACTCACTAAGAAGAACATGGAAACAAGAAAAAGCCCATTATTATGTGGCCCCACTGTTGGGCATGATTCCGCGAACATGCAAAAGTTAGCTTCCTGAAAGATATATATAGGCCTCCATCTCCTTCGCGGTCTGCCGTGGCCCCGTGTCATTGTTTCAGGGCATCAATACTGCTTTTTTTAACAATCGTAAGATAACCAAATCGGGAATATTTTTTCCTGCAAAGGTGGACGCGAAGCAAGGTTTGAGAATATCGAAGTCCACTAGCATAATAAATCTCGAATTCTAAAAACTCCTATTCCTTGATAACATTCAATGGCGTGTGTAATGTATGATTGCCTACCATTTGATTGTATTGCGTCGCCTTTAATCCATTTTCCTTCATCGAGGTTTATAGGAGTCATTAGTGTTCACTTGACCTACATCTAATGAATGACATGTCACGGAAGGAAACCTAATCTCATTTATTGATATTAGCTATGAAAACTAGACAAGTTTTCCAGAAAACGTAGGAAGACTGAATACTCGTGCTCCCTTTGTAGCAACACCTGCACCCTGAAGGACTTTTGTGAGGCAAATGATAACGGTCTCGTCGTGTCTGAATTCTGATCAAACATATTTAATTTTGGGATCATCGATAATTCGATACGACGAAGAAGAAAACTGGATTCAGCTTTAGACAGACGGACTGAATTTCAAATGAAATCCGAATGCAAATTTGCAGTTTGAATGCAGTTAGTAGGTACGACTGCAATAAAACTGCAAACACACCGTGCAGTCCGATTGCAGAGTATATTCCAAGTCATGTCTCAATCATCAAATTGGTTAGTGTTTTAGGGTTCCGTACCCGGAGTGTCCAAACGGAGCCCTCTGTCTGTCTGTCACACAGGTTTTACAGCCAGTCTTGTTGACCCAAAATATTGTCAATTTTTGTAAGGTTCTTAGCCCCAGGCTTCCATCCCTCAGCGAAAGAGGAGTGCGAAAAAATATGTTTGATTGTGTGTATCGCTGTTTAGAGCTCGTTGAGTAGATAAAAGCTGTTTTTGTTTAAAAAAAATATTGGAAAAGAAAGGAAAGAGAAGTCACCAAATAAAGCCTTTTTTTACAAAATTTTGTTCTGAAGAATTTTGTAACTCATTGTCCTAATTGTAGGTACACTTCAAATTTGGTGATAATGTTTCTTGTACTATTATTTATTCTGTGTTATTACGTACCTATATTTTACTAACAAATAACCTTAGACAAATAACAATAATATATTAACAAATCAGATTTTTCTTTGAAATTGCCTATTTTTCTATTAAAACCAACTGGTTTTAGCGGTTTGGTACGGAGCCCTAAATGAGCGAAGTCCGACACGCACTTGGCCGGTTTTTTCGGTGGTCGAGGTCGAGGTTCTTAAAACTGAACTGAAATATAGGGGCTTTAGTTCAGAATCAATGGCCCAACATAGACTTTAGCTATTAGGCAGATAATTGCTTTCATTAATAGGCGATTAGATGCAGCTATAGTTATATATACTTATACATCTTAGGCACGCAGGTACTACATCGCGTGCACAGATTTCCCTCGCAGACTAATTAACGCATTCCCGAGCGTAACATGTCCTACTGTCGTTTAAACCCACTTGTACTTACTACCTAACAAAAGTATCTTTCTGCCACTGTTTACCTACTTTATTTGTGGCGTAAGATTAATTTGTTTGCGGAATGAAAACTTCAATCGAAAATGTTGCAATCAGTCTTAACTCTTTTTTAGGGTTCCGAAATCAACAAGGAATCCTTATAGTTTCGCCATGACCGTCTGTCCGTCCGCAGTATAGCTCAGAGACTTTTGGCATGGATATAATAATAATAATAAAACCCATTTGTTTCCAACACCTTAAAAAATTAACATTAACATAATATTTTTTTATATTTTATTTATCGTTTTTTATTTTAAAATTATATAATTCCTAAGTTGTCTGGTGCTGGAACCCCAGTCTGGGTAAAGGTCTCCTCCAGTTTACTCCAAATCTTTCTATGCCATGCTTTTGTTTGCCATTCTTTGCCTGCTATGGCTATTATTTCATTCTGCTATGGCTATAATCCATCTGTTCTTTGGACGTCCTCTGCTTCTTTTACCAATTGGTCCTTCCCATCTTGTGGTTTCTAGTGTCCATCTTTTGTCTCTGTATCTGGCTTGGTGCCCTGCCCATCGCCACTTTAGTGTTAAAGCGTAATGCAGAGCATCTATGAGTTTTGTCTTTCCTCCTATGTAGTCGCTTCTTATTTTGTGTATTCTCCTTATTTTCAATATACTTCTTTCCATTGCTTTCTGACAAACCGATAATTTAGTTTTTATTTTGGTGTTGTATGTCCAGGTTTGACAGCCGTATGTGAGGGTCGGTAAGATGCAGGTGTCCATTACAGTCTTTTTGAGATGGAGGGGGAAAGCGCCTTTTAGGATTTCTTTTAGGGACCAGAATTTCTTTCAACTCATGTTTACACGGCGTTCAACCTCTTCTTCATTGCTCTCTCCAAATGTTATTTGTTTTCCTAGGTATATGTAGTTGTTTACGTACTCTAAAGGTTTACCATGCAGGATTACTGTATTGGTGTTGCTGTTCGTCATTATTTTCGTTTTGTCTAAGTTCATTTTGAGACCTACTTTTTCACTTTCTTCACTTAGTGAGAATATCATTTTTTGAAGTTTCTTGCTAGTTTCAGCAAAGAGGACAATGTCATCTGCGAACCTCAGGTGTGTAAGTTGCCTCCCATTTACTCTGATTCCATCTGACTGCCAGTTTAGAGGGTCGAAGATTAGCTGTAGTACCGCTATAAACAGTTTAGGCGACAATGGATCGCCCTGTCTCACTCCTCTGCAGATTGATATGTTCGGGCCACGTTTTTCCATTTTGACTCTGCTGGAACTGCCATCATATATGTTTTTTAAAACATTGATGTATTTTTCATGAATGTGGCATTTTTCCAGGGCTTTCCAGATGGAGTTGTGTGAAATCGTGTAAAACGCTTTAGCGTAGTCTATGTAAGCTATGTAAAGTGGTCTTTTGAACTCTTTAAATTTCTCAATGACTTGTTGTATAACATGTATGTGATCCGTTGTTGAAAAGCTAGAGCGGAAACCTGCTTGTTCAATCGGTTCGTGTTCGTCGATTTTTGAACTCAATCTGCGTTGTATAATTGACGTAAAGAGTTTGTACACGCTCGAAAGAAGACTAATAGGTCTATAGTTGCCTATATCTTTTGGGTCTCCTTTTTTGTAGAGTAGGATTATATCGGATCTCTTCCACTGTTCTGGCACCTGACCTGTGTCCAAAACTTTGTTGAATAAGTAGGTAATTGGGCCAGCTAGCAGAGAAGAACCGGTCTTTAGAGCCTCGTTTTGTATACCGTCGGGTCCGGGACTTTTGTCGTTTTAAATCTTCTGAATGTGTTTGGTAACTTCCATGACATTTACAGGAGTTATATCGTGGTTGGCGGAGACTATTTCGCGGCTTTCGTGAGTTTTTGTAGAATAAGAAGAAATTGAGTTCGAAGAGGAGTTGTTTTTATTTTCATAAAGTAGTCTGTAAAATTCTGTAGCACATTCTATGATATCCCTTCTGGATTTGGCCTCTTGAGTTTTTGTTTTTAGGTTTTGGATCCAATTTTTGTGTGTTGTTAGTTGTTTGTATGCTCTCTTGGTACTCCTATATGTTTGTAAGTGTCTTTCTTTTACTTTATTTCTATATTCTTGGTAGTCCTTTTTAATGGCTTTGCTTGTTGTTTTGTATAATGTGCTTAGTTCCTTTTTCATTTCCTTGGTTTTATGCTTAATTTTTATGAGTTCTGTTCTTCTTGTCAGCATATCCCGTGTGTGTATACTGAGTATTTTACTAACGGTATCTACTTTAACTGCGTTTCTCTTTTGTGTCATACTCTTGTTGATTATGTTCTCTAAAGCATCGTAGAGCGTTTGAACGTCACCGTTATCGTCTTTCGTATTTAATGCTTGTATCTTTTGTTCTAAATCTTTCATAAAATAGCTGATATCCTCTGGTGTTTTTAGTGTCTTTGGCTGCGATTTATAGGATGCTCTGCTCTACTTTTGTTTTCCTAGCAGGTACGTAGCTCTGACCAGGCGGTGGTCCGATCTAAATCCTAGGCCATGGAGAACTTCTATGTTCCGTATCTTTTTGGGTTCATTTGATAGGATGAGATCTACCTCATTTTTAGTTTTTCCATCAGGGGAGAGCCATGTCCATTTGCGGTTGTCTCTAATTTTAAAGTAGGTGTTCATAATGGACAGTTTGTGTTCAAGGCCATATTGTACAAGTTTTTCTTCTCTCTCACTTCTTTTTCCGTAGCCATATTTTCCCGCAACTAAGTTTTCTTTCGCTTTTGTTTGGCCCACTTGAGCATTGAAGTCACCGATGACAAGAACATTTTCTCCTGCTTCGTTTTGTGCTGCTTCCAAGGTTTCGTAGAAAGAGCTTACATCATTTTCTGGTGCTCTCTCAGTTGGGGCGTATACTTGTATTATAGAAAGTATTTTGTTATCGTATTCCATTTGCAGCAGAGCGACTCGTTCGGATAAACCTGAGAAGTTCAGTATCTGGTTTTTGTGCTCTTTTTTAATTAAGAAGCCCACTCCGTGTAAGCCTGGCGTTTCTCCTTTGTAGCAAAAGATATAATCATCATGTTCTTCGATGTTGCAGCCCATTCTCCTTACTTCTACTAGGCCGAGTATGTCAATTTCTATTTTCTGTAAGGAGTATATCAGTTCTATAAATCTTTTCTCTGATCCCAGGGATCTTACATTGAGTGTTCCAATTTTGAGGGGTTTATTCGTTTCTTTTTCGTAAGCTGGAGGGTTGTGGTAATTTTCCCCCACGGGGACCAGCCGGCTTGAGGGAGGTTTATTTGAGGTTTTATGTGGTAAGTTATTTTGTGTATTATGGTTTTTCCGGTTGTTTTTGTTTTTTAATTGCTAAATACCATTTTTTTCTTTGATTAATTTGCTTCTGGGGCGAGACAGCAAATCAAACGCATTCTTTGCAACAATTTTCTTTGGGCCTGACGAAGATGGATGGTTCTGTATGTTGGACTCAGAATTAGGGGAAAAAGAGGATTCTCTCTTCCTTTTTTCACGACTTAAATCAGATTGTTTGTGAACTATTAGTTTGTCACCTGGTAAGTAAGCGATATTGCCTTTATTTCTTTCTTCTTCTACTTTAGGCTGCAGTGACTTTCTTATTGCCAGCATTTCTTTAGTAAAGTCTTCTTTTATATAAATTCCTTGAGGAAATTTATTTTTATTTTTCAGGACTGCATTTCTTCTTCAGTTCGTTATAAATGAAATAAGGATAGGCCGAGTGCTATTGCTTTTTTTGTTTCCAATCCTATAGGTATTATCAATTTCATTCTCTTGAATATTTAATGCAAGGTGTGAGTTAATCTTTTCCTTCATATATTTGACTATGTTGGATTCATCTTCGCTTCCTTCCGTTATTCCAAAAAAAGAGCAAATTGTTCTTTTTCTTCTGCATTTCCAATCCCCTAATTTTTTCTTTCAGTTCTGAAACTTCAGCATGCATCTGTTTGTTCTGCTCGTCTAATTTTTTGAATTTCTCGTCAATTTGCTGCATGATATTCCGAGTAACAGATTCTGTAATTGTAACTGTTTGTCTTTCCATCTGTTCTTGAATTTTTTCCAGCAAAATTTGTGTTTGGTTGTCCATTTTTGTTGTTAAATTCAAATCCCAAAATTAAAAATTTCGCGCGTTAATTTTTAGTCGATTTCAACTTTTTTTTTTTTCTTGGCAACACTATCCGTCAGATTCGGTTGGTAAGGTTGGCTAGCTTCAAAGCTCTATGATTTGCACTTGTACCTAACTTCACTGCAGTAATTGTTATATTTTATTTTCTGAGGGTACCTTGGTGGATGTTTTCACAGTCAGTATTTCACTTCACAGAGGCTTTTGTTATATGATTTTTATCTTCCTGCACTTTGTCCAAAGTACTTTTTGATGATAATCCAGTCTATTGGGATTTGCGTGAGATTAAACACAATTTTAAACAATCTTTATCGCGAGTGAACTTCAGTACGTCTGTTGTTTAGTGTGCCAGACCGGAACGCGGTGGTGTGGCATGGATATACTTACCAATAACTCCGACAAAGTGGTAAAATTTTTTTTTTTTTTTTCCTATACACTTAAAGTGAGGATGTTTTTTTTCTCGTCTATCCTATGGTATGGGTTTCATTGGATAGGCCATTCAAAAATATTATGGCTGTGTTAAAACCATTTTTCGATTCAGAGATCCGCAGCCTAATTGTGTAAGTTAATTCGGCAAAGGAAACAATCTGTTTCTTTCCCAAAAACACACACATACACTCTGAAAACGAAAGAAGTTGAATAAAGACTCATACACAAAGTAGTTGAGTCTTTATTCAACTTCTTTCGTTTTCAGAGTGTATGTGTGTGTTTTTGGGAAAGAAACAGATTGTTTCCTTTGCCGAATTAACTTACACAATTAGGCTGCCGTTTGCGTAAATTTAAACTTTATATTGCAATTTTTTGTTCGAATCAAGTGTGTGCCCCTGCCAGCGAAATGGTTACTTTTGGACTATGTGAAAAAATTCACGGCCGTAGTAAGGAAAACTATCACAGCTAAGTAGGCTTTACAAGTTTACGAGAAAGAAGACAAAGGACTAGACTAAACATAGCTTCACTTAATACGAGATCTCTGAGAACCCAGGAATCTCTATTAGAACTAGAAAACGCTTTGACAACCGTAAACTGGGACACTATAGGCATGAGCGAAGTAAGAAGTGATGAGAAAACCGAATAACATGAAAACTACATATTTTACTAAAAAATATATCAGCTGGCCTTTATGGTGTAGGATTTATGGTTAAAAATATCTCAAAAACTAAATAATAGAGTATCAAGGAGTGTCAGACAGGATTGCAGTTTTGAATATTAACTGGCCATAAACATCCAACTTCAATAATTCAAACTTATGATCCGACTGAGATCGCCAAAGAATAAACGAAAAACGATTTATATAACAAACTCAATGAAATCATGCCGAATTTGAAAAAAAACAGTAGTTATAATAGAAGACTTTAATGGGCAAATAGGAACAAGGAGAACTAAGGGAGACAGAATACTCGGACCATATACCGACAACTGGAAAAGGGAACGATAATGGACAACGGTTAATAAATTTTGGTTTGGAAAACAACCTACGTATCATGAACAGCTACTACAAAAAGAATCATGACAATAAATGGATATGGATGTCACCTAACAGGATGATAAGAAACGAAATTGATTACATTATTTACATTGTAACAAACAGATCAAGGTTGTTTACGAATATAGGTACTGTCAACCAACTCAACTACAACACAGAGCACAGAAAGCTTCAAAGAGAGCTATATACAAGAGAACTTAAAACATCAAGAAAAAACATACATCATATCAAACAACCATTACTTCTACCACTCCCATAAAACATTTTAGAATTTTTAAACACAAATTATGATCAATAAATAATCTCAAGGAAATACAAGACAAATACGATGCCCTAGAAAAGGAATTTAAAGATTTCGAAAGCTGAATGAATGAAAAATTAAAAGAAATAAAACTAAAAAAATATGTTGAACCGTATACATATCAAGGATTTTAGATGAAAACCAACCCAAGGAACAAGCTGGATTTCGCAGTGACTTCTAAACTATAAATCATATCCACACTAAAAAACAAGTGATTCAGAAATGTAAGGAATATGGTATTTCCTACTATTTAGCATTCGTAGATTGTAACAAGGCATTTAACTCATTAAAACATACAAAAATATTGGCAGCTCTAGAAACACAAGGGATTCATAAAAATATATATACGCATAATACATAATGCATAATACATACTCTGCCACAATAGATTATGTGGCAGAGTATACATACCTCGGACAGACCATATTATCTCCTAAAGACCTTACTCTGAAAGAAATTAACAACAGGATAAACTTAGCATAGAAGAGGTACTGCAGCCATATTGCGTAAGTGTGCAAAGGGTCTAAACTCTATCCAACCGACCAAATCGACAATCACACAAAACGGAAATCCACATCGCGTCAGTCGCATGTGATTGATCGATTTGGTCGGTTGGATGGAGTTTAAACTCTTTGCGCACTTACGAAATACGGCTGCTGGTCTCTCAAGGAGGTAATGAAAAACCCTCACGTGCCACATAAAGTATTCGAGTCCTGCATCTTACCGGTTATGACTTATGGATGAGAAACATGGAGCCTAACCAACCAGCGGCCTAATTGTGTAACTGAATTCGGCAAAGGAAACAATCCGGAACCTTCCCAAAAAACACACACATACAAACAACTTTGTTCGAATTGCGAAACTAATTTGTGCGGAAACCATTTGATTTCTTTCATTTCACAGATTACTAATATGTAGCTAGTTTGAGTGCAGGTCATCTACTGCGTTATGTTTCTTCAAACTCGAATGATTTATTTCCAAATAATTATGACATAATTTAATTTTGTTTTACTTACAACTAATGGCCTTCCAATGCTTTTAATTAAAAATGTACAATGGTTCCCAAAAACTGAAAAAAAAAAAATTTAACGGTACGCTACGCTATTAAACGCATTTATTCAGTGGTTCTAGGTAGTGATTTTTAATCTATGATAAATAAGTTTTCTGCCGTTTCTGCGACCTTGCGTATTCATATTATTATTAAATACATAGACATACTAAATATATTTCCTATCTCAATGATTAAATATGAGTAATTACATATTCTTTTACAATTAAAGCAAATCATAGTTTTTTAATTTATGTAGTGACTTGTGTGTGTATTATTTATTTCATACGGCAACAGTCAACACTGTTTGAAATAATGTAAGGTTTCTATAAAGTAACTTAGTTAGTAGTAATCTTATGACTAATAACAAAACAAAATTACATGTTAATAGTTAGGTTTAAATTAAACTAGCCTTACAAACATACCGGCAGTTAGGAGGAAAAAAACTTTGTTGTGCTGAAATTAATTGAGTACCTAATTACCTAGCTAACAATTTCTTTCTGTAAGGTAAGATAAGTATAACAGAACCCTACTCTAGAAGAGAGTATTACGTTTGTTGCTTTTACTTAAGTTCTGTTGTTTTTTTCTTCAGTTTTGCCTGCTAATCCTAAAATATCTGAACGCCAGGGGATCGGAGACGAACGAAGGTCCCAGGGAAAAGCTGGCAAACCTCGTCAAATAGGAAGAGCTCGCAGCCCGCTTCAACAGCGTGGGGCTCGGCTGCTCCAAAACAGGGAAGGAGTGGCTTAAAGTAGGTGTAATTATTACATGAAATTAGTTGTAATGTTGTGAAGTGATGACGACATGTCAAGCTATACCTAAATTTCGGTTAAAATTTCCATTATGGGCCGTCGATTTTTGGCGCGGGGAGGGTGGGGGGGAGAGGGGGGGAGCTTTGGTTACCCCCCTGTGCCATCCCCACAACTCGGAGCCCCATGGTTATGGAGATATCCATGGTCAAAGTTTTCAGGTTAGAATAATTTTCTTCGTAAATGTCCATCGGTTTAAGGGAGGGAAGGAAACGAAACACAAGTCGACGGAGCCCCGCTGCGCGGGGCTCCTATTTCTGTCTGCAGGGTCTAAAGTAACCTAACATGAAGAAGATGACGGGAACTGAGTTCGCTCGCTTTGCTCGCTCACTTCAGCTCCCGTCATCTCCTTCGAACCTAACCTATCCGTGTCGGGGTGCCCTAAGCTCCCGAGCTCGCTTCGCTCGCTCTTGGACTAATTCGCATTTTTTTTTTTTTTTTTTTATCTCATTAATTATATTTAAGTATAAAATATATCTAATAACTCCATAACCATGGGTTTCCGTGGGGTGGGGATGGTACAGTGGGGTAGTCCCCCTACACGCTTTCCTTCCCACCCTCCCTGCCCCTTAAACGATGAACATTTTCGGAATTTTTTACACTAATCTGAGAACTTTAACCATGGATATCTCCATAACCATAGGGCTCCGAGTGGTGGGAATGGTACAGGGGGGTAGCCAAACCTCCCCTCCTCCACCCCCTACCATCCACGCGGCAAAAATCAGCGGCCCATAATGGAAATTTTATCCTAAATTTCCCATAAAATCTGCCCGTCATGTCATTGTTGTAATTTAAAGTTCATCCAAAGAAGTGCATATTTAAACCCTTAGTGGTGGGTGGTCACTATAAATTACAGTAGAATCCGTTTATTATGACTCCGCTTATATTGACCAACCGATTATTATGACGTAATTACACTACGAAGTTTGGGTTTCATATAAAATTCTTTATAAAAAAGTCGGATACAATGACTTCCCTTGATGATATGTCGCTTATTATGACCCATTTTATCATAAGAAACAAAGGAATACCTGTCAGCGGCCCTATGCTACATGAAAAGACAAATGTTTTTGCCACGCGTTTTGTTATTCTTGACTTCAATTGTTCTGCAAGCTGGATCAGTCGTTTTAAAGTTCGACAAAACATTGTGGCGGGAAAATTTGTAAATACTTAAGTACATATTTACATAAAAAAGTGTCTTTTTCACAAAACGCTTTGTATGACGTCCGCATATTATGACGTGTTTGTCAATTCCTTTCGATGTCATAATAAACGGACTCTACTGTATGTCAAAACTACAATGATTTGTTTATATTTTTGCTATATCATTTGACTTATCTAATTTAATAATGCTTGTCATGTCTTAAATATTTTATTTAACTTATAATAGTATTGGAATGTTGCAAAAGGTACAATGATTTTATTTGTTTCTGTTATTAGAAGGCAAAATATATAGAGGGCAAATAGATATTGGTTGTCTGGTATATATCGCTGTCAGTGATAAGACTGCCTTTGTACCCGTATAATTAAGTTTTCCTTATAAAATAGATGTGTAACTTTTATGGTGTACAATAAAGTATATTCTTTAATACTTGTTTTGAATGACATAGCATGACACTCATTTTATTTTATTTTATTGATGGATATCATTTAGTGACATCTGTACATTATAATAAATAGAATTAAAAATTGACATGGAATTATTCCCTTAGGACTTAACCAGTGAGACCAATAGACCAAACTACAGTTTTTTGTTATATGTAGAAATAATATATGCTATATTAGTTTATTATATAAGGTTAAAACACAGTGTATCTATCGGCTATTATTTGTAATAACCTGTAATAAGCATTTAAATATTTGACTTTGATTATTCTTATTGGAGGATTAAACATTTGTTTTATTTAATTTTTAAGGAACTCATGGTGCGTGTGCGTCCGTGCCGAGGGCGAGGAGACCATGTATGTATTATCTATTTGTTTTGAAAAACTTAAATATGACTAAAACTTTAGAATCCATTGATACATAATTATGTGTTGTATTTCAAAATATCTAAGAATCCAAATTAAATTATGTTTTCAGACAATCAGATGGCCCCTCCTCGGATGGACACAAGCAGATGACTGCAGAAGCCCTGCAGGGCCTTAACAGGATTCAGCAGAATGTTCTGAGGATGCAGCAGGATGCTTTTGGCCACTATATCGACTGATGATGTGGTTGATAGTGAAGCACGCTTGCCTAGAAGTAACCTATTCACTCTTGACTTATAGACCCTTTGACTCTTTTTAAATCGGTGAAGTAGATTTTGAGTTCATCCATTTCAAACATTCAAATCTTTCCCCTATGTTTGAATATATAGGGCCACACTATAATAATATAGGGCCTATATTAATATAGTGTAGATTTGAGTAAAAATTATTGTATGCTCTGCCTGACCACAGCCATATGCTGAATTCTGTTAAGGCCCTGCAATGTCTCTCGAGGACTAACAAAATACTTGAATGTTTATCGCTAGTCCTCAACAGAGGCGCAGGGAGAGTAGAGACTTGGGCGCGATTTTTATGAAACTAAAACTGCTTTATTAGATTTTTCAAAAATCAATATTCCTATTTAGGAATCGTTGATTTTGGACATATTTGACTTATTGGCTTTTAACATGTTTTGTATTTGATTATGACAATTATACTTTACCATGTATGATAAGGGCGGATCCAGGTTTTTTTTCTGGGAGGGGCGGGCGGGCAAAAAAAAAACATTTTTATTTCTACAAGTTCAATGTATAGGAAGGTTTCTGAGGGTGTCAAAACAATAGACAAATTAAATGTTTAATAAAGACAGTTTTCTTTTATGTTTCCTGCTAAAGATGTCCAGCATTTCATTAACGTCAATTTTTGCAACGTCTTGATGGATATGCATTAAAGCCTCTTATATGCATTTAAAGGCTCTTCTGTCATCCTGTTGCGACTGACTTTAAGGGCAGGTAGTCTAACTTTTACATCTCTTTGATTCATTATTAAATAAACAAATAGTGGTAGTTTAAATGCAAAAAAATATATATATATACTTTTTATTTCTGAGATTCAAAACATGATATCGAAAACGGCGCTCGATAAAAAAAAACTGAAAAGGACTTCTATAACGATGTTTTTTTATAATTTTCTTATTTTTCTGGAAGATTATGAAAAAAGAGTTGTTAAAATATATGAAATAAAATAACAGAAAGAACATGAGTGCAACTCTTGTTTATTTCTGTCTGAAATAGCGAATTTTTACACGCTTTATATTAGCTTCACCTGTATGTATGTTTGTAACCGACTTCTTTTGGCGCGATTTTGACCCACTTTTCGTTTTTTTTCACGATCAAGATTTTCTTCAAACTTTTTAGATTTATCGAGGACCGATGACAATGCACTAATTTGAAAAAAAAAAAAATAAGTTGTTCAAAATTAGTTGCCGAAAAAACAGCTTTAATATATATCCTACTAGCAGTTCCCCGCGGCTTCGCTCCCGCTTTCTCCATTTTCGGGATTAAAAAATAGCCTATGTCACTCAGGAATAATGTAGCTTTCTAATGGTGAAAGAATTTTTGAAATCGGTCCCGTAGTTTCAGAGCCTATTCGGTACAAACAAACATACAAACAAAAAAATCTTTCCTCTTTATAATATTGGTATAGACTATAAGGAAGGTAGGCACAAGCGCCCCTGGTAGAATAAATGTACATAATATTTCTAGATATAGATATATTTTTTTTTTATTTTTTTTTATCGTTCATAGGCTTGCGCTTGACCACTATCTCACCTGATGGTAAGCGATGATGTGGTCGACGGTGAAGCACGCTTGCCTAGGAAAAACCATGTTATATTACATGGATATATAGATATACAGTCTTGTAGTTTTCGTTTTTTATTAATTATAACTAAGCGACACTGAATTTATTAGCCATTCGCATTCGGTGAAATTGTCGATTAGAATTAAAAAAAAACAAACTAAAAAGTAGAAAATAAATAATAGTTTAAAAAAAACTAAAAAACACGCTTTTTATAGAAAACCGAACTAAAAAATAGAAAATAAATTTAAATTAAGGATAGTGTTAAAAATTTCAATAAATATAAATTAAAAATATTTATATAATTCACACAGAATAAAAAAAAATAAAATAAAGCGTGGGGTACTTTTTAAGATATTATTGAAATGATAATCACTCTACTCATATCTGTCAATTAAATATTTATAACTATTAGACCAGGGTAGAAGCCTTTAAAAATAATAAAAAGTGAAAAAAAATAATAGTAGGATGAAACCCATTGGAAAAGGAGGGAAATATTATAAAAATAAAAGGAAAAATAATTTACGGGCGATCTGAGGTCGGGAAGGGGATGGGGTGGGTTTTTAAGGGTAAAAAACGGGTTTTCTCGATTTCCGGCAAAACTAAAAGTCTTATCGAAAAAACTCAAATAGCAAAGTTGTAGGTAATAAAAAGATCTAAAACTTTTGTATTTACACTTTTTTCACATAACCTCAAAATTTATGTGAAAAATCCAAAAAACCAAGTTTTTGGTTTTTTATTTTTATCTTTTACAAATTTTTTTTTTTTTAACGAGATTTGGTGAAAACTTACCTTTTTATGTCCCAAATACGCTGTAATTTATTTGATTAAAAATATTTATTTTTCACCTTATTTTGAATTAATATCGAAAAAACACCCTAATTTTCAATCGAAAATTCACCCGTCAAAATATCAGCTTTTTTTAAAAAGTTGGTATGGTTTCTGTTCGTTGAAATCTCTACTTTCCGATGGTGTAAAAAAATATTCATTAATATTGTAAATTTTCTCAGAAAATGCAAAAAATAAAGGTAATATTTATTAAGACATCTACAATATTTTGAGTAAATTGTAGAATCTTCTTTAAATTATATGCGTAGATGACTATTTATTGCTATTTTAAGATAACTGATATACCTGAGTGACCTACGGAAAATTTTAGCCCATCAAAAGGTATTTTATAGAGAAGTAGGGAAGGGACTAGGAGGGTCTGGGCCTTATTACCTGTTATTTCGTTTTTAAATTAAATTATATGTATCATAGTAATGTATATTTTTTATACACCATCAAAAAGTAGAGATTTCAACGAACAGAAACCATACCAACTTTTTAAAAAAAGCTGATATTTTGACGGGTGAATTTTCGATTGAAAATTAGGGTGTTTTTTCGATATTAATTCAAAATAAGGTGAACAAATAAATATTTTTAATCAAATAAATTACAGCGTATTTGGGACATAAAAAGGTAAGTTTTCACCAAATCTTGTTAAAAAAAAAAAATTTTGTAAAAGATAAAAATAAAAAACCAAAAACTTGTTTTTTTTGGATTTTTCACATAAATTTTGAGGTAATGTGAAAAAAGTGTAAATACAAAAGTTTTAGATCTTTTTATTACCTACAACTTTGCTATTTGAGTTTTTTCGATAAGACTTTTAGTTTTGTCGGAAATCGAGAAAACCCGTTTTTTACCCTTAAAAACTCACCCCCATCCCCTTCCCGACCTCAGATCGCCCGTAAATTATTTTTCCTTTTATTTTTATAATATTCCTCTCCTTTTCTAATGGGTTTCATCCTACTATTTTTTTTTTTGGTTTTAAAAATTATCGACCCTGGTCTATATTCTATCGCACTTGCAAATTGAAAGATGATAATCAGCGTTTGCACGAGCGGTACGGTCGAGGGAAAGCGCGGGTCGGGGCGGAGCGCCGATTGGCTAGCTGTTGTAGGTATTTAACGCGCCACTGTTACCGCGAAGCGAGCGGCGCGCTCGCGTGTGCGTTATACCGACAAAACTCACAGCAAAGGTGTGTAGAGAAGGCTTAATTAGCTATTGCTTTTAAAAGTTAATAAAAATGCCCCAAGTCGTATTTCATACAATTTTTGACTATCTAAATAATTATTTATGTTTTTGAAAACATAAACAGACGGACTAAATAGACACATTCATGCAAAAAAAAATTTCTACTGTTATTGAATCAAAATGACACCGATCGAAATTGCCAAACTTTTCGTCATGAGTGTCATTTTCATGGTTTTTGGGGTAGCATTTCACAAATATGAGGACAAAATTAAAATACAAGATGAGCCGGCCGAAATTTTTGATACTTTCTTCATGGGTGTCATTTTCTTGTTTTTCAGGGTCGCTTAATGCGAATTTGTGGTCAAAATAAAATTCCAAGATGCCGCCTACCGAAAATTTTGAAACTTTTGTTATGGGTGTCATTTTCATAGTTTTCGAGGTAGGTAATTGTAAATATGTGGTCAAATTGAAAATACAAGATGGCGCTGACCGAAATTTTTGAAACTTTCGTCATGGGTGTCATTTTCATAGTTTTCAAGGTGGGTAATTGTGAATATGAGGTCAAAATGAAAATACAAGATGGCGCTAACCGAGATTTCTGAAAATTTCGTCATGGGTGTAATTTTAATGGTTTTTGGGGTTGCTAGATACGAATTTTGGGTCCAAATGTAATTCCATGATGTCGCCGATCGAGCTTTATGAAATTTTCGTCATGGATGTTTTTGTTCGGCGCCATTTTATGTTTTCATTTTGATCCCATATTTACAATTAGCCACCCAGAAAACCATGAAATCGACACCCATGACGCGAAAGTTTCAAAAATTTCGGTCGGCACTATCTTAGATTTTCATTTTGACCCCATATTAGCATTTAGTTACCCCAAAAACTCTGAAAATGACACCCATGACTAAAGTTTCAGAAATTTCGGTTGGCGCCATATTATATTTTCATTTTGACCACATATTCACAAATACCAACCTCGAAAACTATGAAAATGACACCCATGAAGTATCAAACATTTCGGCCGGCTCCATCTTGTATTGGAGCTCGTGGGTAAATAATAACAACCGCACTGGTCGATCATCAAGGTTAAGCAACGCATGACGAGGTCGGTCCGTGCCTCGGAAAGCACAATAAGCCGTTGGTTCCGGCTGTCATTAGAAGATCTTTGACAGTCGTTACGGGTAGTCAGGAGCTTGTGATCTGACACCAGTTCTTGCCAAGGGGTATCGTGTTACCCAGTTTCTGCGTTGTGGAGGTCAGATAGGCAGTCGCTCCATGTAAAACACTGGTACTCAGCTGAATTCGGTAAGACTGGAAGCCGACCCAATATAGTTGGGAAAAGGCTAGGCAGATATTTATATATACTAGCTGACTCGGCTAACTTTGTTTTGCCATAAAACACCAAACATTCATCTACCCTACTGTACCCTACCCTACTATGTCCTTTTCCTGGTTCTAAGCTGCTTCCCCACCAATTTTCAGCCAAATCGATTCAGTCGTTCTTGAGTTATAAATAGTGTAACTAACACGACTTTCTTTTTATATAAAAAATATTTTTTAAGATTTGTAAAAAGCTACCCCAAAACCATGAAAATGACACTCATGACGAAAAGTTTGGCAATTTCGATCGGTGTCATTTTGATTCAATAACAGTAGAAATATTTTTTTTTGCATGAATGTGTCTATTTAGTCCTTCCGTTTATGTTTTCAAAAACATAAATAATTACATAGTCAAATAATTGAATAAAATACGACTTAAGGCCTTTTTATTAAATTATAGGTATACAGTATAAGTTATTATTTATTTACTACGCATTGTAACTCTCATATTTTATTACCCTTTAAAAGCAATAGAAAATGAGCCTTCACTACCTACCTTACCTTTGCTGTGACAGTTTTGTCGGCTATACGCACACGCGAGCGCGCCGCTCGCTTCACGGTAACAGTGGCGCGTTAAATACCTAGAAAAGCTAGCCTTAATCGGCGCTCCGCCACGACCCACGCTTTCCCCCGACCGTACCGCTCTCGCAAACTCGGATTATCATCTTTCATTTGCAAGTGCGTGAAAGGGATACAACGAACAAAATTCGCAATTCCAGCCTTAAATAGACAAGAGTTTCACTCATGTTCTTTCTGTTATTTTATTCATATATTTTAACAACTCTGATAATTGGATTTGCTTCTACGTATGTACTGTGATGGAATCTCCACAGTACACACAAATACCGTCTGGGGGAGGGCCACGTGCCCCTCCTCTTAAATCGTGTGCGTTTCGACGGCGCGGCCACGGCGTTTTTTTTGTAAAAGATGATTCCCAAAACCATAAATTTGTCAAAAAAATGGTTAAAAAGTTTTAAGGGTTTGAACGTGGCCGCGCCATTGAACGCGTCGAACCGCGCGGCCACGGAGATCTTTAAAACTAAGCGTTGCAGAGACCTGAAATTTAGGTACATAACAGAATGAATTTGTAAAAAAAATATAAAAATATAGAAAAAAATCCTAGGTTTATATTTTAGGAGCTGTAACACTAAAACTCCATGGCCGCGCCATTGAAACGGTGAAATCACGTTATCGCCGATATCTCGCTGAAAAATAATCTCAAGAGGTCTGAAGTTTTTTGTACTACATAGATTTGAATTTGTCAAAACATGTTAAAATATACCTAGGATTTTTTTCTATATTTTTACATGTTTTGACAAATTCAAATCTATGTAGTACAAAAAACTTCAGACCTCTGCGATTATTTTTCAGCGAGATATCGGCGATAACGTGATTTCACCGTTTCAATGGCGCGGCCATGGAGTTTTAGTGTTACAGCTCCTAAAATATAAAGCTAGGATTTTTTTCTATATTTTTACAAATTCATTCTGTTATGTACCTAAATAGACCTTATATGTGATGTTCTTCAGAAAGGCCAAGTGCGCAGTACCCATAACCGGCGTGTGTGTATGACTAGATGTATGAATGTGTGTGAAGCAAAAGAAGTATGTAAGGATCGTAACAGGTGGCGTTCTGTAGTTTCTGCCTACCCCCATGGGAAAAAGGCGTGAGTTTATGTATGTACCTAAATTTCAGATCTCTGCAACGCTTAGTTTTAAAGATCTCCGTGGCCGCGCGGTTCGCCGCGTTTCAATGGCGCGGCCACGTTCAAACCCTTAAAACTTTTCAACCATAACTTTGACAAAATGGTTTTGGGAATCATCTTTTACAAATTTTTACATTATCTTGGCATAGTTTTTTTTTAAAAAAACGCTATGGCCGCGCCGTCGAAACGCACACCTTAAATCCGCCCTTGATGTTCCTTCTTGACTTTTGTTAAATTAGCTACTAATAGGTGACATTGTTTTGTCTTTGATGGATAAATTATTTCATGTATGACATCTGACTATTTGAATAAATATTATATTTTCAGAATACATTGGTTTTTATTTGATAATGGATAACTATTTATAAACTTCGGACCTTCCGTATTAATAGAATTTTGAATGTTCCGATAACCGTGTTTACCTGAAGAATAAATATCAGCAGTAGTTCAATGCAACAAACAGCTTTTGCGTTGAAAAAGTTATTTTCAATGCAAAAGCTGTGCTGTCAAATTCCCATTTTAATTCCTCGGATCTGACGATTGAAAAATCTGCCCTCAATCTATTGTCCTTTGTTATTTTCTATGTTGTCACTTATTTCTTAGGTTAATTATTTCCTATTTTAACCGACTTACCAAAAAAGGAGGAAGTTCATGTTCGACTTCTTGTATGTTTTTTTTTATGTATGTTCACCGATATCTCTTTCAATTGTAGACCGATTTTGAAAATTCCTTTTTACCCGACTGTCGAAGGAGGGTAATGTGTTTATCAGTCTATGTATGTATGTTTGTTCCTATGTGGCGTTCCAGAGACCAAACGCGTTGGCAGATTTTGATGGTTCATACGTCAATCGATGCGTCTTAACCCTGCGAGTGTCATAGGCAACATTAAAATTGGATAATAGAAAAATGGCGGCTTTTGGGTGCCATATTGCGGTGGCCCAAATTATTTTTTTCTTCCAAACCCATCGTGTGGGGTATCAAAATAAAGGGTTTTAAGAGGTGATTTCAAAAATATATAACACTTATATGTTTCAATGTATGTAATTCGAAAAAAACTAACTAAAAAGTTATAAATAAATAAACTTAATTCAAAAAATCAAAAAACCCGACTGCTTCAAAAGCGAACTAAAAAGTCGTAAACAAGGAAAAAATCATGCTGTGCAGGCGGAGGATACACCAGATTTTGGTCCGCCAGCCCGCGAATATGTATCCTCCATAATTGTAGACCGATTTTGAAAAATCTTTTTTTGTTTGAAAAAGTATATTCCAAAATTAGTCCCATTCTTATTTGGTGAAGATCTGATGAAGAACTTCGGAGATTTACAACAGAACTCATCAATAAATAACGACAAATCTCTCGGGATTGCTGCAATGGCATGTTTGTTCATTGTTTATGACGTATTGGTTCACGCCAGTACGCTCTAAAGGGGTACGGAGATGTGTACAGTTCACCTTGGTGCACTTTCATTTCGCCGGTTATGTTCAGTTTCATGATATTCGAGTAATCTATTCTAGCATCAAAGGTACCTTACGTAACTACTTGCCTATTAGAGAGGTACAACAAAAAAGTGAAAAATAAAAAAAATACTACCGACTTAAAAGTGAAAAAACTCTAAAGTAAAAAATTATTTTTGGAAGTCAAAATAATTGGTACCCACCAAAGACACCGACTTCCAAAAATAAAGTTATTTTTCACTTTGTAGTTTTGTTATTTGGAAGTCGGTAGATTTTTTTCGGTAGATGTGTCGTTAGTGACCTATAAGCTGTCAGCAGCTAGCTAAGTGTATGTATAAAATGGGTAGGAACAGAAAATAATACAACAAAAAATAGTGATAATGTATTTATTTACAACTGATTAAAATCAAGAATATGAAAAATTGTTGTAGTTATAGTAATTGTTTAGTTTAGTTGATATGCACACGTTTCCACATCTCCTGTGAGATAGTGTACTTGGCTTTTTTTTTAACAAGGTTTCCCCGGTAAGCCCATTCCGCAATCTATTTAACTGTGATCCTGTTTACTTAAAAAATATTGCAAGTATCAAATTACATGCTCCTTTTGCTTAATTTACGTTCATACATCCAGTCATACACGCACGCCAGTCATGAGTACACAAATCTGCCTAGTAAATACCTATTATTAGTCTCCTTACATTCAATCCTCTTACCAGCATGGGTGTTCACCATCTAAGCATGTTCTTCAATGTCTCTCACTATATCTTCTTTAAACCACAACATGTCTTATTACATCATTCCTCGTCTATCATTAAAACACGCATTTCCTCAGCATTTATTCTACTTTCATGTCTTTTTTGGTGGGCAAGCAGGAAAATTTGTAAATACCTATGCAGTCTTGCACAACTAACTTTCACTTCCATACATAAGTAAAGGCACCAGCACACTATTGTGAAAAGATTGTTGAAGAACCTTTTTGTACATGGACTGGCTGGTCACAATCGCTGTAATTGGAGAATAATGTATTACCCTGTGAGCTAGTAAACATCGCCAGCGACTCAAACTCCAATGCAGCGCTCGACCACATTGCGAGTGTCAACATGGATTTTTGAAGATCTTAAGATCTTTACGCGTATCCGGAGTCTCCTGAAAAAATAAGTCAGTATAGGCAATCTTGTTTAATTACCTACAACAAAAATATAATATATTTTTCAATAAATAATTTTGGTTACCTATTAGCCAGCATACTTCGTCTTCATCATGTAAGTTCTGCATGAAATTTTGGACAGGATACTGTTTCCAAATATGGGAGTCACCCCAGAATGACGCATCATTATATTGAATGTGTAGTTCGGCATCACAAATCTAAAAGTTAAACAAACAATTAAATCTCATCAAATATCCTGCCATATATACTATACAAATAGTACCTATGTATGTTCTAGTAGTGCGGGTATTTTTTTTAATTAATATACATACTTATAACACTGGTTAAACTTTTAATAATCAAGTCTCTGTTCATGTTCAAATTATCAGAAGGATATAATTAATTACAAAAACTTAGTCACAACTTAATTACAACAAAAAATTAGTAAAAGAAAGAAATATACCTACTTACAATGAATACATTAAAACTGATAAAGCTTTCTGTAGAAATAAGCTTCCTCATTTTCATGAGGTCGGATTACAGCAATATGGGTTCCATCAATGCAACCCAACACACCGGGCAATTGAAACATATCCATAAATCTGAAATCAAATAATTAGGATTAGGTATTATGTATTTATTTAATACATAATAAAGTCAAACACTATAAGTAAATTTGCATTACATAAATGCTGATTCTCATCATTTTTGTGTAAAACAATGGTAAATAATAGTCATAGATGTTTATGACTTTATATTAATACTAGTTGTTCCCAGCGGCTTCGCTCCTGTGGGCCACCCACAAGACCCGTTTTTCGAGATTAAAAAATAGCCTATATCTTTCAGAAATAATGTAGCTTTCTATTGGTGAAAGAATTTTTTAAATCGGTCCAGTAGCTTCCGAGCCTATTTGGTACAAACAAACAGAAAATCTTTTCTCTTTTTAATATTGGTATAGATATATAGGTATTCCACTTGTTTTCATTGGTATTTCATTTCATACTCACTTCCTTTTTACAGAACCCTTCTCTTCCTGTGTCATAGAAAAACTAATATATTTTCGAAGAATCTCAATGCTGTTGAGAGCTTCAGTAACCTAAAACAAAAAGAACATTATGTCAGAAACTTAGGGTTTAAATACAAAAGAATTTAAGTAGCATTTACCTCGCACAGACAATCATGTACGGTTGTTTGTGATAGCCCCAGATGGTAATATACACCAATAGTTTTTTGATAAGCATAAAAGCAGCTGCTGCTAAAACCTGCACAAACATATTATTTCTTTAAGCAATTATTTATGGACCATTTTCCACATGCACCAATATTGTGCTTGGTTTTTTTATAAGTAACTGGGTTTTACTGGCCATTGAGTTTCTGCCCCACATACATTACCTAGGTTTTGAAAAACTAGCTTCAACTTTGTGACTAATTGACTGGCAGGTTGATAATGCAAAAACGGTTTATTAGAAATAAATAATTTAACTTTGCCAGCCTATGTCTAACACACTTTGTAAAGATTAAACTTAACAATATGTACTTAGAGGTTTAAAAGTTACCTTAAGCTGAGGGCGAACTGCAGAAGAAAGAAGAGAGTTAGAAGTGGAAACACTTCCTCATAAAGCTTCAAGAATTGAAGTTTGGTGATCCTAAAGTTAGCCACGAAGTTATTGTGGTGTGGCAAATCGAGAGGGTTGCTGGCACTACTCAAAAGACTACGGTTTACTTTATTTTAAGCATTGCTTTGAGGAGCTCCTCTTCTCCGAGATGCACCAAATAACCTCGTGACATTGTGAATGCTGAAAAAACAATAAAATCTAATTAGAAGATAACTAAAAGTGAGGTTAACTTCACGCTACTTACTTGGAGCTCTCGAGTATTTCGGCGGTATGTAAAATTGATAATCCATTCCATTGATAATCATTTGGATGGACCGATCCCTCAAAACCAATCGCACAGAACACTAGGCAGACCGAAGGAAGTAAGAGCGTAGCCCGTCGGGGCCACTTTTACAAATTTACACACGGATTAATTGCACACTAAATCACTTTCACAATCAATCAAGATGTTGACTTACACTTTTACGTGTTAATTTAGAAACGAATACGAGTAAATCATAAAAATAAGTGCAACGACAAATCCTAGGCGCCAAAAATTATTGGAGACATTGATCAATGTGTGTGTGCATCAATGACAGCGACGAAACAAGATAACGCTTGTCAATTATATGACATTTGCATTATACAATTAGAATTGAGTGAAGTTTTCTCTCGATTCTGCCGCTTTCATTCAACTAACCAATCAATTCTACGTCAAAATCAATTATGGGAAAGAAGCAACTTGCTTCGTTTTCAGAGTGTATATGTGTGTGTTTTTGGGAAGGTTCCGGATTGTTTCCTTTGCCGAATTCAGTTACACAATTAGGCCGCAGGCTCCATGTTTCTCATCCATAAGTCATAACCATTATTATGGAACGTAGCATACTTAACATCAAATTAAAAGATAAAATAAAACAATATAAGAAAGCTTACTAGAATAACTGATATTAGCTACTGTATTAAAAAAGCTGAAATGGACGTGAGCAGGACATATATTAAGGAACAAAAAAGACAAATGGTCTAGGGACTTAACAGAGTGGTGCTCAAGACAACACAAAAGAAAGAAAGGAAAACAGTGTTGTAGATGGGAGGACGACATTAGAAGGATAGCGGTATTACATGGAGAAGAAAACACAGAGCCGCTCAGTGTGGCAAGCTCTTGGGGAGGCCTATGCTGGAAAGCAAGACGATCTTTACGTAACGATGTGAGATAATTAAACTTTTAAAGTAAATGTAATTTGTGTTTAAGAATGTTATAAGGCTAATTTTGTACAAATGTCATGGAAAAATTACGTAAATACGTTGTTATTTGTGTAAAACAGATAGTAAATATAATAATATGTTTATGAACCATGTAAAAATATACAAAAATAAAAACATAAAATTCTTAATAATAATGATACATACATAAACTTCTGTTCACTATTCGCTCCGGACCGAATGCGGGTGTCGCGTGCTTGTGCCCCGCGCTGCCTGTTCGCGACTCCACCCTCGCGTACCCTGACTGCTCGTCATGCTCCTACAGCCCATGCGCTCAATTTGCTGAACGATCTAATTGCTCAGGAACCTGGCGTCGACATATTTATGCTCAGTGATAAAAATATGTTAAATGTTTGTATTAAGTTTTTTAGTCTCTAAGTATTATTTTATGTGTAGTGTTGACTTGCTGTACGCTTTGGTACAAACTGTAAGTACAGCAAGTAATTATTATTAAAATAAATAAACTCACGCCTTTTTCCCATGGGGGTAGGCAGAAACTACAGAACGCCAACTGCTACGATCCTTGAATACTTCTTTTGCTTCACACACACGCCGGTTATGGGTACTGCGGACTTAGCCTTTCTGAAGAACATCACCTACAAGGTCTATGTATGTCTTTCTAGGGCGTCCCCTCCCGGCGTTTCCATTCACGTCTGCCTTGTACATGGATGAAAGAAAGGCCACACCTTTCGTTAGTGGATATGCCGCAAGGAGCGCATTTCTACTGCAATAATAATGATTTATAAATTAATAATGTTTAAGCTCGAATAACGCATTGGAGAGGGCAGAGTCATTGGCAGTACCAGTCCGTACAGCGCATGCGCGCTGGGGAATCTTTTTTTGTGTTAGTGCAGAAGTATTTTCGAAGTTTCCGAGAATATAGTCTTCCGTCCATGGTTTGGTGCCGAGTGTGACAGCGCAAACGCGGTTAAACACAAGGCGTACCTAGCATGGATCGACGCTCGTGTGCGCCAGGCAAATGACGTGAGTCATAAGAAGAGAGCCTTCAACAGGGCTGCCAAGTCCTCCGAAAAGGCGATGCCAAGGGCATGGTTTGACTATATTAGCAGAATCGGGGACAAACTTGCTTCAAACCCTGCAGGTAGCAAGGCGTTTTGGTCCCTGGCTAAATCGGTTGAATCAAACTTCTGTCGTCCCTCACTACCATCACTGCTGAGACCAGCAGCCTAATTGCGTAAGTAAATTCGGCAAAAAAGTTGAATCTTTATTCAACTTTTTTGTGTATGTGTGTGTTTTTGGGAAAGAACCAGATTGTTTCCTTTGCCGAATTTACTTACACAATTAGGCTGCCGACGGGTCGCTGGCCCACTCCGCTAAGGACAAGGCAAACTTGTTTGCCTCCCTCTTAGCGGAATCTTTCCGTCTGAATGCTGATGGCACGCGGCCCCCTACTTCTGCTGTTCGATGTAAGACGAGTATGTCGGACATTTGCATCCATCAGAGGGAGGTCTGTAGGGTGCTGCGTAACCTTGACGTGAACAAGGCTAGTGGCCCGGCGGGGATACCAGCAATTGTACCTACTTAAAGCTTGTGCCCCTGAATTGTCTCCGATCTTGACACGCCTATATCGCCTTTCGATGGTGACTGGAAAAGTCCCGAAGGCTTGAAAGCAAGCTAACGTTCAGCCCGTGCCCAAGAAGGGTAGTCGAGCTGACCGGCCAACTACAGACCCATATCAGTAACGTCCATCCTCTGTAAGAGTATGGAACATGTATTGAATAATAAGCTCCTGGCATACTTAGAAGACAACGACCTCCTTAGTGACCGCCAATACGGCTTCCGCCGAAATCGGTCAACTGGGGATCTTCTAGCGTATGCCATTCACATCTGGAGTGAGGCCATCGAGAAGCACGGGGAAGCGCTTGCTGTCTCTCTTGACATATCGAAGGCCTTGACAGGGTTTGGCACGAGAGCCTTATTGGTAAGCTTCCTTCCTTCGGTCTGCCCAGTGGTCTGTGTGACTGGATTGCAGACTTCCTGAGGGATCGGTCCATCCGAGTGGTTATCGATGGCTGATCGTCCGGTCAGTTAGGTATTAACGCCGGAGTTCCTCAGGAGTCAGTGCTCTCGGCAACATTGTTCTTACTGCACATTAATGACCTGCTAAAACCCAGAACCTTTGGGTATGCAGACAACAGCACTGTTGCTGAGAGATACGTGTCTGGCGCACGGGCTACTGGGCCTCAAGTCCGGCCTCTTTGGGAGGCCATGGATGAGCGCTTGAACCTGTCTTTGGAGGCAGTCTCCGAATTGGGCAATGCCGATCTAGTCAGTTTCAATGCTGCTAAGACCCAGGCGTGTCTTTTTTCCGCAAATAAAAGCCAATTCTACCTGGCTCCAATCTTCCGTGGTGTAACCGTGCCGATAACGGCCCATCTCGACCTTCTTGGTGTTACGTTAACATCGACCCTCAATTTTGGTCCATTCATTGAGGCAAAGGCTCAATTGGCTGCAAACAAGTTGGGGATCCTTGCGAAGGTGAGACGGTACTTCACGCCTGAACAGCTGCTCAACTTGTATAAAGCGCAAGTTCGGTCATGCACGGAGTACTGCTATCATCTCTGGGACGGACCTGCCAGGTACCAACTTGATGCACTTGATTCGATTGACAGACGGGCCAAGAGACTTATCGACAACGACGCGCTGGTTGACTCAAGGCTCCAGAGCCTTGAATACGACGACGAGTTGCCAGCCTGTCGGTTTTCTATCGGTTACATTTCGGGGAGTGTGCGATGGAACTGCACAATTTAATTCCGCCTAGCCCTTTCCATCATCGGACTACAAGACGTACGGCAATGCGCCATCGGTACATGGTGGATGTTCCACCCATACACACAAAGCGTTTTGAAAATACTTTCATTTCTAAGGAGTGGAATTCCCTGCCGGCGTCCTTGTTTCCTGATAGCTACAACCTAGAGGTCTTCAAGTGAGAAAGAGTGAATAGGTTACTTCTAGGCAAGCGTGCTTCACCTTCGACCACATCATCACTTAACATCAGGCGAGATAGTGGTCAAACGCGAGCCTATAACTAACAAATAAAAAAAGAAGTTTTGTGATCTAAAGTCAAACTAGTTTCGATTGCCAAGCAAATTACGCTACCCGACCATAGATTGGGGTGTTTTCAGTGGTCGCAATTATAAACTTAATTGAGTTTGCCGTAAGGTTGACATTCGTGTCATAGGTCAACCAAGGCATCAGTACAGTATAACACAGCATTTTTAATTAAATTATCGATATCGATAGATACCCAATTTCTTAATTCGAAAAAATATTTGAAGATTTTAACGAATACCTACCTACTATCTCCGTAACGGCAATACTGCACTATTTATAAATCTTTATTAGAAACGTCTGCCTCTCGTAGTGGTTATATTCTCTGTGCCTCTACCCGCGGTGGTACTCAAATAGGGGTTTCTTACTTGAAATCGAATGACGTTACATCGAACACTAGCTCGAAAACGATTACTAGATAGTACTTGAAATAGATAACTTATGAGCGCGACAGTTCACTACCTCGATGCATCAAAATCTCGAATCATCGGCAGCGCGAAGGCCCCATTATCTTGCAACATCATTTCTCGACCGACTATTAAAATAAATGTTTGTCGACGGTGCTCCCGTCGGCAAACTTTAATTTTCAAGTCGCTGTTTTAAACATTTGTATTCGCCCACTTAGTATTTCAGTAAGCCATATTCAGTATTTTGTACATCTTTAATTTGAATTAATTTTCGCTCGTTTATTCTTTTATAACTCTTTCTTCTTCTTCAATTACCATCGTCCTATGTGGGGCCGTTTTTAGACGTTGTGAGCCGCTGAAACCGTTTTATTGTTCATATAATAACAATAAACCCTCTTTTTAGTCCGCATTATTATGCAACTACAGAACCCTACTGCGCGTGGCCCGACAAGCACGTGGCCGGTTTTTTTTTTCAATTGAATCGTTGCCCAACAATAGGAGCCTCATATTGCGAAGTGTGAGTTAGGTACACCTTACTACTTGGGTTCTGAGGCGATTCAGGGACTTCCAGGTAGACCACGGAAGGTTAGACCCTGCCGGAAGACGCTAGCTTGGTGGTAAATAATGAGTTCAACGATTACCCAATGCTCTGGGGTTTTATCCCCCGGTTACTCAGACCACTATTATTATGGTATAGATTCCTAGCCAGAAATGAGCAATGCTTAAAAAAAAACAAATATTTACGTGCGGGAATCGAACCCGCGTTGGTTAGTATAATATATTGTGTGGTATTCTACCACAGAGCTCTCGCTCAACCTGTGTAGATGCGCGGGTAACGACTTTTTAACATAACGACTTTTACACAACAGTACACACTAAAGTACTGATGTGTGTGTATAGCATAGCGAGTACCTATTGGCTGCGCAGTATACCAGTAAAAGATATGAGAATAGGATAGAAGGAGGGTAGTTAGTGCCAAAATAAAACTGCCATATAAAGAACGAGAACAAATTATATAATTTATATCTGTTACATCCACAAGTTATGAACGGGGGGCGTCAGAGATGTGGTGACGATGGCCAGCAGTAGTCCATGGCTGGGCTCACCATGCTGCAACTCATCACAATTTGTAACCCACGTTAGTCCTAAGTATTAGTGTTCTCATGTCAATCTTAAGGCGATGACCAACAGGGTACAATTTAGTTAAAAAAATACTGAAAGACTTTCAAATAACTAAGTTAACAAGAAAAACCAGTCCAGCACGAATTTAGTTTGTATACGCATTCACTTATTAAAATGCTTTTATAACATACATGCAAATTTCTTTAATTTTTGGTAGAGTTATGAAATCATTTTAACAATTAGGAATACTAAAACGCTAATTAAAGCTAGATGTCAGAATTCCATACATTGATTTTGGTAAAAAGTTATATTAACTATTTTGATAAAGGAAAAACATAGTAAGGTACATTTATTTTAAGGTTTACCTAGTGAAAATATTTTGACAGATATTGTTTTAAGAATCAATTTAGAAATAAAGAAATAATATAAATTTATTCAGCACAGACTGAGGCACACTACCTTTGTGTACAATAGAGTCTACATATTCTATCTAACAATCACCACATCTCAATCGCCATCGAAAGCAACCATAAGTTAAACAGTTAACAATAATAAACTATCAAGAACATACGAGACAATATCAGTTTGTTTTAAAATAAGTCTTAGCGACCATGTAAAGAGTCTGAAAACGTTAACCTCATACAGTACGTATCACATTTATTTACTTTAGTTAGGGTTAAATCACTGTAGCTACTCATGCAACCTGCTTGTATTTAACATTTAGGGAATTTCCATGTTTTACAAATGTAGGTAGGTATAAGATGACGCACTGTTGTACTTGTAGATGAAAAATATTGACTAGTTACTAATTAGGACGCAGTTTGCATTAATCAGAAGAGTTTAGTTAATTTGATTAGGTACAGACTGGTAAATACACATTCAAAGTAAACAGGATTTTTTATTATTATTGGTAGTCTCGCGTTTGACCACTATCTCGCCTCGTGGTAAGCGATGATGTGGTCGACGATGAAGCACGCTTGCCTACAAGTAAAGAGACCCTGAGAGAGAGAGAGCATTATGAAACTCATGTTTACAAAACATTTTGTTTCTTCTTACAAATTTTTCTTCCACATTGTTTAAATAAGTACATAAATTTCCCTTCACGTTAAACACTCGCGTCTATTTAACTATGAATACATGGACTTTAACAAGCTGCTATGATTATAATTTGTTCGAAACACTATCAAAATTGACTGACTAGATAATATTTAGGAATGCCAAATCAATGAATTTTGTGCCAATGGAGGTGACGAAAGTATCGAGTGCTCATTACGCACAGAGATTCAAAGTTAGGTGCTTCAAAGTACAATATTCGATTTATGTATAAATTTTCATTTTTAAAAAGATTTATTTGATCTGTATAACGATTTATGCATCGAAAACAATATAAGTGTTTTTTTTAATTTAATTAATAAATATCTACTTATTAAGCGACATCACATTTTAGACGCATGTACATGTGTATATTAATAATTGTTTATATTATGTACACTCATGTAAGCATATTATGCCAAACTGAACGCCCGAGTTAATAAAGTGTTATATATGTACATACTCGGTACACATTCATAGTGTAATGCATTTTGTGACACAACGGATAATAGGCCATGGATTAACTTTCAACTATTGAGAAATACATAAAATAATATCAAGTACTTACAGCTTTATAAATTGTAAACTAAATAATAAATGTAAATCGTGTGGGTCTTCCCACATTTGTACCGACTCGTGTACTTAAAATGTAATTATGACATAAATTGGACATTACTTTAATTGAACGCGGCCCGACGCGACAATTTATTCTATTTCTATGATTAAAAACATTTATAAATAATGTAACTAATAACTTCAACCGAAATTAACTTGATTATTTTTAAGTTTGTATTTTATTCAGTGAACAGAAGTAAAATGTAAAAAGACCCCACAAATATAAAAATAAATCATAATTTACATAGTTTATGTTATCTTCTTAACTATTTAAGCTGAAACAACATTGCAATATATTATGGAATTAATAAATTATTATTTCTTACCTACCAACCAAAGTTCAGTAACAAAAACAATACAGAGGCTGCTAGTTGCCGACTACACGGAAATTATATAATCAAGTCTTTTGGTAATCAAAGGCATAGACTTTGTTCCGTGAGATTTCATTTCAATAATAAATAATTGGGAGCGATTGCATCGCTCGCTGTCATCTCCACCAACCGATACATAACACAAGTCTTCAGATGAAAGTACAACTTACACATTTCAGTAACAACTAAAATACAGATTTTTAAAAAGATTTTAATCTAATTTTTGGTCTAGGATTTTAAAATCATGATTCCCTGTGACCGAAAGTCGTAAAACATTCAAAATAGATAGAAAAACCGGAGATGATGTATACCATCTACAGTCATTATGCTATACTTTGTATACATAAGTTTATTTATTTATATATCATATAGTAATATAGACGTGCATGCACAGTCCTACGTTAAGTACAGTAACACTAAACATTCATTATAATATTTGTCATGACTTGATCATCAATAAATAATAACATGTAACAATACTGTCTGTGACGCTAACTAAACCAACAATAGTGATATTGTTTCAGAGTGTGTGTGAGAAGAGTTTGTACGTGTGTGGAGTGTGGGGGGTGGGGCCTCGGCCGCGGCGCAGCTGGTGAAGAGCGCGCGGGGCGAACCCGGCGAGCGCGCCGAGCGACCCGAGCGCGCCGAGCGGCCCGAGCGCTCCGAGCGACTCGAGCGGGGCGAGCGGCACCGCGCTCACGAGTGGAGCGGCCTCGGCTGCCGCGTGTCGTACGCGCGGATCATGTCCGCTTGCGACACGCTGCCTCCTTCTTCTTGCGAAAACGCGAACCCGTCTGTTTGCACACACACTCAACATTACTAATCTATATCACACATACATAACATCATAATAAAATTATATCATCAATCAACTAATGGTGTAAAAACGGCAAAAATGAACACTTAATGATTCTATCCGAATCAGCGTGATGACACTATACAATCGTGAGATTAACACAAACTGTGTGAACTGAGAATTTAATAGAAAATTAATTAATACCTTGATAATTCCTTGAATAGGTCTGCTAAATAAAAGGTGTCTCTATGTGTTTTAAACGCGTTAGCGGTGCGTGGTGTGTGCCACGGAGTGGGGAACTCATGGAGTGCTAACACGCGACATATTCTTGAGACGGTCAACAAATGTCGAGCGTTGCATATTTTGACTGTAGTTTGTCCCTCGCATATTAGCAGTCCACGAGTCGTTTCCATGGAGTACTTACGCGACAGCTCAAGCTCCATGGTGGCGCGCGTGGCGGAGCGGCGGCTGAACACGCTGCGAACGTTCTGCAGCAGGCGCGCCGTCTCCGTGAGGCTGCCACACAGAGCTCGCGGTGACTACTGACACTGTGTCCTACGCCCTACGCCCTACGCGCCCCCGCCCGGGGGCCGGACGTATGCAAGCTCGAATAGGGAACTACTATACCATCGCTCATACATATATGAGCTTCACTTCTGATCTGAAGCTTGTGAAAATCTTTAAACAATTCGTTCCCACATCGACAACAATTTGTGTAATCATGGGGCAACTTTTTTTATAACCGAACATAAAATAATGAACCATCACCAATCGATAGAGGTAACAACAGAGTTAAGAAGCGTGAGTGTCGCACTGGCCACGGCTGATGAGCGCGTGCGCGTGCGCGATCAGCGGCGGCGCATGCAAGCGGAGGCCAAGCCATGCAAGCGACGTACCGGTGTACTTACACGTGGCGAGCCGGACGAGCGCGTGTCTCGTGTCCGCCGCGCTGCTCGGGAACAACCACCATCGGTTAGTTACACACACCCCAATAGATGCCAATAAACAGTGCACAAACTATTCAGATATTAAACTTGCTATACTCGAAAACACAAAACAGATAGTTAAAGAATACAACTCCATACAACAAGTCAAAACAGACATTTGCACACATAAGACGTGTACCAAACGACGAGCTCAGATAAATGCCGGTCGCGACTACGCTTGTATGCTTTGCTTGTTTACGTGTGTGTGCGTGTCAACTCGTTGTGTGAAGTTAGTCTTCTGTCGCTATCTATTCTCAATATTTAGCGGTCACATTTGAAGATTGACTTTATGTATGTTTCTCAGAATGTGAAATAATGCAAGTCAAGTACATATATGTATAGCTTGTGTCTGTCGATACGACACACCGCACACGAGAAAGTTACTCCAATTATACGTGTAACAAAAAGTAGTAAGGTTTGTTAATCAATTGTTAGTTACTGTGAGTAATTAAGCAGAATGTTAGTATACATGTAGCATTCATTGGAGTAGCTAAAGATGGGCCAAAAAAAGTTGTGTCCATTTTTTTTACAATTTTGTATCTCGTTCCATGTGCGGCGAGTCAGTTACAATAATTTTGCGAGGTTTCATCAACAATAGTCTGCATCACGTTCGATGTCACTTTGTAAAAGATAATGTGGCGAGTAGGATGTTAAAATTGGACTTGCTAGCGAGATAAGACGTATTGGAAGACGCTGTGACAAATAAAATCATATAATAATGATCTAACGATCTTCTAGGTCTTATCTCAAATGTCTTTTCACGCTGTCCAGCTACCAGGTAATTGACGGCAACTTATTTGGATAAGTTAGCAAATTAGCTTTAAAACGTACTGCTAAAAACTACTCGAATTAATCATACTTTTCGCCACCACTTAACTGCCGGGTCACATGGTAGCCGAGAGCGTGTGGAAAGGCACTTATAGCAGCTTCATCAGTTAGTAACTAACATAGAACAAATCGCATACCGAGCACCAACAGGCCCATACAACAAATCAAGCATTATTTTGGCATTACTTAGGACTACAAGATACAACACGGAGTAGTTTCAACAGTTTTATTAAACAATCATGTAAACAGGCGTCCTTCTTCGATTACTTACAATAATTTGTACAGGTTGCTACCGTGTGTGTGTGATGACGGAGACAAATGAACGGTCCTATTAGCGCATGTTAACGTCACTACACTGACTTGTGCAGATACTATAGTATTTGAATAAAGTTCATGAAAACTGAATTTAAAAAAATAATCTAATGATAGCAATGACATTATTTTAAGAAGAATGTTAAATTTTTATAATGGAGGTAAAAACTCGGCAACCGTAGCTGGCTTCCTATCCTTATAACTTACTATACAAACTGTGCCCTAATTCGAAAAAAACTTAAATATAGAACTTCCTCTTAACAAAAATAAAATAAAACTACATCAACTATTGGTTTACAAGTCATAAGGGACGGTGACGGGGTACTCCATTCAGAATATGGGCAAATGACATAAAGACTAGCAGGCGCTACATGGACAAGAGTGGCTAGGGATAGGGAGAAGTGGAGGCATTTAGAGGAGACCTTTGTCAACGTAATTATCTTACCTAAGTGATTTGAATTGTCAAAATAACGAAGTCAATAAATCGACCTGCACAAGTCAGTTTATCAAGACAGTTTACATCAACATAAATCTAGGTAAGAAGCTGAAGTTTCCCTACCATATACCTTCAAATATTTTATCTCTAATATACCTTGAACAGTTACTCTTCTAAAATTATAATGCTCTTGAGAATGATAGCCGAGGTGTATGCCAAAGAAACTTCAGTATAAAGTGAAAGATTAAAAAGACAGAAACGAACAGAAACATGAGTGTTTAGATGAAATAATAAAGAAAGTTGATAATCCAGCTGGTTGGCGCCACCCAAACTTAATTACAGCCCACAATTAAAAAATATTCAACTTAGTTCAAACGATTCAATATTTCATATTTTATAAAAATTGCAAGTAAAAAAATATATAGGTAAATAAATCTGATAAAAGTAGATGGTTATTTTACCGAGGTGTTGAATAGTCCATTTTTAAAAAAAAACGTGTTATTATTAGCATTTGGGAGAATGCAATTCTGGGATTCGTTTGTAATAAACTTTTTCTTTTTTAGTTTAGCTTACGTAATGTTAAAAACTAACAATATATATTATATTATAATATATATTGTATAATATATATTATATTAAATATATATATAATATATATTATATTATTATATATATATATATTATAGATAGGGTCTGGCACGAAAGCCTTATTGGTAAGCTTCCTTCATTCGGTTTGCCCGGTGGTCTGTGTGATTGGATTGCAGACTTCCTGAGAGATCGGTCCATTCGAGTGGTTATCGATGGCTGCTCGTCGGACCAATTGGATATCAATGCCGGGGTCCCTCAGGGGTCGGTACTCTCAGCAACTTTATTCTTGCTGCATATTAACGATCTGCTTAAACCCGGCACCTTTGGGTATGCAGACGACAGCACTGTTGCTGAGAGATACTTGTCCAACGCTCGTGCTACCGGGCCTCAGATCCGGTCTCTCCGGGAGGCCATGGTGGAGCGCTTGAACCTGTCCTTGCAGGCAGTCTCCGAATGCGGCGATGCCAATCTGGTCAGGTTTAATGCTGCTAAAACCCAGGCGTGTCTTTTTTCCGCTAAAAAGAGCCAATTTTACCCAGATCCAACTTTCCGAGATGCGACCGTGCCAATAACTGACCATCTTGAGCTTCTTGGCGTTACGTTGACATCTACTCTCAATTTTGGCCCTTATATTGAGGCAAAGGCTCAGCTGGCTGCCAAAAAGCTGGGGATCCTTGCAAAGGTGAGACGGTACTTCACGCCAGAACAGCTCCTCAACTTGTATCAAGCGCAAGTTCGATCATGCATGGAGTACTGTTCTCATCTCTGGGACGGATCAGCCAAATACCAGCTTGACGCACTAGAGTCGATCGAAAAGCGAGCCAAGAGGCTCATCGGCGATGAGGCGCTGGTCAAGTCAAAGCTCCAGAGTCTTGAACATCGTCGCCGAGTTGCCAGCCTGTCGGTTTTTTATCGGTTACATTTCGGGGAGTGTGCGATGGAATTGCACGATATAATTCCACCTAGCCCGTTCCATCATCGGACTACCAGACGTACGGCGATGCGCCATCGATACATGGTAGACATCCCACCCATACGCACAAAACGTTTTGGGAACACTTTTATTTTGCGTACAGCTAAGGAGTGGAATTCCCTGCCAGAGTCTGTGTTTCCCGATAGCTACAATCTAGGGGTCTTTAAGTCAAGAGTGAATAGGTTATTTCTAGGCAAGCGCGTTTCACCGTCGACCATATCATCGCTTACCATCAGGTGAGATTGTGGTCAAGCGCGAGCCTATAGGTTATAAAAAAAAAAAAAAAAAAAAAAAAAAAAAAAAAAAAAAAAAAAAAAAAAACAAGATACATGAGACCGAGCCACAAAAAGTGCTATATAAAAACATGGCACATTGAGGTAGCAAGCACGAATAATGTGATTTGACGCCAACCAGCCGCATATGAAATTAAAACATTTACAAGAATTAATAACAAAACGACTAAAAATAAGCAAACAAAAGTAGCGTAGGGACTATATAATATATTTACAAGAACTACACAATATTCTGCGAACAGTTTATTTCTTACAAATGTACATTTTGTGGAACAAATAAAATTTATTGAAAAAGAAAAAAAACAGTTTTTTGTATGACCTGATTCTGTTTTTGCAATCCAGAGAAAACGATAAAAAAATTTGTTTCTATTAGATATATTACAGGATTATTACAAGAACCGTAATTTTGTAATATATCGTGCGAGGTTGTAAAATTTCGATATATTATGAACTAATACAATAAACCCCTTTCAAATTCGATAGATTGCAATATATCCGTGCTTTATTGAGAACAAGGAGTTTACAATCCTTCGATTTATTATAAACTAACAATAGCCTGGTAACAGATACATTAAAATATATTATCAATCATGAGGCCATATTACTGTGTTTAATTTCATTGTCTCTTTAGTATTGTTTTAATTTACTGCTTATAAATATCTCAATTTCTATCAGGCGGAAGTAAAAAAGAAATATTTTGTACAGTTCAACTATACTATACCTATAGAAGTAACTAGTTTCAGAAGATAATTTTCTCTCTTACAATTATGTCATAACGGTTCGTGATATGTTGCATGGTGCTACGTACATAACGAGTGTAGAATATATAAGATCGGCACGCGGGCTCGGCTCGGCGGGAACTTTATATACCACAAACTATGTTCATTCAATCTCTCAGATGAGAGTGATTCACTCAAAATAATTTACTTTCACAAAGAGATCATTATAAAATATAGAACTATAATATAATTCATACAATATTTTCAAAGGAAGATGTCAAACAATGTACATTTAGAACTGAGGATCAAAACTTACAAGTACTCAATACATACACATATCTTACTAGCAATGATTGTATTGCTCAAGAAACCAGTACACCTACTTATTAGAAAACCTTCAAACGTGTCCAAAAACAAAAATATGAACAGTTCTTTACTCTACTATTAAAACAGTACGTTATACGTATTTGTGATGCTTCCAGCGAGCGAGCTCTGTGCTCTCGCGGGGCTTGGGGCTCGATACTACCTTCTAGAGTCAATATAGTTAGCTTGTAAATAAGTAAAGTTTTAGGAACAGTTAGGAACAAATAGGCTTGGTAAAGCAACGCTACGATGGACGGCCACACGATCTAGACCAAAATTATCTAATTATAAATTTCTTATTAAAATAGATATATTTCATGAACACATTCGTTACATTACCTAATGACCATTACATTAGAGCTTTATTTAAAGTAGTTATTATTGTGGTAATTCATGTCATAACTAATAAATTTTACAAAATGTTTCATAGTTATCAGTTAGAATCTGATCAGTTTTGACCTTTGTGAACATAACTTCCACTGATTGAACCCATTATAAATTGTTCTCCTTACAAACTCCAAGCACTCACAACACACTCTCCAGCAATGCGACGACCACAAATTGGAAACTTATTCGTCTTAAGACGGTACCCTGACCAAAAAATCGGCATGAGATATGAGCATTCCTATTGGTCTAGCGGTACTGGTGGCGCATGAATTACAGTAGTGAATACGCCCAGATTTTAGAATAAAATCTTTATAAAATCGAATTTTGGTCTTTTGAAAAAAAAATATCTACAAAAATGTTCGTTATTAAATTGTCTATCTATTAGTGTTAGTACAAAAATTAATTAATGAACGCTTTACGAGGAGATGCATAATATCAATAATTATTTCTCATTTTTATGTTTTTTTGGAAGGAGATTAGTGAAATATATACAACATTTAAAAAAAAACTAAATCTACCATTTTAGAATCAATATTATGTAGAAATTTAATGTATTTTTATTAATTGATATTTCTTTTTAAATAACGAGTAGATAGCTCCTAAAAACAGCACCAAAAACGGCTTGCGCGGCGTTTTGCTCGGGGTACCGCCTTAACATGAATATTTCCGAAACGCATAACTTTAGTAGAAGTATTGTAATGGCTTACGATAAGTTACTTTAAAAGAAAATATTATACTAAAATATTGAGCATCTAAAACTTATTTAAATAGTAAAATATTGAAGCATTACTGTTATTATTTCATGAGAACTGTCCCTGCAGTTAGTATGCGCACAGAGCGCGCTCGGCGGCTGCGTCTTAGGCCGATATCTCTAGTGAGCCTACACTGGCTCGCACACATATAACACAAACACTACGGCACTCCACATCTAACGTTACTAACTAGCCTTCTCAAGGACTAACTTATTTTAATATAAATTCCATTTTTTCCAAGTGCACGTTGCGTACACATAAAAATCTCGTAAATTGTGGCACACTAATATCTCTCCACATCACAACTACAATACTGGAATGTTATTATAGGAATAACTTAATTAGTTCATTCAGTATATAAATAATTGCATTTGTACGGTTCGTACACTTGCAGAGTTGTTGTTGTTGAGGTTGAAGCACGAAGAGAAAAGATCACTCAGTTTTCGTTAGATTTATTACGTATTTTTGTGTTTACAAGTAATACTGTTGACGATTCCTTTCTCTAATGTTAGTCACCGCGTAGCAGTTATCGTACTCATTGATTTAAAGTGTTTCATGTGTATTTATAATATTATTGGAATGACGCACGTATGGTGCACGGCACCGCGTCAGCAAAATATGTACAGTTTTAGACTGTACATCTTGGCAACCCAAAAAGAAGAAACCAACGCGAAGAGAAAGGAAAAGTCATCACAAAGTTAGTTAAGTAATTAATCAATCAAATAGAAAGGCGATGTTCCTGTTCCCAGGTTGAGGCTCCCGCCGCAAGTCCTTTGTTGTTTGTGCTGCGACGGTTTCATGCTGCTGGCACTCTGTTTTGCGGAAAACTTGAAGTTCAATATCTTCAGGTTGACTCGAAGTTTTGTTCTTAGCGTTGTGTGTGCAATAGTGTGGACAACGATTTCTCCCAACCACGACAAGTACGACTATGATGGCGATCGCCAGCAAAGAGTAACTTATGGCATATTGATGAATGTCGTGACTTGTTAGTGTTGGTAGTGAAGCTTCATTTTGCCGTTGAGTTGCAATTTTCTGATCAATTGTTACAATTTCCTGATCCGTAGCCTTTGACTGAAGGATATTTGGAGCATAACGATATGTTAAGTTCACTATCTTGTTAATAGATGTATCAAATGTTGGAGCTGTAAACTCATAATCCATCTTCATATGACTGCTGTATCGGCGTTGAGCGTAGATGGTTAAGTCGTTGGATTGCAGTACGCATCCCTGAGATAATGTCACTATGCTCGATAATGCAATGCTTTGTGATGTGACGTCGTTGCTACATATGATTCGTAATGCACACGTTTCGCAGCAAATCGCCAGCCAGCTGTTTTGAGTTTGTAACTCTATCCAAGTGTCTTTGCATGACGCGCGTTCGACGTCACAAGGTTCATTGTTTTGATGCGATAGCAGTTTTGCCTCACAAGGAGCGTTTTTGCTGTGTAGGTCAAATGATGGCAGGTTTTTCTTGCATAAGAAATTCTGCGATTTTTGTTGCATGCAGTGTTTCAAGTCATCTTTGGACATAGACACGTAAATGTTCTTCTTGAAGTTGACAGCGATGTACTCGTTTGATAACTGCACATATGTAGTTTCCTTAGCATTGTTAACCGGTAAAGGTATCGCTTGGTATATTACGAAATCTTCGTTAGCTACAAGTGGAATATGTGCTTCGAAAAGAAAGTAATTTTCAGTAACTCGTGCTTTCACATTGATCAGCTTGTAGATATCTTTAATGTTTTCTTTGTAGTTCTCAACTGGTAGCGATAAAGATTTCGGAAGGCTTCCGGATATTTCCGTTAATTTTTGAATCAGACGCACCGGACTTATCAGATGGACATCTACATGACCTTGGTAGACGTTAGTTAGAGTATTAAACAGCATCTCCTGGAACGTCCTCAAGCTGTTGATCAATAGGTACGTCGTTAACGAAGCAGAGTTGAGGTAGGTAGTAGCCGAAAGTATTTCCATTTCCGTTTCGATGGATGCTATATTTTTATTGGTCTGATTGATAAAGTTATCAATGGAGTTGAATTGACGCTGAATATTGTCTTCAGTTTGTTTCAATACTTGATTCTCAAGCTCCACAATCGTTGTTTGATTTTTTAATAACTCAAGTAAGTAGTTCTCATTGGTTTGCAGAGATTGAATATCGTTTTGATATTTCTTAGCGAATTGTTGGTCCAATATCCCAAACAGACTGTTAGCTATGTAGCCGACTCCGTCGACTAGACCCCGTTTCTTCCTGTTGCTCAGGTGTTTGTGGGGATTTATAAGTATAGAGTTGTAGTAGTTTAGAAGTTCTAGTTCATGATTTAATTGTTCCATGGTTGATCTGCAGTGTTGTAGATTCGTTTTTTGGCATAAGTTGTGAATATTCTCGAAGTAAGTTTGAGTACGACGAGTCCCATCCCAATAGTTTGTTAGGTTGTAGTACATCATTAGTATCCATTCATCGTGCACTACTTGCATTTTGCCGACGGTGTCATAGTATATGGGCCGCTCGCGTTCCAGACTTGTAATCTGAGTGGTCGCCGCCGGCGCTCCGCGCGTGCCATCGGTGGCGGTATAAGATCCCGTTACAAATGTAAACAATGATAACATTGTTATTAGTAACGTTGAGATAAGATTCTTTGACTTCTTCCGCCGTTCGTTTTTCGATTTCTGTGGAGGCTTATTTTTCATTTCGTTTTCTTTGGTTTCCTCAGTTTCAGAGTTCAATGGTAATGGCGACAGTTTTGTTATTGGGCGCTTTATGATTCCTGCTTGAGTTTTAACAGTAGTTACTCGAACATATCCATCAGATCCTGGATGTGTTTCCAGAATCCGACCTAGGGCCCATTTTCCCGGCGGTAGATTGTTTTCTTTCACCAGTACTACATCGCCTTCTTTAACGTTTCTAGATGGCTTGTTCCACTTACTACGTGTTTGTAGAGTGGTAAGGTAATCGTTTGACCAGCTTTTCCAATATTGTTGAAACATATGCTCGGTAAGCTGCCATCTACGGCGTAAATCAATGTTTTTTACGTCACTGTAATCCGAGAGTGGCATGGACAATATTGGGCTTCCTGTAAGGAAATGTCCAGGCGTTAGGCAGTTGTAGAACTCTTCTGGATCTTCAGTTAGCGGGCACAGAGGTCTTGAATTCATGCAGGCTTCTATTTTTGCTAAAATCGTTATGAACTCCTCGTACGTTAGTTTTTGGTCCCCCAGTACTCGTCGCAGATGGTGCTTCATAGACTTGACGGCAGCTTCCCACAGACCGCCAGCAGTTGGCCAGGCGGGGGCGTTGAAATGCCACTCCACCTCCAATTTGGCCAGTTCGTTGAAAACATCTGGTTTCAGTAGTTGTTTGAACTCTTCGAATTCCTGACGAAGCACCTTTGCAGCGCCGATAAAGTTGGTACCACAGTCAGAGTACATGTGTTTCGGGGTGCCGCGTCTTGCACATAGTCTTTGGAAGGCCGCCATAAACGTTTCTGTGCTAAGGTCTGATACGAGTTCAATATGAACAGCTTTCGTCGCCATACATATAAATATGGCTATGTATCCCTTTGAAGTTTTTACGCCTCTACCCTTGTTGTGTTTAACATCCACATGACCGGTAAAGTCTACTCCTGTGTGCGTGAAAGGGCGGCACGGAGTGATCCTTTGCGGTGGTAGGTCACCCATCAGTTGATAGCTATCTGTCTTGTTGAAGCGATGGCAGCGTACACATCTTCGAAGTTGGTTCGTGACAGCCCGGTTGCCGCCAACGATCCAGTAACGCTGTCTAATATAAGTCAGCGTTAGCCGAGCTCCTCCATGTAATGTGGCTGAATGTGCTTGTTCTATAAGAAGTTGTGTAAATCTTCCTTTATGTGGTACGATTATTGGATTCTTCATATCCCCAGTTAATCTTGAGTGTTTAAGACGACCTCCGACACAGATGATGCCCGCTTTGTTTACATAAGGATTCAATTTGCAAATTGCGCTTTTCTTTGATACTGTTTCGTTGTTAACGATTTGTTTGTATTCAGAATTGAACTGCAATCGCTGCGCTTGAATTATGATACTAATGCGCGCTGCGCTTAGTTCACTTGTTGTTAGGTACGTAGTTTCCGATTTCGTCCTATTGCGCACATTTGTAATGAAGCGTAATATCCATGCGATGACCCTGTTTGCTTGTGTCAATGAGCTGCATTTGCTCAGTAAATTGATAATTATATTATGATCGATATTTTCTTGCGTGATTTTAGCGTGGTTTAAGCCGCCAAAATTCGTTTGGAAAGTGCAAGGCATATCTGCCGGCGGATCTTGTTTTGTTAAGAACTCTGGGCCTTGCCACCACAGGTTGAAGTTTACTAGTTTGCTTGGCAAAAGACCTCTTGAGGCGCAGTCTGCTGGATTTTGCTCTGATTTGACATAATGCCACTGAGCTGCAGGAATGACGTTTTTGATCTTTGTAACTCTGTTGGCTACGTAAGTTTCCCATCTTGATGTTTCGCCTTGAATCCACGCGAGGACCACTTGAGAATCCGACCAAGCCCGTGTTGATATGTTATATCCACAGAATGTTTCCTTGGTTTTCTCCATCAAGTCAGCTAGTAGCTGAGCACCACACAGTTCCAGTCTTGGTAGTGTTGTTTTCTGAGTCAGTGGAGCCACCCTTGTTCGAGCAGCAAGTAGAGTTACGATGGGTTGGCCATGTTCGTTGAACGCCTTGCTGTAAATAACGCAAGCGTACGCCTTTACACTTGCGTCGCAGAAGCCTAGCAATTCGACACATTGTTGTGTGTCGCCAATCCATCTATTTATCGTTATTTTATTAATGAACGGCAGTTCTGTTTTTAGGTTCAGCCACTCAGATTCAATGTTGCTGGGCACTATGTCATCCCAGCTAAGTTTACTCATCCAGACTTTCTGGAATAGTAGTTTGGCCTTGACCGTTACTGGGGAGAGCCAACCCAATGGGTCGTAAACTCTTGATATGGCTGAGAGTAAAGATCTCTTTGTTAGTTGTTTGGAGTTTTCCACAGGCCAGTTAAAGTGGAAGTTGTCGCTGTTTGGATTCCAACCGAGGCCTAACGTTTTGCTTGATTCTTCCCCTTTAAAATCAAACATGGTTTGAGTTGAAATTTGATCCTTGCGTAAGTCTTCCAGTATAGCGCGGTCATTGGCTGTCCACTTCCGTAAATTCATGCCTCCTCCTTTTAACAGTTGGATCAAGGAGTTTTGCAGTTTTTTCGCTTCTGTGAGGTTGTTATGGCCGCTAATGACGTCATCTACGTAGCATTCTTCTATGAGTGTCTTGGCAGCTGCCGGATGTTTGTGACCGTCGTCAATGGCTAGTTGCTTCAATGTTCGCATAGCTAGCCATGGTGCGCATTTGGTCCCGTAGGTTACTGTGCAGAGCTGGTAATCGCGAAGATGTTGATCTCGTGAGTCCCGCCATACAATTCTCTGTAGATGTTGTTGTTCTTTTGAAATCCAAATGCAGCGGTACATCTTTTCAATGTCAGCCGTAAATGCGTATTTATACGTTCGCCATTTCAGTATAAGGGCCTGAATGTCCTTTTGTAAGTTGGCGCCTTTTTCCATGACGTTGTTCAGGCTGACGCCAGTCGTAGTTTTTTGAGAGGCGTTAAATACGACCCTCAACTTTGTTGTTGTCGAGTTTTCTCTCAAGACCCCGTGGTGCGGTAAGAAGTAGACGTCAGTAGGTATCTGAGGTGCTAATTTCATGTGACCCAGATCCGCGTACTCTTCCATGAATTTTTTGTACATGGAGGAAAGCTTTTCGTTCTTCTCTAGCCGTTTTTCCAACTGTAGAAACTGCGAAACCGCAATTGTTCTAGACTTGCCTAGTTTCTCTTTGTAGTCTGGAACTAGAGGCATTTTGACGATGTACTTTCCGTCAAATGATCTTCTTACAGTTTCGTTATAAAATTGTTCACACTGGTCATCTTTGGGGATATCTTTAGTTTTTTGAATTTCTTCATTCTCCCAAAATTTTGTTAAATCCTCTAAGTTGACTACAGTAACGTGGCAGTTAAACGTTTGTTTCATCTTTCCGCATAAAATCCACCCAATTTGCGTTTGTTGTGCAACTGGGGAGCTGTTATTGCCTTTCAATACACCTCCTAGGATAATTTCGGAGTATACGTCGGCTCCTAGTAATAGGTCGATTTGCCGAGATACGTTGAAGTCAGGATCTGCAAGTTTCAAGTTTTTCAAGTGACTCCATGCACCTTTCTCGAACGTTTTCATAGGCAGGTTGTTTGTTAGCTTCGTCATAATAAGTGCTTGAGTTTCAAAGTTATAATCGGAGTGAATCGATTGACAGGTAAGTTTCAGTTTTCCCCTGCATTCTCTGGAAACAGAGCCGATTCCCGATACTGATGCGTTGATCCCGCGCCGAGGAAGACGTAATATTTGTGCAGCGTTTTCTGTTATCAAGTTCACCTGTGAGCCTTGATCGAGCAACGCACGTAGTGTTACATAAGTCCCATCTGCAGATTTTATTCTCAGCTGGACCGTAGTCAGTAGAACCTCCATGTTGTCTTTAGACAAATGGTTAGATGTTGGTTGTTGAGATGAAGGGCGTTGTTCAACATTGTTTTTTCTAGTCGCTGACGTTATGGTTTGGTTGTCCGGATTGTGCAATAGTGTGTTGTGTTTCAAGTTACATTCTTTGCACATTTTCGTGGATTTGCACTCGTCATTTCCGTGGCTGAATAAACAGTTTTTGCACAGCTGCAGTTTCGACACGGTGTCATTTCGCTTGCCAAAGTCCATTTGTAGGAATTTGTCACATTGGCGCAGAACGTGACTTCCGTTGCAGAATGGGCATTTACCGTAAATAGCATGATAGTTGTTTGTTTTATTTTGATTGAAGTTATAGTTATGTTTCTTCATCTGGGTTTGCTTGTTGGATGTTTTCCAGTTGGATGATTTTTCTGTGGCTGTAGGGTTCGCCCTTTTAGCTGATTTCATCGTTTCGTATGCCATGAACTGTGTTTCGAGGAAATACAGGAAGTCGTGGAGGTTCTGTAGTTCTCTGTGATCTTGAAGTTCTTTCATGTAGTCACTCAAAGTACTGGAGTCCAGTTTTTGTGACATGATGTGCACAATGATCGGGTCCCAAGTTGAAGTATCAATACCGATGTTAGAGATGCCGTTCAGGCATTCGGTAATGACGTCATGCATCTTCTTCAAATTGTATGAGTCTGCATGTTGTATGATCGGCAGATTTAGCATGTTGTTCATAAATGAAGTAAACTGGAGGCGACGATTGTCGTAGCGCTGAATTAATATATCCCAGCATGAGTTATAGTTTTCAGTGCTAATGGTCAGATGCTGCACTAAGCGTTCAGCTTCTCCTCGCAGCTTGGTCTTTAAGTGTTGCATTTTCTGCGCGTTGTTGATCATAGGGTTTTTGTGGATAGCTTCCAGAAATAGGTCTTTGAAGGAGATCCACTGACTGTAGTTGCCGGAGAACTCAGGGATTTCGATCTTAGGTGTCGATTTCTGGTAGTGGACGGTGGACCAGATTTTGGCATGGATTTTCCTCTTTAGCTCATCATATTGTTGTTCAATGTCCGTGAACATTTTGTAGTAATGTTCGTTGGATCCTTTCAGTTGAAAGTCTATTTCCCAATGAAGTTTATCGATGGGTTCCCATTTCGATTTCAAGGTTGCGAAGTGGTCTTCCAGTTCCCATCTTTCCGATATAGTGATTAAGTCAATCTTGGAGATGACACGGTGAATCGCGTTGAAATTGCATTCTTGCTTGTTAAGCAAGAGTTGTATGTTGCTGTCGTCATCTTCTGAAGTCCCACCTAGGTCGAACTTCACGTTTTGTTTGCTCAAAGTCGTCAGTTTGCTAGTTATGTCTGTTTTAGTTGATAAGAACATTTCTTTAGTTTTTTCGTAGACGTCGTCCTTGAAATATGCTATGTTCTTATCTTCTAGTTCGAGCAACAGTTGGGCATGCCTGCCTTCGAAGTCTTGCCATTGGTTTTCTAGCGACGACAAGCGTTTCTTCAGGTATTCCACAGATTTTCGTGATGATGAATCCTTGCGATAGTTGACACATAATGCTTTGATGTTATCGAAGCACGTTGACTGCAATTCTAGCATATCCATGTTGATGCTTGCTGACACGTCGTTGACTGTGGCAGGAGAGCGTTGCGTTGTATTGCGAAGGCTACTGCGTTGCTTGTAGTCTTCTCCGTTTCAAATCTTGAAATCGTTGACTTACTTGATTTGAAATGGTCAGTGGAACTCAGCACCCTTGCACCTCTGTCACGATATTATGCGACTTCTCAATCTAGCTGGGGCGACCCGCTTCTGGGAGACCAGCTAAACCGATTCGCTACCGTAAAGAGACACAGTGGCACCAATATCCGGCTCGAAGGACCAAAAAATGTACGGTTCGTACACTTGCAGAGTTGTTGTTGTTGAGGTTGAAGCACGAAGAGAAAAGATCACTCAGTTTTCGTTAGATTTATTACGTATTTTTGTGTTTACAAGTAATACTGTTGACGATTCCTTTCTCTAATGTTAGTCACCGCGTAGCAGTTATCGTACTCATTGATTTAAAGTGTTTCATGTGTATTTATAATATTATTGGAATGACGCACGTATGGTGCACGGCACCGCGTCAGCAAAATATGTACAGTTTTAGACTGTACAGCATTAATTGTTAATTCATAATATAATAATACCTAGTAATTGAGTGAATTCGAATTCATTTAAGACCGTACGAACAACACTATGTGTCTGCCCCGCGGCATTAGATTATTATTTATTTTAAGTAGATTTTATTGAATGTTCAAGTCAACGTAATACGAATTCATAATAGGATTTCAAAGATTCAAAATATAGGAAGATCTATAGAAGCATACAAACTAGCGACACTCTGTAGCTGGACGTGGAGCACTCGCGCGCGTCCACGTCCGCACGACTTGTATTAACAATCTTGTAATATTTACCATCTAATAGCACTCCCTTTTCTTATTCTTATCATATACTTGACGTACGCCCACCTCGGAATGAAAAGTTTACATTAATATCTACAACAACAGTATCACATCGGCGACGTCGATATAAATGCGTACAAAAATAGCGGAGGAAGATCTGAGGGAGGAGGCTCGGAGGCGAGGGAGGCTCGACGACGCAGCGGCTCAGCGTCTGGCGGGTCGGGCGGGTCGGGCGGGTCGGGCGGCCTGCCTGCGCGCGGCGGGTCACACGACGTGCTGGCGCCGGCGCGCGCGCGGCGGCTCGGCGGGCGCCACGCCGGCGCGGCGCCAGCGCAGCCCCACGGGCGAGCCGCGCGACTTGCTGCGCCGCCACAACACAAGTTATTGGCGCGTTCGCTACTACGCTCGCCGCCACCGACCGCCGCGCCCAGGAACTTTAGCGCCTGACGTACGAGTTTACCCCGCGGCGGGGGCCCCTCCGGGCGCGATACTTTTCTGAACCTGAATCCTTGACTTTTGGATTTACGTGTATCTTAAACGGTATCCCGCGCGGAGGTGCATGCTTGTTCGAGTGTAGCGGGGTACAGTCTCCGTAACATGGAGTAGCGGGAGGTCGCGGCGAGCGTACGCGTGGGTGCGGGGGGCGATGCAAAGCGAACTAAACACGTAACATGACGTACGTACGACAGTGCGTGCGTACTAGCGCCTGTGTCGCGCCGGCTGATCGCCGCGAACGTTCGCACGTACAATACAGATAGTATAGTTGCTACAGATTCAAGCGCACTACACAACATACGGTACAAAATAACAATACAAGTGTGGAAACAACGAGAATGGCATAGTTTAAATACAAAATTTTGCTATACATATAAAACTACAGAGGGATATAAAATCTAGTCTAAATAGAACTACGCTTTACGTGTAATACATAGAAGCGTCAATGTATAGGAAATCAGCCGGCAACGGAACACAAGGACTTACAGAATGCATAGAATAATGAAAATACGAGTGATATGATAGACATGTACACTGCCAACAGAATACGTAGCAGAGAATTAGTTACATCTGACTGCTACAGTATTCAGGTGGCTTTTGAACAAAAACAGGACAATATACACGTGTGAAGATACAAAAACGTGAAACAAAGGCATTTATGTAGTATCTACAGGTACTAGTGTTTTATAGCACTTCAATTTTATAGCAATACATTGACTTAACAGGGAGGTAGATACTACATACACACCAACATTTACGAATAATATATACACGTATACACATATACAAACTGTTAAATCAAACTGAATATTAGTAGGTCAATAGTCCAGTATATTCATTCCAAAATAATGCAGACGGTAGGAGCATACACGCCACACGCCACACGGCCAAACACACGCATTCTGCTTCGATAACTATTGGTTCATCTGGTACCAGTGCCATTTACGACACTGTACAACTTGGCAGTTGGATGCTCAGAATAAGTTATTGTTACCGGCTAAATGTATATTTATATTCCTATTATTTGTACATTGTAATTTCCATCTTATGAACAGAGGCCTTAGTGCGAGTTAACGTTAAAGTTCTCTTACATCAAACAAAAAGAGCTGATGTTTTCACAAACTCATGGCAAGGGATTTGATTGGTTCAAGTTATTTCAGTCAGGCTTCCCCAGAGCAAATTACCATGAGTTCTCAATCTATTTTGTCTCATTGAGACCGGTCGTTATTGTTCGAAAATTTTGGGTATTCTTCAAAGAGTAAAAATTCAGGGCCTTCTAATGCTTTCATTTCTAAATATTATATAAACATGTGACTTTATCAAACTTATTTTGAGCATTACTATCTGAGATCACACACATCAAAAATTTCAAACAAACACAAAAATATACCAAAATAATGTATCATGCCAGTCCCATACGAAATTTTGTCATCCGTGCTAGTGATACCACCACAGTGACCCCATTCACCAAAACCGTGCTATTTTGTGTGTTAATTTAAATATTGTGTGTGCTCCCAGGGTATAATATAAATAAAGTATAATATCATGTAGTTGAAACGCACTCGGTATCTATTCAATAAAGAAAATGCTCTGTCGTGGTACATTTAATATTGTGCACAATTTATTCTTAGAAGATTTCCTCTTCGAAATATTAACGACGTAATCTAATAATTGAAGTCTATCTTGATTTTCGAATTTTGACTATACAGAAAAGAAATTAATACTTTGTGTAACTGAACTAATACAAAGAATAGACACTAAAATCACTTATCACCTATCTTGTATAATAAAATTGTCATGACATAAGATAATTCTACCAATATAAAGCTAAATGGTTATCAAAAACCGCTTGTAAACTAGCCTGCACACGCACAGCACACGACAGAGCATTTGCGTAGTAGTGTACACGACGTATCTCGGTGTGTCTCTAAGAGGAGTACTTACGAGTGTCTCGGGTGCGTGAGGAGCGCGCTCGGGTCGCGTTGCTTTATCTCGCTCTCGCGCACCGCCTCCGTCATCGACTTGAAGGCTGAGTTGTGCACGCTGGAATTAGACAGATATACTTCACTACACGAATATTCAAGGAGAACAGCTGCATGTCTTATGCATCATTTAAGCCGAAAGAAATCCACTGCTGAACATAGAGTGCCCCCTAAGAGTCGCCACATCGACCAGTCTTGTGCGTCCAAGGGATTCCCGGCGGCTTACATCAGATCATCGCTCTGCTTAGTGGGTCTTCCAACGCTGCGTGTTCCGGTACGCGGTCGCCACACCAGAATTTGTCGGCCTCATGGACCACGGAAATTTGATAGTAAATTTTACTGCCAGTTCCTGAAAGTACTAACACAGTGTCACCAAAGAACCTGTTTGATGTACTTTATGACTAACAATGAAGAGTTTTAATGCCTTTAGAAAATATTTCCTTTGCACTTTTCACGGTCATTGCGGATTGGATTCCTTCAAGGCAGTACTCGTGGTTGAATAATTAGAAATATGGAATGAAATGTCGCCATCTCCCAAATTTAGACTTTACTGTGTGATCTGCCAACGATAAAGACTATACACCATAAAAGACAATTATTTAAACAATATACACCTTGAAGACGTTAGTTGTAACTATTGTTATTGGTAAAGATGCTGTTGGATAGCAACAGTTTTAAATAAATAATAAAAAAAAACAATGACAGCTGACCTGCATTTGGTACTTGAGTGGAAGCATTCTTGGTAGAGATAAGAAGGGTTCATATTTTCATATCTTGAGCATATAAGGGGCCGTGTCATGACTATAACGAACAATCAGTTTGTTAGTTATGTTCCACTCTGAAGCGAATGCCATATGCTATACTTTTAAACCAATTTCATACTTTATTCACGATCTACTTACTAACTAAAATAATAAATAGTGTTATATGTCACGATGATAATCTGTAATGTAAGGTCCTAACTTACAGTTTAAAATGCACAACCTTATTTTTTGTTTTTTTTGCTAGTAGGAAATATACTACATTTTCTTTTTAACCCAAACGTTGACTTCTAGAAAATGCCTTGTTATTAAGTGCACTATGTACCACTATTGTACATTACGACACAATTTAAATGTAGCATTGGAAAAAATCGTAAAACCGATCACATCTGAACTGATAAAAATTGGTAACTTTGTAATTGGTTACATTCACAACGCTGTTTGAGGCGGGAATATATAGTGCAAACAGCGTTGTATGGCGTGATCGCGAGCGATTTCTATTGGTTGTGTAAATCGGAAGTGATCGGTTTTACGAATTCTGCCGATACTACATATAAGTTGTGTCGTACTAGGAGTACATGGAATTTAAATAAATGAATATACACAAAAACCTACTTCAAATGAATCGGCCGCTACACCTGATACACAAACGGACCGTAGGGTACGAACAACAAGTACTATCAAGAATACAGCTAGCTAGCTAGATACAGATATAACGGCGCAACAGTACGAAAACGAAGGAGCCGCCCACGCAGCGGAACCCGGCGTCGCGGCGCAAGTCGGACTCGCGGCGCACGAAGCGCGGCTCGAACCGCTCCGGCGTGGCCCAGTGCGCGTGCGCCCAGCCCGTGCGCGGCGCCCAGTCCGTGCGGCGCCGCGCCGGCGACACGCTGGAGCGCCGCGCCAGACCGAAGCGCTGCTTCTCGGACGGCGCCAGCCACACGTAGGGCAGCGCCCGCAGGCGCCGCACCTGGCGCTCGGCGCGGCACAGCAGCTGCGCCAGCGCCACGGCCACGACCTCGCTGCGCGTGTCGGCCGGCAGCGCGCCCAGGGCCACGAGCTGGGCGGCCGGGAAGGTGGCCGAGCCCGACGTGCGCCTGACGCTGCCGCCGCATACGACTACACTAAGTATGGACCGCGCACTTCCCGCCTCTACCGTATCGGAGGGCGGTTGCAAAAAACCGGAAAAGTTCCACTTGAACTTGCGCACTGAGGATTCCATACCTTGGAAGAAAAAATATTATTCCAATTTCTGTTTAATTTAATTCAAACAGACAAGCAGCTGCGACAGACAGACACACGAAATCACACCATAAGAGTTACTTCCTAATATGGTAAAAAGGAACCCTTGGATAAACATAAACCCTCTTACTAATAAACACGGAATAAAGTTATACCAGGTATAACAAAGGTATACCCATACATTTTCATAGGTTTATACCTGGTATAACTTTATTCTGCGTTTATTTGTTAGAGGGTAAGGCTATCCTTCTAAATATCCTATCCAAATGTTTTCCTTCCTAATATAAAATTGGCGCCATTCCGCTGGCGCCACGCTAGCGCCTCACTGCGGTGAGAGTGCGAACTAAGACTTAAAAAAATGGCGAAAGGCAGATAACTGCTTCCGCGTTGTGTGCATTTAAAAAAGGGTTAAAAACATGCCTAAAGGCTTCGCTAGAAATTTATTAAATTATTGGTTCTCGTAACCCTTCTTGTGAAGTGATATCAAGCAAAAACGTGTACTTGTAGTTCATATTGAATATCCGCTTCGCCAGCCGGCCCCGATGTCCACAGTGTGTGCTGATACCTTCAATCCCTGCCTATCCAGGTGAGTGTTTATACTTTTTCTCAACGCAAGGAATCTCAGGGTTGCGAATGCCAACATCGGAGATTGTAATTGTTTCTGCGCACGAAATCCAATCAACCCTTATGGTGCGACTTCGACTGTCTTTCTGTCACAACTGCTTATATCGATAAACGATCGACTTGAAATTTGGAATAATTATAAATTCAATATTATTTGCTCATCCACGCTACAAGTAAAGAATTGAAAAAAAAATTGGTACTTTCACGACAACGAGCTTCGAAGTAGAAGTTTTAAGACAAACTGGGGCATCATATATGAAAGGGATTGCATTGTAAATTACAGGGTGGGCCAGAAAGGCGTACGATTTTAAAAACACTCTTGCGTTTGAAGCTTTAGAGAGGGGATTGCGCGGGTGGTGGGTTTAAGTAGCTCGGTTTTCAGAAATTTAAGACGCGATGGATCACTTCACCGGAGCGCAACGTGCATTCTGCGTTAAACATTATTACAAAAATCGCGATTCGTGCGCTATTGTTCGGCGTTTATTTCGGCTTGAGTTTGGATTACATGACCTAAATCAGTGTCCGAAGGAAAGTGTGATTCGATCGTGGGTCAGAAAGTTCGAAGCTACTGGTTCGACTCTCAAACAGAAGCCTACACGGAATTATCGGACCCTACTTCTTCGAAAATCGACAAGGCCAATTTGTCACTGTAAATTCTGACCGATACATAGCCATGTTAAGGGATTTTTCTTTCCTCAGCTGCAACAATTTGAAGCCTATAATCGTGCGACATGGTTTCAACAAGATGGCGCGAGATGCCATAAAGCTAATGCCTCTTTGGCGGTCGTAAACGAGTTGTTAGCTGGGAAACTGATATCGCACCGAGGTGACATTGCATGGCGTCCTAGAAGTCCGGATCTAACGCCACTGGACTTTTTTTGTGGGGATACCTAAAAAGTAGAGCCTATTCCAATAACCCAGCCACGATTAACCAGTTGAAGACCAATATCCTGGAAGAAATGGCAGCTATTCCCCGTGCAAAGTGCCAGCGAGTTTTTACCAATTTGTGGTTCAGATTCGAAGAATGTTTGCAGCGCGATGGTGCACACCTGGTGATGTTATTTTTAAGAAATGAATTGCCCAAATGTAATTTTTTATAGAAATAAAAAATCGTATGTGAATTGTACTTAGTTTTTTTTATGAGTTTTTCAAATTCGCAATTATTTCTGGCCCACCCTGTATAAATCATGTTATGAACAATTTCAGTAAAAAAAACCATTTCCTAATCTACAAAGTTTGTGAATGATCTAGTTCATGGTAGTTAGTGTTAAAATAACAAGAAAAATAAAACGATCTTCAACTTAGTTATGCGTAGAAAACAATTAAATTAGAAAGTGGAAAAAAAATGATTCCAACCAAGGTACGGAACCTCGATACATCCACTCTTTGCCGTTGTTTTTTACAATTTTGATACGGAACCCTGAAAAACCGGGTAGGTTAAAACTATAACACAAAGGTTGCCTGGCAGAGAATGCCTTGCGCCCGCGCATGTAGCATGCGCCTCGTTACATGAAGATTCAATAAAACATCGACAAAACCCAATTAAAACTATTGAAGCTGTGGTCCCATCTTCTTTCTGTGCCATTTCTAAAGTTTTTAAACTAGTCTCAAATCGTGTGCCAGCAAATTTCAGCCTCCCCGAACCGATCAGATCACGAAGAGGATATGGCTCCCTCGCAGTACCTATACATAAGGATGACCTGCAGCCTAATTGCGCAAGTGAATTCGGCAAGGCAAAGAGTTTGACCGCCATCAATAGACCAATCACATAGATGGAAATCCACTTGCGTAATTAGGCTGCTGTATATAGTAGGTATGGTACTCACACAGTGACGATGACGTCCGGAATGAGCGTGGCGATGGGGATGATGACCAGCCCCAGCCAGAACACCAGCGAGCTGAACAGCATGCGGTCCATGCCGCGCATCACTGACCCGATCAGTATTATTGGGTACACGTTGCTGCGGACCAACGAAAATCTCATTATACAACGTGTAACAGAATAAACGCAAAACCTAAAAGAGTCTTCAACTTTTACTATGGGACCATCCTAGGAATCGTGAAAAAAATTAGTGGTCCAGTTGTATAGACACATAAATGTTTGCGTCCAAAATACAATGTGTAATTGAAATTTATAAAAACATCGTAAGGGGTTATATTATACTCATCATTATAAACAACTTTTACTAGGTACGGGTAAATTACTTCTCCATACATTTTTTAACGCGATTTCAGGGTTTTGAAATAACATGATAATTTTATTTGCCAGTGTCAGTTGTGAAATAATATTTTCATATTATTTCAATAATATTATATTGTAGTACGAATACGCCCATAATAATCTATAGAGATATAGATTCGGGTGAAACACAGCTGCCTCGTACTGACCTGTAGGCGAGCAGGAACACGAACCACATGAGCACGGAGCCCCAGATGGCCACGTGCGTCACCCACGTCCACGAGTGCGTCGACAGCCCCGCCTTCAGGCACACCGTCAGCACCACGTACTGCGGACCACACCATATAGCATCACTACAAGTTTATCTTAAGTATAGACTAGAGCATTTCATTATTATGATTATCCACAGTCTAGACTTCACCCACTACGGGGCAAAGCCCTCTCTTATCTTAAAACAATCCCCACGTTCCTGTGTCACTCTTATCCAGGATCTACCCGCCATGGCAACAACGTCGTGTGAGCATGTCGCAGCCGGACGACCAACGTTCCTTCTACCAGTGCTTGGACCTCACTCGGTCTCTGCCTTACGCCACCTGTCCTGACCGCGACTTGCCATGTGTCTTAGCACATTTACTTATGTAACAAAACATCGAGCCGCTCTATTGTGTACCTTCACCAGGTCATCGGGCCACCTAGTGGGAGGCCTTCTAACTCATCGTCTTCTGGTAAGCTTGGCAATCGCAGAACATTTCGGCACCAGCATCGATCGCAACATCCGTTCCGCGATCAATGTGCCTTGCCCACTGCCACTTAAGTTTATTCGTCAATTGACCGAATGACCCCACAGTCAAACCATTACTACGATTTTGTGGGGCTTAGTTTATAAGTTACTTACCATTATGTGAATATAAATAAATATAATGAAATAAACAATAGGTACATAATAAAAAAAAAATGAAATAAACAATAGGTACATGCATATATTAGTAGTCGGAGAAGGCAGATTGATTTTTGTAGTTGGATTATCAATGAATCTACCTAGTCCGACCACTTAACAACGCTAGCGCACTCACCGTATAAATAAAGTTGCCCATGAGCAAGTAGCCGCCGTCCTTGCCGTGCGGCCACAGCACGGAGTGGCTGGCGATGAGCATGGGCAGCCAGAACAGCAGCACCGAGTGCAGCAGCGCGTTGACCGCCCACACCCAGAACACGCGCACGTTGAACAGCATGCCTTGCTGCGACGGGATGTACAGCACCGGGTGCTACGGAACATCCATCGTCAATGACTTATACAGGTTTACATGTTTGTGAAAGGTAACCTCTGGAAGTCCTGCACCCTGATTGCGTATTCCATAAAAACACAGTTTCCATCACAACGAAAGGAGTTCCTAATTATGTTTTAAAATTCATCTACTCAACAGCGTAAAACAAGCAAAAAATACTGTTAAATTTTCAAAATGAAAGAGTTGGCGATAAATTTTTTGAATTAATTTGTAACACAGTAATTGATATAAGTTAAACTGATAAAAGGTACACTGTAGCTGAGCGCCAAAAGCTACCTTTTAGAAAATAACGAACGCTATCTAGGCCTATATCGCGGTGTTTTCCGTCTGATCACTTAAATTTTTATTCGCCCTTATCCTTCGACGACGCCAAGCCACGCCACCTTAACAGGTTCGTTGCCAAGGACTCGCCTCACGCGAGACACAATGGCTTTTTAATTGTTTAAATAATTACGGCAATGAACTTTATAAATTTTCACATTTTGGGAGCAATTACTTATATTTTTTTATGAGCGTGGTATGTATTACTGCTGTGTTATGACGCACGAACTCGGAATACTTTCTCGCTCACAGCGTGTGTGAGCGAGAAAGTATTCCGAGTACTATTTGTTTCAATTTCTTTGTTGGTTTTAACGACGAAATGCTTGCAATGGTGCATCCCTATAAAAAGTATTTTGTTGGTTAATAATAATAGACAATTTTTTACCCGACTGCCAAGGAAGGGTTATGTTTTTCGCGCGTATCTTGTATGTTTGTAAATTTCTTTATTACCTCGTATCTTCCAAACGGCTGGATAGATTGCGATAGTTAAGGTATCGTTAGATTCGTTTCGTGAGGTTGTCTGTAAGAGATTGCCCTGTGCGATAAGACCGCCCATTGTACACTTTGTTAGAAAATATTTGTTCTGTATGTATTTTTTTTTGGTGTTCAATAAAGAATATAATAAATAACCCCAAGTGTCTCTAGACAGGTGTTTTCAAAATAAAACAAAATGGCAGAACTGGTTAATAAAATTAAAAACCAAACCCATCGAGTAGGTAGGGTATAAAAATGAAGGAAATTAAAACGAGATTACAAACATTTTATATAAGTTATATGATTAAATCTAATTAGGAATAATAAAATGGCAATCAATGCATTCAAATGGTTGGTTGGTTTGTTATACTTTATTTCATGGCAAAGTCATGTGGGGTATAAACATTTATTTAGTTAATAAAACTGACAAATCTTTAAAATTTTATTTTAGTTTTTAATTAATGCCTAACCGATAATAGGATTTATCAAATCAATGTTCTAGTTAGAATAAAAACTACCTATAGTTAGAATAGGTAGTTTAGGTAAAATACCTGGGTAACCGAGCTCTGCTGAGGACAAAATATTAACTGACAACGAATTTGTCCAGATCTATCCATAATATAACCGACTACTAGGTCAAATTAAGACATCAAAAAGGATTAATTCGCGTAGAGCTGAAAATTGGTACGAATGTTCGGCACACCATTATAAATGAAATGTAAAAAGTCCCCATCGATCCAATGAATTTTTTGAGAATACAATTTTTTAAACTTTTAAACTATTATGGTTTAAAAAGTTGTATTCTTCATAATATGGACACGTTTCCACGCGACCTGGGAGGCACCTGGGGTACTTGGCGCGTTTTTTTTAACGTGGTTTCCATATAGGCCTATTTCACAATCTATTGTGATCTCGTTTAATTCAATACTATTCAAAATTATGTAAAAACTGGTACTATTGGTTATCATGAAAGCCATGTGAATTCTAAAAAGTTAGGTAAAATATTATCCATCTTATTAATAATCATTCGAAAATTCTGCTTTCCCTTTTTCTTGTTCGTCTTCTTCTTCCTGCTGGGTGGAAGTAAATTGTTGTGTGTGATCGATGGGGACTTTTTACATTTCATTTATAATCGTGCTCCGAACATTCGTACCAATTTTCAGCTCTATGAGAATTACTGTAATCCTACCCCTATTTTTGGTCTAATTTGACTGGACTATAAGTAATAGCAGTAGATTGAAAATAACAATAAATCTCGTTCGGCGCGTGAGTCGCGGTCGCCGCGTCGTCAGAGCGCTCGGGCGCCGCTCTTGTCTTTCATGCATCATTCAAGCTGAACGGGGCAGAGCTTGAGACCGCTTTATTATTTGAGTGCAAGCAAAAATTAATTTAGTGGTGGTCAGGCAAGAGTGTCCGCGATAGTACATAACCTAAGCAACTGTAGAGTACTTTGTGACCGGGCATGGTTCGAGAAATTACGAGCACTATAGTGTAGCTGGAAAACAAGAATAGCGCAGAATGGGGCTGCATTTGCCGACTCCTGTCATACAGGTACGCCTAGTTCGGGAATCAGGGGCTTCAATAACTGCTGTAAAAATTATTTCAATAAAGATTATTTCGCACTTAGACTCCCATTCGGTCCATTATACATGGGCGGTCCTGGCTAACATAGCCAGCATAGCTCCGTCCAAAAGCACAGAAGTTGCCTGGTGGTTCCACGGGCTTTGCGGAACTACTTCACTGTGTCGAGGATTTGTGCACGTTGAGAAACCACGGCCTCGCATTCCAGGATAACGTGAGCGGTGATTCCTCGGCATCGAAGCAACCCCCGCAAAGTGGGCTATCTGTGGCGCCTGTGTCAAATTCTGATAAAACAGAAAAATATTAGCAAACATATTATATTTGGACACAAATGAACTCACCCTAAGCATAATTTCAGGCGAACAGAGTTTGTCGAAGAGTCCGATAGCGAAGGGCGGCAGAGCCGTGAAGATGACGTTGTAGAACCCTATCGTCCAGCGCTCGAACAGGATCTGCCCCGACCTGCACACCACAGCAAACATTCACCATAGCATCAAGTCAGCAAAGTGCCGCCACATCGGCCGCTCCTGTCCGTGTCGCATTCAGTGATCCACGCAGTGGGAGGCCTGCCACCTCTGTGCCTTCCGGGGACACAGTGGTCACTTCCGACCTTTTTGGCTCAAAACATTCTCATACTTTAATACACTACTTGAATGCCAAAGTTTGACAGGTCTTTAGGATAGATTTTGTCAAATAATCAACTTTACTTTCTAGCTCGCATTCATCACTTTTTGAGTAGGGACGATATCTAAGAAGATGATATCAATTATGAATAGGTTACTTCTAGGCAAGCATGCTTCACCGTCGACCACATCATGGCTTATCATCAGGTAAGATAGTGGTCAAACGCTAGCGTCGTTAAAAGTAAAACTTAACTTATGACGATTATTTTCTGTACATCTGTTGATAGATACAGTATTTTAATTTCGAGTGTATGCTCACCAGGCGGAGTATATGGCGAACCAGAGCTCGATGACGTAGAGGCAGATGTTCTTGTAGAAGGAGTACAGGATCAGCTTGCTGATGCGGGAGTAGTTCCACGCGCCGTGCACCAGGAGGAGTCGCAGCAGGAAACGGAACTGTGGACAAACTTGCTTGAAGTCAGAGGGTTGGTGTAATCTGTGTTGTTTGGAGCTCATGCATGCATGCAAAATGTTAGACTTCGTCTTTGTCACATGAGCCGCGTGTCTGATGGATGCCGTGAGTTTTCAGTAGTTTTGTCGCTATTAAAACAAGAAAGGTTTGTCTCTTTTGAGAGCATCGAGGACTATATCGAAGCGGCAAGCGTGATCAGACATGTTGATTTCACTCAGATGTTTACCAAACACAAGATTTTCCATATCTCTATCTAACGATATTGTCTACTGCGGTATCTGTTTCAACAGTATATTTACAAAGCATGTCCTCGAAAAGAGCGGTTTTCCAAGCAGCCAAACTGTGCGGAAAGTGTCACTTTTTTTCACTAGTGCTTTTTACTTTCCTGTACCTATTTTTTTAATTTTTAACTCCAACGTCAGTCCGACGCATAGAGTTTTTATTGAGAAAAGTTTTACAAATTACTTATGTACAGATTATCATTCATATAAAAGGTAAAATAAAACTAATACTTCATTTTAGGCGTTTTTAATTACTCTAGATTTAGATTTTGATCAATAAGTTAATTTTAAATATTCATTAAATATGTTTGGCAGAACGTATATTTTGCTCGTCCCTTATTGCATTACGATGTGACAGCTATTTGCACATGCGCAGTAGATATGCACGAGGAACTATTAGTTAATCTGTGGATATGCTGAACGCGCTTGAATAAGCTCGCCATTTTATTAATTTCATTTTATTAATTTATTTATTTCCTCGCACAATGCATAATAAAATGTTGTATGATACACGTACGTAAGATGATTTCCGACTCGTGTCGATTTATCCACTCACTCACTTCGCTCGCTCGTGAATAAAATTGCCACTCATCGGAAATCACCTACCTTCCGCACTTGTAGCATACATAACTATTGTAGCGCGCTGTATTATGCAACAAGTCGTTGTCACACTTAAGCCCTGTAGTTCACAAATGCGTTATCTTAACGTATACCTGCGCGATGCTGTAGTCGGAGGCGCAGACCGCCTGCAGCCCCTCCACTCCGGAGATGCCGACGCCGACCGACGCTCGCTGTATCATCGCTACGTCGTTGGCTCCATCGCCTATCGCTAGCGTTACTGCTCCTGTCGCTGTTGATACCATCTCTACAACCTACGAAGACATAAGACACTTTCTCAGTTTATCTTGGACATCACTGACAACGGTTCAGGAAGACATCGTGTGGAAACCTGGACTTGTAGTTAGTATTTGTTAGTTTGTACTCCATTGATGTAATTACTCCAAGCCTTTCCAGTGCGAGGGTAAACAAATAGATTGTGAATTGTTTTGTCATTACACAAGCGACAAGCATTGAAAAGACTCGTTGCTAGCTAATATGTATAATAGTGCTAGCTAATAACCCAATTTTTTATTTTATCAATGATAGGCTCGCGAATGCCCACAATTTTAATTTTTCGAGGCTTATTTGTGCCGATAATAACCAACCGTAAGGGTACGTTCACACAAAACATCCGTATTTCCAGGATCATTTTTAACGGATCCGTCGCTACTGGATGAATGTTCACACAACACCAACTTCCCACAAGGATGTATGTCCGATAAAACGGATTGGTATTTTAATACTGTTGTGTGTGTCAACTCGCTCATACAATACATACCTACGCCATTGTCGAACAAAAACCTATACGATAAAGCGGCCCTGTAAATCGGACAGCTGTATATTTTGTCGGATCGATATTTTTACTGGATTCGGAATACTGTCATGTGTGTGAACCCCACTCATACAACTACATACGTCAGCTACGAAAAAAAGTATACGATAAAGTTGACCTGTAAAACGGACCCCTGTGTGAACGAGCATTAAGTTGACATTACATTACATACAGCTTCAACTTTAGTTAGATTTTCACATTAGTCATTCATAGGCATCCATTAATAACGTGAGATAATTTTGTCGATTTTTCGACACCGTCTCCCCTTTTGGCGAGATGTCTTGAGATCTGGACGCCTTCCAAATTAATGTACGCCTCCTATTTGTAGTTAGCCTGAAGGTCGTGCGTGGTACTAACCTCAGCCTTCTGTATGGGCGACACCCTGCAACACACCACGACCTTGCAGGATATGCACAGCTCCAGGAAGTCTTTCTTCAGGTCGCAGCCCATCGCGTACTTGAGCGTCTTGCCGTCGATGATGAGCGCGATTTCGTTCTGTTTGCCGAGGTTGTCGCCGAACTCCACGATCTGACGGGATATGCACTCGCGGGTACCCTGAGGGAAATACTTTTTGTTAAGAAAGATAGACGTTGAGAAAATCCACTACAGGATATATTAAGAGTCTATCAAATCCTGTTACATACTGTCTATCAGATAGACAGTATGTAACAGAGACAGTTTTGTTTTCTCAATCGTAGGGTGTAGTCTCAAGTCTCGACATTTTTTGGGGTTTCAAGTCTATTTGGTCTTAAATTTCTGATGTTTATGAATTAAAATTCAATGTAACTTTGCGATCCACATCGAACGGCGTAAAGTAATATGAGTCCTTAGTTTAAAGCAATAAATGGCTTTGCGCATTCTTATCATATAGATTTATCAGCTTCCGACTCATTAACAGCAGAGGATAGAAAAAGAAGATAATGCTCTCTAAGAGCATTTTTTTTCTTTTTCGTGTCGCTAACTGGTCTAAAACCTTCGCCACTTCCACGGTATCGTCTGTGGCAGTGCATAGGTTACTTTGGCTGCATATTTTGGGACACAGAGTGTAGTGTATCTGTCTCACTCACACGTTCACTTTGCCATCCCCACTTTCCCCCACACAGACATACACAATCTCGTGCGCACCATGTTGTATTGCGCGAGCCACTGGCCTGAGCAGACGTGTTGAAGTGTGGTCATTAAGTGCGTGAACGAGCCTGTGAATTGCTACATTTACCGGTCACTACAAATGGCGACGAGGGTAAAGTAACATTGTGTAATTGTGTAAATAAAAAGAAGAAGGATTGGGGTAAGTAGATAATGCATGACATGACACATGGTTATTTGTTATCGTTTAGGCACCCACATTCCGTTATGTAAATAAGATGTTTAAGCAGGTCTCACGTGATAAAAATGAAAAAAGTATATGGTAAATACCTATTTATTGTGTTAACATCATATGACTGCTTAAATACATAACTATGTAGCGGAAAATAAATTCTGCCTAAGTATTGAGTAAATAACCGTTCCAGATTTTAAAAATAAAGTAAATGTAGTATTACGAAGGTAAATAAATTCGTGTTATTCTAATCAAAGAGCCGAGGGCCATGACTAAGTAGTGTCTAAGTATTAAAAAACTGTGCCGTTAAACAAACACCAAACAGCTGTTCTGAAACGATTTCAAAATTGTATTTGTGGGTAGCTGCGTAACAAAATTTACTTTACTATTTCAAATCATAACATCTGATCAGAATAATAAAATCGATACATTATTATTTTGAAACCAAATTACTGCGTCTGCAACGCGAATATCTTTGAATTTTTTCCACAGACAATCGATAGTCTACTCAACTAGTCGAAATATTTTATGGTTACCGGTCATAACTCAAATAGGGGTTTCAAATGATCGGGAAATATGTTTTGATTACATATGTTTTATAGCGGCATATTGTGATTTCGTTTCAATTCGGACACATAAAGCTATTTGAAATTGTGGTACATCGATGCTATGGAGTTTCAGCAATTCGGCAGTTCGATTGGATTACTTTGGGGAATTAGCCATCGGGACTTTCGAAATCAAGCAGTAAACCTAAAGATTATAGGCACTCTAGTGCAGTTTGCAGTTACAACCACGCCTATGGTGTCCATACTGGCTTATCTATATAATCTTAATGGAAGGCCTTAAAAACTTTGGTATATATGAACTGTTTATGTTGTGTGTGTACATTGCAGGTAAATATAGGCCGAAATGCCCACGTATTTATTAACAACAATTAACAGTAACAGTAACTTTCAATATCACCAAAGGTGGTTTGGGCAACAATGTAGTGTACATCCTAATGGCCAATACTGAGACTACCCCATATTGAGTCTACCGATTAAAATGTTAATGATAATAAACAATAACTTTTAATATCATCAAAAGTGGTTTGGGTAAAAAAAAAAAAAAAAAAAAAATTGTGTTTTGTAGGTCTCAAGATTTAATTGAATAACGCCACGCTGATTCAAAAGAGCTCATAATGGGCACGTGTAAATATTTGCAAACATCCTAAGGCTATGCATACAATATTCATTTTGGTTACATAAGCCATGCATATGAGTCCAAATTCCTGCTGTAGACAGCGGTGACTCATGCTATGACAGTGCTATATAAAATACGGGGTTTTAGTTACGTGGTTTAGGGAAATTAAACCTAAAAAGAAAATGAATGAATGATTTATAACAATATAAACAAATTTGTATTTCTATTCAATTTGTAATTACAATATTAGTTAGTTAACAAATTTGTATTAACTTTGAAATAATCTTTTCAAGACCTTGTTGTTTGTTCATTGCCTACGCAGCATATACAGTACGCTTTGAAACAATATATTAAACTTATTACATTCTGAGCAAGACAAAAAAAAACTAAATCGCTCGCGCGCAGTTCGAAAATTATCCCTAGTAAACATTTAATTATTATTTACTAAGATGGGTGGCTTATGTGCTGTTCTGGACTGTTGTCTGTCTCTGTGCCGAGTTTCGTCCGGATCCGTTCAGCGGTTCTGTCGTGGTTGGCGGGTGGACATGCATCCGTCCGTCCGTACTTTTACGATTATAATTAAAGTGATGATCAGTCTTTGACCAAAAAATCAACTGACAGTTGCCTACCATTCTTCAAAAGGGGTTGAGCTGCTGACCCTATCAGGTATGTATTAGATTTTTCTTACTATTTATATACACCAGTCATCTCATGGTGGATTTAAGACGTTCCAAAAAAAAAAAAAAAAAGTGTCAATACAGGCGCGCAACTACTATGACCATTTTGTTCATTGCAGTAAGTAGATCATTAGTTCAAAAATATATATTGTGATAAAGCAGAAATTAGAATTAACTTTAGTCGCGCATTGTTTACTAATAGAAGGAAACGCAGAATAAAATTAGATGAAATAAATACGAACAATTAAGTGTACTATTTATGAGTTTATTCTGAATTCAAAGAAAATGCTAAATAACTACGAGTAAATGTCGAGTAAATATTCAATAAGCAAATATCATTCGATTTTTATCACGGCGAGATTGCTAAACGAATTGTCACTGACTTTCACACTATAATATATTAGTCTATGACTGTCTTATCAAATCGATGGCAAGTTGTTGCTAAAAAATATATATTTAAGCAAGATTAGACCAAATTGGGTTAGAATACCCGTAGAAGAATTAGTATATGGTGGGTCAGGCTTCAATCTTGTTGATTGTACATATAATTATATTGAGTCATTACAAAATTAATTATTTTAAACTGAAAATTTAAATGGAAGTGTTGTGACACTGAGATTCGCGCCACTATAAAATAATACAACACAGAATTTACATTTGCAGTTTTCGGAGTATTTAAATCAGGACACCTGAATCTATTTGAGAAGACACGATGAGCAATAGCTATCTTTGTACTTTGATTTACACCTGTGTGTGTATGTCTTACAAATACAAAGTTTGAATATGAGTTCTTCATTAACGTCAAACGGACGAAAAGGTTAGTTTATGGACAAACGCAAACGATCAGCATTCATCATTAAAATGAGATGGTTTGCCTGAACATTAAGCGTATTTCAAGCGAAACAAAAGAACGTATGGCATATGTTTGGCTAATCATAAGCGGGTGATGCCATAAGGTATGGCTAGATCCTAGTCGAGTTATGTCAATTTGGGTTAGATTCAAGGCGGGTCATGTTGTGTAATAGTGTCTATTTCATGTAGAATGAGTCTAATGAAAATCTAAACTCAATATACGTAGATAACGATTTGATTTAAAGTGGTGTACAGTTTGGAGAGCACGCTGGATCAGAATAGCCATATGACCACTGCTGTTGTAAAAAGATACCGCCAGGACCAGACAACTATCGAAATGTCAGTTTTAACAAAGTGCCTCATCGATCGATAGCCTTGAAGTTATTTAGCTGTGATGATATGCAATGTTAACGTTAACACCTTACCCCGAACTGTTTTGGTAAAACCATAAGGGTAAACACTTTCGTAGGTGTGTGGTCCATTGGTGTTGAGGATTGTCAGATTTACAATGTCACGGAATAGTTCTCAGTTATAAGTAAACATCATTATGTTGAGGAAACCGTATGTCCAGTTGCCGGTGATTCGGGCACGTGTGACGTCCGCCGGGCAATGTTTAGCTCGTGTGGTGGATTGAGGCCTTGTCCCTGTCGCAGAGGGGAGGTACGCTTGCCAGCAAACGGAGCATTATAGGCTGATTATGCTTATAGGAATAGCTGGAGTGAAAAGACGCTGCCATTTAATTGGTTGGTTGTTCTACCTTTCAATTTTGGGCGCACGGTTGGCGTAGTGGTTGAGCGATTGACGGCTGTGCTGCGTGTCGCGGGTTCGATTCCCGCACGGAACGGATGTTTGTATGACCTGCAGATGGTTGTTCCGGTTCTGGGTGTTTGTGTGTGTGAGTTTATATGTTTGTGAGCGCGCCCACGATACAGGAAGAAATGCCGAGGTGGGGCAACGTATTGGTGGGTTGCTGCCATTAAATTGGCAGGTTTGGCTACCATTAAATTGGTGGGTTGCCGCCATTAAATTGGTGGGTTGCCGCCATTAAATTGGTGGGTTGCTGCCATTAAATTGGTGGGTTGCTACCATTAAATTGGTGGGTTTGCTTCCATTAAATTGGAGGGCTGTTGCTGCCATTAAATTGGTAGGTTTGCTTCCATTAAATTGGAAGGCTGTTGCTGCCATTAAATTGGTAGGTTTGCTTCCATTAAATTGGAGGGCTGTGGCTGCCATTAAATTGGTAGGTTTGCTTCCATTAAATTGGAGGGCTGTTGCTGCCATTAAATTGGTAGATTTTGCTTCCATTAAATTGGAGGGCTGTGCTGCCATTAAATTGGTAGGTTTTGCTTCCATTAAATTGGAGGGCTGTTGCTGCCATTAAATTGGTAGATTTGCTGCCATTAAATTGGTTGATATTGCTACCATTAAATTGGTGGGATTTGCTACCAATAAATTGGTGGGATTTGCTGCCATTAAATTGGAGAAATTGTGATTACCATTAAATTAGAGATTTGAGTACATACATGAACTCACACCTTTTTTTTTTCAATGTCAGTAACATTCTAGAAACACAAACAAGTATCACAAACTAATATCCACGTACTAAACAACAACTATAGAAATGGAACACAGTGGAATATTACAGTATACAGAGTTTTGGTGATAGCTTTATTTTCTCTCATTAAATTGAAGAAAAAATAGGAGGGTGAAGGGATGTTGAGATCGTGACTAAAATACAAGAATCTGTCACGTGAAGAACAAACAATATTATGATTACATAAAAATAACAAATATGAAAACTTGTTTGTTCATTCTTACAAAATGAATAAATATTGAATTGATATTCTTAATAAAGATTTTAATGAGGAAGGGATGTAGTGTATCTGTCTCACTCACACGTTCACTTTGCCATCCCCACTTTCCCCCACACAGACATACACAATCTCGTGCGCACCATGTTGTATTGCGCGAGCCACTGGCCTGAGCAGACGTGTTGAAGTGTGGTCATTAAGTGCGTGAACGAGCCTGTGAATTGCTACATTTACCGGTCACTACACAGAGGGCAGTTTAGAAGGTAGGGTACACTTACATCCAGGCTGTCCTCGTTGAGGATGATGAGCGGCATATTGCTGTGCAGTAACCTGGCGGAGTGGCCGATGTTGATGGCCGTCTCCTGCTTGTCGCCCGTCAGCACCCACAGGTTGATGTTCGCCTTCAGGAGCGCTGCTATCGTCTCGGGGACTCCGTCCTGTACACAAACATGTTTCAGCTTATACATTTTGCCCATGGGGCTGAACAGAACGCTACCCGCTACAATTTCATCGATCATTACATTATACATCCTCCTTGTTTCAGCTATGTCCTTACAAACTCGAAATAATGAAAACAAGATTAGATTTTTACGTTTGTGCAAGGTGAGCTTTGAAATATTAATCCGATGTTTGCTCGACTTGTTGAAAGTTTACGACACAACTTTTACTGATACAAAGCTGCATTCTTAGGGTAACTATCACCTATGAAAGTAAACGCGATCAACCCGTCTAAGCCGCGTTCAAGAACTGTCAGTAACATACTTGTTGTTGAATATTGCCATGGATAGCTCTTGAACGCGATTAGAATCGCGTTGATGATGGTTTTCAGTATATCGGGGGGACACAGGCAGACATTCTTTACTGTTGTATTTGTGACGGTTAACAGGACGGAATGGAAGAAGAACATGTTGTCGTCACCGACTCCCGACAAATGCAGAATGCAGCAAACTGATGATTCTGTATCTGCACCGTTTACGACTTCTATCTGCGTTATAATATGTATGTGTATTAAAGATATGGTACGTGTATGTAATGTCTGACCTGCAGTTTGTCCTCGATGGCCGTGGCGCCGAGTAGACGCAGGTTGTTCTCGATAAGCATGGCGGCCTCTTCGATCTTCAGCTCACGGTCCTGTATCGCTATACTGGCCTTGTGGTATGTGTTCGCCCAGTCCTGGACAACAAATATTTTATTACGATTTGTTTACATTATGGAATGAAAACACAAGAAAATAATCAGGTAAAATGTAGGTAAAAAAATGATCCGAGATTGAATCGCGATGCAAGGCGTAGACGATAGTTAGTCTTTAGGCCGTCGTCAAACCGCTATGATTACCACACACATTAAGTTGTTACTTTTATTTAAATGTGACGTGCGGCAATGGAGCGACACCGGACAGCGTCTTCCACGTCATTGTAATGCATCGTATGTTGACATTTATCACTGAAGTAATCAAAGGGTATATTAGCCTTAGTGAGTGAGTAATATTATCCATAAACATCATCTGATTCCTGCAGCTTTAACCAAGTCTTAGCTCCACTTAGAGGGAGGAGAGAGTTCTTCCAACGCAGTGTCTCCCGGTATGCGGTCGCCACTCCAGAACTTTTTGGCCATATCGTTCATCAGTCTTGCGAGTAATGAGCCCTGTGTACTCCCACTTACCTGGTAGAACTGCTCGGAGATGTCAGCAACCGCAAAGACAAGGGTTCGCAGTCCGTCACACGCGAACAGCTCCAGGTGCGCCAGCGTGGCGTCGGCGAAGATGATGAGAGAGTATAGTGAGTGGTAGTGACCTGGTAGAACTGCTCGGAGATGTCAGCAACCGCAAAGACAAGGGTTCGCAGTCCGTCACACGCGAACAGCTCCAGGTGCGCCAGCGTGGCGTCGGCGAAGATGATGAGAGAGTATAGTGAGTGGTAGTGACCTGGTAGAACTGCTCGGAGATGTCAGCAACCGCAAAGACAAGGGTTCGCAGTCCGTCACACGCGAACAGCTCCAGGTGCGCCAGCGTGGCGTCGGCGAAGATGATGAGAGAGTATAGTGAGTGGTAGTGACCTGGTAGAACTGCTCGGAGATGTCAGCAACCGCAAAGACAAGGGTTCGCAGTCCGTCACACGCGAACAGCTCCAGGTGCGCCAGCGTGGCGTCGGCGAAGATGATGAGAGAGTATAGTGAGTGGTAGTGACCTGGTAGAACTGCTCGGAGATGTCAGCAACCGCAAAGACAAGGGTTCGCAGTCCGTCACACGCGAACAGCTCCAGGTGCGCCAGCGTGGCGTCGGCGAAGATGATGAGAGAGTATAGTGAGTGGTAGTGACCTGGTAGAACTGCTCGGAGATGTCAGCAACCGCAAAGACAAGGGTTCGCAGTCCGTCACACGCGAACAGCTCCAGGTGCGCCAGCGTGGCGTCGGCGAAGATGATGAGAGAGTATAGTGAGTGGTAGTGACCTGGTAGAACTGCTCGGAGATGTCAGCAACCGCAAAGACAAGGGTTCGCAGTCCGTCACACGCGAACAGCTCCAGGTGCGCCAGCGTGGCGTCGGCGAAGATGATGAGAGAGTATAGTGAGTGGTAGTGACCTGGTAGAACTGCTCGGAGATGTCAGCAACCGCAAAGACAAGGGTTCGCAGTCCGTCACACGCGAACAGCTCCAGGTGCGCCAGCGTGGCGTCGGCGAAGATGATGAGAGAGTATAGTGAGTGGTAGTGACCTGGTAGAACTGCTCGGAGATGTCAGCAACCGCAAAGACAAGGGTTCGCAGTCCGTCACACGCGAACAGCTCCAGGTGCGCCAGCGTGGCGTCGGCGAAGATGATGAGAGAGTATAGTGAGTGGTAGTGACCTGGTAGAACTGCTCGGAGATGTCAGCAACCGCAAAGACAAGGGTTCGCAGTCCGTCACACGCGAACAGCTCCAGGTGCGCCAGCGTGGCGTCGGCGAAGATGATGAGAGAGTATAGTGAGTGGTAGTGACCTGGTAGAACTGCTCGGAGATGTCAGCAACCGCAAAGACAAGGGTTCGCAGTCCGTCACACGCGAACAGCTCCAGGTGCGCCAGCGTGGCGTCGGCGAAGATGATGAGAGAGTATAGTGAGTGGTAGTGACCTGGTAGAACTGCTCGGAGATGTCAGCAACCGCAAAGACAAGGGTTCGCAGTCCGTCACACGCGAACAGCTCCAGGTGCGCCAGCGTGGCGTCGGCGAAGATGATGAGAGAGTATAGTGAGTGGTAGTGACCTGGTAGAACTGCTCGGAGATGTCAGCAACCGCAAAGACAAGGGTTCGCAGTCCGTCACACGCGAACAGCTCCAGGTGCGCCAGCGTGGCGTCGGCGAAGATGATGAGAGAGTATAGTGAGTGGTAGTGACCTGGTAGAACTGCTCGGAGATGTCAGCAACCGCAAAGACAAGGGTTCGCAGTCCGTCACACGCGAACAGCTCCAGGTGCGCCAGCGTGGCGTCGGCGAAGATGATGAGAGAGTATAGTGAGTGGTAGTGACCTGGTAGAACTGCTCGGAGATGTCAGCAACCGCAAAGACAAGGGTTCGCAGTCCGTCACACGCGAACAGCTCCAGGTGCGCCAGCGTGGCGTCGGCGAAGATGATGAGAGAGTATAGTGAGTGGTAGTGACCTGGTAGAACTGCTCGGAGATGTCAGCAACCGCAAAGACAAGGGTTCGCAGTCCGTCACACGCGAACAGCTCCAGGTGCGCCAGCGTGGCGTCGGCGAAGATGATGAGAGAGTATAGTGAGTGGTAGTGACCTGGTAGAACTGCTCGGAGATGTCAGCAACCGCAAAGACAAGGGTTCGCAGTCCGTCACACGCGAACAGCTCCAGGTGCGCCAGCGTGGCGTCGGCGAAGATGATGAGAGAGTATAGTGAGTGGTAGTGACCTGGTAGAACTGCTCGGAGATGTCAGCAACCGCAAAGACAAGGGTTCGCAGTCCGTCACACGCGAACAGCTCCAGGTGCGCCAGCGTGGCGTCGGCGAAGATGATGAGAGAGTATAGTGAGTGGTAGTGACCTGGTAGAACTGCTCGGAGATGTCAGCAACCGCAAAGACAAGGGTTCGCAGTCCGTCACACGCGAACAGCTCCAGGTGCGCCAGCGTGGCGTCGGCGAAGATGATGAGAGAGTATAGTGAGTGGTAGTGACCTGGTAGAACTGCTCGGAGATGTCAGCAACCGCAAAGACAAGGGTTCGCAGTCCGTCACACGCGAACAGCTCCAGGTGCGCCAGCGTGGCGTCGGCGAAGATGATGAGAGAGTATAGTGAGTGGTAGTGACCTGGTAGAACTGCTCGGAGATGTCAGCAACCGCAAAGACAAGGGTTCGCAGTCCGTCACACGCGAACAGCTCCAGGTGCGCCAGCGTGGCGTCGGCGAAGATGATGAGAGAGTATAGTGAGTGGTAGTGACCTGGTAGAACTGCTCGGAGATGTCAGCAACCGCAAAGACAAGGGTTCGCAGTCCGTCACACGCGAACAGCTCCAGGTGCGCCAGCGTGGCGTCGGCGAAGATGATGAGAGAGTATAGTGAGTGGTAGTGACCTGGTAGAACTGCTCGGAGATGTCAGCAACCGCAAAGACAAGGGTTCGCAGTCCGTCACACGCGAACAGCTCCAGGTGCGCCAGCGTGGCGTCGGCGAAGATGATGAGAGAGTATAGTGAGTGGTAGTGACCTGGTAGAACTGCTCGGAGATGTCAGCAACCGCAAAGACAAGGGTTCGCAGTCCGTCACACGCGAACAGCTCCAGGTGCGCCAGCGTGGCGTCGGCGAAGATGATGAGAGAGTATAGTGAGTGGTAGTGACCTGGTAGAACTGCTCGGAGATGTCAGCAACCGCAAAGACAAGGGTTCGCAGTCCGTCACACGCGAACAGCTCCAGGTGCGCCAGCGTGGCGTCGGCGAAGATGATGAGAGAGTATAGTGAGTGGTAGTGACCTGGTAGAACTGCTCGGAGATGTCAGCAACCGCAAAGACAAGGGTTCGCAGTCCGTCACACGCGAACAGCTCCAGGTGCGCCAGCGTGGCGTCGGCGAAGCGCGCGTGCTCGCCGCCCGCCAGGCGCGGGTAGATCACCGAGTCTGCGCCTTTGCAGTACAGCTTGATCTCACCTGTGCACATACATAACATCACACCTGATTGCCCTTGCTAGGGGCGGGCCTATTGCATCAACAAGGCCCAAGTCTAAACTACGGGGTGCTACCAAGAAATTCCAGCTGGAAACACTTTGCTCGAGCCGGGCATCACACCCGAGCCCAGCACTAGCTCTCTGCGACCACTACACTGACGAGCCAGTTACATTTTTAATGCTAGCGTCCTGACAGTAAAATATAGCAGTCAGTAGATTGCGCTTCACGGGCATGGGAACCATCTGAGTTAATTGCCTTTAGTGTGGCTGAAACAAAAACTGTAATCTTGTGTTTCACTTTTATACTACTGACACAAACAAAGTAAGGTTTTAGTTAGTAAATTAGGGGATTGTCACCTTGGTTGGGCTTTGTTTATGGTCTTTAGACCCAGTAAGTGGTCCAGTAAAAGTGAAGGTGGAAAATCCATGGTCATTTTTGAAGTTTTGCTTATTATGCGTTTGCGGACAACAACCCGATATTCAATTTAATCTTTTCTTAGGATACTTATAATTTATGTAAACGTAACAATTTTCATATTATTACAATAGAGGGCTTAGTGTTAGTCTTTATTCTCACTCGATAGCGTTAGTAAGAAGAAGAAAATAGATTGACATTGACATTGTTGTTTACGTTAACGCGAACGTACAAGTACGTTCAACAAACTGACAGTTTCACAGATGGTGTAGCTGTAGTACTGCACTTACCGGTGGGCGTGCGCACGATGACGGACATGCGCTTGCGCGCGGACGTGAAGTCCAGCACGTTGAGCACGGCGAACTCCTCCGTGCCGTGCGGCGCGCGCATGCGCACGGCGCGCGGCGTGCGCTGGTCGAACACGTAGCCCCACGTTTGCGCGCCCAGCACCAGTGCGCGCTCGTCTGCCAGAGGGGAACATGACTACCATGATTAATAGCAAGACTCGCAACTGTCACTCTGCAAAAACTTTCTCGTTGATGATTATGGTCCAGTGAGCAAACGTCACCGGGAGCGTTTTTGCAGAGCAATCAAGCAACAGGTCAGGAGCGAGGATGCTATACTGAAACTAGTTTTTAATAATCTAAAGAACAGTATTTGTTCTTAGTCTCTGGATTTTGCGGAAGGACAAAGGATATGTTTTATCACGGGATACATTTCCTTAGGATAATTTCCAATTAAGATTATCACACGAGAAGAAGCTAGTAAATTATAAAACAAAAAGGTAGCGGTAGTAAAACATGGATTATTGTTTCGATATAGGTGTCGATTTTGAGGCTTTTTTACGCAGGAGAAGAGAGACGGCTTCACCCTTCGCCCGCCAGCCTCCCGATGTGAAGCCTCTACCTCACACATGACGCTGCAGGCAAAGGCATACACTGATCTAATCTATAGGGAAAACACCCACCTGGCGAGGCTGCGTGGTAGTTGAGCTGGTCGCCCACCCTCTCCGGGATGACGGTGTGGCAGATGGCCAGCATGGTGAGGAACTCCTTGATGACGGGCGCGGTAGGGTGGTTGCGCGCCATGTTCTGGTATAGTAGCGTGTCTTCCAGCTTTTCGTTGGGGCCGGGTATAGTGTATATTATCTGTGGTAAAACAAAGATAACTTAGACACTGTTTTCTAGATTTCTGTCTCGCGTGTGGATAGATCTGCGTTCCGGTACACGAAATGTGGCAGAGGATAACGTGAACAAATGTTTATATAATCTGCAGGTTCAGCGTATAATGCATAAGCCTAAACACTGAAATAAAATGACAAAAATTAAAAAGGTATGAAACCCTCCTCTAGACCTTTCGAAGATCCGAAAGATCCGAATGTTGCAGTTAATCACGCAGGTATGTAAGTTTTTTGCCAACATAGGCATAGACGTAGCTTCTAAAATAACACCCACCTCACAGCCACTTACTCCATCCAGAACGTCGCCTCCGAACTCTTTTCTACTTCTTGAAGTTGACAATGCTGAGGTTGAGTCCATTATTATGAAGACATTATTTGAGACACAATAGTGCCACTGGTTGAGACGGAAAAACATCTCTTCTTCTAAAATTATCTAGTAAAACCCTTGAATCTTACCTTACCTTGTTAATAACGCATGTTATAAATAAATCAATAGATAAAGAACTTTTCCCAAAAACCTTCAAATAAACTCTGGTCCTCCCAATACACAAGACCGGGAAAAGGGACTGTATGAACAATTACTCCCTGCGATTTCTAAGGTAATGGAGAGGCTGATTAATGGTCGTCAACCAAATTTTCTAAATAAACACGACGTTATAGCGCGCAACCAGTGTGGCTTTATGAAATGTGTCTCAACAGAAATCGCAATTACCGACCTAACAGTTTGTCTCAAGGAAGCTAGATGATCATAGAAAATGCCTTAGTAAATTCTTGGACTTAACAAAAGCCTTCGACACAGTCATTGTTCCCACCCTCCTTTCAAAATAGGAGGATATATGCATTCGCGGCAAAACGTACAGCCTTTTTTAAAAGCAAGCTCCATAACAGGAAACTCAGTGTCAAGATTGATAAAAAACTTGGAAAATTAACAAAACACGTCCAAATTAATAAGCTTAACAGACATGAAAGTTAAGACTACATTAAAACATTGGCTGTATGATCAGGACTATTCCCGCACAGAAGACTTAGTTTAGTATCCACTGTTGTCACGCAGTTATACTTGCAAAGTGACATAGTAATTTTCCGTAAGGTTCAATTGAAAACCAGCGTCAGGCAACTCCCAGTTGTCTGGCATTTTGCTGAATTGGACCTTTTTGGCGCAGCCGCGGGGCACACTATGTATGTAAGTGTTTTAAAATTAAGTTACCTTTTATTTGTAACTACACTGTGTGTATCTGTGTGTGCCAAATAAACTGGTTTTCTTTCTTTCTTTCTCTAAACTTGCTCAAAATCATATTTTGTCCTATCATTTTCGTTTATGTATAAGTACTTACATTACATTACAAAACACACGCACACACCCCTTCTATCACACTTTCACATCCATGCATACATTCATACCCTACCCGCACGCACACAATAAAAAATATAGTAAATAAGCTTCAGCCCGCGGCTTTGCCCGCGTAAAATGTGTTTTATGATCCTAAGAGAATACAAACTATCCTATCAGTCCTGCCTAGGGTTTCAAACTACAATCTTGCGGTCTTTAAGTCAAGAGTGAATAGGTTTTTTCTAGGCAAGCGTGCTTCACCGTCGACCACGTCATCGCTTACCATCAGGTGAGATAGTAGTCAAGCAAGCAAGCCTATAGAGGATTAAAAAAAAACTATCTCCATCCACTCTGCATTACCTTATCTCACCTTTGAAGCATTTTATTAATAATTGTTATAACCCCAATTATGTAATTAGGTTCTTCATCATAAACAAAACGCATGGAAAAGTTTATTGGAACATGCGAAGTAACAGAAGAACACTCCTAAGTCTCAGGTTGCCCCTAGTTTAGGAGGTAGGGTTTCCATTATTTAAGCTACCTTTATTTATCTGAACTTGTACCCTAATCGCTAAGTACTTTTGTAACAAAGTTTATCTGTATCAATAAAGTTATATTAAAAGGCAAGAGGGTTTTAGAAACGAATTGCCAATTCGTTGATAAAACACTATAATATAGTCGCACTCACCTCCCCGATGCTACACTTGCGGAACTCCATCACGTTGCAGATGAGGGTGCCGGTCTTGTCGCTGAAGATGTACTTGACCATGCCGAGCTCCTCGTTGACTACTATAATATAGTCGCACTCACCTCCCCAATGCTACACTTGCGGAACTCCATCACGTTGCAGATGAGGGTGCCGGTCTTGTGGCTGAAGATGTACTTGACCATGCCGAGCTCCTCGTTGACTACTATAATATAGTCGCACTCACCTCCCCGATGCTACACTTGCGGAACTCCATCACGTTGCAGGTGAGGGTGCCGGTCTTGTCGCTGAAGATGTACTTGACCATGCCGAGCTCCTCGTTGACTACTATAATATAGTCACACTCACCTCCCCGATGCTACACTTGCGGAACTCCATCACGTTGCAGGTGAGGGTGTCGGTCTTGTCGCTGAAGATGTACTTGACCATGCCGAGCTCCTCGTTGACTACTATAATATAGTCACACTCACCTCCCCGATGCTACACTTGCGGAACTCCATCACGTTGCAGGTGAGGGTGTCGGTCTTGTCGCTGAAGATGTACTTGACCATGCCGAGCTCCTCGTTGACTACTATAATATAGTCACACTCACCTCCCCGATGCTACACTTGCGGAACTCCATCACGTTGCAGGTGAGGGTGTCGGTCTTGTCGCTGAAGATGTACTTGACCATGCCGAGCTCCTCGTTGACTACTATAATATAGTCACACTCACCTCCCCGATGCTACAGTTGCGGAACTCCATCACGTTGCAGGTGAGGGTGTCGGTCTTGTCGCTGAAGATGTACTTGACCATGCCGAGCTCCTCGTTGACTACTATAATATAGTCACACTCACCTCCCCGATGCTACACTTGCGGAACTCCATCACGTTGCAGGTGAGGGTGTCGGTCTTGTCGCTGAAGATGTACTTGACCATGCCGAGCTCCTCGTTGACTACTATAATATAGTCGCACTCACCTCCCCGATGCTACACTTGCGGAACTCCATCACGTTGCAGGTGAGGGTGCCGGTCTTGTCGCTGAAGATGTACTTGACCATGCCGAGCTCCTCGTTGAGGTTGGAGGTGCGCGCCATGGCCGGCGTGTCAGTCTGCTCGTGGTACATCTCACCGTCCATTGCGATGAACTTCGCCTGGAGGGATGAACAAAAATGAAAAGTGTTGAAAAGTAACCTTACCAACTCACAAAGAAAGTTCAATTTGCGCTACAACTTCGACATTTTTTGAACTTATTTTTCATTCTGAAATCTACTTAATTTTTCCGACACTAAAGTTGATTTTTGTTTAAGTGAAAATTAAATCAATTCGAAAGAAGTATTTGAATATGGAGTAGATATTCAAACTATTCTCGAACGAAGACGGCGGGAAATCGGGAGAAAGCCCGCGCCGCTGTCGACCGCAATTATACTACAATTGAAAAGTAAAATATTTGAATATGGAATAAACTGTTGTTCGGAACATTGCACGCATTCGACCTTCGTATTTTCGAAGGCGATCATCTTTTTTACCTGGATTGAAATGTGTGCATTGTACTACGGACATATGGGTCAATATACTATGTACCTATATGTTTATAAATTATGACCCTTGAAATTAAGTTCGCTTATAGTGTAAGTGTACTGTTAGGTACTATTGTTTTTTGGAAAGGACTAAGAAGATATATATTATTATGTATTTTTTACTGTTTCAAACAGATTTTTTTTCATAGCAACAAATCCAGAGGGGATTAAATGACTATATTTGCGAATATTTGTACTTTTCTTTGCAAGTTACAGGCATGTGTGTGTATTGTCGTCCAAAGGCATTGGAACTTCGTTAAATACAGGCAGGATATAATATAATATATACTCACTTGAAAAAATCTAACAATTTCTGCAGTAACTTGTAACGATATAGGTATAAGATTGTTGTAGAGTATTAAAAATGTCAAAAAGTTAAATCCAAAATGTGCATTCTGCGCTTCTGTAACAAAAAGAGAAACACACTGTTAGTGAATTATTAGTACGAGTATTAAAGCTAATTTATGCGATTCAAAACTTGACAGGTTAAGAACATGTTTCTAAAACGAAAATAATAGATTTCCGTTTTGAATTTCACCATCAAGTTAACTTTATAGTTTTCTTTTGAAACCAAAATCAGACCAGCCAACAAATATCAACAGCTCTAACTTTATTTTTATTGTTAACATAGTTCGGTTCGCGTTCAACTATAACCATTTAAACTAATTGTCGTGAGAGCCAAACCTCGGATTATGACTTTTTACTTAGGACATTCAGTCGGATGTCTGCGACCGCATTTGCTCTTAATTATTTATTTAACACAAAATAACATAAAACAATGTGAAAATAAAGTTGATGTACAGTCGTTAATAGTTGTTACCTTACCCACCCTGCCGTTAGCCGACCCACTAAAAGTTAGACGATTTTGAACCTACTGCAATCAGCAGTAAATAAGTGTTATTCGATACGCATGAGCTTATCGAACTAGAACGACTTTTTCAAGGTAGGCAAATATTATAGAATAAAGTTATGCAAATTAGATCTTTAACACGTAACGTTAGGGTTTTAATACTGTTTTGTCACCATAATGGACTTGTTAATTTCAAAAATATTTGTTAAGTCGATTTGGTCTAGGGGTTCCATCAGTGAACCTTTGTCGACATGGTTGAGAGTTCAAAACTAGCCTTCCACTTCTTGTTGCTTTATGTTTACAAATTGAACTATGTTTTTTGAATTCAAAATATTATTTATTTATGTTTTTTTTTTAGAATATTCAATTGTATGTATGTTAATATATTTTTTATGAATAAAAAAAATATTTATTAAATATTAAATTATTATAGTTTATTTAAATTAACTATTTAAATACAAATAACAACAGAAATGAATATCGTTTTTTTTTTTTTATTTTACACAAAAATGACAAATACAACATGAGTGATTACAAAGTTGATGTACAAAGGCGAGTTTACGTAACTCAAAGAAGAGTTTTCTACCAGCTAACCTTAGAGTGATAGAGAGAGTTTACAAAAGGAAGAAGAAAAGTAGTCCGTGTACAATTTTAGAAAAATATAAAATAAATCATAAATATACATACATACATAAGTACAAAATATGTACAGGGTGTCCCAGAAATCGACGTCAAGCCGTAAATGGGTGATAGACCAAGTTATAACAGTTCTCAGAAAAATACGAAAAAAAATCTATCTCATGTTTTTAAAAAATTATGTTCACTTTAAAAATTTACTAAAAAAATCAATCCCTGTAATGGTTCTTTAACTCCAATTGCTACAAATCCCATAATTTATCAATTTTTTTTATTATTATGTAATCTTGAATAATGCTTGTGTAGATTTTTGCCTAAAATTTAAAGCCAACTCCTCCTACTTAGAAGAAAATTAAACTTTTTCAAAACCAAATTATTCAAATTTACTGTTTCGCCCAACTTTAACTGACTGTACTGAAAAAAAAATGTACTACGCTAGTTTGGCAAGTAACATGAAAAATTGGCGCATTTAATAAGGATTCAAAAATGGTGTAACACTTGCTAGATTACGTTTTCAATAATTGGTCAAATTTTTTTTTGTAAATAGTATCGGTTTTTACCCAAAATGTCCATACTTCCTTAAAATGACTTTAGCTTACCTAAAGCTTTGCTAAACTCCGTTTCTAGTTCGATAGAGACGGAGAGAGTCATTTTACGAAGTGTGAGCGATAAAAGAAATCGAAATTTTACGTAATTTAAGAGCAAAGTTATGATAGTGACTCAACCTTTTTACTTTAAGTCAGGACCAGATTTCTCATCTTAGAAAAAAAAAACAAATTATCAGATTTAATTTTTTTTATTACAATAAATGTTCAAACTGCCTTCCTTCGACGGCAATGCAAGCACGACATCTTCTTAAAAAAGATCTGGTTATTTTCCGGGCAAATCTTCCCCTGTTTACAAAGACAACGGCTTCAGTTATTCTTTCCCGCAGCTCGGCTAAATTCTCTATTGTTTTTGTATTCTCTATTTGTAGCAATTGGAGTTAAAGAACCATTACAGGGATTGATTTTTTTAGTAAATTTTTAAAGTGAACATAATTTTTTAAAAACATGAGATAGATTTTTTTTCGTATTTTTCTGAGAACTGTTATAACTTGGTCTATCACCCATTTACGGCTTGACGTCGATTTCTGGGACACCCTGTATATCAATACCCATATACATATACTAATATTATGCCATTCCGAAAGAAAATGATCCTTGATTTTCCTCTTGAAGACATTCAAGAACAGATGGGCTGTCGCGTAGGGAATGTGGTAGAGATTTCCAGAGACGCACTGCAGTAACAGAGAAGGACCCATCATAGCGGCTGGAAGTGTGACGTGGGCTACGAAGGAGAAGAGAAGTGGAAGTGCGACAGGGTTTACCCCTCGGGACAAAGTACTCAAAGCGTTCACGAACGTGTTGAGGAGAATTAGGATTGTGTAGGATAGTATGGAGAAGACATAGGATATGGGTATCCCGACGACGCCGAATCGGCAGCCACTTCAATTTAGTCCGAAACTACGACACGTGGTCGTATTTGCGGAGGCCAAAAATAAAGCGGATGCACAAGCTCTGTTTATTTAGGAGTACCTCGGTTGCATCCAGAAAACAGACATCCGCATAGTCTATGAGCGGTAGAAGAAGAGATTGAGCAAGAGTGACCTTAGTGTGAAATGGTAAGAATTTTTGGAGACGTTTAAGAGACTGAAAAGAGTAGAAGACCCTCTTACTTACATCAGCAACATGAACCTCCCACGAGAGGTTAGGATCTATATAGACGCCTAGGTTTTTCACGCATTTCGAATAACATATGGGCACAGAATTATAAACTACTGGAGGGCCTCGTGATTTAAAAGGTTGAGCATGTATCTACCACCAACAATGAGCGCTTGAGATTTGGTTGGGTTCAGTAAGAGTCCAAAGGATTTAGCCCACTTGTTAATATTTTCAAGGTCACTATTAATGGCAGACACAGCCCCAACCAGATCACCTACTTTAAAGTGTCGATATAGCTGCAAATCGTCTGCACAGAGATGATAGTTAGAAGTTAGGACCTTAGTGATAGCATTTATAAAAATTGAGAAGAGGAGAGGAGAGTGAGCGCCACCCTGAGGAAAGCCCGCAGTCAAGTCGCACCATTCAGAGGAGTCCTCATCAGTTCGAGCAGACTGCGAGCGGCCCCGAAGATAAGATTTTAACCACTCAATTACCGAAGCAGAGACATTAAGAGAGGAAAGAATTCCTAAGATATATGTCAAAGTCAACTGAGTTAAAAGCACTGTTGAAGTCCAGCAGAACCAATACAGTAAGACATTTATTATCCATAGCCAGTCTTATATCGTCCGTTATTTAGACAAGAGTGGTCAAAGTACGGCCAGGTCTGAAACCAGATTATGCTAAGGTTAAATAAAAAAAATGGAAAATTTATCGCAATTTAGTAAGGCAAGGTAAACATGTTCACGCGTAGTCATTGCAATTGTGCGTAGACTGGCTTTAGTTTTATTGTAACGATTCTTTTTTTTATTGTCCTTCCCTTAACCTTAGTAACATTTGACACCAGTTTTATCATGGATACGCATATTTTTCTTTCAACTACCCACTTATTAGGCGAAGTTAGGCGAAAATATTAACAATTTATAAATTTTATATTTGTAGAATGTGTCAGTCTACAGTTCTTTAAAATAATTTAAGAAATACTTATTATTGAATAGATTCAAAATTTTCAAAAGCAAAATAATATTCTCGACGCAGAATTTGAGCTTGCATCTAGTTCGCCTCAGTCTTATTATACGAACCAAGAGACCAGATCTACTTGAATTTAATCGTTAAAATAAGCTATTAGTAGCAATGACACAAATTATTTTACAATACTCTAGCTGATAAACTTTTAGTCTGACAGCATAAAAATCAAAATCGCCTAACAAATAGTTATAAAAATCTTAACACTAACGTTTTAAAGATCAAATTTGCGTATCTGTATTATTATTGTATTTGTTCATCAAGTAGCGCTGGTCTGATAAACTCATACAAATAAAAAAATCCTTATTGTTACAGGCGGAGGGTTCAAAATCGTTCGTTTTATGGTGGTTCAGATAACAGCTATTACCGACTGTACAAAGGCAACCCTTGCAGTAAGAGCGCTCTTGATAATTTGTTACCTGTTTTTGTTTAAAAAATGTGACTTATTCATTTCGTATGTACTTTCTAAGTTTAGTTTTGCCCTGCAGTGGGACACAGGCTGGTATTATAGGTTTCTTTAAAGAGGGTCCGACGGGAGAATTCAAGTTCCCGTAAGACTCTTACTAACTAAAACCTCAGTGCCTATTTTGTTTTTTTTTTTAGTATGCCTACATTGTCCCAAAGCTGGGCAAAGGCTGTGGCTTTTCTCACATCATACAATATAATAATATCGATTACACATAAAATGAGGCACAATTGCAGTAAGTTAACTTTAAAATATAGAAGAGCACAGCTTAACGGAGAATAGAGGTATACTCGTGCAAACTTTGCACCCAAGTCCTCATCATAACATATTAGAAGACGTTCACTCACCCCCGAGTCCTATGTACCAGTCGGAGTGCGCGCGCATCCACAGCTCGTTGAAGCCGGCGCTCAGCAGCGACAGCGTCAGCAGGATCAGGAACAGCATCAGGATGTGCGTGTTGGTCTGACGGTCTATGGACGAGCGCTTCAGCGGGGCTGCGGACAAATAACGCGAGTTTTAGTTTTATCACTGTGCCCACTACACTGAAAAGAGCCGAAGTGGAGTTCAGAGGGTGCTAAAAACTCTTGAACAAAAAAATTAAATGACTGCCAAAATAAAACATTAAAAACCGAAAAATTACTTTCTTTTCGGCAATCGGTGTCCAAAACGAAAAAATAATAGGTAGGTACTAAAGACACCGACTGCTGATTTAGGTAATAATTATCCATGGCGAAAACCAGTCTCCTGAAAATTAACACAAGTTTGTTTAACGATTAAGGTTGTTTTAAAATTTTCATGACGACGGCTGGAAACGGAATTAATAATGAATCAATTAATGGCATTGTCATTTATAACTCATAGGCGCTAACTCGAAAAAAATTACGAGCGACCATATCATAGCTGTTTTCCAATTTATGATAGTAAGTATATGCTAAATTAGATTTCACTGAATCTTGCATCTGACGGTGGAAAAAGTCTACTATTTGGTCTGTATTAAATTAGCTGTCCTGGTGTTTTGATGAACCATTACCGTTACCAGTTTACAAATATCAAATAAATATAATCTCGCCGCTAGAATTCTTGAAAATAAGTTTACAAATGTCTTTTAAATAAGATTTCACTGAGTCATGCCTTATGGTTAACTTAGTTTTATGCATTGAGTTTCGTGATACAAAATTCAACCTTCTCACAACATGAGTATAAATTAAAAACCGGCCAAGTACGAGTCAGACTCGCGCACGAAGGGTTCCGTACCATTGTTGCAAAGAACGGCAAAAAACACGTTTGTTGTATGGGAGCCCCCCTTAAATATTAATTTTATTCTGTTTAAAAAAACTAAATTTGTTGTTATAGCGGCAATAGAAATACATCATCTGTGAAAATTCGAACTGTCTAGCTATCACGGTTCATGAGATACAGCCTGGTGTCAGACAGACAGTCAGACGGACCGCGGAGTCTTAGTAATAGGGTCCCGTTTTTGCCCTTTGGGTACGGAACCCTAAAAACAGAGTCGAATTGAGAATCTCTTCCTTTTAGTAGTTCGCTACCAGCTTGTCAGTATATCTGTCAAATCTATTCAGGACGGGCACGACCTCCATCAATGTAGAACAGGAATAAGAGCAAGTAGTTTTATCTGGATAGGATGTCTACTAACGACTTGCTATGAAATGCAGTACAAAGCCCTGAATAAGTTACATCTATTTTTAAACTTTGTAGAGTGTTGTGGAAAGGGTGAGGAGTTTTACCGTGCAGTAGGACAGCATAGCTTCATAATAGTAAGAGGATACGTACTCTAAAAACAAAGGACGAATAAAGATAGAAGAAACGAACTTCTAGAAGCTAAAATAATAGAGGGAGGACTGCCCAGCCGTTGGACAATACCTTTAGTAGAGTTCTTCATGAGTTTGGTCTCGTGTCCGGTGTACACGACGACGCCGTAGATGTAGTTGGTGTTGCGCAGCATGGAGCCGCGCAGCAGCATCTGGTCCAGACCCAGCGGTATCACCCTTGAAGAATAGAAAAAAGGTTCTATATTATTGATAGGCTCGCATTTGACCACTATCTCACAACTGATGGTAAGGGATGATGTGGTCGATCATGGGCATGGTTTCGCTAGCTAATTTAATTTGACCCTGTATAAAGTAGTAGGATCGTAGCAGGTGGCGTTCTGTAGTTTCTGCCTACCCCCATGGGAAAAAGGCGTGTGTTTATGTATGTATGTATAAAGTAGTACTACTAGAAGAGCTCGTTCCTAAATAATAACAGCCGACGTTTCCATCTTCAAGGTTAAGCAACGCTTGCCAAGGTCGATCAGTGGATGGGTGCCCATCTTAACATACCAAGAATCCTCTGTGCCTCGGCAAGCACGTTATGCCGTTGGTCCCGGCTGTCATTTGAAGATCTGTGGTCGTTACGGTATTCAGAAGGTATAAAATCTGACACCAGTCTTAACAAGGGTACCGTGATACCCAGTTACTGGGTTGTGGAGGTCAGACAGACAGTCGCTCCATGTAAAATAGTGATACTCAGCTGAATCCGGTTAGACTGGATGCTGACTCCTACATAGTTGGAAAAAGGCGCCTCAGATTGATAAAAGAAGTACTACACTCACTTGTTACTGCTCTCCTTGAGCATTCCATTGAACTCGTACAGGTGCCTGTTGGGCTGCTCGCACTGCACCGTGGCGGTGAAGTCCGTCAGGGCTAGCGTGCTGTCCAGCCGTGCCGTCTCCGGGTTGGCTTGCCGAATCTTAAGGTTCGTCTCCCCGTCCAGGTTCGAGGTCTCGATGAAGGATATGCCTTGCGGTTCACTGTAACAAAGCGTGGTAGGTTGATTATGGAATGAAAAGTGCATTGTTAATAATGAGCCTTGTCTCATAAATTGATATTAAAGCATTTTAATACCCAAAGGAAAAGGTAACACACCAGGAAGGGTGGTAAGCCATGGGGGACATTTTGCCCAGCAGTGGGACAAACCATTATGAATGAAAAAATGATCCAAATGATCATGGCAGAAATTCACATTTTGCCAGTTATGTCATAAATCGCATTGCTTTTAATAGATAAACCCTGTCGGGACCCGGGGATTGAACGGCTCCAACGCTCAGCTGTACTTTCGATCACGAGACCAGCGAAACAGTCATAATAAGTTTGCGAGCAATTGACAATAAAATATTGATTTGTAATAGTACATTACTGACGCGGTCTATAATGACTACATTGCTGGTCGCGCTGATTATGGCCGACAGCGCAGCTCCAGGCCGACACAGCGCGGTCAGCGTGCAGCACGAGCATGGACGAGCTGAGATAAAGGCCGAGACCGTAGCTCGAGGCCTATTTACAGCGAGGACAGCAAGGGCTGCAATGATGGCCAAGCTGAAAGGCCTAGAGCGTAGCTAGGCTAGCTCGAGGCAATCATAGCGTGCCCAGCGAAGCAGTCATTGTGGGCCAAGGTTTGTATAGTGCTTTACTCAAAAATGCAAGTACCTAATCTAAATAAAACCAGCAAGTAATTTAAATAAAAAATATATTAATTATCTAGAATTTTAATTAAAATGGCAATTATGAAAAGTACAGTTACTAAAATTCAACACCGACTTTCCCGGTTTGATATTAGTAATAGTTTGCGATAATTCTAATGCGGTGTTTGACTGCTGTATTATTGAAAAGAAAAACATTTTTGGATAAAGATATAGATTTCTTACTGATTTTCCACTGCACAAATTTTTCATATGCAAGATTATATTTTTCCTTTGAGTTTTGCGGTATAAAATTTTCAACCAATAATTTAGCTTCATCTTTAATGTCTGGCGGTGTTAAACACATTGAATTGGAATAATTTTCGCTTTGAGAGCTCATTTTTAGCAAAAAAAAAGTCACTAAATAAAAACAAAATTTTCGCTGAACCGCGCTTTTGTTACTTCTTTGTTTTTTTTTGAGCAATGGTAGTTGGAACTATACAGCCTAATATGGAATTAAATCTTTTTGTACCTATCTCTATAGATACAAACAGCTGTGTTTTAAATAAAATCTTTTTGGATTTGATTTTTTAAAACGTTGAAACGTCAAAATAGCGGCCGGCAAAACATTGCCGGCCTGTTAGAGCGGCCAGCAAAACTTTGCCGGCCGCTCTTTGAAACAGAACGGCAAGGTCGACTTTGCTCAAACAAGGTTGTCAAAATAATGACCACATTGCATGCATTTTTGAGTAAAAGTGTTGTAGTGTTGTTTGGGCGCACGGTTGGTTAATAAACTTTTATGTAAAAACATAACGTATTATTTAGTATACAATGCTCCGCTATGTTAACCAGCTAGCCAATAATCGTCACGCAAATCTGCGCGGGCAATTATATTTAATTGGCGCATAAATGTTAAATGAGTTGTCAACCTTGTGTTAGGACATAAACAACAGTTAAAATAAGTAATAGTGTATTGAATGTTTCTTTCAAGCTTCGTCATTTAAATATTATTTGTATAATGTTTTTCTTTGGTAAATTATATGTAAGTCAACAGACTAATGACCAGACTCTAGACGTCATGTCATTCGATGTCAGCGATGGCGATAATGTAAGGGATTGATCACGTGATCTTTCCAATTGCTATCGCGACGCTTTTTAGGGTTCCGTGTCCAAAGGGTAAAAACGGGACCCTATTACCAAGACTCCACTGTCCGTCTGTCTGTCACCAGGATGTATTTATTTCACAGATTATGTATTTCGGTTGCCGCTATACAAAAAATACTAAAAACAAAATAAGATAAATATTTAAGTGGGGCTCCCATAATTTTTTTTGCCGTTTTTGCGATAATGGTACGGAACCCTTCGTGCGCGAGTCCGACTCGCACTTGGCTGGTTTTTTTTTTGATTAAATATTACTTGTCTAAAGCCTCAAAACCGTCTTCAGCGAGCAAGTAGGTACTGGTATAAAATACCTATGATAAAGTACGCCTCTATAGGTTTGTGTGCGTTGTAAATAAATATAGGGAAAACTTTTGTTCGTACTTCTTTAAACGTTGCTTTGAGCACATGTATTAGTCAACGCAGTACCGCATAATTGGATTATGCGGTATTGCATTAGTAGGTTTTAACAGTATTTTTACAATTTTCGATCATTGGTAGGCTTTGACGTAATTGTGCTTATGGGGAAAACTATTCACACAAAAGTCCTCAGAGGTCTTTGCGAAGGAGCCCGTACAGGGAAAATTATACTATACGTAATACTATACGTATACATGTTGCTAAACATCGCCATTTTATTGTATTCCAGTATAATTGGTATAAATGTCGATGTTATTATAAGCAACCTAAACATGTTTTAGTATTGTCTCTGTATATTGTATGGTAGCTCTTTCCCACGGTCACCCCCGTGGTCTATCCCGCTGGAACCGTTGATTTTACCGGAACCAAAATACACTCAGTGATTTCCAGAGCTTACCTTGTAAAAACAAACGATGTTTACAGGCGACGGTGATCGCTTAGAATGCGCTTAGAATGGCAATTAATTGCGTAATTATTGCCAATTGTAGTTCGATATGATGTTCTATGTCCCAGCATCGCCTAGCAATGTATACAATGATTGATATTAAGATTACCAAATTTCAGTAGCCCGTGAAGTGCATTTTTAGTATCTACATGTGTCCCATCATAGTACATAGAAATGCCTTGACATTTGCCTCAACATCTTACCTCGAGGACAGCAAGATAATGTCGGCTGGGAAGAACTGGTTGTTGACGACCTTGCAGAGGTCGCCCACCAGCAACTGCTGCCATGGCACGGTGAGCCAGCGCCCCTCGCGCAGCACGTCCACTTTGCGGACGTTCGTCTCGTCGTCTGCCCGGTGACGCTTCTGGATACAAAACATTAGGAAACTATTAATAAAAAAAATATAATACATTTCGCCAGTTATGGTTGAAGCTCCTATAAAGTATAATTTATTCATTTCAACTTTATCAAATAAATCTTTACAGGATTTCACCCAATGCGATAAACGCGCTTATCCTAAGTTACTTGCAAATATTGGCGGCTCAATAGACAGATCTCTAAATCCTTGAAAGAGACCTCCGCTGCTTTAATACCGAGCGTATTAAAGACGCGATTCAGCGAAATAAAGGCTCCAAGGTATTTTTCAAGGGATCTGGCTATTCGGCAGAGCCAGTTCACGAAACTGAAGACCGACGATGGCAGGATCGTATCCGCCAAACCGGAGCTTCTGAGGGAGATCGAGACAATCTATGGGCATTTGTACACATCAATCAGCAAACCCGTTGCGTATCTAGCAAAAGACCCAAGAGCTAGATTGACCCGACACTATTACGAAGACATCCCGGACGTCAGCCTGAACGAGATTAGGATGGCTCTAAAACAGCTTAAAAACAACAAGGCGCCGGGTAATGACGGAATCACGGCCGATCTCCTGAAGGCGTGTGGGAAACGGGTCTTTAAGGCTTTTCTGAAACTGTTTCATAGCTGTTCGACAATGCCCAGCTGAAGAACTATACACCATCCCATCTCACATCTTAGCCATGTCTATCTAGACACGCGGCAGCGTGTCAAGCCAAGTTTAAGCAAAAAAGGAAATGGCGACGCAGCAGCTGTGTGTAATATTATACGAACCATTTGGAGCCACGTTTCTCATCTTAAGAACTCAAAATCTATTTAACATAAACACATGAAATTTGGTTTATGTATTAAAATCCCTAAAATGAACTATACACAAAAATTTCATAAATATAGTATAAACGGTTATTTAGATATTAACGTCCACATATCTTCTTTTTTATCACTGACTGATCTATAGATCAAAACTCTTACCCAGTTCCAGATGACCTAGAAAGTTCAAATTTGGCATCCAGATAGGTAGTTGGGTGAATACAAAAGAATAAATCAAAAACTAGTAAATGTTCATCATTTTATTATAATTTTCAATTAATTGATTCTATTAGGAACAATTACCTAAAGTGTCTGTAATCACAGATACTATAATAATACTAGCTGTAATGTACCAGGCCCCTCAGAAAGTATTGCGAAAAAAAGTTTTTATATATGGGAGACTGGCCAGTTATAATGTTTTTCGAAAATATGATTATTTATAAGTAAAAATAAGTAAGTTCCAATTTCAAAATTTCCCTCCACATTTTTTGCGAGTTAATTCAAAGTATTGTGTCTCACTGAAATATGGATCTGCGCCGGGAACATTTTAGAGCTATGATTTTATACGATTTCAAGTGTCGCCTGAAACCGTATGAATCGTACGATAGACTTCAAATGGCATTCATGGATGAAGGCCCTTCCAAGGCAACCGTGTATCGTTGGTATAACGAATTCAAGCGCGGTCGACCAACTTTGGGGGATGACGAAAGAAGCGGTCGCCCTTTGACGGCTGTTACCGAAGAAAACGTGCTAGCAGTGAAAAATTTAATCCAAGACAATAGGCGAATTACATATCAGGAGATTCAACACATATTGAAGATTGGATCGGGAAGCGTTCACGAGATTCTACACAGCCATCTTCGCGTGAGGAGGATAGTATCACGCTGGGTGCCGCACAACCTCACCGATGCTCAGAAGCAGGCCCGGGTGGAATGGTGCCGTGATATGCTTAACAAATTTGAAGCAGGCTCGTCTCGGCGTGTTTACGACATCGTTACAGGTGATGAGTCCTGGATTTATCAATACGACCCAGAAACCAAGCGCCATTCGACTGTTTGGGTGTTTCAAAATGAGCCAACGCCTACCAAAGTGAAGCGATCTAGAAGCGGGGGTAAGATTTTGATCGCTAGCTTTTTTAATTTGACTGGCCACTTGGTATCAATTCCCTTACGGGATCAAAGAAGCATTAATGCCGAATGGTATACTACCAAATGTTTGCCAGAAGTTTTCTCTGTTATAAGCAACAAGCGACCAAACACAGGGCTCCGCGGGCTACTGCTCCACCACGACAATGCACCTGCGCACACCGCACTCAAAACGAGGGACTTCCTGGACAGCACGCCAGTCAAACTCCTGGGTCACCCTCCTTACAGCCCTGATCTAGCACCGTGTGACTTCTTTTTATTCCCAAAAATTAAAAATCAGCTCAAAGGGATACAATTTTCGTCGCCGGAAGATGCGCTGGCTGCGTTCGAGCAGGCTGTAAACGAGGTGTCTGCGGCGGACTGGAAAAAGTGTTTTGAAAACTGGTTTAGGCGCATGAATCTTTGTATAGAGGCTGGTGGAAAGTACTTTGAAAAGATTTAATAAAAATATATGTACGTATAGAACAATTTTTTTTAGTTTCGCAAAACTTTCTGAGTGTCCCACGTAAGTTGTTGACAGCCGGTCTTTATGTGGATTTTAAGGTCTTCACGTGAATATATAATGAGTGGAATACCACCCTTAATTCTAGAACGAGTCAAGACCAAGTTTCAGCTCTCTTCTCGACATAGGCTCCTCTTTAAATAAATATCAGGATACAGAACTTGGCACCCATTCAGATCTAAATTATTTTGTAGGCGTAGCCAACAACCGCGCATATTCTTAGTATTGAACTTGGCTCCCTTTTTCACATTTATGTTTTTGATGAATTGTTTTCAAGAATCATCACGAATCGTCTCGCGCGCATGTTTGTCCCGAACAAGCCGGATTCCGAAAAGACTTTAGCACCGTAGACCACATACCACATACATACGCTGCGGCAGCTTATACAGAAGACCGAAGAGTATAAACTTCCTCTCTTCTTAGCGTTTGTGGACTGCGATAAAGCCTTCGATTCGATGGTGACAGATCGACCACCGGTAAATTGAGGTGTTAAAGTTTTTGTACAAAAACGACACCATGTCAGTCCGTCTTCAGAATCAGACCTCGAAAACTTTCCTTCTCCAGCGCGGTGTGAGACAGGGAGATGTCATTTCTCCGAAACTGTTTACTGCTGCGCTGGTGATGTCTTCAAGGTTCTGGACTGGAGGTGGCTATTCAACGGTGGCACTATTCCAAAATTTTGTACTTAGGAGAGTTGATTAAACAAGAACATACAATATTTATGTTCAATTCCAGAAAATGTTAATTTTACACACAATTTTTTTAAATTGTGTGTACATGTCGCGACATCTAGTGAGATTTATTTGAACCAAATTTTCGTTCTTAGCAATGAGACCCCGTGCTAACATTAACAACGACCTCGACTACTATCATTAGAGATCCGCCCACATAAAGAATGTTTGTTTTAAAACCTTCGTGCACTAATACTGAAGCATTACAACGAGCATTTTTGACGCCATGTTTAGGCAAACAGTTCGTTTAGGAATTCAGAACAACATGGCAGCATAGGTAAACACGATGACACGTACTTACGCAGACTAGACATATATAAGCGAGCAAATTCCCCTTTACCATAAATTGTATTTATTATTAGATGTTGGGCTTTACCCTTCGGCTTTACCTATTATAATCTTTTTTAGCTAAAATTATAACACACCAGCAGGCTAAACTACAGTATTTTCTATCAACCACTACCAATATTTCGACACATACTTGGCCGGTTTTATAATCGCTATCGCGATGCTTTCGTTGATAGAATGGCACTTATCTAAAAATTAGGAGCCTCTTGCTCTATTCAATCCGTGACGACATAAATTGAAAACCAGCTCAGCAATACTCACAAAGTCCTCGACGATCTCCTTGATGGCGCTGACGGAGAGGATGAGGATGAGCGGCGTGAGCGTGGTCCAGCGGCCTGTAGGGGACACGTCGGGGATCTGCTGCAGCAGCGCGATCAGCAGGAAGAAGCAGTTGGAGTAGCGCCGGAACTGCTCGAACAGGAACAGCGGAATGAACGATGGTACGCTGTGGAAGAGAGCGGGATATTAATATCACTGACTTTTTATATTCTTCAAAACACACTCACGAATATGGAGACATTTATGAAATGGCTCAGCGATATTCCTTGAATTACATACGTTTACAATTAACGTAGTTTACGCAGTAAACTAGAGACAGTTAGAAGAGAAGAGAAACTAGCAATGCTAAGATCTCTACTGAGTTGTTTTCTTCGTCGATATAGGTCTACCGCTACTGGTCGCGCGGGTGGGTGTGTTTGTTAATCGCCCGCGAACAGATTACACCTTTCCGCATGAGATACGAAAAAAAAACCCTAAATATCAAAAAAACCCGACTGCTTAAACTGGAACACATTAACAACACATTTTTGTTTTCAGTAGGTTAGGGGTAGTTATGGTAGGTAGGTAGCCAGTTGAAGGGAGCGAAGCCGCGGTTGTCAGCTAGTAATCATATATTTATTTTGTATTTTTCATTCATTGATGCAATTATTTATAGAAATAAATTAATTTCGATATATGATATCTTCGAAACCATGCATTTTTGGACCACATTTACTTATGGGATATCAATAAAAAACACCTAGTATACAGGGTGTCCCAGAAATCGACTTCAAGCCGTAAATGGGTGATAGACCAAGTTATAACAGTTCTCAGAAAAATACGAAAAAAAATCTATCTCATGTTTTAAAAAAATTATGTTCACTTTAAAAATTTACTAAAAAAATCAATCCCTGTAATGGTTCTTTAACTCCAATTGCTACAAATCCCATAATTTATCAATTTTTTTTATTATTATGTAATCTTGAATAATGCTTGTGTAGATTTTTGCCTAAAATTTAAAGCCAACTCCTACTTAGAAGAAAATTAAACTTTTTCAAAACCAAATTATTCAAATTTACTGTTTCGCCCAACTTTAACTGACTGTACTGAAAAAAAAATGTACTACGCTAGTTTGGCAAGTAACATGAAAAATTGGCGCATTTAATAAGGATTCAAAAATGGTGTAACACTTGCTAGATTACGTTTTCAATAATTGGTCAAATTTTTTTTTGTAAATAGTATCGGTTTTTACCCAAAATGTCCATACTTCCTTAAAATGACTTTAGCTTACCTAAAGCTTTGCTAAACTCCGTTTCTAGTTCGATAGAGACGGAGAGAGTCATTTTACGAAGTGTGAGCGAGATAAGAAATCGAAATTTTACGTAATTTAAGAGCAAAGTTATGATAGTGACTCAACCTTTTTACTTTAAGTCAGGACCAGATTTCTCATCTTAGAAAAAAAAAACAAATTATCAGTTTTTTTATTTTTTTTATTACAATAAATGTTCAAACTGCCTTCCTTCGACGGCAATGCAAGCACGACATCTTCTTAAAAAAGATCTGGTTATTTTCCGGGCAAATCTTCCCCTGTTTACAAAGACAACGGCTTCCGTTATTCTTTCCCGCAGCTCGGCTAAATTCTCTATTGTTTTTGAGTACACTTTCTCTTTTACCGCTCCCCAGTAAAAAAAATCTAGGGGATTTAAATCAGGCGAACGGGGTGGCCACAAGATTGTCCCACCGCGCCCTATCCACCTGAGCGGGTATTCTTCATCAAGATGTTCTCTTACTAAACGGGCATAATGCGCTGGGCAGCCATCTTGCTGGAACCACATTTACCTGTAAACGTTCAGTGGCACGTCTTCTAATAAATCTGGTAAAGTATTTTGAAGAAAATCCAAATAAACTGCGCCATTCAAAATCTCTGGCAGCTCAAAAGGTCCAATTATTCTGCCATTTAGTATCCCGGTCCACATGTTTACTTTAAATCGATACTGTGACTTATCTTGCCTCATCAAATTTGGATTTTCTACATGCCATGGTAAGCTAAAGTCATTTTAAGGAAGTATGGACATTTTGTGTAAAAACTGAGACTATTTACAAAAAAAATTTTGACCAATTATTGAAAACGTAATCTAGCAAGTGTTACACCATTTTTGAATCCTTATTAAATGCGCCAATTTTTCATGTTACTTGCCAAACTAGCGTAGTACATTTTTTTTTCAGTACAGTCAGTTAAAGTTGGGCGAAATAGTAAATTTGAATAATTTGGTTTTGAAAAAGTTTAATTTTCTTCCAAGTAGGAGGAGTTGGCTTTGAATTTTAGGCAAAAATCTACACAAGCATTATTCAAGATTACATAATAATAAAAAAATTAGATAAATTATGGGATTTGTAGCAATTGGAGTTAAAGAACCATTACAGGGATTGTTTTTTTTTAGTAAATTATTAAAGTGACCATAAATTTTTAAAAACATGATAGATTTTTTTTCGTATTTTTCTGAGAACTGTTATAACTTGGTCTATCACCCATTTACGGCTTGACGTCGATTTCTGGGACACCCTGTATATTAAAAAATAATTTGAAAGTCAAGCTGCAAAAGTGACAGTGTCGTGTAATTTCCCTATGAGAACTTTCATCACGTTCAACATTAATGGTAATGAGGAAATAACACTAAAATGAAACTGTTCGACTGTTGCATAATTTGTCGAGCTCCACAACAGTGTCCCATAGGAGTGCAGTTTAGTTTGATTGTCTAACTAAACGAACAATGGTTATTAGGAAAATATCGTTATTGAATATCGTTATTGCATGTCAATATGATTGTTCAGCATTTACAGCTGTGCCGATGCGATAACAGTCATACGTAACACGTTTAAATTGGTTTCCTCTTACAAGAAGTAAGGCTTTGTTAATTATTTGGAAAAAAACACTTGCAACTTAATGACAATTCGACACGATTTGACCAAACTGACGTGTATTATTGATCGACGAAACTGACAAACAAAATTACCAAACACTCCAAGCTTTTATATGTTTTTACCGGTTTCTGAATTGAGACTTCGAAGTTAGGAACTTATCAAACTCTACTCTAACAAGGGAACTTGTTAGGGTCGGTTTCTGATTTGAAAATTTAAACCATACTTTAATGGCACAGTTTGACAGGTTTTCAGACTAAAGAAGAGTATCAAATACTCAACTTCAAATTCATAAATCAGAAATCGGGGTTAAAACTCTTAAAGAGTAAGACAAGTTCTTAACTTGAAATTCAGGTAAATTTCTACCAAGTAAGTAGCCCAGTCATAAGTAGTACCTTAGAGCTACATCAAAGGCAAGCATTTACATAATAGGAATATTTCCTGGGTAGAAAAATTATAAATCTATTTAGTCCGTCAGTGAGATTATCAAATAATATTAAACCCGTATTTTATGCTTAATCAAATAAATAAAAATTGTCAAAAATAAATCGCATCAAAGTTCAGGGGTGGGGGCTTGTGACGTCACTTTGTCAGTATAAAGTATAGCACACCGTGACTTCACACGATATTTCAACGCACTTATCGTCTTAATTTTTTGTTCACGTGGCATAAGTAAAAATAAATAAGTTTTAGGTAATATATTTGACGGACTTAATAGTTTGTTTTGTTCATTTTTTTTATATATCCTATAAGCTCGTGCTTGACCACTATCTCACCTAATTTACTCTATTGAAAGTGTCTAAGGGTACAGCTGTACATTAATAAGTAGTTAACATAGGGGTTCCAAGTTGACAGTCATGCCTAAGTAATGATAGGCTGGCTTGATCGTATCGAAGTAATTCATAGTGAAAACATCGATAAATTATAGGAGGGGCATGAATGGAACCTCTACCAATCTATCATCCGTCAAGAAATAATGTTTGTTTTGAATGGACGGTAAAATAAAAGGTTTCATTTACATACATTATATTTGTGGATGTTTGTCATAGTTTATTTTAAAATGTTTGTTTACTGGGTATTCTTGTAGAATTACGTTAAATGCCAATATTTACAATGTCATATCGCGTCCTAGAATGTCATCCGTTATCTCATTACAATATGTAAACCCCGCTGTATCAGTTTCAACGTTTCATAACTTGCATCGGAAAATACACAGGAAGTATTTTAAATAAATATGAACGTTTCCGTGACTGAATCAATGTACAAAAGGAAAGGGATGAAATGACGTGTGATTAAAAGTAATGAATATTAATCTTTATGGATATAGAAGGCTATAGAGAAGATGGATGGATTGTGTGAGGAATGACATCAAAGAAAAGGGAGTCAATGATAGCGTGCCGTTGCCGGACGAGCGACGGTGCACACAAGAGAACGGAAGAAGAAATCGTGAAGTGTCGACCCCAAGTAACATGCGCCAAGGTAAGAAGACGATGAACGAATTAATGCAACAATATAAGCAGTACGTCAGCTGACACACTATATTTATTTGGTACATTAATTGCACCTTACAAGGTGTTGGTTGGAATGCCAACAGTGTGGGTCTTAGTCTCAGTAGCTTTTAATTACTAGCTGCAACTAGACTAGTCCATTTATAAATGCAGATTATCATGCCCATTTTTATTTTCCTCGCTTGCGTTAGTTATATCTTATAACCATGCTCTATTGTACATCTATCCACGCACTTGTTATCCTTTGATGTTACCATATAAATACAAAATCAATACAAGGTTTATTTAAGGAACAGTACAAAAGACGCAAATACTAAGTAACCTATTTAAAGAACTGAGTAGAAAAGGCGAACAATATAAAAGTACGGCGTAGAAAACTATGTGAAGACGAAATGTGTTTGGGACTATAAAAAAAAGTTGGATAAAACTCAATCTTCTTAATTCCCGTGTACACGATTTAAAACACGTGGAAGTGTGCGAAATTGATTGGATAATGTGCATATAGCGAGTGTAAGCCGGGTGTACACGCTTGTTGTCGTGCTACTATCATCACGCCACACTCCGACACAGGTGCTCAACTTGTGTGACGTGTCACAGTTACGGACAAGGACATACCGACACGTACTTACCCTTATCAAACAATGTATTCTATCAGGGCTTTATGTCCAAGGAACTTCATAAACTAGATTAGACAACTTGTCGAACAAAACCCTTATCGATTATGCGAAAACTTCCAAGATTTTCTTGAAGAAAAACTCTGTGTAATATCTGGAGCGGTACGGAAAGTTCGCGAGGACGCTCGGTAGTGCCAATAAGGGAACATTGTAATTAGCAGCCAGGCATTCATTGCCACGCGCTACTGTCATACTGACTCACTTCCATTTAAGAAGTTTCAAAGTAGTGAAGTGTGAGCCGTGGTTCACACTACATTGTACTGCACGTTTTTTGCAGTATAATGCTGGGATCACACGTCACACGGCATTACTCTGCACGTTTGTTACAGCGGGATGTTGCCGTTTGATGAATTTAAATGCTGGGTGCATTCTGCTGCAATGCCGTGTTAACCCAGTCTTAGATTCGAAAATGTTAATCATTTAAGCCGTAGGTTATTCTACAGACTATGTCATGTTCAACATCATCTAAAACCCGACTTCATCCTGATAAGAATAGGTCTTTCTTTTCTTGTGACATTTCCCACGTTCCTGTGCTAACTACATAATAATACTGGCACTTAATAAAATAGGCGACCACCGGTTGGCGACCGGTTATAGCCGCCTATTTACAACTGTAACTTCAGAGAGATCGCAGCAGCATTGTCATCCCTGTGACAAAGCTAAAATGCTTCAATTATGTCCCCATTCAAAAATAAAATACGAGCATAATATCCTTTAGTGAGTTTCCTGGGAACTGCCCTAAAAACTATAGTTGAAAGTACCAAATAGTAATGTAGTGTAGAATAGTTCCCATGGAGACAGTAGCGATATATTAACGCGTATGACATCAGAGTACGGTGGATGGGCAGGCGGCCAAGCTTCGCGGCGCGTAAACAATGCGCCGTGTACACAATGTGCTGCTGTTTAGGTATGCTCATTGTCAGCACACAAATTTTACGAGGCTCGGAATGGCCTACCAATGGAGAAACGAGGCCCCAAATACAGCACACACATATACTAGATGCGTGTACTCGGAAAATATTAATTTTCTTTCACGGAAATGAAACGGATGTTACAAAAATGAAAAAAAAAATGAAGCCACATCTGATTCGTTCGTTCCCGATTTCATCAAGTGAAAGTCTTGTTTGTTTATTTGTTCATCAAGTGCCTCGATTGATTGAAGATAAAACGGAATAGCACAGGAAATGTGCACTACCAAGCAAACATCTAATGCTATTTGTTTTTTATAGTTGTTGAATAAATATTTGTGTAAAAACCTAATCGTGACTCAGTTGTATTTACTGAAAATTCACTTCGCATGTGAAGTCTAAATTTGGATGAGTTGGCAATAAATATACCGTGGTATCCAGTTTCAGATCCGACCCTGGTCCGGTTATAATGATAATAGTCGATGATAACCTACGAGGTGATCAAAAGGTCCTTTGAACCGGATAGCTAGAATTATCCCGATAATTGAAAGTGCTTTGCAAGCCGTGTATCCTGCTACTGATGCCGAGCAGCGGAATATCTGCAAGTTTATCAACAATGATCCTGTTTCCACCAAGCTTAGATCATTCATTCAACCCGCAGTTCCCGTATCATCGATCTTACTACACACACCAAATTAGAATGCAGATATTGTGACCGCGATCCACATTATAATAGAACTAGGCGGAAGAGAATGCAATCCGAGTTCGATATCATGTTGTGCTCCAGTGTGGCGCCATATAACAAGTGCAGTCAACCTAGGAGATATGTATAGATGCAGCTTCACTACTCGTCACCCATGTTCTGTGTGCGCTTACTACCTAAGTCTTTGACATCGCTGTTCAAAGCTACACTTAAGGATTTGCCCGAGGGGAAGCTCGCGGTCATTTCCGCCGGATCTCGCTGCCTTTTAGGTCATGTTTTATGTCTGTACAGTATGTGACTGTCACAAATAGTCCTGTATTACATAGACTAGCGAGACCCAGCGTCCGTTAGTGATTCCCTCGGCTAATATTTTGAACGCATTGGCGAGGTAGCAGAAGAAGATCAAGAAGAAGATCTACCTGTATTTAGCAGTAGATATTCGATTGTTTAGGAACTTGATTGGCTGCGGTCTGTTGATGAAGATGATCCTGTTCTGTTCGAGCGGCGCCCCATCCGTCAGGCCCGATGTCGTCGCCTCATCTTCATCTGTAAACAAAGAAAAAAAAAACATTTCAATACTCCGGCAAATCTTGGCACAGACCATAAGGCAATTAGTGTTAAGTAAATATGAAATCTACTAAGAATTTCTTGAATTGCTTTTATAAAATGTAGTTTGTTCAAGTTAACATTTGGTCACTGTAGTCGGTTTTATCGGAAGTTTTAAACTTGAAAATGGCTAGAACGACTTCAATTTAAGGAATGCGAAGAAAAGGTAGAAAAATATCTGAAAACTTCAAAATTACACAACATCGAATGTTTACAACTTAATAATCTATTATTATTATTTACGCTAAGAAGAAGAACTTTATAATCCAGCATAATTTTACATGGTCATCGAAAACACCCAAGACCATTCACCTCTAGTCTGAACAACATCCCTTTTGAGCAAAATAGGTATTCTAAAGTACACAAACTTCCCTAATTAACATGGAATACTTTAGGAACTTGATATAAGTTTTAATAACACAAAAGAAAGTTATTTCGGGAGCACAGAACGTCGCGCGAAATTTGTGTAACTTTGAAGAACATTATTAAGTTTAGCGGAGATTTAGCAAAGTTAACGGTTTGAGGTTTATTTGAGGCAAGCTTAACTTTCCATGTATGAATAATAGATCTAGGTAATTTGTTTACTTCCAAAACCTGATCACCTAAAGACTGGCTTTTACTTTGATCAGAGGATAAGCATTGCCATTAGTATGGCAAAGCAGTCAGTAACCAAAACCAAAAGCAGACAGTACTGCATTGCTATAACTATATAGCAATGCAGTACTGTCTGCTTTTGGTTTCATTTACCAGTGGACAGCGATGAGGACTAATGAGGAGAAGTTTTCCGACACAATTTGTTTTGTTAAAAAAAAAATAGGTATATTTATTTTTAGACTTAGTTAAATAGTTCTTTTTGTTTAAGTGTAATTGTACTTAGTTACAGTTAATTAAGTATTTTGTACACTGTGTATATTTTTATCCATGTACCTAAATAAATTCCCTTTTAATAAATGTTTGCTAAGAGCTTTAAATACATCTGAATCATTGTAAAAGGCATTGTCAACAATGGCACCTTATCCAGCAAATGATGAAGTCATGGACAACGAAAAACAGTAAAAAAGCAATAAGTGTAATGTCTGAAATTATCCCCAGAGGACGAGGCTGACCGTATAACGAGGTAAAGGTCGCCGCATGGTCACTGCTCGCTTAATTTAAATGTGATTGTCATTTTGCTAGAATTAGTCGAGCAGGTAGGTAAACCTTATTCAAAACATTGAAGTCATCGCTGATGTCAATCCCTTCCAAGTACCTAATAATAAAATTGTATTATGAACAGATTCAATGTGCTTCGAGCGAGTGATCTCATGAAATCATGGACGTCTAAAATCGTCCATATCACAAAAATGCCGTTGCCGAACGTAATCAGGTCAGAGTAAAAAGAGAAAACATGAAGCGTTTAGCTTTTTGCATTGAATACTTTCTAATGAAAAACTGTGTAGTTTTATACAGCTGTTGGACTGTAGAAATATGGCAGACTCGACTTCAAGGTGAATTTATTAAGTCTCTTCAGACAGTGCATCGCGTCTAGGCGGAACGGCGAGGTGCAGCCAGTTTTTTCACGCCAGAATGATAATTGGTACATAAACCACACAAATTGACCTTTGGACATCCTAAGAAACAAAGCCTTACTCATTTGTGTGCCAATCAAAATGTAATTTAAAAAACATGAACGAAGTGCCTGATTGTGTTAAACCTGGCAACGTTTTTGATTAATTTGCAGGAGCTTCTGTTTGACTTACACAGCCAACATTGTAATAACGAAATGAATGAATTGTTACAGTTAATAACGAGCATTATTGTCTCATTGGGCACGAGCCTGGCGGAGAACGGCATTAAAATTAAAATGTTTAATTAACGCTGGCTGTTTGCTTGAGATAAACGTGACCATACTGATAGGTACTCGCTGTTATCATAAAAAATAAAACAAATACAGACAAAACCGTATCAGAATTGTTAAAAAATGTTTGCAGGTGAAACTAGCTGATTACCTATGCAAATGTTTAATTTGAGCCAAAAGTGAAGTGAATTGAAGAGTGATTCCATTGATTCCGACTTCACTTTTAGTATGTAAGGGGTAATCTTCATCTGAGTCACTTCATCATCAGCCTATTAATGTTCCCACTGCTGGGACACAGGCCTCCTCTCTGTGAGAGGGAATGGGCCGTAATCCACCACGTGGGCCCAGTGCGGGTTGGTGGATGCCAGATGTCTTCGAATTTTTGGTTCTAGGACATGCCGGTTTCCTCACGATGTTTTTCTTCATCGTTTTGAGAGAAGTGGTGAAGAAATAATTTACACAAAGTAAAGCGCCTGCCTGGGCTCGAACACACGACCTACAACTTGTAAGTCGCGGCCGATACCACTAGGCCACCACTGCTCGACTGACAATCTGACTCACTTGGTAGAAAGGAAAGCGGACTGTCTACTTTCGACAGTTTACCGAACGAGCTTGACATTATCCTCAAACGATAACACTATGTTATCTCATCAGTGGCCTTAGTGTGAAATTTTATACGTAAACTAAACGTTTAATAAATTTGCACTAAGCCCACTGATCATCATCTTCCTGCCCTTATCCCATGTTACTTGGGGTCGGCGCAACACGTAAGCCCACTGATCAACAATTCATATTCTCCATGTTTGGCTGTAGTGATGGAATACGGATGTCGCTTAATCAGAGAGAGAGAGGGCTTGTAGTAGATGCCAGTAGAGTGGGTGACGCATCTCACGTCGGGAAACACGCAGCGCTACATACATTAAATCGCTAAGGGTCACTGTTTTCCTCGTTGATATGATACAATAAATAACTAGGTATGACTCTCGTTTATCATTTGGTAAGTACACCAAGAACACATTAAGAAACTAGGTTAGTGCTGTTCTTCTAAAGACTAAACGATTAGTTTAGTGTCCTTAAGGCCTATTCTGTTACGTAAATATAGATGAGGTCAATTTTATGTGTAATTGACCGTCCTGATGGCTCGACGCGATTCGACTTATAACACAACGATAAGCAACTTTTATTAAGCGAAATTGCAAGTACGTTCATATGGACGCAATGCGATGCAATTCGACCGCTTCGCACTAGTAATATTCTTAGAAAATATACACTCGATATCGCCTACCGATCAAGTCGAGCCCAGGAAGGTCAATAAGTTTGTATGGCGACTCCATGGCTCTCTAGTATTGACCCTAATTGTTTGTTATTGTTTAGTTTTGTATATAACTTGCTTCAGTAATATTATTATTCATGAGGCGATTGTTATCACTCCTTGGTAGAACGCGTTTACGCGGTAAGGTCAGGGACACACGCTTCAAAAACAGGGTGTTTCAAGGCCGAAAGCTACGTACACTACTATTAAAGTACTAGAATACTATGGCCGAATTATAACAGCTTATCATAACATACTGCAGTGGATGCATGGCAGTCTAGCAGTAACAAGGCTGATTATATTTTTAATTTTATTGTGTCTTGATTTACTGATAAGTTACCTACTTTTATCTTTCATGATATGGAGGTAAAACAAAGGAATACTAGGTATTGTAAAGTTACATAATGATACATACTGCTACTCATACTAACCAACAATAAAAATAACCCACCATGCACAATCCTTTTTACGTTTTTACTGATACCAAGTGGTTCCATTGCGCAATGTTGTATAGGTATATCTTACTGAAGGGTATTTAACAAGTAATTTCTGATAAGAATAATGCTTCTGACAATTATGATAACAAGCAATATTCAATCTGTAATGATAAAATCACTTAATCAAAACAATAATAAAAATGTAATCATATTGTTTATGATAGTCAAAATTAAGAGTATTAATAAATATTTATTTCGAATTATAAATGTTTCAATGACCAGGGGTTTTTTTAATTAAAAGAATGAGTTCAAGAAAAAGTCTGAGTAGAGTCTAGTAGGCAGACAAATAGCTTGAAGTTTCTTTGAAGCAATTAATGACAATATGACGATGTTGCCACAGTACCAAGGAATTTAAAATCACTGCAATTTGACTGTACTGTAAGTATCTAGGTTAAGCCCTACACACAGAAAAAGATAATTTCTATAGCATGGGTATGGCAGTACTAATATCTATTATGTGGTATGGGAACAAATTAAATAAACTATTGAATGTTGATTGATGTATCTACTTATCAAGTATCTATTACATAACGCTTTTGAGGGTGGGAGGTGGGGTTTGATCCCAGGTTTTGTGTAAATTATTTCATCACCACTGCTCTCAAAACGGTGAAAGAAGACATTGTCAGAAAAATTGCACGTCTTAGAACCAAAAACTTCTAAAACATGTGACATCCACCAACCCGCACTGAGCGGTTGTGGTGGGTTACATCCCATTCCCTCTCGCAGAGAGGAGCCCTGCACGCACCACAGACCAAATGGGAACCTAAGTACAGAAAAGAGGGTCCATCTATCCCATATAAAGCTTTATGCCACGGCTTTGGCCCATCCCAGAGGAACCAGGTATTATTCTGTGCTAAAAAGTAGCCATTATATGACATTAAAGAATTTTTCTAATTGGATTAGGAGGTACTTCCAGAATCCAGGAAACCTTTTAAAAAATATAAAAAAGCAGTGTACAAACCTAAAAGTTTAATTAACGAGTTGCATCTAAACAAAAATATAGGTAAACCAGCACATAAAACAGCAAAAAGAGGAATAATATAATAAAAGGCAAAGCAGAAAGAGGAATAATATAATAAAAGGCAAATGAACTTATTTTCCTTGGTGAGTTAGTGTGATGGTATCATAATAAAACCATTGCATATTTTTATGTGGTCTGTTAAAATGTAAGCTATATTAAATGGTCATGACAGAGCAGTTTTATAATGTATTGAAAAGGGAGAGGGAGCCGAGGAAGACTTTTGCAGACCAATGGCACATAACAGGCTAGTTCAACTGGATATTAAATGTTCGTGACAGAGCACAGTTTTTATAATGTATTGAAAACAGAGAGGGAGCCTAGGAAGACTTTTGCAGACCAATGGCACATAACAGGCTAGTTCAACTGGATATTAAATGTTCATGACAGAGCACAGTTTTTATAATGTATTGAAAAGGGGGAGGGAGTCGAGGGAGAGTTTTGCAGACCAATGGCACATAACAGGCTAGTTCAACTGGATATTAAATGTTCGTGACAGAGCACAGTTTTTATAATGTATTGAAAACGGAGAGGGAGCCTACGAAGACTTTTGCAGACCAATGGCACATAACAGGCTAGTTCAACTGGATATTAAATGTTCATGACAGAGCACAGTTTTTATAATGTATTGAAAAGGGGGAGGGAGTCGAGGGAGAGTTTTGCAGACCAATGACACATAACGGACTAGTTCAACTGGATATTAAATGTTCATGACAGAGCACTGGTTTTATAATGTATTGATAGGGAGAGGGAGCCGAGGGAGACTTTTGCAGACCAATGGCACATATCGGGATAGTTCAACTGGATATCAAATTATTCCAAACCACAAAAAATTGTTTTTTACTGGCATTCCATTCTGTTTTGTTTAAATATTATCAACTATCTTATCCCATCATTATTTATATGGATGGGAATAGGCTTGGCAATGTACTTCCTCTGTTGTATCCCGTATGTATACATAGTCATTCCTATACTTATGAATTCCACTAGACCTGTATTTAAGATAGTTTTCCTCAAGTTTAAAAAAAATAAATGAATGGTGGCTAGAATTATCTTGTACAGGGGGGTGACCACAAGCTCTTAGAGTAAGGTTATTTTGAGATCGAGTAAGGGACAGATGTATCTGACTTGTATACATCTGTCACTTACTCGATCTCAAAATAACCTTACTCTAAGAGCTTGTGGTTACCCCGCAGATAAACCAATCATCATCATCATCATCATATCAACCGAAAGACGTCCACTCCTGGACATAGCCCTCCCCTAAGCGTCGCCACTTTTACTGATCCCGTGCGTCTCGCAACCAGTGGATCCCCGCAACCTTCACCAGGTCATCGGTCCACCAATAAAGAAATATTTTTAAATATTACTCCTAGAAAGTTATACCTAACAGACAGAGTTCTTTGCACAATTATTATTCTATTTAGTAACATAGGTAAGTAGCTAGGTAACTTCGACTAAAACAAAGGTGTAACATTATTTTCCAAGATAAGCAAGCAGGTGTTTGTTTATACAGTCATAAAATTTGGCAGCACCATACAGAGGAGGTGTAATAAACAATAAACATTGAGTTCTTATTAGATGTGTTACAAAGATGACATCATTACTTGACACATTAGCAACTTGAAAGAAAAATCAATGTTTTTATAGATCAGTTATTGCAAGTAGCTAAATATAGCATCTCAGGAGGCCGCCTGACCTGTAAACTGACCTCAAAACTTTACGAAACTAATGGTAATTGACGTGTGAAGGTGTAAACTTGATTGAAAGTTACATTGTGACAAGTGATAAAAGGTAATTTAGAAGAACATTTACTCAGCTAGCTTCGGGTGGGGTAGTTCGATATGTTTCCTAGTACTTACGCTGGTTCATTTTGAGCACCATGGCTCGGTAGAACCTGTGGAAGGGCGCCATCACGTTCCGCTCGTTGAAAAAACGCGCAATTCTCTCCCCGAGATCCATCTCTGAGATTCTACAAACAACTTGCTATGTGAAACACCTGATCAACACTATTTAAACACTAATAAAATGCTAAATTTGACACTCATTATCACCGCGTAGAATCGCGAAGAAAATAAAACTTAGAACTGAAATAAAAACAACTTCGTTCAACGATATTTAAATAATCGTCATATTCGTTTGTTACACAAGTTTTATCCGTATTTCGTTGAGTAAACTTTAAACATTAACATCACTTCATTCACAGATTCTTTTAAAATATTAAAAGTGTTTGAAATACATGTTGACATCATAAACAGCCGCTATGTGAGTCGTTTCACTCGTTTCGTACGACGGACGATCGATCTGTCCGTGTTTTTCACCGCCCACGAATAGTGATGGGCGTAAACAGTCGATGATGTTTAAAAGGTAAATAGTTTGCCATTTTTTTTTAATCTTAGTTGTTTTAAAATAGCTATAGCCACGTACTGCGGAGTAAGTTCGTAAAACACATACTAACTCATTAGATCGCAATCTCTTTTATTTTGTCAATTTACCAGTATTCATCAGTGTTTTTCGTAGTCAAGCCGATGTTTTTTTTTAACATTTGAGTTATTGGATTAGGAGTTTCATTCGGTTGAGATTGAAATTGCAGTGTATTGCGCAATAGGTTGTTTGTGATACTTTTAAACAAACGCTTGGTGCGCCCTTGGTAGTGAACCAGCAAGGGTGTGCCATTTTGCGGAATGGCTTACAATATTTTAACCGCGTTTTTGAAGTCAGTATGTTTGTTAAATAAATAACACCTCGGTGGATAAACAGACTTGTTTGGAACTTGATTGGAGATTAGGAGTTAGATACTTTTATTCATTAATTTATATGGTATACCTACTTTATTGTACACCTAGATAAAACAATACGAAGAGAAACCGTAAAATTAAAACAAACATATAACAGCTAACAGCCGATCTTATTGCGTTCTAGGATCTCTTTCACAAAGCCTAGAATGGAAAGGGGTGGCCTGGACAAACAAAATGACACAAAATGGGAATGCACTTTTAAGTCATGCAATGAGTTATACCAATTAGGTGCTAAGAACAAGTAAATAACTAAAAATTATTTCTTTAAATTGATCCTTATTTGCCATTTTTAATGTTTTCTATGAAGATTTTATCGATGCTCATGTTTATCGACACTGTAGCGTTACTAATGGAATGACAGCTGTACTGTGCTGCCATCTACGGAGTCTATTGTGACAGCTGACGTTTGAATCAAATTGCCTTATGAAAAAATATTACAGTGTTGCTACGTCTGTGTCGTAAAACTCGTAAATAAAATGTTTCATAAAATTAATTGCTAAATCAGCTTCTCCATTCTTCGGGTTACTGTTTATAGTTCTACAACCAAATTCAGTTTTCTTGGCCGACTGACTCCAGTTGTCCGTATGAAAAAGCTAATGCCCATTTTACTAACACCAGGAAAAAAATAGGTATCTAAAGGGCCTACTGCCACAGAATAAATAATGCTACTGCCCTGCTAGATTCAGTTCTTAAATAAAAATTCAGTGCTGTTGAGCTTTTAAAGGTCTGCTCAGTACGAGCAGAGCTTTAAAAGCTCAACAGTGATGTACTTTCATACCCTATTTTAGATTGCTTAGTGTTATCTTCTGAAAACTGTCATTTACGAAGAGAACTGGCACTGCCCAATTTAGTTGCTTATAAATTCTTAATTGACTGACTTCATTGTAATCCAATTCAGTTCCGATTGATTTCCGAAGTGAAGCAAGCGCCATGAATAAATAAATTGGTGTACCTACTATAGCACCACGTGCGGAATCTTACACGTGTTTTCTACGTTGAGTTGTAGGTACTTGTAGGCAGAAGGTCGTTTATTTCGCATATTACCTATATGTTCGATTCGACCACTATGACGCTGTAGTGTAGGTACCTACTTGCACCCTGTATCCTCGTGGCAAAAATCACTAACTATACCTAGACCAGTCTTCTTCTATTCGTGTCGATGGAAAGTCTTTCTAGATATTTTTGGACCAGATATACTGGTGACCAGTTATATGCAGCTGGACTTAGACCAGTGAACTATTTTTATTACAATTAAAGTCGTCATAATCAAAGAAGTCCGTTGACGTTTCTCATTTTACAAGCCGCGATAACTTTCTACGTAAGAAATTGAATTATCAAATTCATAATCCTAATGGTTACCCTATACTATAACAACGAGTATCATTCGAAAGCATCAAGTATAACTATTATTGTATTTCTATAGCTGTCAAAACTGAAGTACTGAGAAGGTACCCTAAGAGTGCCTCATGGGTGGGTATGACGGCTGGTCCGTATAAGTATTCGATTCTCAGTTCTCATAAGGAGCATAGCCATGGGTACCGTCAGTGGTGTCTCATCCCATACAAAGAAACTGTCCCGACGTACCTTTTTTTTATTTTTACAAATTATAGGCTCGCGCTTGACCACTATCTCACCTAATGGTAAGCGATGATGTGGTCGACGGTGAAGCACGCTTGCCTAGAAGTAACCTATTCACTCTTGACTTAAAGACTCCTAGATTGTAGCTACTCTACTTACTGATTATTTTTTGTACATACATCGCGTTCGGTTCCTTTCCACGGATAGAGATCCACGGATGATCTATCTATTGCTGTGGAACGGAACCGAACGCGTTGCATTATTGATGAAAATACCAGAATACATACGCAACAAAGTGTACTTTTGCGATAATCAAACGGAACCCTTCGTGCGCGAGTCCGACTCGCACTCGGCCGGTTTTTATTTATGTTCCCCGTTTACCTAATCAAAGATGCCTGGACCGATTTGGAAAATTCTTCTTTTGTTTGAAAGGTTATGGGTAGGTACCAGGTGGTCCCATAGTCATCAGGTCAGGATCTGATGATGGGATCCTGGAGAAATCAAGAGAACTCTTCAAATATTATACCTAGGCAGGCATACGTATTGCGATTCTGGTATTTTCATCAACAATGCAAGTATTTGCACTCAGAAAGTATCATATGATGAAGTGGAATTGATGAAGAAGACCACAGAGGGAAAAGGGGTATAGTTAACCGACTATGAGGAAGCAAATACTTATAAATAATTGGTATTTATGAAAATGGTACCATCGCTCGAACTGTTCTGATGATGAAGCCGGAAGGTAGGCTACTCTGTAATAAAATGTATTCTAATTATCTTTGAGCATATTGGAATCGTCGTGCTATGTACTTTGTCAATAAATGATTTTAACGGTAGGTAATTTGATAAACCAGCTAAGTACCAAAACAAAGAGAAAAATAAAAAACTTTTTACCAAAAAAAAATAAACCAACTTCCAAAGCAAAACACTACATAGCGCAAAAGTGTTTAAAAATTAAAAACAATAGGTAACATAGACACCGACTTCGGACAAAAAAGTTGTTTTGTTGCTTTGAAAGTCGTTTTTTTTTGCCTTTTATTAACATAGCTTCGCCTCAGACAACCTATTTCTTTTTTAAAAAGAGTAAGTTTCTTGTGCGTTCTTCTCCATAACAATCTACTTTCCGAATGCACGGTAGAAACATTTTTTTTTAATTTTTTTTATTACTTGTAGGTATATTTTAATTTTAATTTATGTGACGTTCAAAAGTGCCGTTTATTGGCCTAATTGAATAAATATATTTGACTTTGACTTTGACTGGTCGGGGTCCCAGTACGGCATTAAACCCAATCCATCGCAGCGAACGGTTAATTCTAACTTTTACAGTTTCTTGCCCGGGACGGAATGCATTCTCTGATCAAGTTAATCTAGCTTAAAAGTTTAATCAGCTGTTTTGGGTATGGTCAAATCTTTTCTGCCGTGTAATGGCAAACTAGATATCTGCGTGTTACCTAAATCTTTTTTTTTATCATATTTGACTTTATAAAATAAAGCTGACATCAAAATTGCAATCGCGATAATCTTCGAACAAAATGCTTTCCCCTCTTCTGCAAAATGATAAGGAAAATCGAACAAATCAAATATTTCCGCGAATTGCCGCTGGTACCTGTATACTTGTACTAGCAGCTACCCACTTACTGACATTCGATAGCAGAAAGTAGGTTCACATAGCCAGAGAAATTAATTATTTAATTTTATCCCCTAAAGTGATAATGATAACCTCCTCCAGTCTTATTACAAAAAACTCAATAAACCTTGGTTTAAACCTGGCCTATCAAGTCCAGGCTTATCTGCAAAACCATGGTCTAAATTTGTCCGTATTACAAAACTTAAAAAAACCCTGGTCATCTTAGTACCGTCATTTGAACCATTGTCAATATATCAACCACAGAATAAAACAAATATCATTCGTTCACCATAATATCGTTCAATTGCAACGTTCCGTATGCCCAGAAAAGAAAACTTTTTGATAATACGATAAGGATTAAATGATGTTTAGGAGTGTTAAAATATTGACACTTTGTTATTTTGCATGTATATAAACATTAGTTATTTTATCGATGGCACTTTTGTTTAGGTTTAAGCACATTACTTAAATTCGTATTAATTACTAATAATACATCTACGTAAGTGTAACGAAACGTAACATTCTCGCGCGTTACATGAAACCATAACAATAAACAAAACCATCGCTCGTTGAACAAAGTTCATTAGGCTTTGGAGTTCTCCAAGTATCTATTATAACAATTGCCTCTTTGTTAATAATAATATATTAAATGATGGACCAACAAAAAAAAAACATCTGAGAATTGAATTACCGAGGAAAAAGTAATATCCTCAATATCAATTAAATCCATCATGTTAATATCCATTTTCGGGTAAAAACAACATAACACAATGAAAAAGATTCTATAATAAAAGAAGAACTTTGACAGATACGACTTAGACCATCGTTAAACTAGGGGCTGCCGAGGTTTAGCGTTAGACCATGATATGGTCCATGGTTTATCGCTAAATCATTATTTGTAATATGACTGCTCCAGTCTTATTACAAAAAGCGGTTTAACTAAAAACCCAGGTTTAAATCTCTATAAACCATGGTTTAAATAAAAATGATATTACAAATAATGGTTTAGCGATAAACCATGGACCATATCATGGTCTAACGCTAAACCTCGGCGGCCCCTAGTTTAACGGTGGTCTAAGTCGTATCTGTCAAAGTTTTTCTTTTAGGTTATAGAATCTTTTTCATTGTGTTGTGTTGTTTTTACTCGAAAATGGATATTAACATGGTGGATTTAATTGATATTGAGGATATTACTTTTTCCTCGGTACTCCAATTCTCAGATGTTTTTTTTTGTTGGTCCATCACAACACTTAATATATTAACACATTATTAACAAAGAGACAATTGTTATAATAGATACTTGGAGAACTTAAAAATCCAAAGCCTAATGAACTTTGTTCAACGAGCGATGGTTTTGTTTATTGTTATGGTTTCATGTTACGCGCGAGAATGTTACGTTTCGTTACACGTACGTAGATGTATTATTAGTAATTAATACGAATTTAAGTAATCTGCTTAAACCTAAACAAAACTGCATTCGATAAATGACTAATGTTTATACATGCAAAATAATAAAGTGTCAATATTTGTAACACTCCTAAACATCATTTAATCCTTATCGTATTATCAAAACGTTTTCTTTTCTGGGATACGGAACGTTGCAATTGAATGATATTATGGTGAATGAATGATATTTGTAATAATCTGTGGTTGACATATTGACAATGGTTCAAATGACGGTACTAAGAAGACCAGGGTTTTATAAAGTTTTGTAATACGGACAAATTTAGACCATGGTTTTGCAGATAAGCCTGGACTTGATAGGCCAGGTTTAAACCAAGGTTTTTTGAGTTTTTTGTAATAAGACTGCTCATGTTTAACATGGTATAATAACATACTTCGTATACTTCGCCTGGTATGTTCTACCCAGGATGGCCTAAGCCTACGTCACGATAAGTGTTACCATTGATTTTCCTTTTTAGAAAATTTAGGTACTTTCTCATGTAGTTAATGAAAATAAAATAAATTACTAACCAACTGAACTATTTAGTAACTCATGTGATTCATCTATTTAGTGTTAAATTAATTTGTATATTGAATTATTAGTTCATAATTGCTTTGTTAAGATAAAAAATGCATTCTGCTCGGGTAATTCAATCACACACAGTGGCAACACATCGTATTGTCAAGTGTCATACTGACAACCAGGGTTGGATTATGTACTATAATTATAGTATGTATACTATAATTTCGCTCTTTGTACTATATACTATCCACATCTAAGGATAGTACGCTAAAATACTATAATTTAAAGGTTGCTTCCGAATTCTTAGTTTTACGTCATATGAATATTTCGACCGTGCGTGTATCCGACCGAATTCTGATCTTGCGATGTTTTCTTTGTCGATGGCCGGGGATTCCCGATTATCCTCCGCAGTACACTTCTATCTTTCCACTAATCTCGTTCCTTTCATTCCATTCGAAATTCAAAGTGACAACAATCGTTTGCGAATTTTTGTGTAAAATAATACGTTTTTTTTGTGTTTTAATTAATTATGGACAGTGGCAGTGATGGTCAAGAAAATGACGATAGACCGGGAGTATCCACCCCTAAGAAATAACGTCTGAGTAGAGGCGATATGTTAGAAAAACAGAAACATCGTCTTCAAAAGTATAGGCCGGATTGGGAAAAGGACCCTAAGTTCAGTAAGTGGCTCACTCAGGACCCTAAAAATACCCTAAAATTTTGTCATAACTGGTGTTGATTTTAATGACTAATTAGTTGAATTAAAAATAAATAAAGTGTACTATAATTTTTTATAAATACTATCCTTTTCATTTTTTTGTGCTATCTTTTCAACGTACCTAAATCCAACCCTGCTGACAACTAGCCATTTCATCTTTATTGTTGTGTCGCTCACACCTATAGCGTTGTTGCGCTCGGTGAGCAAAATAATGTGGCCCCCAAACATTTGTGATGTACCCGTGAACTTTGACAGATACACAAGAAAAATTGTTAATTGTTCCGTAAACTGTAAAAACAGCAGTATAAAAGGCGGTGTAGTATTTTTTTCTTTTCCCAATGAAGATACGCTATCATATGCGTTGCTTCAATATTGTAACTAAGTTCACCTAAAATAACTGGTAGGTGCCTTTCATTAATTTATTATTTAATTTGTAAACGCGTTGTAAATTCCATAATTAAAGGCATATATAGTTATGGCAATACGTCTTTACGCCCGAACTTAACCTAACCTAATTAGTTTTTGACTTATTTTAGTCATGTTTTGTGGGTTTTCGTCCCGAACTAAATAAAAATACTAATAGGCAATCAATTAAAAAAAAGCAAAGTAAATAAATACAAAAGTATAAAATATGACGATTTATAAAAAAAAATACATAATGTATTATTTTTATCTTTTTCGCAACTAAAAAAGTTTGAGAACCGCAACGCAATCGATGACGTAGTCTTAGGCCAATCACGTGACCCAGCTGTCACGGGAAGAGACTACCATGTCTTGTTCTACATGATATTTAATATCCCTCACGTCGAACGTCACTTGAACGTCATAAAATAAAAAGGTAAAGTATACGTGACAGTTAAAAAATTACGCTAATTTCAACTTAGGTAAAGTTTAAATTTTCTGGGAAGTTGACAGAATAAATATGGATATCTAGTTACTGTGTTATATAAGTCTGTCAGGCAGTCGGTACTCTGCAGCATCCGGTTAGAGTAGATGCCGACAACTACGTAGTTGGCGAAAGGCTAGGCAGATTGATTTTTGCTGTCGAGAGAGCCAACAATTACACTCCCCGGCTTTAGCATTAGAGGTAAATAATACGAACGGGTCGGGCCGACATTGGGAGCCAAAACGGACCACACCTGCATGAAGGACGCACGGAATCCAGAAAATATGGCGGAAAGGGACGCCACTACCCGTCACATCTGTGACTGATTCTGGACTGTAAGATGACGATGACAGTGTTTAATAAATATTTTTTCACACTAATCTTTATAAATTATACCTTATTTGTTATTCTGAAGTATAAGCTATATAACTGTAAAGTTTCATCGAAATCCGTGCAGAAGTTTTTGCATCAAAGAGTAACAAACTTCTATCCATCCTCAAAAACTATCGCATTTATTAGGTATTTTTAGAAACTCTGCGGGAATCGAAGCTGCGACACGCAGCACAGCTCGGCTACCAGACCCAAGCCCTTAGCCACTGTGCCAACCGTGCAGCCAATTAATGTGTATTTGTGCAATGCATGTTGTGAGCAACGCAATATGCGATACCAACCTTTGTGTATTTAATTTACTATTTCAATCAGACCTAACAAATTTTATGTCGTGTATTGGTGATATTAAAAAAGTACCTAATTATATTATTGTTTTAAACAGTAAAAATCAAATCACGAAATCAATTAAACAAAACCATAATTCTAAATTCGATACCTATCATTCGTGACACACATTATTATTTCAGCGATTCGAGTGCGTGTAACATTTTTAAAGCGTCGTATAATGGTAGGTTTTCAAACACATTTATCAGAAAGTATCTATTAGCCGGGGGCGGGGCTTAGGCTGTTTGTCCATTTGAGCGGAGCGAGTAAGTGGAGATGAGCGAGGTAAAGACTTTCCAATATTGTGGAGCTGGTCACTAAACAGCTACCTACTCTGACACTTGTCCAGGTCTACTGAATGCCCGCTTCAGTAAAGATTATAATAAACAATGGAATTCAGTAGAATACTGAGAAATTAATTTCACTCAATTCATGGCAATCATATTTTTCATGCACCTTAATTTGCATAATTTACTCACAATATCCTTCATTTTAAAAACAACAACATCCTTTTTCACACTGCTCTTAAATTAGGTTTAATCCACTCTGCTCGGTACAATGTTACACAAGGTTTATGCGTAGGGTAGCGGGTTCGAAGCTGGTTCGTTAATAAGTAATGAGTCCATTTATATCGCGTCGCCGAGTTACGGGACTGAGCTTTTACCTTATATTACTACAAACATAATTATACGTAGATTTTTGGTTTAAATAAAATTTACCATTTAGGTACCTATAACGTCTCTTGTATAAATTGTAACAACAGGAAAAATAAAGCATAATATTGAGTGATATTTTAAGGGTGTATTGTATTTCGTCGCTTATATAGGTACGACAAGGAACGTGGAAACAAAAGAAATATAACAGATAATGTAAAGACGATGGCGGCAGGCTGTATCTATAGTTCTCGCCAAACTTCTTGGCCGCCCTGAAGTTGGTTTACCAGTGCTGTTTTTGTATGAGATTTACTACTGCGCAGCCATTGTAGACAACTTCAGGGCGGCTAAGAAGTTTGGCGAGAACTATACCTATCACATAAATACGAATCTGTTCCCAGAAAAGACTGAATACTGAAGTTGTCCTCCAGTTTCGAACAAATTCTTGTTATCGTCGCATTTGTAAAATTTAAATAATTCTGTGAAATTCTTCACAGACAGATTTCTCCCGTTAGTACCAGGTAGACACCTGGTACAAACGGTCCAGTTAGGTAGGTCTAGTTTAGAGAAAGGGGTCAACCGTCGAATCCGACTCGGCTGGGCAGCGTTTGGGAAGTTACGCGGATCTTCTCGTCCAACATACTGCAGTGTCTCAAGACAAACGTCTATGACCAGTGTGTGGTGCCAGTGATTACATATAGCACCGAAACGTGGTTGCTCACAATGGGTCTCATCAGAAAGCTTAAAGTCACCCAAAGGGCAATCTAGAGGGCTATGCTCGGAATTACCTTGCCTAATCGAATCAGAAATGAAGAGATCCGCATGAGAACCACGGTTACCAACATAGCCCGAAGGATTACTAAACTTAAGTGGCAGTGGACAGGGCAAATTGCTCGCAGAACGGTTATCGTTGGGCCGGAAAGTTCTGAAGTGGCGACCGCGTACCGAAAGACGAAGCGTTGGAAGCCCTACTTCCCTCTCGTTGGAGCAACGACCTGGTCAGGGCTGCGGTAATCCAGTGGATGCGAGACGCACAGGATCGACGAGTGTGGCGACGCTTGGGGGAAGCATATGTCCTGCAGTGAACGTCTTTTGGCTGAATTTATGATGATGATGGCAAATGAACCATTTGATGATAAGTTATCATCCCCGCCTAGATGCAGAATAGCTGTAATAGCAAGAAACGCTGAAAGAACGGCAACAGTGTGTGGATATCCTATGTGCCCCTAAACATGCAGCATCATAAGTGACGCCGTGAAAGTTTGCGAAATTGCCGCGAAGGATTAGCCAAATTTGAAATCTGTCACGCCGGCGACACGATCTAGTAGAGCTGATTTGATTTCTCTTGTACCTTATATTCTGGCCAACACCCATACCCTTTGAACCAATAAACCACGCGTGGCGGCAGAAACATATGACAGGATAGTATAGCACTACCCGGAACAAGATTTTTTACAATGAACTCTACAAAGGAGAACTTGAAAAAGTTGACAAAGCTTCGTTAAGTTGTTTCCAGAGAATAATGAAAATACCATTACATTCATAAGTCTCGTTGGGATTATTCATGTTTGTATTTACAGTTATATCGATCTGCTTATCATTCAGGTTACGTTCGCCTGTTGGACCCTGAGGCCCCAGCACGCAGCATCAATGAATGATCCCAGAGGGACCGTTACAGCTATATCTTCGTCTGGCGTAGTGCCTACCGGAGCGATACAGTCATATCGCTGTTAATTACGTAAATAGGCAATGCTGTCGGAGAGTTATAAGTCTAACATAACCAATGTATCGCAAGGTCTATCTCTATACAATCTTTTAGCGATTCTCCTTCCATTGTCATATTATCAAAAGTTTTGTCATGATGTACGCAGCTCTGGTGCTGCACATGGGACACAGATGTTACAGGTGGCTCCCAATATTTAAACATAGTCGATCCTTATCCACTGATCTTGCAGGTCTATTTATTTATTTATATATTAAATCTCTATACATAAATACAAAGGCGGACTTAATGCTATAGGCATTTTCTACCAGTCAACCTTAGGGTGGTGAAGGGATAAAAAAGGCAGGTGCATCTAAATGAAAGGATAAATAGAGTAAAATCAGAGTCTATGTGGTGATGTTATAAAAAACTTCATAACGATTGCAATCTATCAATAAATATTAAAATATTATTTTATCTTTTCTTCTGCTTTATATATAGGACATGTTTAAGCTTTATTGGAAAAGCTCATTATAAACAAGACCAGTAAGTAATTTTGATAGCGCGTCTGACCATCCGGAAATACCATATTTAGTAGATAACAGAATTAGTAGATACCAGAATTAGTAGGTAGGTAGGTATATCGTTACACGTGGAATCATATATGGCTGCATTCCAACGGGACTTGTTGGAGTGATCGATCACAACACGTATTAGTCGCCACAAGTCTGCGGGACGCGGGACGCTCACGTAAGCACGATATACCTACTTCAATCATAAGTCCGTCGTACCATTAGACCGTACGTGATTTGAGTGTCTGTCAAAGCAACGGCATTGACGCTTTACTAGATTGCGTTTTTAAGGTTCTGTACTCAAGAGGTTAAAATGGAACTGTCCATCTGTTTGAAAGAGCTGTTTTGGCGTACTTAATTACTATTAGCCCGTAGGTTATTATTATTTCTTCAACATTGAAAGGAATATGATGTTTTGCTAAGAAATTGGCAAGAAGTGAAGCAAAAGAAGTATGTAAGGATCGTGGCAGGTGGCGTTCTGTAGTTTCTGCCTACCCCCATGGGAAAAAGGCGTGAGTTTATGTATGTATGTATTGGCAAGAAGTGGTCCAGAACCACGAACAATGGCAACAATGATATAATGGAATAGAATTAATCAGATACGACAGCAAACAAATCACCGCCTCAATCCCGCAAGGAAGGTGACAGCCGTGGTGAACCTCAATCAGTTGTGACGGTACCTAAATGACCCTAGCCTGTTTTTTTTTTTTCTAAAATGCGCTAGATTTAGAGTTAACCCCCCTCCACCGCACATAATAGTAAGGTTCGACTGATTCCTGACTTGGACACCTTTATAATAACGCTTTTTCTTATCATTAACAAATAACTAATTTCAATAGACCTGTAGGTAAGCTTTTTGCTTAGTTTTACACACCAGAGCTTACTCTTAGGTATTTATTCTAATCATATTCAAATAACAAAGGACATTTGGACACTTCTTCATCTTTGGAACTAATTTTCCAATTACGAAAATTCTGGCAGAAAGCTACACTGGCACTGAGCGACATAGGGTACAACATAAACCGAAAAACGGCATGATCTCTATGGGATAAGCCACAAAATCGAAGCCACGGCAAAAATATAGTTAGAAATATCGAGCTTCATTAAAAGGTTCTCACTAAGAAGACGATGACGTTTCACAATATGCATGCCGCGATAATTTGTATGAACGCCTACGAACAATCAAATTTATAATCCTTATTACTAACTATGTTACCCATACATTATAACAACGAGTATCATTGTAAGCATCACGTTTAACTTATATAACTTAGTAGTAGATTGTTACGACTTTAGAAAGAAAATTCTTTACTCTATTATTTTAAAGAAAACTTTCTCAGTTAAACAAAGAGTGTTTACAGTAACGGACACCCAATCAGGAAGGCTCACAGTTGATGCCAACTAGTACTTACAAACTCATCGATTCCTTTGTTGAATCTAAGAAAACATTGTCCCAACTACGATCCGTATCTAATGGCGGGTGAAATTACTGGTCGTAGTCCGTAATAGCACGAGATCCCACCGCAAAAACCTGTTAGTTGATTTTGATTAAACTTATTTTTATGAAAGATACTTGATAGAAGAATAGATTACAGTCGGGTTGCCTGGAAATATCTAGCCGCAATATTTTTTTAACTTTGTGCTTTCTTGGCATTTTTCTGCATGGCCGGTACATGTGCAGCATGAGGCAGCTGCGGCAGCCGCAATCTCACAGATTGCGGTTAACAGAGAACTGACAACCTTTCTTAAAACATTTTCTTTAAAATTACTTTGGATTCACTCAAAATCTTAGACATTTGGGGTTAACAACATAATTATAATTTATTTAATTAAGAGCGGACTCTAGTCAACAGGAATTTGAAAAATAGGTATTTGAAGAAACTATTGCCGTCGCGTCACCTCCAACCTCACCCCGTAAAGTGCGAAAGGGACAACTGCAGCTCAGGCTGATTTTACCTACAAAAACTTTGACTAAAAGACGTTTCGTATTCTGCTGTTTTCTTCATGAAAACTTGTCTGATCTAAAAAATTCTTATATCAAAATTTAAAGGAAAAGTATATCTATGCTCCTATCATTACCTTTTTTGTTAAAAACTTATAAATTTTGCCTGAAAGTCTTCTGAACATGGCGGTAAAAAAGGGATTTTTTTCGGGTTTTTGGATTGTTATATTTCTTTTTGTGATTATGTTTTGGAAAAAAGGAAATGATACAGGCACGTATTAATTAGACCTAGATTTTATGGAAAAAAATCATTGCTCTAGAGGCATTATCCACGAAGAAAACAGCAGAATGTGTTTGTATGGAGAAAGTCTCACTAGAGTCCCCTCTTAAGGTAATTGCTAGATATTTCCAGGCAACCCTGCAAAAATCTATTCTACTATCAAGTATCGTTCGTGAACATTAAATTTAATCAATAATCTGCAGATTTCAACAGTGGCCGTAGCGTAGCGCGTAGCCGTAGTCCGTAGTCCATAGTCCGTAGCGCGTAGCACGTAGCACGTAGCTCGTAGCAAAGTAATCGTAACAATCGAAGGTAGCAATAGTCTTTGCGGTAGATTTAGCACTATCAAAGTGCGCTCGCTCGACCAATCGACATGATCTACTTTCAAATAAGTACGAGAACCAATTTACTTGTTCTGCTTCAATGTCCTAGCGGTTCAATTCAAACGAAAACAAGTAAAAACAACAACATCATGTATTGTTTGACAAAGCAAATTGTTCAGATATCAGAGACGGTCCCTAAAGGTTCTTTTCAGTTCTACTTCACAATAAACACACGGAAATTAATTTTGTCTGATGGTATCAAACTGTCTAAAAGTAGTTTTATTATCAGGTAAAATTAGCTTTATCTAATTGCTGATCCAATTATGTTATCGACGTGGAAATAAAATTAGATCGGTTCATTTATATTGCTTTTCTGCCTACGCGTAGCTACGGTAATGTTGCTGACTACTGAACTAGTTAACACTTATTGGGCCGAGTAGATTTACGTCCGATTCAGTTATTTGAAGCCTGTTGGTCTTAACGGCCGGGCATAGGGCTCCAAGATGCCCTTATTTCGATAAATTACGTTTGAGTTTGGGCAAAATAAACAATTTTTCTTTCTTAAACAGCGTTATGTTTAGGTGTTTTGGTTAAGTTTTTCACGCCAGTTTTTCACGTTAGTCTAACTTGAAGACCAGTTAAATTATGACCACTGCGGATACTTTAATTGTCTTAAAGAATAGTTTCAAGCGTTCATTCCAAGTTCCGAAATCAGAAAAAGTAGAAATCGACATCCTGGATGTTGGAATGTTCCATGGTGTTTTATCTAAACCAATTTTTGAAGCAGCAAAAATATTATATACATTTCTGTTAGATAAGAAATTAGATTCAGTTTTGTTCTATTTATCATGATAAGTAAATATTAAATAAAAAAGATTAAACAAAAGACATTAAAATCTTAGCCTCTTTAGTGTCGATTTATATACAGGGCTATATCAGAAGACTGGGCGTTTATGTTTTAATGGAAGAGAATCATACTCAACCTCTCCTGTTCGCTATGCTTACCAATGCTAAGTGTTTGTGCAGTCCAAGTTCTAACGTTATCTGACGTGATAAACTAATAGAGTAGGATTTCGAACGCGTCCGAAACTTGGGTACCTCACTTACTACTCCAAACAGTCCGTACTTCCAAATCAAACAAACGACGAAAATAGGGACACAGAAATTGGGACGAATGAGTACTATCCATTCTAAAGTAGCAATATGCAAAGCGACTCTGAAAGATATTGAAGCATCTTGTAACCTGCGGACTGTGGTATACCTTCAACATAGGCACCAGTGCTTGGTGCTCGTGCTAAAAACGATCAATAATTTGAAAGCTTTCATTCGTGAACACGTCTAGTCGTGATGAATGGTTTCAGCTCTAGCCCTAGATTAGCGATACACATAATATTTTTCGTTCATTTGACAGTTAAAGGGACAACGAACTAGAATTAGGATTCTAGCCTGATTTATGTAGTTTCTAGTTGCCCTACTTGCCACAATATCTTTATAAATTGTAGCCTAAATGTTATTCTGATGAATACGCTATATTACTGTAAATTCGAATCGAAATCCATTTAGTAGTTTTTAACCGACTTCAAAAAAAGGAGGCAGTTCTCAATTCGCCGAAATCATTGTTTTTAATGTATGTTAGCCAATTACTCAAAGACGCCTGCAGCCGAATTGCACAAGTGAATTCGGCAAGGCGAAGGGTTTGACCGCTATCAAATCGACCAATCACATGCGACATGAATGACGCGATGTGGATTTCCATCTGTGTGATTGGTCGATTGATAGCGGTCAAACCCTTTGCGTTGGCGTATTCACTTACGCAATAAGGCTGCTGGACCGATTTGGAAAATTCGTCTTTTGTTTGAAAGAGTATACTTCCCAGGTGGTTCCATGGTCACCAGGTCAGGATCAGATGATGGGATCCTGGAGAAATCGAGGAAACTCCTCAAATATTATAGGCATACGTATAGCGGTTTTGGTTTTTTCATCAACAATGTAAGCATTTGCACTCAGAAAGTATCATTTGATGAAGTGGAACTGATGAAGAAGACCACAGAGCGTTACTGGAATTCCTTAGTAATAAGTAGGTGTGTCACGTGTATAAGATATCTCGAATAGTTAACTGACTATGATGCCAGCGGCTTCGCCCGCTTGAAAGTCAATAATAAAGTATCGTATGTACTATTCCTGACTATATAATCTATCTCTGTGCTAAATTTCATCTAGATCCGTCCAGCCATTTGAACGTGAAGAAGTAACAAACGTACAAACACACACACTCACAAACTTTCACCTTTATAATATTATATAGTGTGATAGTTTGATTGGTTCTTATGAAAATGGTACCATCGAACTGATCTGATGATGAAGCTGGAAGAAAGGCACTAGAACTCCAAACTAAAACAATGTATCCTAATCGTGTTCGGGCTTATTGGAATCGTCGTGATATGTACTTTGCTAATAAATGTTCATGGTAATTTGAGGTTCCTACCAAAACTAAAAAGAAGAAACTTTGTAACAACAAAAAAAAATGACTTCCAAAGAAAGTTATTTTTCGCTTTGTAGTGTTTCGCTTTTGAAGTCGGTTTAATCTTTTTGTTAAAAGGTTTCTTATTGCGTGAAAGATGGATGGGTGGCTCTTCACAAAATATTGTCGAGTTATATCTACTAGTAGTAGGATATGACTAGAGCAAATTATATTCTAACTTTGTACCTAGAATTAAACATTTTGTGGTTATTCTATCGTAAGGTGTTCAATATTAGAAAAGAATTGAACTGGACTGGACGTTCTTTGTCTTCTTATCTTCTAAAATGTGTACTTACTGGTGGTTGCCTATTCACTTGTTGAGTAAGAATAGTAACAGGAGTAGTTACCGAATGAATAAAATATCATAATAATACGAACTACGAATTACACATCAAAAGAAATAGCAGACGTATAATTTTGTTAAGCATGACATGACATAACACAGAATTATATTTTGTTTACGTCTTTTCTCAGTATTATTTCTGAAAATGTTAAAAGACAAAGATAAAACATCAGATAGTTTATTTGTAAAAACTAGTGTCTGTCGTGGCTTTGCCTCCATCCAAAAGTAAGTTGGACAATGATACCATCACTCATCAGCAATCGTTAGTATTTTTATTATGGCTACCCTTTCACCAATCGCCTTGACATACATGACCATACGAAGCCTCCTACCATCAGTAATTTCCCCACCTTTACTAGAAATATTCGACTCAACAAAAACTGCAATAAGGCTTCCCTAAGCTGTTAAATTTAGCCTCCATCCTAAGCTGCCGAAACAGCTCCACACTCGAGCAGGCTCGGTGGAGTCTCGGAGTCAAGTGCGCGATCGATCGCGGGGCTTCGCAAGGTTAAGACGCAAGCCCGGCTGGCCATCATTATCTCATTAGGACCGCGATTGATCCAATGACTGTCGGAACGATTGCTAATCGTAATGAAATTGACTGAAATGCAGACTGCTTGGTGGAAAGGATTGGAAATCTGTGGAATAGTTCGTGAATCTGATTTTCTTTGCCATCTGCATATTTTGCATACCACATGTTGTCGTCGAAAGGATTTACTCGTCGATAATATAAAGCGTACCGCGTAATCATTGTGATGTTTTTGTTTCATAAACTTCCTTTATTTGTTGTTACATGAGATTTCAATTTAACTTCCTACAAAGATTTGGCTTGTGTTTAAATTCGGTATTGCCTAAATTAGAGTTTTGCAGTTCCTTTTTAATAAACCGCAAATAAAACTAGTAATGAGTGACACAAAAGTGAATTTTTAGATCGCAATATGGCCTTTGACACAGTTCCCACCCAATTACTGACTAACAGAGACCATGGGAATGTAGCATTGCTAGTAAGCTTACTTGGTGAGTATTATTTCTCGGATTCAGTGATGCATACACAGGATAGGAAACAATAAAATTCATAACATCCCAGGAACATTTGGCGTTTCTCAAGGCAGTGTTCTAGGACCAGGCCAACCTTTGTTTTGACATAGTTGAGGGGTGACTTCACATCGGTAGTATTATGGATAGATTCACAAAAACTCGCTCCTCTATACATGCCTAAATCGTGCTCCACAATATGCGACAAGCATCGCCGTATATATGGTACGAGACTAAAACCTTACCGTTTGTATTGCTAGCCTGTCGGACACTGACGTAGTAAGCTGTGGATTTGATTCTAATCCATCACAACTGATAAACCGACCGATGGCTATTCCCGTGAGAACTGTTTTATCAATTGTGTCAACAGTCTTATCATGGTATATCACTACTTCGAATGAGTTATCTGTCGATCGAACTTCTATTATCTTTATTAGATCGATAACATTAAACTTGTCACTGGTTTAATCTAGTTATATTATAAAATATTATATAATGTTTGCACTTTAGAGGACAGTGAAATATCCCAAATTTTGGATTATTTCTTCAGCTCTTCAAACGGTCTCGGCCATGCCCACTATATCGTCGGCAAACCGTTGGTGAGTGATGTACTCGACATTGACGTTGATGCCTGCCCTCTCCAGTCTAGAACCTTGAAGGCATCATCAAGTGCAGCAGATTACAGTTTCGGATATATGACGTCTCCCTGTCTCACACCTCGCTGCAGAAGGATAGGTTTCGAGGCCTGATCCTGAAGTCGGACTGACATGGTGGCGTTTTTGTACAAAAACTCCAGCATCTCGATATACCGGTAGTCGATTTGGCACCGTTGGAGAGACTGCAGTAAAGCCCAAGTCTCGATCGAATCGAAGGCTTTCTCGTAGTCCACAAAAGCTAAGCAAAGAAGCAGGTTGTACTCTTCGGTCTTCTGTATAAGCTGCCGCAGCGTATGTATATGGTATACGGTGCTAAAGCCTTTTTGGAAACCGGCTTGTTTTGGTGGCTGGAAATCGTCAAACCTGCGCGCAAGACGATTCGTGATGACTCTTGAGAACAAATTGTAGACATGGCTAAGAAGAGAATTGACCTACAATTCTTAAATCGGGCATTATCTTGTCGTTTTTATTAAAGCAGAGTATCACCACACCTGCACCATGCCTGTGGCGTTATCTCTTCGAGTATGACGGCATCAAACAGCTTTCAGAAGCTGTGGGCTTAAAGTACCGGTTATCCACCAGCCCTCAGGAGTTCGGCCGTAATTCCGTCATCACCCGGCGCTCTGTTGTTCTTAAGTTGTTTCAGAGCCATCTTAATCCATATACGCTGACTACGTCTGGGATGTTTTCGGTATTGTGGCGGGTCAATCTAGCGTTTTTTATTTACGGGGGAAAACCTTCAAAAGGCGCCTGAACTTTTGGGGAAAAGACCAGGAAGTGTAGGTTTTTTTTCCGTAAACCCACCTTGGTGATCACCATCAGCACATAGAAGAGACCCCGTGACGTCTCAAAAGACCACCCCGGAGCCCTAGCAAAACATCCTAAAAACAAAAGAATGGGAATGGTACAGTCATTCCCATAGATATAAAATTCTAAATATTTGGTCATAGCACACAAAGAGATTTTTAAAGGAATAATTTTATTCAGCTTTTACCTTAGACTGAAATTAGACTTGATAACTTTAAAATAAAATTAAAAGTAAAATCCAAATAATGTAATATGTTGTTTTTTGCGTTCATTCCAAAATGTGATCATTTACAGATTAAGTTATAAATCGGTCCAAAAGTTCGAAATTCTTGTGGATCTTCTCCGCCCTGAAGCGGGTGGAGGGGTCTATCATGTCACTCATACCTTAGACCTGGGTGTTGGAATGCTTGCACAATTAATCATGTCCAAGGCTGCAGAAAAAAAACTCCTGTACGTGTAGATATCAATAAAGAACAAATAGGCCAGGCAACAGGTTAGAAGGCAGCTGTTAATGTTCTAACACCCTATGTAATAAAGGTGAAACGTAAATAGTGTGTAAATGTCTGATTCTCGAGACCTATAGGGACACGAATAGGCGGGTTAATATTATCCTCATAATACTCCTGCCACCTGTCACCGACCACACAGCTGCAACTGGCAGACTTGTTACCAAGCAGAAAGTATTATGCTTAACTGGCTTAGTTTGTGGTTACGAGTAGGCCTTTTAGCGTTCAAAATATTGTTTGCTGTGAGAGAGTTTAGCTCCGTGTAGTCGTTTTGATGACTTTAGAATTGAAAAGTATCTAAGTGTTTTGGTAACTATACTTATGTATGTTAAGAGAACCTATTTATGGTTAAGTAGAGTTAAATAACTTCTTTAGTCTACCAGCCGCATCTTGAACACTTTCTTTTGATGATTGTTGTTATACTATTTCAAGACGGCTACTGGCATACTAGGAAGGTTTAGGTCTTCTCTAATACTTACTTACTATACTACGTGCAATTATTATTATAGGATGCCATAATCTCGAAAGGATGCCATAATCTCGAGATTATGTGATTACTCAGAAATATCACCGTGATGGTGTAATACTTCATTCTTGCTTTCACCGTTCTGTATGCAAACCCAGAATGCAAGAATTTTGTGTCACCTTTGGGGAACGTGACCACATCGGGTCGACACTAGCGACAGACTACTGAATATTTTAAGAGCTGGGCAAATATCAGTACCACGCCACAACAAATGCAGGACGAATGTATCTAGCCCAGAATTATTGAATACATTGAGTTTCCAATGGGTTCAGCATTGTTTTACACATAAAACGTAGCGCGAAGCACCATAAATCATCAATTTGTATCGGAGTAATAGCTTACTGCTGCAATAATACATACAAAGTTGTTTTGTATAAACCATTTTAGGTTGTTATTTTGACCATTCATTTATTATTTATTTATTTATGTACACACAAAAACACTATACAGAGAAAATATATAATACAGATAAAAGAGCACAAAGGTACTGCTTATTTCATTGGAAATTTCTTCCAGCATGACCTGCGACAGGAATGTTGGATGATAAACGAAGACACAGTGTGTAGAAAGAACAAGGAAACTTTAAATAGACAAAAATAACTTAACTAATCATATATAAATTACACATATACCTTAACTTAATAAATATAGAAAATAAAAATACATACATATACTTAATATTTAAAATTACAAGATGGTGGAGAGATAATGTTCTTTGACTTGTTTTTTTAATATAGATACATTTTGTGAGTCACGGATTTTAGGTGGAAGTGAGTTCCACAATCGTACTGCATGAACAGAGAAGAAGTGGGAATAGAAATGGGTTTTGTGGGATGGGAAATTGAGATGTAGTTTAAGGTGGGATCTGCACAGAGCATCAGCAGAGCGAGTAAAAGAAAAACGATCGCGCAGGTAGCCAGGGTATGCAGGGTTAAAAAGGATGTTGTACAGAAGACATAATATTCGAGTGTTCCTGCGAAGACGGATAGGGAGCCACTTGAGATCTTTGCGGAACTGAGAGACATGATCGTATTTCCTCAGACCAAAGACAAAACGAATGCACAAATTTTGCAAGCGCTCAAGCTTATTTAAGAGCTCCTCAGTGGCCTCCTCATTCACGGATACATATGCGCGAGCTGGCTGACCAAAACCAGATGTATCCTCCGACTGCACAGCATGATTTTCTTCTTGCTTACGTCTTTTTAGTTGGCTTTTTAAGCAGTCGGGTTTTTTGTTATTTTTAAATATATTTTTATTTAGAACTTCTTAGTTATTTTTTTTTGAATTAGGTTCATTTAAACATATAAGTATTATATATTTCTGTAATCATCTCTTGAAACCCTTCCTTTTGATACCCTATACGATGGGTATGAAAGAAAAAAAAAATTGGGACTCCACAATATGGCGCCCAAAACCCGGCATTTTTTTATTTTGCAGTTTTAATGCAGCCAGTGACACTCGCAGGATTAAGACGAATCGATTGACGTAAGAATCATCAAAATTGGCCATCGCGTTGTTTGGTCTCTAGAACGCCATATAGGAACAAACATACATACATACTTACATACATACATGCTTACATACATACATAGACTGATAAACACATTACCCTCCTTCGGCAGTCGGGTAAATAGGCTCTTCGTTTTATTTCTCTCTTAGTTTCAATTTAATTTTATTCCAACCATTACGCAGATGGCTACAATATCTATCGCAGATCACTTCCGGTAACTACTTAGCCACTTGTAACATGAAACCGGGGCAACACGATGACCTATTCGTAACTAAATTAATTCAATTTCCGCCTGTAACGTCAGTTGCATGGCCCACTCAGTACGGTACCTCACACCAGCCGCGATCGATCAAACTGCCAAATGAATTGATCGTGCATTTTTTATATGTTCTGCCCTTATTCAAGATAAATGAACCATTACAAGGTTAGTAAAAGGCTCTTTCTTGGAATGGGTTTATCGGAACCCAATTGTACACTAAATAAAAAGTGGATTACTTCTACATATTCTCCACTCGACTCAATCAGTTATACACAGTATAGCTTGTTATTTATTTTACCGTTAGCAAGGCGACTTTGTCGATTGGAGCGGAGGAAGTTTTTTTAAGAGGACTTAGCATAAAGCCTTACTATGCTCACAAGATTGAATCATATCATAATATTATCTTCTCGTAAACGGTCTATTTTCTAAGGCACATACTCTTTAATGTATGTATGATATGTATGTAGGTAATTTTCTATAATGTAAACTAGCTTTACTATCTCAGAGATAATTACCTATCTCTGAATGTTATCTGCAAAGATAAAAACAAACCAGCACAACAAGGTTATAGAGATGTGAACATAATTTAAAACTAATCCGCTCTTCCCATCAGATTCTCATTTGCGTTTTTCTTTTGTTTTTAACCGAGTTCATAAAAGGCGCCGGTAATAAGTCCGTGTTTTTGTTTTACAACCTTAATTTTTAGAATTCCTTTGTTTTGTAAAGTTGTTTTTTTTAAAAGGTCAAAGATTTTCAGAATTACGGGGAAACTTGGTATCGAATATCGACGCAGGTGACGCAGGCCACGGAAAATGATCAAGTTTGTGACTTTGACGTTACTTAGTTACTATCGCAAAAGTTACCTAAGTTCAGGTCTAGGAACGGTAAACGTGGTAGACAAGATCAGGATTTATTGATTCTGTTTTCATAAAACGTAACGTTTATCTAAAATGTTTTCTCAAAGTAAAGACACGAATATCTCCCCAGGCTACAGAGCTTTGTCTTTGACAATCAGAGAGATTTTGAAATACATAAGACAAGTTTGAATAAAAGCTTTTGAGTTTCAAAATCGTTTGTCCTTTGAATGTTTACTTTGTTGAATAATTTGTTTAATGAAAAACAAAATCTCACAGATATAAAGTAAATACGGGAAAAGACGTAGAAAAGATAATATTTTTACGAACATCGCGTGTGAGGTGACAGCAGCTAAGCATGACACCTACACTCCCGTACACACCCTCCATTATTATGATTTGCTTCATCAGATGCGGAGTGTAAAATAATGAAATTAGACTCTACATTGATGTACTAACTCTTGCGGATACGTAAATGAACCTCTGACTTCAAGAAGTTTAATAATAAACACGTACATGTGAAACAAACGATCGTCATGGTATGAATGGTAAGAGTAAAGTTACAAGTATGAACATTTGCATTCACTAAGTTTATATTGAAATTAAATGTAGTATTATGCATCTATCGCGCTGGCATAAAGAACATTTAGAAAAGTTGGAACGACAAGAGCTCGCATTACGAGACTTGATGATGTGAAGACAATCCGCTTTGAGGCGACTAGAGATGGGCAAACGGTGGGTAGGTATAACCCAAATAATCGAGGGTAAACCCGGTTAGTTGCTCATTGCCAATTGCCCATTCCTAGGGGCAACTCACTTACTCACCGAGCCTTTTGAAGCGGAGGAACGCTCTCACCGTCCTCCACATGGTTCAGCAGAACTTCAGTCCGAAAACATGGCGGAAGCTTCACAGTACGGAAAAGTAGTAGTCGATGACGTGCGCTACATAGAACAGCACGCATGTGGCGATGTACATGAACACCAGTATCTGTATGAGCATGGTGCTGCGCCCGCGGCCGCGACTCGACTGGCCGGGGACTCCGCGAAGCCCTACACCAAGGTGAATGCTGAACAAATGCCAATTACACAATGATCCGCTACGTAAGGTGATACGTCGGCGATAGTGTTCAGTCGGACACTGTGACACTGGTAAGTCGTCTGTAAATCTGTGTGATCGCCATTGTGTGGGGGGTAATAGCGTGTGTTCGAGGAAATGCGGCGCAGTGTTGTGATCCATCAATTGCTTGTGAATGTAATTGATCGATTTGATCGAAGAGTTTGTTGTGAAGAGCTGCTGTTGTGTCAACAAACGACATTTTGAATGGCAATTTGTTATCTGACCTAGTTGTTTCCTCAAGGCTTCGCTCCCATGCTCTATCCCACGAGAGCAGTGCATTCTTCAGAGAGAAAAAGCCTGTGGTGCTTAGCGATAGTATGAGTAGCTTTCTGTCAGTAGGTAAGCAAGAATTTTCGTAACCAAAACAGAACTGCCACAGGAATCTACAAACTTGCCAAAAAATACTTCTACATACTATTCATTTATATAGCGATAGACGCAAAAGAAAACTCGTTCATCGAACACGAACCCGAACCCCCGACCCTTTACGCTACTTCCTAAGTGAATGTTGTCCTACAATCATATCGCTCAGCTGATATACATTCCAGGCGAGTTTGGGACGACTCCATATCGTCACGACTTTAGGCACAAAGGGGGGAATTTATTCATTTGTTCATCTGACGCCATTCTTATTATTTGCAAGTGTTTTTTTCATATGTATCATAGTTGTTAGCAAATACGGGGAACTCAAAACTAGGTTTTTCATTTAAAATACGTGGAAATTCACAAATGGGTGCGTCATTATTGAAAGGACAAAGGTCACCTATTTCTTCGTACTTCGATATGTTGTTTTGACGTCATCATTAACAAGAGCGCCTAGACAAAGTGGTACTTTATCAGCGATAAAGATAGTCAAAAAGTCTAAAATAGTTGCTTTCCAATTATTATAATTCCTAAACATTATTATTATGTTATGGCTCTAGACAAGTGTCATTCAGCGAAGGCGATAGTGAAAATGTCAAAATATAAGGGATTGATCACGTGATTTTTCGATATCGCTTGTTAATCCCATACAATTTTGCCTTTTTGACAATCGCTATCGCCATGATTTCGATATTAGAATAACACTTGTCTAGACAAGCGACATTCATCGGCGACGGCGATGGTCAAAACGTCAAAATGTCGGTACGCGTATACCAGAACCGAGTCTTCGGCTGATTTCGGGTCAGAACTCATCAGACGACTGTCTAGGACGTTCGTCTGTATATACTATTGCAGGTATCGGACGTTCCTGGTCTTGAAGTGTTGTCTGATTGTGCAGGGTACAGAGTGAAGTTAAAAAAATTGAATATACTATTTTTAGGTTTCCGTACCTCGAAAGGAAAAAACGGATCCTTATAGGATCACTTTAAATAATAAGGCAGTTTTTCCCATATAAAGCACTACTTACTACTTTGTTGTCCGTAGTCTGTCAATACCCTTTTTCTCAGGAACGCGTGGAAGTATCAAGCTGAAATTTATATCAAATACTCAAGTCTACTGTCCCTTAAAGCTGTTTAAAATCAAACTTCTAAGCCAACGCAATCAAAAGATATAGCCGTTTATGCCGCAAATTTTCGACACTCTCAAGGGAATCAAAACCTAGAGGGTACTACCGGTGAACTCAGAATCTTGAAATTAGGTACGAAGCAACGTCTTTTAGCACAGATAAATGAATAATTGCGAAAACCGTAAATTTTTAGTTACATCATATAATAAAAATATTTTTAATAATTTTAAACTTACTACCCCTGTCCTCATGAACGCTTAGATGTATTAAATTGAAATTCATATCAAATACTCAGGTCTATAATACCTTTAAGCTGTGGTTTGTAGGGAACCCTCGGTGCACGAGTCTGACTTGCACTTGGCCGGTTTTTAAATGTCTACCAGATCCATTTCCGATGCAACTTCGGTCCATAACCGTTTTGCAATATCTCGATTATTGTAACTTTTTGAATGTTTGTCCCACAGTGCTGGTCTAATTACAAATGCAACTAATCAATATCCATTTTTTTTAATACACTGCTTTAAGCGTTGCAGTAGCCGGCAAACCGGCGAGAAATCCTAACAAGTTCGGACTCGCCGCTTAATTGGCCATTTTCGGGCGTCATCGGACGATGGTTATTGTAGTAGTGTACACGCTCTCTTTCTTTTACCTGCATTTGATTTGACGGCCGAATTCAGCCGACGACGCCCGAGCATACTTCGGCCGATAACGGATTAGGTGTACGTAAGCCGGGTTGGCCACAGTGGCGTAGCGTGCCTTGTCGGGGCCCCGTATAAAAATTTTTTTGGAGGCCCTTATATGGAGGTAAAGATTTTTCACAAAAGAAAAAAAATATTGTGAGAAGTAATATTTATTTATCACATAATTTACCCATTTTACAAATAAAAATCGAATTTTAAATATTCACTCTCCTTGCCTTTTTATCGGCAAACTGATTTATTAAATCATTTATGGCTGATGATGATTTTAGTTTTTCTAAAGTTTCTGCCTCTATGGACAATAGTGAGATGTCTGACAGCCGTTCTTGTCCCATCGAAGTTCTTAAGTAATTTTTAATTAGTTTTAATTTTGAAAAACTTATTTCTGCCGTTGCGGTTGTAACTGGAAGGGTCAAGAATAAAAAGCATGCTGTGATTACCTCGGGAAAACTGGATGCAAGACTATTGAATTTTACTAGCAATAATTCAATGAGTTCTTTAATGGAATATTTTTTTTTTAATTTCAGAATTTAAGCATGTTTTTAGAGCCTTTCTGTCTCTTTCCGTCTGTCACAAAGATTAAGTGAGATGTCTTTACTGTATTTAGCAGACAGTTTTCCGGAAGCGTTTAACTCTTCGCTTGAAGAAGATAGGAGTTTCTCCGGTTGTAATATTTCGAATATACTTCTCAGGTTGCAAAGGCTCTGAAATCTTTCTTTAGTTTGAGAAATTAAGATTGGTAGTAACACGGGTAACAAAGGATCTAAACAGCAATAGTATACATTGACTTTGAAATAGGATTCCGGGTCGGAAATTCTCTCATCTTGTGATAACTCATCAAAAAAACGCTTCGTTATCTTTCGCCAAAAACAGTTGTTACCCCCCACTTTTTTGCTAAATCTTTGGATTCATTTAGCAAACTATTAAATGAATTCTGATTTCTTAATTGGCACAGTCTATTTAAAAGATTACTTAATAAAATACTAGATTTCTGTAAGTCATTATTTTCATGCTGTAGAGCTTTAGAAACAGGATTAATAATTTCAAATAGTGAATAAAAAAATGTAACGAGCACTAAGAAATCAAAACTCTCTAAAATATTAATTATACTTTTACATTCTTCACGTTCATCTTTTTTTATTTGAAATTAAATTTAGTTGGTACAAAGTTTTCATGATTAGTAAAATTTTTTTCTTTACTGCTAATAAAGCGTCGTTCCTAGAAGACCATCTGGTAGGACATACCTTTTTAAGGGTAATCAAATATTTTTCAGATGAATCGTCACTTAGCATAGCCCAGCGTTTTATACTATTGCCAAAAAAAGTATATATTTTTTCTAAATTATCGAAAAAAGTCGATACTTCACGAACATGTTTCGCAGCATCGTTCAAAACCAAGTTTAAAGCGTGCGCAGCACAATGAACATAATCGGCATTTGGAGCATGCTCTTTTATTAGGGTTTGTAATCCTCCATACACACCCGACATAACATTTGCTCCATCGTATCCCTGTCCTCTACATTTAGTCAAATCAATTCCATATTCTTTAGTCAAATTTAAAATGACAGTTTTCAGACCTGCAGCACTGCAATCGGTTACTGCTATGAATCCTAAAAAGGACTCACAGATTTTTATTTCTTTAGGCCTTAGAGCATTTAACCTATGGAGACGGCAAGCCGCGAATCACCGAACAAATTTTTCTGCCACTTTCTGCGGGAGGCGAGGAAAACACATACAGCACACTACAAAAAAAATGACAATCACTCACAGATGCATGCATCCTATTGCTACAAACGCTCACGAAAAAATAATAACCACACAATCAAAAAACACACACACATTGACAAATTTGTGTGTATCTACGCAATAATCCTATGACAACAGATACAAAGTGATAGTGATGTGATACAAAGAATGACTGGAAATTCATTTTAATGCATGAATGAATGAGCAAAATGTTAATTCGTTTTATTTTTGTTATACTAAATAATAATAAACTTAAGTAATTAATTTCACAAATAAAAAAAATACGCAATATGATTTGTGGTCAGCTAAACTACGTAGGTAGGTAAGAAAGGTAGCAGAATTTAAGATACACTAAAAAAAGAACGATTGAATTTATTTTTAGTCAATAATATCAACCGGATAGAATTTTATTTGACACTTTTTATGTAACACTTTAACACGTCAGTTTTTCGTTTGTTTTGAACTATTTGAGTACGGTGTTTCCTAGCTAAGCTAGTTTGATATCTTATATAGGAAAACATACGTGTATGGTTTCATAGCCATAATCTAGTTCATTTACATGTCTCAATGATCACGCCTAGAGGCAATCACTGATTTTTAAAATGTACCAGTTTATTATATACATGTCGAACACATTTCTGTGGATCAACTTTTTTGGTTAAAAAGGATAAACGAACATTTGAGTATTTTTAACATTCGCAATTGTATATGGCTTCGAATTGATGTGCAGTGGGGTTGTCATTGTAACTACCATGGCTGCGATAGTCTGCTCTCGATAGAGGTATCAAACAAAAATCTAAATCGCTTCATCTGTTTAGGAGCTATGATGCCACAGACAGATACACAGCAATTCACGTCAAATTGATAACACCCCTCTTTTTCCGTCGGGGATTAAAAAATGATTGAAAACTCACTAACGAAACGAACAAACTTACTTTTTATTAGCCTAAAACTTGAAAAGAAAAGAGTTTAAATCTATTCTCATAGACATTTATAAATGTTATATTTTTTTAGTTCAACCTGACTTGTCCAGAAACAAACACAAACAAAATTATTTTGATACTGAACATACTGATTCAAAAAAATCATTTAATTTATCAATCATTCATTCACGTTGTCCCAGCACTATGCACATCGCTACCGTGTCAGCCTCTGTACTGCGTTTGTGCTACCAACGTACCACTGAATTTTTCTATCGTAAAGGCATTATCCATTATTTCGACATTGTTCTTAAATACAACTATGTTGATGTATAATTTATACTTATATGTGGTAGAAAACACCATGGCTTCGCAAATTGAAAGTGGCAGCTCGCTTTTTGCAAGAGGAAACCGCACAATTAACCATTTTTTCGGAGAACTTACTTGCGACACAATACGATACACAATGGCGGCGGTCGGCGAATGAACTAGTTTTATATAACGCGTATGGTCATATGGCCAAGCGACTTTGGCAGAGGGGTACGCTTTGCTATGCCATCTCCATAGGTTAAATGCTCTAAGCTTTAGGCACATTATCATCATTTTCTGTAACCGAGATATATCGAAAAACTACAGATAGTTGGTCAATTTTTGACAAGTCTTGTGTTGTACAAACACAAATAACAAGGATATGTCCGTATGTAAAAAAAAATATAACTTATTCATCCACATGTAGACAGGTTACATCTGGCGTTCCACAAGGAAGTGTATTGGGTCCGCCTCTTTTTATAATATACATCAATGACCTTCCAAAAGCGACAAAATACAACACAATCCTATTTGCTGATGATAGTACAGTACTGTTCACAGGAGATAATAAATCACACATGGAACTTGAGATAAATATGACTTTAGATAGCATTGTAAACTGGTTGAAATCAAACAATTTACATATTAATCTCGATAAAACCAATTTCATGACATTCAGGAGTAGAGTAAGTAAAATATCAAACATGAACATAAATTACCAAAACAATAGCATCCAAGAAGTTGACGTTACGAAATTTCTAGGTATACAGATAGATAATAATTTGAATTTTAAAGAACATATCCATACATTATGCACTAAATTGAACACATTTTCTTATGCATTGTTTAAACTTAAACAAACGGTCAACACTCCTACAGTCCTTACAGCCTACAACGGCTATGTTGCTCCTATTCTTAAGTATTGTGTTATTTTTTGGGGTAATTCTACTAATAAAGAAGCGGTGTTTAAAGCCCAGAAGAAATGTATACGAGCCATAAATAGTATTAAAGTAACTGACAGCTGCAGACCATCATTTTTGAAATTAAATATTCTTACGTTACCATGTATATATATATTAGAGGTTATAATGTTCGTTAGGAAGAATACAAACTACTTTAATAAGTTAAATAGCAAAAGATACAGATTCAATATATGTTTACCAAGCAATAAAACAGCGTTATTAAATAAAAGTATATTATGTATGGCTCCACGCATATATAACCATTTACCAAATTCACTTCTGGAGATAAGTGATATAAATATATTTAAAAACAATATAAAAACACTGTTACTAAAAAAAGCATATTACTCTGTCACTGAATATTTACAGGATAAACTTATATAATGTTACTCCATACGATAGTTTTCTCCATACATAAATAATATTTCTTTTTTCCTGTTAAATTTTAGTTTTAAAGGATACCTGTGTATTTTTAATTTGCATGCCTTATGGTAGGATATGGCTAATGGACACTATTGTTTGTATAAGATCTTTTCTTTTGTACCCATATTCGCAAATAAATAAATGATTATGATTATGATTATTATGATTATGTATCCAGAATTATTGTCAGAAATGGAGCTTTTTTAATTTCTGAGATAATACTGTTCCTAACGTTAGTACCAAGCAAACTAATAATTTCGTTTTGAATCGTAGGGCTTAAATAATTTATTTCACCTTTCGGTTTTAGAAAAAGTTCTTTTAAAGTTGCATCATAGTTAGATAGCAGACGTGAAATTGCCATAAAATTGCCAGAATCAGAATCATGCCCCCTCAAAGGTAGATTACAAGATACTAAAGTAATTATAACATTAATTATACGATGCAGTACATCTCTCCAGAATGTAATTTTACTATCGATTTCACTTTTCAATAGAGTATCGATGGTATTTCTTTGCAACCAATTATTATAAGAGAGTGAGGCACTAATATGCTGCTGTGACTTTTCATGGTCAAGAATAGTTTGTGTGAAATTGCTTCTAACCGAAACACCGTTAACCCAAGCAGAGGAGTACGATTTGTTTTGACGATCTGCTAATAACCAACAGAAGTGACAGTACGGTTTGTTTAAAACGTTAGAATAACATAACCATGGTCTTATAATTTTTATGCCTGCCTGATTGAAATATGAATAATAATAAGCTGAAAAAGGTCGGTTATTTTCTGAAACTTTTGGAAATGGTCCTTGTGGTTTAAATGGACCCAATTTAAAAATTATTTTTCGTTCGCATTCAGTTAAATTGTCACCAAAATTTCCTCTATCTGATGAAATTATATTACAATCTGCATTATCTGCAGATATATCAGAATCGTTGACTTGGGGTTCCTCGATTTCTGGATGGACATCCGATAAAGTATGTGCTTGGCTTTCTTCTATTTCCGGATGGATATGTGACGAAGAACATGCTTCAGAAGAATCTAAAAATAAACGAGTAATTGTTCAAAATCAAAATTTATTTATTCAATTAGGCCATTAAGCGGCACTTTCGAACGTCAAAAAAAAAAAAAAAATTGAATCTAATACTAACCTCCAGTTTCCCAGCTCAAAATCATCGGCGAATCAATACGACAAACTGCCAAGCAAGCGCTATCCGCTGCGATTGGCTGTTGAAAATTCATTCAACCAATCACAGCAGACAACGCGCGCCCGACAACCCGCCACACCAAACCCCCGACAATTCCGAGCTGGGAAACCGGGGGCAATTGATTCTACCGTCCATTCGGAAATGTAGCTTGTTGTGGAGAAGAATGGACAAGAAACTCCACACATACTCTTTTACAAAAAATGTGTTTTACATGTATTTGGTTACATTATCTTGTTGGAAAAAAAAAATACATACATGTGAGAACGATGTAAAAAAAAACAAAAAAAAAGTAACGCACTTAAAAGCTTCTACAGAAAACAAACAATTAAAAATACAATAATTAGGTAATTAAAAACAGGCGGAGGCAGCTAAGTTATGACCAATCCCAACTAATGGCGCCCGTTCACGAACATGACACATGGATCGGTACCACTCAGCTCAACCATCATGAAGGGAACCGAATGATCCAACACATGTGCCACCATCAGAGTGACATTAGAGAGAGCATAACACACTATCAACTGCCAGGGCACACTGAAGTCAACGTACGACACAAAGGTATAGCAAATGGTAGATTTACAGTTGGTACATAGTACTCACATATGTGCTGTGCAGTTATATAATATAAAAATAAATTGAGTTTATACAACAATACTTCAGAACTTTTCTGCTTATAACTTGTTATTGTGCCCTAGTGACTGTGGAGCTGGACCAGCGCTGAGCCAAGCATTTTTATCAGCGATGTAATCCCCCAACCTATAATATGCCTGCCTGCATAGTGTGCGTTTTATAAAAGTTTTGAATTTCGCCTCATTCAGTTCTAGAATGTGAGGCGGTATTTTATTGTAACATTTTATACAGTACCCCATAAAAGATGAAGCTACTTTAGCCAGCCTGAAACCTGGTTGAATTAATTGGTCCCTATTTCTAGTAACATAACTATGTCTATCGCTGTTTTTACTAAAAAGATGTAAATTCTTTCTCACGTACATGATGTTTTCGTAAATATATTGACAAGGTACCGTCATGATGTTAATTTCCTTAAACAGTTCCCTTAGAGAATCGCGCCGGCGAAGATTGTATATCGCTCTGATGGCTCGTTTTTGCAGAATAAAAATTGACTGAATGTCTGCAGCCCTTCCCCATAGTAATATACCGTAAGACATTATGCTATGAAAGAAACTAAAATAGACCAGCCTCGCGGTATCTACATCAGTAAATTGACGAATTTTTCTAACAGCATAAGCTGCCGAACTTAACCGCCCCGCAAGTGATATTATATGAGGACCCCATTGTAACCTTGAGTCTAGCGTGATCCCCAGGAAAACCGTTTTGTCGACGAATTCTAGCTTCTCGTTGTTTAATATAATGTCACAATCATAACTTTTGACATTCGGCAAGGCAAATTTTACACACTTAGTTTTTTTAGCATTTAAAACTAAATTATTAGCAGTGAACCAATTCAGAACTTGCTGCAATGCATTATTTACGTCGAAAACGTTACTCGTACGTCTATTTATCTTAAAAATCAAAGAAGTGTCGTCAGCAAATAACACCATGTTTAGTTTGTTTTTCAATAGATGGGGTAAATCATTAATGTATACTAAAAATAAGAAAGGACCCAAAATTGAGCCTTGGGGTACCCCCATTTTCACGTTCAACCCCGACGAATTGACACCGTTTATTTGGACTAATTGCTGTCTATCATTCAAATAGGATTTTACTAAACTTAATGCTAAAAGGCCTAGCCCGTAATGCTCAAGTTTCAAAAGCAATGTTTCATGATCAACGCAATCAAACGCCTTCGATAGGTCACAGAAAATACCTATGGCATCTTGCCCCTCCTCCCACGCATCAAAGATGTGTTTTAATAAGGTGACACCAGCGTCGGTTGTACAACGTCCTTTGGTGAAACCATACTGTTTCTCGTGTAGGATTTTATTCGTATTAAAATGAATGAGCATTTGATTTAGCATTATCTTTTCAAATACCTTGCTGAAAACCGGCAGCACGGACACTGGTCTATAATTATTTGTCTCTTTACTGTCCCCGGATTTAAAAAGTGGTATTACCTTACTATGTTTCATTAGATCCGGAAAGACTCCTTGATCTACACACAAATTAAAAATCAAAGCTAAGTACGGCGCTATAGTCTGAATAATGGAGGTACAAACTTTGATGGACATGCCCCATAGATCTTCGGTCAGTTTTACCTTTATTTGCTTAAAAGCCTTTATTACTGTTATTGGGTTTATATGTGAAAAGTGAAATTCAGTCGGGCAGGCTGAAACGTTAGCGTGTAATAAACCAGAAGCGAGCGACGGCGAAGAATTTAAGGGTTCAGTAGTTTTAATTGGGATGCTGGTAAAGAAATTTACAAATTCTTGAGCAACTTCTTTGTTATCTCTAATAAGTCCATGTGTAGTCTCAAGCGTGTAATCAGTATTATTTCTTTTGTTCCTGTTTGTTTCATTGTTTATAATTTTCCAAACCGTCTTAATTTTATTTTCTGCGAATTTAACCTTATTGCTGATGTATATATAGCCTTAGCTAGTTTACACGTATTTTTAAAAAATCTTGAGTAAGTAGCAACATATTTACTAAAAGTTTCAGTGTTAATATAAGGCTTAAGGCCATACAGCTCGTAAAGTCTTTCCCTACTTTTCCTGATTCCTTTTGTCGCCCAGTCACTGAATAAAAACTTAGGGCATATAGTTTTAGTTTTCTTCTTAAAAGTATTATTGAATTCTGTTTGAACAACTGAGAAAACATTCTTGTACAAAATATTACCATCATTCACTGTGAGGTCCTGATAACTTAACTTACCAATTAAAGTGCTGTTAAATTTATTTAATTTACCGGATGTTATTGGTCTGGATTGAATCTGCACTTGTTGTATTGGTATGCTGGACTCAAATGTTACCAGTAGCCCACTATGATCCGAAGGCAGACAATTCATAATGGCTTTGTTTAAGTATTCGCAGCAACAAAAAACATTATCAATACATGTAGCAGTAGTCACAGTTGTTCGGGTTGGTTCCTCAAACACATGCGACAAATTAAATGATTTGAAGAGATTTAATAGTCTACTGCTATCTGAATTATTTTCTAAAATATTTATATTAAAGTCACCACAGATTATGACTAGTTTATTACCAGTTGCAAGTTTTGCCAGAACATCTTCCATCACTGACTCAAATATACAGTAGTTTTTATAATTGGGGGGTCTGTAAACGCACACTATAACATGCTTATCCAGTTCAACACATGACAGTTCAACACTATGTTCAACTGATAGATCTACAATATCTTTACGAGGTTTTGATTTAATACCATTTTTGATTAATATAAGTGAACCTCCACGCAACATAACATTTCTGTTAAAACAGCTACCCACAGTATAATTTTCAAAATTAATAAGCATTGAATATTCCTTCAGCCAATGCTCAGTAAAACTTATAATTTCAAACATTGTCTTTTCTAAAAACAGTTCTATTTCCAATTGCTTTGCAGAAAAACCTTGAATATTTTGATGGAATAATTTCAAAGAATTCTGCTTAGCCCCTTTTTTTAAATTAACTATGTGAGAGCAAGAAGGTACCTTCTTGTTGGTGGATTTACTCCTAACTATTTCGTTATTGGTACCCTCCGTTGTCCTACAAACTAGTTTAAATTATAAATATTAATAGCAGAATTGCTAACGTTATTAATGTTATTGACCTGTAAATTAGTATTACTACTAATATCAACGTACATGACTTCGACATACTATTTATGTCTGAGTTTAAAGTAAATGATAATAGCCTCGCTATTTGACGTCTTAACCTAAGAGGCAGATACACTGTATTGCCTGTCGACTTTAATTTATCAACAAAAATGTTGATGTCAAAAAAAACTAATTTGTCACTGTAATGGCTGACAAGGAAATGAACATGTTTATTCAACATATGAATATAATTATTTTGTCTACTAGTAGATTTTTCCAAATATGGAAAAGCACACAATATGATTTTGTTGCAATTCAATTTTATCAACTCAGTTACACACTCAGTGATGTCATCTTTTTTTACATCCAAACTGTTACCTGTAAAGACAGTTAAATTGGTATCTGATTTATATACACTCTTTGTTACAGATTTCATGATATGCTTGTAAGATGACCCAGGCATACAATAATTCAAAGTCAAATGATTCTGATTGCTATTTAATAATTTTCCTAAACCTCTTCCAACACCATCTGTAAACATAACCGAATGAGACCCATGATTACTATCACTAGATGCAAAGGAAGCAGTCTCAGGCTGGTCTACTTGAGACATTTCCTGTGAAATATCAGTTATGTCTTGGTCTTGGTCAAAGACACCGACCTGAGACACCCTCTCAGCCTGGGCCGGGCCCTCCGTTGCCTCAGGCTGGACAGCCTTCAGGTTTGAGACTATCTGACAATTACATTGACACATCACCAACTCATTTGCGGCCAGAATGTGTTCTTTAATTTGTAACTGGGAGCTAACATATTTATTGTAAAGGGAGCCCAGTTTGTCCTCAAGTACCTGAATATCATTTTGTAAACGCAGTGTGTCAATTTCATATATTTCTATGCTGTCTTCTAATTTTATCTGGTAATTGTTTAATTTATTAAGCAGGTCAACACGTTCTTTTCTGAGTGGAATGTTTTTTATGAAAAGTTTGTGTTGTTTCCTGTATTGGGTATAATTTCTAATTATTTTATTAAATTTTGCATACTTTTTCAGTTTTTTATGACTAACTTTATACCTATTTGTCTCATTTAATAAGGAATCTTCAGTCAGGTCAATAGTGGTTATGGAATGAGGTTTACTATTTGATTTTATTAGTTCACTATATAAATGGCATGTTTCCTGTACCTGAGTACATGACTGTTCTTTTTGCAAATTCTCAATTTGACAATAAGCATGAGCCAATTCATCTTCTAGGTCCCTAACTTTACCTAAAGCCTCCTCATACAAATCACTACAACTATGGAAACCATCCGTGACTACCCGCAGTTGGTCGCATTCATCAACAACATTTTGATATTGCTGACTCAGCACCACTAGCTCCCGCTTAAGGCTTGTGTTTTTAGAGATGACATTCTGCACTTCTGCTTCACAATCATCTCTCTCCTGCAACATTGCCTGACATTGATGTTGCGATTCTTTCAGCTCTTTGAGTGCTGTTCTTAGTTTCAATTCCAAGTCCTGAGCACGTGTCATCACAGGCATGGTTTCGGGATAGTTTACTGAAAATAGAATTAAAGAATAGGTGAGAACCCAATGAATAGATAAAAGACAGAAAAACTTGGAAATGGAGGGAAGTAACAAATACAAAAAAAATATAAAAAAATAGGTAATAATAAAATGAAAAAAGTTAGTTTAATGCTGAAGCGAAATAAGGTAGGCTGCTGAATTGGCTTGAAAAGTTTTTTGCTTTTGATTGCCTTTCAGCATTACTTTTATTTAATGTGGGTAGCGTGCCCAAAATAAGAATGTATGATTTATTGCAGTTTAATAGTTTAACTATGCAATTATCATAAGCGTTTGGTAAAAGTAGAGGATAAGAATCAGTTAATAAAACTAATTAAATGGACCTAATGTTGATTTTGTTTCGTTTTCTATGCTGTCAACGAAACGATTTACAAACACTACAGAGTGCTAAATTAGCAAAATTGTTTCGTTAAAAACTAAGGGAGAGCGTATTACAAAGTTAATTAATATTGTGTGCTATAATTATAAAAACGTAAGTAAACAATACTCCCCGTGTAATGCCGTAGTTCGGTCGTCAGCTGTTCGATAGGTTACCGGTCGACATCCGGAGCAAAAACTCTTATTTAACTTGATAGTTCGCCAGGAAAACAATAATCCTAAGTATTTATGCCGTTTTATTATGTTTTTACTTGTAATTACACACTAATTTCACTTAAATAATAATTAAATCTAATTTTAAAATACGGAGAACAAATTTGACATGTCACTTCGCTCAGTGTTGCCCGTCAAAAAATAAATACGAATGCTTTGATACTAAACTAAAAAGAGTTATATATAAATAAATAACGTTACTAAGGGTCACAGTTAGAGAGTGTTCAGTTCAGACGCACACAGATTCTACGCGGATTGTGCTCGTACCTATTAGTAGATACAAAATCACCTGTCCAGCCCGTCCGTGCATTACTATACACCTGCGTGCTATTTAAACGCAGCGCGTAGTGTAGTGGCCATACAAAACGAGAACCCGAAAGCGAGTCTGCACATCTGAAGTTCTCAACACGCAATTAACGATACGATACGGACTGATAAACAAACAACAAAACAAATCGATCCTATAGATAAGTTAGAATTTTGTTTTTTTTAATCAAGGCACGGAACCCTAAAAACAGTATAATTGTGAAAATCGAGGGGGGAGACAACTTTTTGTGACGGACAGATGGACAGACCGAAATTAAAAGATTTCCTTGTTTATCACTACGGGCCCCTAATAAATGGGTTGGGTAGTAGTGTAGTACTCACCTTTCCAATCTAAATCACTCACAGTATCTTGTCTCTGAAAAAATGAAGAAATTTTGGGCACTTTTTTTATAACCTCGTCCCTTTTCTGTTTAATTTTTCTTTTCTCAGCGCCGCTGGGATAATCTCTTTTCCTTTCACTCATTTCTTTTACAAATCGTTACTAATACTGCTAAACCAGAAGAACAATATTGTTTGTACTGAATTACAATGTAATGCACATTTATATAAAGCGCGTAAATAAACAGTGCACTGCACTCCGTGGTTTAACATCCAATGCAAAGTACAACAACGTACACGTACATCGCGATATCGATGAAGGATTCCCGGGGATTCCCCGCTGAGTTGAAGATGAAGTAAGTAAAACGGGGAAGTCCCGCAGCCCGCCATAACGATGTAGTGTTGCCAACTTTTGAACGCACGCTTAAGGCGGGAAAAAAAGGAATTGCTTTATAGAATTTGGTCATTTGTAAAATAAAATAAATTAGAAAGTTTTTATTCTTTTTCCTTACACACTTTGGGGGCCCCCGTGGCCCGGGGGCCCCGTATAATTGATACGGCAAATACGGCGGTAGCTACGCCCCTGGTTGGCCACGTGACATTTTGATAGCGCTTGACAAACCCGTACATTTTTGACATCGCTAACGCGTCGCTAAAGCGTCGCGAATCGCTAACGCGAATGGGCGCGTTAGCGATTCGCGACGCTTTCGTCAATAGAATATCACTTTTCTAGAGCCTCTGCACTACTAAAATGTGATGTAGTCAATCTCAAACTTTTCAGAGTGTCGGAAATCGTTATCGCCGATAGAATCACTCTGCCTAAACCCCAGGTAGATATTTCTCCAATATTGGCAGCTAATATATCTTCCATCAAACATGTACACGTTGTGGTCCTAAGGCTAACAAACGAGCTAGCTAACCAGGTACAAATTGTGTTGCTAATCTGACTCCAGACATCCAGTTTGGTTAATTACCGTATTTATGTATGTAATTATTTTATTTTTATTTTTTAAAAACGTTGCCTCACACTAGGAATGTCTTCCTGTATCGTGGATGCGTTTACAAACATATGAACTCACATACACAAACACCCAGAGCCGGAACAACTTATCTGTAGGTCATACAAATATTTGATCCGTGCGGGAATCGAACCCGCGACACGCAGGGCAGCAGTCAATCGCTCAACCACTGCGCCAACCGTGCGCCGTACCGTAATTACCGTATTTATGTATGTAATTAACTTATTACTGTTTGGTAGAGATTATGTTTTAATGAGTTCTTTGAGTTTGATATCATTAACAAGTGGCAGTAAATTACAAATATAAAATCTCATTAGGTCGAAATGTGTGGGTTACGCTATTGACACACCTCTTCCTGGCCCTTCCAGGCAAAAACTAGTGAAAATCATCCCAAGCAAACGAACTCCCGTGACAAAAAATCGTATCCGATGTGTTAATCTAGTAGGAGCCAAGCTTCATCTAAACCCGTTCAGCCGTTAAAACGTGAAAACGTGAAAAGTTAACAATCTGAAAGATAGACAAAGTAACTTCGGCAATATAATATTAGTATGCATGAAGTGTCAATGTCAATCATGGGGGAAATCCCCATGATTGATACTGAAAACTTTTTTCGTACTTCATTTCGCATTCCCCTGTAACTCGTAACATGTATTTATTTTTTATTAGGGGAAAACAAACAGAGACACATTACAATTTACATAAATAATTACACAAATATACGAAAATCTAAACTTGACATAACAATCACCCAAGCCACACAGAGCACGCTACGTAAACAAACAATACAAATCAAAGCTACGCGGCTACGGCGTAGCATTTAGCTACGAGCCTACGAGTCGTAGCACGTAGCAGATGAGCCGATAGTTCGGTCTGAGTGAACAACGAGCAAGAGTGTGTTATGAATGGTATGCAGTCGGTCGGTAGAGGGCTCACCGACGGTATTAGGAATGGTAGCACTTTACCACTTTACCACGGATTTGTGCTTACCGCAATTCCTGGAACGGATTCACTCGTAAATACATAGTATGGCTAATTGTAGGAATTGTAAGAGTGTTGCCAAGTTTTATACATAAACAACATGACGCCTGTATTCCCCGAAGGGTTTGTCTGAGGTTTACCTAGATACAACTCAGTTACATTTTTTTTTGTTTACTGGGTAAATCTTCAAATGGCGTCTGGATTTTTACCTCACTAAAATCACACCGGTGATCACCATCAGCACTTGGAAGGGGCCCCGTTACTATCAACGTTACGTTAGTGGCAACGCCTGTTAGATCAAGTCCCTAGGGAGACTGAGAAGCGCTGAGCCTCGCTGTGCACGGCAGCGAGGCTCAGTGGACGTGATCACTGTGCCATCGTCTTACCTGGAGTCACTTGGTGGGCGGACAGAGTCCCCGGTCTGAGCGCCCGCGACCCCGGAGTACCACCTGCCAATAATGTAGGCGGGGTTTCGGCGTTTTAGGCATCGAGGTGGTAACTCAGTTACACCTATTTATTTATTTAATTAATATGAAAGAATTACAACTAAAAAACCAGATCAAGAACAGTAAATTAAACTAAGAGCTAATTAATGGTTTTCACTTATCAAATACTGAATGCCAATCAACGTTTTATCCGTTTATAATCATAATTAACTCGTGCAAAACCTACTATTATTGAATTCCTAAATGTCATATGTACAGATCTTTTTAAAAGGTAGAAAAGGGACGCCAGGTGCCGCCTGCTCACAAACAAAAGATAGATCTAACAATTCTATCTATGTTTGTGTTGTCCCACTGTAGGGCAAAGACCCACATCTCCTGATCTATTGCGATCGCGGGCCAATTAACTATTTTTATTAAGTTTAATAATATTGTCCTTGTTATTTAATCAGTGATCCAGAAAATCCTCTTCAAAATATAGATTCAGTTAATTAGCGTTGCAGTGAGTAGGTCATTAATTAGTTGCCAGTAGGGGGGAGGGGGGGCAGGCGGTCATAACTCACAGCTGTAATTGGCGGTCATCCGAAATTATTGGCAGAGCGGTTCAACGTAATAAACTTCCAACTAGTTTAACGAATACCCTCCAACTACATAGGTAACAGTTAATTAAGACCTGATAATTAATAACAATTATCAACATAAGTTTGTATTTGATAGGTACATAACACAAAATAATGTCTTGGAAAGGAGCCCCAGAAAGGAACTGAAACGACCTACGAGGTCACAATCATCCGGATATTTACCATGTTTTTAGATTTTGGTTGAGAGCTCGATATTTCGGCACCGTTACAAGCGCCATGATCACGAGAACTGATGACTAAATTGCCAAACTGACCAAAATCTAAATATACATGGTAAATATCCCGAAACAAATATTAATTCTAAGGGCCTACGAGAACCAAGGCGTAAAAAGTTAAAAAAAACTAAAACCACAGTAGGAATTTTGCCGTGGTGCGTTTACAAACATTTAGCTTACATACACAAATAATTAAACAGACCCGGAATAATTATATGTAGGTCATACAAATATTTTTTTCCGTGCAGAAATCGAACCCGCGACACGCAGCGCAGCAGTCAATCGCGTATTTCACCTCCAAAACCGAGTAACGGGTAACATGATAACTCTTGGCGATTTTAGTGCCAGATTTTCAGGCTTAAATTCTGACTTCCAGTATTGATAGGCAAAAATTAAAACAGCTGGGAAGAGTTGAACCTGATACCTTATCTCTGGTTGAAAAGAGAGACAGGGCGGCCTTATCCCTACAGAATTGGGTTTTCAACTTTTTACTTTAACTCGTTTTTACTTCACTTAACCATAACCCTGAAAAATAAATGAACAGTAGGTTTTAAACAATGCTGCTCTCAGCTCATTCCAGCTGGAAAACCATTGTGAAGAATAAAAGCTTTTCAACTGCCATGATGACAGCTTAATAACGCCATAGATAGGAATTGTTTTGTCTATGCCAAAACATATACAACTACAGCAAGTTTAAAGTATATTCTACAGCAACTCTGATTGAGTCGCCATGAAATTATAATTTGGACAGGTAACAAGTAATTTAATATTCCGCCCGTTCAGTGGAAGACTTTGAAAAGGCAAATTAATCTTAATTGGAGGACCCCGGTACAACAGGAATGGAGGCCAGGGTCATCTCTCACTGAAAGATGTTATTTTCGCATTTCCACCAGAAAGACAACAGTTGATTGAATTCCAGTCAAACTTCTCACTCATTTGTCAATTAAATCGTTTAAACAATTGACGGCCGGCCCTGATCCTGTTTTAGGCTCTAGAGGGTTGAAAATTGGTCTGCATTGAAACTCAGACAAATGGACAACAATGAGAAATTTGAATGGTTAATGTTAATTTTGTTAGTCTGGGTCGTGTCTGACTTATATCGGTCATATCCATTATTTTATGTCATCAATCATTTTAGCCGAAAGACGTTCACTGCTGGACATAGGCCTCCTCCAAATGTCGCCACGTGAACCGGTTTGTGCTTCTCGGACACAGCGCATTTCGCGATTTTCACTAGGTCATCGGTTCACTTAGAGGGAGGGATGCCTTCCTGTAAGCGAGCGATGCAGATATTTAGATCATCATACTAATCTTGCTTAAACAAGTAGACAAATTAGCTAAATATTATTATTACTTCAGTATTCTCCCAACAAGAGTACCAAGAGTTTTGTCTGAAAGCAGTTAAAGAAGTAGGTATAAAAGGACGGAGAAGTATTTCGGTAAAAAATATTAATAATATGTTAATCTTGATCGGTCCAATACCGACCAAGATTAACATCTTTCAACAGCCGAAAAGAGACTCTCAGTGTGAAAAAAAGGTTATATTCTAATACTCACTCGTCCTCTGTTGTCCATTAACGACAGTCGCAGTAGGCACGGCGAGCCTGTCACCCTCATTGTTGTTGACGTGATGAAGCGGCAGTTCCACTCCATCGGAGCCACCTGGCCACGCCATGACACGTACATCACTGGCTCACATTACCATCTCTAGCACCCGCGCAACACAACACGCAATGTAACACTTGAACACAATACAGTCGCTTGCACCAGTTGTCCAGCCTTCACGTTACAGGGTTTGTCTTTAGATTTAAATGTTTGTTGGTAAAGTTGTACTGTTGATAGAAAATAATGGGTAAATAACTATGTGCTTAGGTGGACCGAGCTTTAGAAAAAGATTCATAGGTTCGGCGCTCTAACAAAGCCGAACTTGTTTCTAAAGCTTGATCTGCCATATTTAGGTAGGTATGTTCGCCCCTCTTAGTATCTGTGTGTGTGTGATCTCGTTGTTCTTCTAAACAGTATCGTGAATTTCAACACGGTTTTCACCAAAATGTTTTAGTTAAGAGATTTATTTCGCAAGGTTTATGTGAAAAAGTTCATATAAAAAAAAACTATGTTTTTCAAGTTATAGACGCCGTGCGAAGCAGGATTAGATCGCTAGTAAAGTTTAACATTATATGTATTCCCTAAAAGTCGATATAAAGTATTTAACTATGAAATAACTCCGATAAGAAATAGTCTTCTAAAATACGGCATCGCTGTAGAGAAAGGGAGATAAGATTGCGCGCCATTTCAATTACCAGTAAGGATTTCTGAAGAATATTTACAAGTAGAATTCTCAGAAAGTACCTCGTAAAGACGATAGTCTGTCGGATTCCTCAGAGTTAATAGGTACTTGCTTTAAGATATAAAGCATCGATTCATTCCACGACTTTCGTTTGATCGAGATTTGTGACATCTGTGGATGTTGAAACCATTATAATATAGAAATAAGGACATGACATTTTATAAGCTAAATTTCATTTGAACAGTGGCACCCAAACTTTTATCAAATGTGTCCCCCATTTTTTTATTATAACCACTACTGAACCAAACTTCAAGTCACCGATGACGTACCCAATAATATAAAAAGAATAAAAAATTAAAAAAATTACCAGAGTCCATAGAAAATTACACATTTCACTGCAAATTTCACTCACACAAACTTACATATAATAACCATATTACAGGAAATTTAAAAACTCTTTTAACATTTTTGAATGACGCTCTATGAGTCATCATCAAGTGCTACATCAATGGGTTGTCTAATCTGTCGGCCACAATAGCTACAAGGCTGTTGGAGCTATGGCGCACACGCCGCATCAGAGATACTGTTCGAGTCCGCATAATGGCGTGGCGTAAAAATTTGGCACTGCCACTAGCCTCCGCGGACATTCTCGAACTGCAAAAGCGCGGTAGGCCCAACATTACCCAGAAGGCGTTATTGTACTGGACTCGCAGAGCATTGTATGAGCTTTTTGTATAACCGATCAATACAACAATAAACTGCGTTATTTTTACCTCGTGAATGTGCGCAATGAAAAGTAACTTTTATGTAAAGTAACTTTATTTTTGACAATTTCTGATCATTGCAAGGTTATTTCTATCACCAAAAACTTAATAAATAGGTATAAGTAAGTTAATTTTGGATCCACGACGAGCCCTCCTTGTAGCCGAACGACCTCCAAGTATGTGCTGGGCATCTATGCTTCAAAGAGAATCGAAGTTCTGTCTCAGGCGTTTGCCTGAGAGAGTTGAACGGGCTTCATATACCTATGTCGAAGTTATAAACAGCTAGCTCTACGTAAATCTGCAAGGACTGAGTAAGACACGTGTATTCGGTCAAAACTTTTGGGTTTTCGTCATGTTATAGAATAAGTTCCCGAAGTGCCTCTATCCGTAACTTACGGCTAAGCTCTGAAGCCTGTAGTTTTGTAAGAGTTTCATCACCACTTAGGAAATACCGAGTGAATATAATTTGGGGAAAGTTTCATCTCATGTATTTTGCTATTAGTTACTCAAGAAATCTCGTAAATGTTCGCACGGGGTGTCTTGTTTACACCCCAAATAATTTCAGTCTCATGGTTGAGAACAACGGCTTAAGAGCCGCATCTTTCTGAAATAGTAAGCTAGTGTTTCAGTTATGAAGATTGAACAAAAATACTAGCACGCTTCAACGTAACAGTTTTCCACGAATCGCTCTGACCCTAACTGCACAATGTCGTAGCAACTAGCCAGGCTTTCTTAGCCCCCGGGGAGTTTGAATATTATTTTTCCTCATAACAAGAAAACCTGATTCACTTTAGCAGTTTACCGAAATGCATTTGAGGTCGTTTCATGAATTCTAGACTTAGTAAGTTGATCTCTCTGATGGTGACGCAGCAACGAACGTAGGTACTCTTGGAAATGCGCGAATATTATTCGTATGTGTGCAAGTTAGCACAAGTGATTGGTTCCACGAAACTTAACGGTACAGTAAATCATGGTCACGAAAGCTCAAGAGTAGACCTGCTATGATTACGTAGAGAGAAATTCTGAGAAGCTATTTGCCTATTATTACCGTGGCTCTGTGTACTAGGATAATTTCAATGCTATGAGAGCTAAACGAGAACCACTAAAATCACAGACCTTCACTAGACTAGTTTTCGCATATGAAAATAGTGGTAAATCGTCTAAAAGCTATTTATTTTACTACTGATTTGCTTTCGTGGTCTATCTCAAAGAGCCCTGTATTTTTTCGGGTCAAATAATTTTAGGAATTAGATCAACCCCTAGATTCCTATTAGACATAATTTATTTTATTTATTTATACACACAAAAGATGTTATCTTAGGTATACTGTTTACATTATAATGTAATAAGGCCACCAGTATCAGTCACAATACTACCCCTGTGCTAGTCGATACTGTATCACAGCGGGGATATTATTCCTCATTACTGTGACCCATAAAGCAACAAACAAGTAAACACCAAGATGTTTCAATTAGGCTCCTATGAACATACAATAAACAAACAATTTCACGATCTTAATATAATATTCTCTTATAGCACAGTTAGTAAACTGTTAGTCATTTATTATTAATCGTTTCAATATTAAAACCTACTTCATAATTTTTCATCTAAAGTTGGGTCAAAATTAGAAACTTGGTACCTAATCTCAAGTTTAAATAGGTCCTTTCGACCTCAAAATAATTAGTTATTAGTGAGTGGTCGAACTTCGAAGTTGGCTAAGCGGTTACTATTTTAATTTAATTTTTAAATTGCTTAATACATTTGGTAACTGACTGATCGACACTGTGCTTGACCAGAGGGCTGGCTCGTTCTTTGCGCAAATAATCAGGGTTGCCATTCGACGTGGCTATGTCAGTCTTCAAGGCACGTTCCCGAATGGCAGCTTTGTGGGGGAGTACTTTGACGCCTAGGTGTACCTTTCTTTTGTATATATGTAAGAAGTTAGGTTTAATATAAGTTAGTTTTGTTTAGTGTTTAGTTATATGTACATATTTGAAAGTTCCATCATTTTGTAATAACATTAATTAAAATATACGTGACTATTTTTCACAAAGTAACCAAATATGGAAAAGGTAAGTTGGTGGGAAAGGATTAATGTTGGTATGGGAAAGGTGAAACGGAATGTTGTCATAAAAACTTAGAGTATTAATATGGATGGACACAAAAAGGAAATGACCAAAGAAACTGTGTGAAAGGTGAAATGTCTTGCCAAGGGGTGTTTACTGTCATGACGAAAAATATAGAGAAAAATGGAAGAAGACTTAAAAATAAATTTCGATAACTATGAGAGAAACATGATAGAATAAATTATGGTGGGATAAGTTATAAAATATGTATATCTTGACCAATTCCGAAATTTGTGACAATTTGACCAATTCCGCTAAATTGTGCAGTAAATTCAAATTTAACGTTCTCCTGTGTACGTTACGAGAGAACAAATTTATTAAATCGTACCTCAGTTTATGAGCTAGATAAAGACTAACGAGGTTTGTTAGTGTTACTAAACTAACTACAGGGACCGATGATATGATAATATTATTGTAAAAAAGTAACGACGTCTTCCCAGAAGACGCGATGCCAATGCTCACCTCAACATTGAAGATGCCTACTAGTCATTGTACCCTAGTCTACTCAATAACAATTTATATAGAGTTAACAATAACATAGGCTTGATATTGTTAAATTAATTTACAGCAACTAAAAACAGGCTGAAACGAAGTTCTAGGAACTTTGATTCTTCAACTTTTTCATTCTGGTTAAAATTCATCGGTAATTATTGTTGTGTAACATAGCATGAAGTTTATTTTACTTTGATTGCTTTAAATTAGAGAACTCTATCTTTTTACTTGGAAACTATGTTAACTAACCACACTTATACCTATATTTTCAATTAAAATAATTTTCTAGATCTCTAGAACTAGATTTTCTTGTTCTTAATTCTTTATTGTAGGTACACAAAACAAAATTACTTATACAACATGAGTGATTATAAAGTTGATGTACAAAGGCGAGCTTAACTCTAAGAAGAGTTTTCTACCAACAAACCTTAGAGTGATAGAGAGAGTTTACAAAAGGAAGATGAGAAGTATTCCAGTGTACAATTTAAGAATAATATAAAATAAATCATAAATATACATACATACATAAGTACAAAATATATATATACATATACTAATATTATGTCATTCCGAAAGAAAACTTGTTCACTAACTTACAGAATTTTATTTACATTAAATAATAAAACTAAAATATTACGATTATATACATTATACGATTATACTGACGAAGTAAATAGCGCGATCTCAAAAGTAGTTCACTGGTTCAATGTTAACAATTTACTCCTTAATGAAAAAAAAACCAAATGCATTAAGTTTACCCTACCTCACGTTAGGCAGGTGAAAACTGATGTGTTGATAAAGGGCGAAGAATTGAATCCTGAGAATAGCACAGTATTTTTAGGCTTAACTTTGGATGCTAAGCTTCAGTGGGGCCCACATATAGATAAATTGTCAAAGAAGCTAAGCTCCGCAGCATATGCTGTTAGAAAAATTCGTAATTTAACTGACATAGAGACAGCCCGTTTAGTATACTTTAGCTATTTTCATAGTGTAATGTCGTACGGTATTCTGTTGTGGGGAAATGCCGCCGACATCCAGAATATCTTTGTTTTGCAGAAAAGAGCTGTTCGATCAATATATAAATTAAGCCCGAGGCACTCTCTCAGAGAGAAATTTAAGGAGATTAATGTAATGACTGTGCCCTCTCAGTATATTTATGAAAATCTTTTATATGCTCATAAAAATATAAAATTGTTTAAAAAATACAGTGATATCCATAACATAAATACTAGGAACAAACACAAATTTGTAGTACCTACAACAAGGCTCAAGAAGATAGGTGGCTCGTTTAGATGTCAATGTGTACGCTTTTATAATAAGCTTCCAAGCCACGTACAAGATCTAAGTCTTAATAAATTCAAATCATTCATTAAACGTAAGTTGTGTCAGAAAGCGTTTTATACTATTAAAGATTACGTTGAGGACAAAAAGGCTTGGGATTGAGCTGCTCCAATTAATTTTGATTTTTTTATATTTTGCACCGTGAATTTTGTTTTTGATTTTAATTTTGATATTTTTTTTTTTTTGTTGTTTTCTTGCAATGACAAGAATATTTACTTTTTAAAGTATTATATTATTTTATTTTTATTATTGTGAATGTGAAGATTATGTGGATTTTTGTTTTTTATTATAATTAAAAATTTTTACTCATGGTCTGGCAGTTTGAGTAGTTTATGCGGCCTACCCGAATGTCCTTTCTTTGGTATTGTTCGTCGAATCGTTGAGCTCCGTAAATTCTGAGTTGAGCTGCTCGGTTATTGACAAATGCGTGCACTGACTGGACAGGTCCACTCAATCTGGCTGGTTCTTTCCTCAAAAGACCATTTCAGACATATGTCTACATGGTCTTCACATGATATAACCAAGTTTTTGTCAAGACTTCAAAAGAGACTGTGACCTCTGAGTTTGTTTCGGCCTTTCTTCTCAGAGTAGTCAGATAGGAAACGCCGACCTCATCTAGTTTTAAAAAATATGATCGACATGTAAAAGTGTTTGTACAAACCAACTTACAGAAATAAAATCATTTATCATTTAAATCATTTATCATTTATAAGTGACGTAACACACCCTTAAAAAGGGAAGAGGAAAGTAACTCATTGGGTAACTTGATAAAACCAGCTTATAAGCTAGAAAGAACATTTTCTAAATTATTTGGTTTATTGCAGAAATCCCCACCGACATATCCCCACCAGTGGGGATCGTTATTTTTTTCCATAAATCCCCACTAGTTATATAAACTAAGCCTAGTGGGGCTTTTTGGAAAAAAAGTAACAATCCCCACCAGTTGTTTCTAAATTATTAAACAAAAAATGTGAGCATCAAGATGGCGGGACCAAGTCCCCAATTCAAAATTTGTCACATTAAAGTGTTTGTACTACATATGTACTATTTGTACCCTAAACAAGACATTTGTACTTCTAAAGGTAAAGGAAGTATCTCAAGACATCTCTGGTCCTTCTGGCAGCGTTACTCAGAGGCAGTTAATTCTCACCCGAAGACTTAGTACTACATATGTACAGCTATATACTCAACTTTCAATAAAATTGTAAGTGCCAAATTAAAGTTATGTTATTAAAACATTGGTCCCGCCAATTTGATGATGCATGTCATCGCTGAATTCATATGAAAATCGTAAGAGGTGATGGAAAATCAAAAGTGGAAACTTAGTACCTCCTAAGTACATGAACGTGTGGAATTTTCATATTCATATCTTAAGTACATCAAAAGTTATCTATCATTTATCGTTATCTAAATGGACACATTTATGCAGAAATGAAACAACCCAAAATGGTTTTGATAATTATATATTGTTGCATCGAGCGTAAAGTGAGTTATTAATGCATGAGTGTTATGTTGGTAATAATCTACCTCTCATCTATTTCCATTTTGTTATACTTTTCTTGCTAAATATGAAGTACCTACCTATCAAAGTTTTACAATGGTACAAAATTCGGGGCATTTTTTCACCTAATTGGTTTTATACGCCGATTTTTTTTCTCAGCCAGTACTCGTACCACGCCAGAACCTTTTTCGATCTACTGCATATATTTTATATTAAACATAATGGGAGACATTAAACCTCTGTGGAAAATTTATATCTAAACTAGCTAACCCCCGCGGCTTCGCTCTCGTCAACTGGCTACCAATCTACCTACCACTATCCCTACCCTGCCTTCCTTACCTACTCTGCCTAGCTTATCCTGCCTACCCTAAACTGCCTAGTCTTACCTGCCTACCCTACCTACTCTACTTACTCTACCTTCTCTACGTACTCTACTTACTCTACCTTCTCTACTTACTCTACCCACTTTACTTACTTAACCTTCTCTACCTACTCTACCTACTCTACCTTCTCTATCTACTCTTCTTACTCTACCTTCTCAACCTACTCTACTTACTCTACGTTCTCTACCTGCTCTACCTTCTCTACATACTCTTCCTACTCTACCAACTCTACTTACACTACCTTCTCTACCTATTCTACCTACTCTACTTACCCCACCTTCTCTACCTAAGCTTCGTACTCTACCTTCTCTACTTACTCTACCTACTCTGCCTACTCTACTTACTCTACTAACTCTACCTTCTCTACCTACTCTACTTAGTCTATCTTCTCTACCTAATCTACCTACTTAACCTACTCTACTTACTCTACCTTCTCTACTTACTCTACCTTCGCTACCTACCCTACCTACTCTACCTTATCTACCTACTCTATACTCTACCTTCTCTACCTACTCTACTTACTCTAGCTTCCTTCTCTACCTTTTCTACCCACTTTACCTACTCTACTTACTCTACCGTCCCTACCTACTCTACTTACTTTATCTATTCTAACTACTCTACCTACCCTAACTACAGTACCTACTCTTCGGCTTTATAATATTAGTTTAAATAAAATATACAAAACAGTGCATTAAAGTATAACAGTGCAACAATGAGATTTCATATAACTTTTCTGCACTGTTTTGGTTCTAAGCAATAAATACGTACTTTGTGATCAGTTTTGTAGTGATTAATGATATCATTACTACGTAGTTGGAAGAAATAGTAGATTGTTGCATCGAGCGCAAAGTGAGTTATTAATGCACGAGTGTTATGTTGGTGCCCGAGCGCACGCGAGGGCACTAAATTAACACGAGTGCATTAATTACTCACTTTAGCGAGGTGCGTAATCTACTTTTCTTTCAACTACCAATCTACCTCTCATCTATTTCCATTTTTTTTATACTTTTCTTGCTAAATATGAAGTACCTACCTATCAAAGTTTTACAATGGTACAAAATGCGGGGCATTTTTTTCCCCTAATTGGTTTTATACGCCGATTTTTTTTCTCAGCCAGTACTCGTACCACGCCAGTACCTTTTTCGATCTACTGCATATATTTTATATTAAACTTAATGGGAGACATTAAACCTCTGTGGTAAATTTATAACTAAACTAGCTAACCCCCGCGGCTTCGCTCCCGTCAACTGGCTACCAATCTACCTACCACTACCTACCTACCCTGCCTTCCTTACCTATTTTGCCTACCCTGGCTATCCTGCCTACCCTGCCTAGTCTAACATGCCTACCCTCCCTACCCTACCTACTCTACCTTCTCTACCTATTCTACTTACCCTACCTAATCTACTTACTCTACCTTCTCTACCTACTCTACTTACTCTACTTACTCTACCTACTTTACTTACTTTATCTTCTCTACTTACTTTACCTTCTCTACCTACTCTACCTTCTCTACCTACTCTACCTTCTCTACCTACTCTTCTTATTCTACCTTCTCAATCTACTCTACTTACTCTACGTTCTCTACCTACTCTACCTTCTCTACATACTCTTCCTACTCTACCAACTCTACTTACACTACCTTCTCTACCTATTCTACCTACTCTACTTACTCCACCTTCTCTTCTTACTCTTCCTGCTCTACCTACTCTACCTTCTCTACTTAATCTACCTACTCTGCCTACTCTACCTACTCTACGTACTATACCTACTATACTTACTTTATCTTCTCTACTTTTTTTACCTTTTGTACCTACTCTACCTTCTCTACCTACCCTACCTACTCTACCTTCTCTACCTATTCTACTTACCCTACCTAATCTACTTACTCTACCTTCTCTACCTACTCTACTTACTCTACTTACTCTACCTACTTTACTTACTTTATCTTCTCTACTTACTTTACCTTCTCTACCTACTCTACCTTCTCTACCTACTCTACCTTCTCTACCTACTCTACCTTCTCTACCTACTCTACCTTCTCTACCTACTCTTCTTATTCTACCTTCTCAATCTACTCTACTTACTCTACGTTCTCTACCTACTCTACCTTCTCTACATACTCTTCCTACTCTACCAACTCTACTTACACTACCTTCTCTACCTATTCTACCTACTCTACTTACTCCACCTTCTCTTCTTACTCTTCCTGCTCTACCTACTCTACCTTCTCTACTTAATCTACCTACTCTGCCTACTCTACCTACTCTACGTACTATACCTACTATACTTACTTTATCTTCTCTACTTTTTTTACCTTTTGTACCTACTCTACCTTCTCTACCTACCCTACCTACTCTACCTTCTCTACCTTCTCTACCTTCTCTACCTTCTCTACCTTCTCTACCTACTCTACCTACCCTACCTTCTCTACCTACTCTACCTACTCTACCTTCTCTACCTACTCTACCTTCTCTACCTACTCTACTTACTCCAGCTTCCTTCTCTACCTTTTCTACCTACTCTACTTACTCTACCGTCTCTACCTACTTTATCTATTCTACCTACTCTACCTACCCTAACTATAGTACCTACTCTTCGGCTTTATAATATTAGTTTAGAAAAAAATATATAAAAAACAGTGCATTAAAGTAAAACAGTGCAACAATGAGATTTCATATAACTTTTCTGCACTGTTTTGGTTCTAAGCAATAAATACGTCCTTTGTGATCAGTTTTGTAGTGATTAATGATAACATTACTACGTAGTTGGAAGAAAACAATTTAATTATTTCAGAATTATAACTATTTGCACAGTAAATATTGCAAAACTGAACAGATCCACAAACTTTTCGGCAGGCTGGCATAATAAGCTTAATGCAGCTATATCGAAGAAAAAACCAAGTTTACTGAAACTCCTACATTTTTTGCATGAAGACGCTTTGTTTTATGAAAAAAGTGCTTACGAAAGTCACCGTCAGAACCTGTGATCACAAAGAAGCAAAGAAAAAGACCAGTTTATCTTAGATGCTCAACTAGAGCTAATGCATGGCAGTATTACAGTGCCACTTTTTTTGGAAAGAATGAGATAAATTCACAATCGCGATTTACGTTATCCTATAATGTTTAAATAACTTTGCTTTGAATCTAATTAATACTTGTAAATATGTTTGTTTTTCGTTTCAATGCAAACAATTTATAAAGAAAGTTGATTTTAATAATTTAGTAACAACACGTGGTGGGGATTGGTACTTATTTTTCCAAAAATCCCCACTAGGCTGAGTTTATTTAGCTAGTGGGGATTTCAGGAAAAAAATAACAATCCCCACTGGTGGGGATTTGTCGGTGGGGATTTCTGGAATAAACCAATTATTTCATTTCACAGGCCTGAGTAGTTATTTTCATCCCACCATCTCGGAAAGAGTATTTTTAATCTTCAATATCTGAGTGGAAAAGCCGTTTTTATTCACTAGAGGATAAAGTAAATTGAATTTAGAACATCGTGTGCACTAAGTTTGTGAATTAAAAAAAACATTAAACCTATTTACTGCTACCTCTATGGTGCCGAATATATCATACAACTTTTTTTTAATTTGTTAAAAACTCAGACTCGGAACCTTCTTGGTGTTCTTTTTTCAATTTGCTTTGTACGCGGTTCTAACCATGGTATAATAACATACTCCGTATACTTCGCCTGGTATGTTCTTCCCAGGATGGCCTAAGCCTACGTCACGATAAGTGTTACCATTGATTGTTCTTTTTACAAAATTATGGTACTTTCTCATGTAGTTAATGTTAATAAAATAAATTACTAACTAGCTTAACTATTTAGTAACTCATGTGATTCATCTATGTTCATCTATGTCATGTATATTTTGTGTTAAATTAATTTATATTTTGAATTATTAGTTTATAATTGCTTTGTTAAGATAAAACATGCATTTTGCTCGGGTATTTCAATAACACACTGTGGCAATACCAAAGACCTTATACTTCTTACTACTAGACTGTGCACTATGGCGCAAAAAACGGTCCGAGCGAGAGGGCTCCCGTTGGTAGTGTGTCTCTTTCTAATGAGGTGACCATGACCAAAATTAACAAGGGACAAATCGATTGTAAAAACAATAGTGTAAGTATCTCGATATATGTATATATCCTACCTAACTACGCTACATAAACCTACCAAATTCAAGGAAAAAAAAGAAACGTGTGTATATTTTTTGGAATCTACATCACTTACCGTATGGTGTCGGGCGTAAAGAATTTCAACATCTCATGTTTTTTCCATTGGTGTCATAAGAGGCGACTAAGGGACAAACCAGAGAATGGGCAGCAGCGTTCTCTGTGCATTTGTAACAACCATACTGGGATCGCCAACCCGCCTGCAAAGCACTCCCCATGAATAGCACAAATAAAACATAGCCCCTAGTGCCCGGCAGCCTGTCTACCCTCGACTACGGTAGCAATCTAGGTTAAGGTATGGCAAGGGGTGCAAAGAATCCCGGACGAGATCCGATTACCCCAACAAATACCGACGACAGGACCTGGCAACGTACAACACGCGCACACTCCGGACTCCGGACCGACGATAAGATCACCGAACTCGAAGAGGAATTGAGCAGTTTACGATGGAGTATTATAGGGTTATCTGAAGTTCGAAGAGAGGGGGGGGGACTCGATAACTCTCAAATCCCAAGTCTGGATAAGTCTTGTTCTTCAAGACTTATCGTATAGATAGGAACAAAAAGCTCTCTGATCTTACTCTCAAGCTTATGAAGGAGAGGCGTGGGATGATCCTGCAGTCTTCAGACGATGCTTTGAAATACCCCAAAGGATCTCAATTATTTCACATATTGTCCAGTTGCGTAGACAGTTGAGAAACTTAACTTCACCAATTTTATTCCACTAGGAATCAATTTGCGAATAATATAAACAGCCGCTGAATTTTACTCGAACAAAACCCGCTAAAAACTCCACAAACCTGGTGGTCCTACATTTAGTATTACCAGGCCCAAACATTTAAAAGTACTACTCTTACTCAGTATTAATGAATTATTTTTTAAATACAATAAATTGATTAATTAGAGGAACTGTAAAAATATTTAAATACGATTCAAAGTTTCATAGTCTTTGAAACGTATTTAAATATATTTTTTATTCGTTCGTTTTGGTATTACATAAAAAAGAAAATATAAAATGTTCTACCATTTCTACCAAACCCAATGATTAGTTGAGCTGGCAAGATGTCAGACAAGGACACACTACCAGCGGGCACCCTCTCGCTCAGGACCGCTTTTGGTTAGCTACCGCTTATAAGGGAATAGCTAACCTAGATGTATGGTTATAAATTTCATTTTAGCTATACAAAAATTTTTGGTGCACAGTCTAGTAGTAAGAAGTATAAGGTCTTTGGGCAATACACCGAATTGACAAGTGTCATACTGACAACTAGCCATTTCATCGCTATTGTCGTGTCACTCACACCTATAGCGTTGTTTCGCTCGGTGAGAAAAATACTGTGGCTCCCAAACATTTGTGATGAACCCGTGAACTTTGAAAGATACACAAGAAAAATTGTTGATTGTTTCGTAAACTGTAAAAACAGCAGTATAAAAGGCGGTGTAATATATTTTTTCTTTTCCCAATGAAGAGACGCTATCATATGCGTGGCTTCAATATTGTAACTAACTTCACCTAAAATAACTGGTATGTGCCTTTCATTAATTTATTATTTAATTTATATACGCTTTCCATAATTTAAGGCATAGTTGTGTCAATACGTCTTAACGCCCGAACTTATTAACCTAACATAATTAGTTTTTGACTTATTTTAGTCAAGTCGAGTTTAGTGGGTTTTCGTCCCGAACTAAATAAAAATACTAATATGCAAACAATTAAAAAAAGCAAAGTAAATAAATACACCAAGTATCAAATATGACGATTTATTATAAATTATAAATATGTTGTACCTATTGTAATATTGTTTACTTTTTCCTCACTAAAAAAGTTTGAGAACCGCAACGCAATTGATGACGTAGTCTTAGGCCAATCACGTGACCCAGCTGTCACGGGAAGAGAATACCATGTCTTGTTCTACCATGGTTCTAACCATCTCCCTCTCTCTCCAACATTCACGCCAAGGGAATCCGATGAATCGGTACAACTATTAAGTATGGCAGATAGTTTACCGAAAAACAGTACACAAGTGTCTAACACCAATATTACAGTACCAAACAAAAATATTACACTCAATTTAAATAACTGTAGCAACGTTACTTTAAAATTTTCTTAATTATACCTTAGTATTATTTTGTTATAATTTAAAGATTATTCTGTAATACTTACCTGTCATAATGTAGTAATTAATACCTAAACTGAAATAAAAGTGTACCTATCTTGTGATTGTAAACGTTTTTTTTTTTTTGCATTTAGTCATTTCCTCGCTGAGGTGGAATGAAAAGTTACGTGTTGCACTCGAGTGCAAAGATTTTTCACCTGGTGCTCTTTTGATTCCCTCGCTAACGCTCAGGATTCTAATTTTGAATCACTCGCTGCGCTCGTGATTCAATTTTAAAATCCTTCGCTTGCTCGGTCATCAAAATTGAACACGCGGTTAAAAAGCAACTTTGCACTCTTGTATACAAATAACTATTGTTATACAAGAGTGCAAAGTTGCTTTTAAACCGCGTGCTCAATTTTGATGACCGAGCAAGCGAAGGATTCTAAAATTGCGAGAAATAGAATCCTGAGCGTTAGCGAGGCAATCAAAAGAGCACGAGGTTAAAAAGCAACTTTGCACTCTGAAAAATCTTTGCACCCGAGAGCAACACGTAACTTTTCATCCCACCTATATAAAAAATCTGCAATTTATTTCTCTTTAATTTATTAGTAGTTTTCAGGTTTAACATTATATATATATATAAATATTTATCGAAATTACCTTCACTTAGAAGGTAATTTCGATAAATATGCTCTAAAAGCGATAAAATATCCTGACATCAATGTAATTTTCCAATCTCAGTGTATTACAAGGACCCTCACGAGCTGAATGCTACACGATAGCATCGCACAATGGAATACATACTCTGTGTGCTGAGAATATATCTATGTTCCGTGATGGAGGTAAGGGACGTTGTAAAGTGTGGTAAGATAACCCGTAGGGAATGGTTAAGTGAAGATCAGTGTGAGTAGATTGCGTAGATATGTGGTTATACTCTACCAGCTCATTGCACCCGGTGTTGTCACTATAAAACTTGAAATTCATGTTTGAAATCAGTTTATTTGATGTAATAAAAAGAAACTTAAGATACATACATACATAAATTCACGCATTTTTTCCATCAAAAAAAAAATCGGTGGGGTTTGTAAGGATCGTAGCAGGTTCTGTAGTTTCTGCCTACCCCATGGGAAGTGAAGATAGTAAAATTGATTTTAATGCCAACATATAATGTTACGTAATACCAACTAAACAACATTTTAATGAGTCTGTATCGACACCTCACGTAAGGTGCTAACATCAACAAACAACAAAAACAAGTGAACTTGTTAATTATTACATACCCAAAAAATAATTATGTAAACATACGATACTTGCATGCTCAAGTACAGTCAACAAATGTTTATTTCGAGTAGGTTTTTTGTCTCGGCGCTTTTCTGGTGATTGTGACTGTAAATTTTGGCTTCAAGAGTTGCAGTGGTTGAGAATTATGAGACGGGCTGGCGACTTTCTAACTATGTAGATACATTTTTTTTTCAATTCGGACGAACGAAATCAAAGGTGAAAGAAAGAAAGAAAACCAGTTGATTTAGCACACACAGATACACACAATGTAGGTACAAATAAAAGGAAACGTAATTTAAAAAGTTGAGTTGCAGTAAGCTATAATATTTAAAAATTAAACTTATCTCTTTTTCTGTACATATGCCTAAATAAGTAACTAGTACAAGTGACATACTCATTCGCAGTGACTTTGTAAACTTATTTGCAAGTTGGTGTAAAGTACGCTACGCAGCCACAAGGCTGCTGCTCAAGCTGTACCCAAGTAAAATATGCAACGCTCAGCGCAACCCACGGCCTCTATTATCTATCTTAAAAACTTATTGCTGACTGCTTGCAAGAGTTTTAAACCTTTATACTGGAGCAGTGGTTTAAAAATGTCACTGTTTTTTATTTAAGCGTGCTTTGTAGAGTTAAGAAAAGCTTTGTGAGAACGTCGCCGTAGTCAAAGAAAGTAGGCGTATGCTTTGAAGTGGTTTAAAGAACGAGAATGATTATCATGAAGGACTTTTTAAAGTCAACGCATTTCTTTTCTTTTGGAAGTACATTTATTATGTGTACAGCTAAGTGGCATTCTCTGTCGGACTGTATGTTCTGATTGCTACAACCTGAGGGTTTTTAAGTCAAGATTAAATTGTTAAGCCTGCTACGCCGTCGCTCACGTCATCGCTTACCATCAGGTGAGATACTGGTCAAACGGGAGCCTAATAATAAAAATAAACCTAGGCCAAGGTTCTGAAACGACAAAATTATCAGTAAATTAATGTGCGGAATTGTCTACCGCGTTTTAGCTGATTGAATTAATTTTAACAGCCCATGGTGATGAGGCAAATTGACGAGGACAATTTATTTTGTTATATATCGTTAGTTTCTTTCCAAAAACCGGCGGCTTGTTATAAAGCTGCAGTTATCGTATATTACCTAGTATTTTTTGGAATTAAAGTTAGTAGCTTAGTACCAAACGGTAGGAAAATAAGACAATGATAAGTAGGATGTGCTTACTCCCACGAATCTTCATATACCCAGCTCTATTAATTAACGTCCACGCATCCGAGGGTGATGCAAAGTTTTAAACGAGATTGGCAAATGCCGAGCCAAAACTGACGCTATAAATATTAAGTTAATCTAAGCTATTAGTTAGCTGCTAGCAAATTTCTTAATAGGGCGAATCCAATTACTTTTGCCCGATTGGAGAATTAAAAACTGCACCTTGATGGCCTAGATAATATAATTACTAGAGTCACAAATATGATACGAACAGGGAATTTGGAGGCCCCTGAGGTTTGAAGTTCAGTCTTAAACATAAAGCCGCTGTGTAGAACATTAAAGTACCCTCCACAATTGAAGATTACAAGTCTAAGTTGTTCCCGGGGTACTCCCGATATCAACCTTGATATCTGCTTAGTCTTTTCATAGAAATAAAGAGGAAAACGAGACTCCAACAAGTAGGTTTATTTAAATAATTGTACTTATCCATATCCTTTGTCTCGGCAAATAGAAGTTATTTGGATAGCACTTTATACCGATATTATTGTTTGCAGAAGAACCCAAATTATCCACTCGGATACATACAATAACACAGATATGGTAGAATTGATCAACTGTACTATTCTTTCCTTATACCCTAATAACTTCCGCCCTGGGTGAGTTCGGGTGAAAGTGTTTTATTACCTAGTTTATCGGGTTAATCTATTATAATCTATCTCGGTGCCAAATTTCATCCATATCCATTCAGCCGTTCTGGCGTGATTGAGTAACAAACATCAACATCCATCCAAACTTCCGCATTTATAATATTAGTAGAATAGTAGGATTACCCATTCAGATTACTTATACCCAATTATATGCTTACTAATACAAAATGCTTTTGCAAAAAACCTAGCCTGAAATAACATGTTCCGTAGATAATAATGCAGTTGTACAAATAAATAGAACACTTGCTGTGGATAGTTCGGCATTCATATGAGTGATTACTACTGTTTGATTATTATTATGAGTGGTGACTACTATATATATATAGTAAAGCAACAGCGGCGTCGTAGGTGGGAAACAGTTCAAATCTTACATCTTTTAATACATTTCAGTAGTTCAAGATAAATAATCACCATACAAGAACGCACTAACAATTTGAATTTGAGTATAAATTATCAAACAATACTTTTACCACGTGAATTACATAGTTACACTTTCTCTTAACATTTTGATTCAAGACAGGCTCGCGCTTGACCGCTAACTCACCTGATGATAAGTGGTCGATGCTGAAGCACGCTTGCCTAGAAGTAACCTATTCACTCTTGACCTAAACACCCCTAGGCTGTAGCTTCACAGATTCCTTCACTAATTCCCTAACTTTTTCCTGCGGCATCGGTTCCGTGGCCTATCCCACAGAACAGCGATTATTTCAGAATCACTCAGCGATAGGCGATAGTGTTGCTTTCAGTGAAATAATTTCAATCGTATCAGTGCTTTCATTACCTTTTTCAAACAAATAAACCACTTTACAATATTAAATCACCAACCACGAAACGCAAAGTCTAAACTATGCGAAATTTCACTGAACACTGTCACTAAACACTCATTAATTTCAACAGATCCCAAAAAAGGAGGAAGTTCTCAATTTAAATAAATAAATTAACCTAGCACATATTTTAATAAGTCCAATTATTGCATACGGCTAAACGACAATATAAACATCACACTCGTCAGACGACTAAAGTGCCTATGTGTCAATCAGAAGCACCATCAGATAGCATTGATAAGATACCGACAAAGACTGATAACTGACCAATGGCAACGCGAGATGGCATCGGTAACCGATAGTGTACTAACTGGGCCAAGAGGCAATCAAACAGATGTATTTCTTACTTAGCTGCGCTTGATGGAATTTATAAACTTCATCAACGTTTTATTTTAAAAACCTATCATCGTCAATGCGGTTAAATGTTGTGTGATTGATGACTTCTTCCATCTTAAATAATTAAAATTAGTCGTAGTTGTTAGTTAGTATTAGGTAAGTTTAAGTTTTCTTTATAAATGTAATTTATGGTGTACAATAAAGTATATAAGAAATAAATAAATAATAGAAAAATAATCCGACGCAGAGCATTTAGAAATGAAATATCGAACCAAAAGCTCGGGTATATTCAGGGAGCTGAACAGCTGACTTAGCACTTATAAAAAAACAAAGTAGTTTTATTACCTTGTCGTTCTGTTGTTTGCAAACGACAATTGAAGGAACTTGCACTTGACCAAAGAATGTGGTGAAGTAGCAAAGTTTAACCCAGAATTTGAATGTGTTGGTTGATAGTGTTGATATCCTAAAAGTTTCTGTCATAAAAACAACGATCAACCAATAAAAGGGAGCAAAGGATCAAACTCAACGGCACTTCGCTACAAGTATGAAAATAATTCGTATTCAAAGTACTTTATATTTAGTCTTTTTGGCAGAAGAGGCTTTCGACGCTGCTTTCGAGTTAACGGCGGGAAAGCGCAAAGTGCTTTTCGTTTTCATGTTCAGAAGACCTCTCATCAGTGATGTCTCATCCCATACAAATAAACCGTGCCGACCTACTGTACTGATTATACTGATTATTTTTTTGATATAGATGGTGATCTATCTATCGCCGTGGAACAAAACTGAACGCGATCGATTTACAAAAAATAATCGGTATAATCAGATGAAAACGCTAGTTACGTCGGCACGGTTTCTTTGTACGGGTTGAGGCATCTGTATGCTAGTATTATATTATCTGTGCCTCTCTACCTGTATCTGCTTAGGTATCCATCTATCTATTAGAGAAGTGATTTATAATAATATTATTTCAGTGTAACTGATAATTAGTAGAAGATAAATTAAGATGGATAGATCATAGTATTAATATCTAAATACACAGTCAGTGCAAAACCGGTATATGAGCAGCCCTGAGTACTTACATCACCTAAGTATAATGTACCCTATCTGCCTACACATAGAAGCGGCAATGGGTGTCAATGCTCTGTGGACGACGCTCAGCTAATCTCCGGCGCGCCATCCACAGCTTTGAATAACTGATGCACAAAGCGAGCGTATTAACAGAATAATCCTTTCAATTTCAGTGATTGTATACTTGATATGTGCCGGGTGCCAAGCTAATCTAGGGGAAAGTGGAAACTAGGACGCACCTAAAAATTAAGTTTGGGACCTTCTGGAAGGTCCTGGACGTAAATTCTTCTTGAATCGAGGTCTAGCTTAGCACCATCCAGTTTAAAGCCGGTTGCAGACCAACAGCTATGTTAGTTTAAGCTAAGCTCGCATATATCTAAGGTAGTTCTTTATATAACCTTCAGCTACGCGATCTAAGCTCTACTCAGCTTAGCTCTTGGTCTGCAACCGGGGCAATACTTATCTCTTCTCTTAGTTCTGTAGTTTGTCAGTCAGACACACAATTGTAAACTATGCACAACTATTTTTTACCCTATCCGTGAGGGGCTTTAAAATGATGTTCCTTCAAGTACCTTAAGTTATCTTTACATTTAAAACTTTATCTACAAGTCTCACCACAGACTTCTCTGTGGTGAGACTTGTAGATAAAGTTTACACAACTTTCTGTTGTATTTAGTCTCATTTGACCTTTATCGTATTAAAACAAAAGTATATTAGACACTATGTAGGTTGAAAGAACTCTAAATTGAACTACAATAAAGCTATTAAACCTCCATGCATTCACGAAGCTCCTGTCTACACTTATCTAAACGTTATGAATATTTAACCGCGACTACATTAACTTTAATGTAAGCAGACATCAAGCTCACAGATAACTGGTAACCAATTCCATTATAAACATAATAAACCTGAAAGGGTGGTTATAATCAGTGTCAGTGGCATCGAAGGCTGGTCATCATGAGCGAGGCGCGGGTAAAGGTGCGCCCGGGCAATCTGGGCACAGTGACGTCATGTGAGCCTATAAAGGGAATTAAATCCGGACTTTATAGCGCCGTGACCACGCGACCACGCGAGCGCGGACACTGGGCTCGGTATCCGGGCTTATATTAGTATTAATGATAGTCTGTTGTATAGCGTTTTAGACCAGAACAATAGTGTTCTAAGTGCTAACCTAGATAGAACATAGGATACAGAATGAGGACAAATTGTGGCGTGAAATCTATGAGAACTAAAAGTATTAGGTATTATTTGGATCGCTTTTTCAGGTTCTTACGTGAGTAATCAGTATTGAAAGGAATAGAGCTAGAGAAGCTGATCCTACAATAAGGCCCTGCGAGTTGGCTTCGGCCCCTGGCACGCCTTTCAAAGATCTGGGACCCCAGAGTACCGAAATTGTTAAACAAATATAAAATAATATGAATAATAATGTATTAATAGTAAGTATGTCGTTTTTGTGACGAAGAAACACTTTTTCTTTCTTTTTTAGGGTTCCGTACCCAAAGGGTAAAAACGGGACCCTATTACTGAGACTCCGCGGTCCGTCTGTCTGTCTGTCTGTCTGTCTGTCTGTCACCAGGCTGTATCTCATGAACCATGATAGCTAGACAGTTGAAATTTTCACAGGTGGTGTATATCTGTTGCCGCTACAACAACAAATACTAAAAACAGAATAAAATAAATATTTAAGGAGGGCTCCCATACAACAAACGTGATTTTTTTTGCCGTTTTTTACGAAAATGGTACGGAACCCTTCGTGCGCGAGTCCGACTCGCACTTGGCCGGTTTTTTTCTATCATTGGTAGTAACAAGGATAGTACTGCAGTAGTAAGAAAGGGAATCAAATTAACAGTATTACTACTGGTAGTAAGATTGTAGTAACACGGGCGATAAAGGCCTCAAGTGATGTAAGTGCGCACTAGGAAAGATTTTTGGAAATTCTACCCCTAAGGGTGTAAAAGGTTTGAATTGTTTTATGAAATTTCTACAGTTTGCAAATTGGACACGTGAAATATGAGATTCATGCTCTTAGTTGATAAAAAGAATTCATGTTTTTATTGGTTGTTGGCAATTTCACCCCTAAGGAGGTAGAAAGGGTGTTGAAAGTTTGTGTAAAATTTCTACGCTGAAAGCGTAGTGGGACACCTGCAATAACTCCTCCTGAATAACTTGACAATGGGATTAACCTTTGAAATTAGATAGTTGATACCAATACCTCCTCGGCATCCGAGCCGTCGCCGTCGTCTGAACCGTTGTTAGAAGCGACACATTCATTGGTGCTGATTTACCGAGCTCATTCCTCGCGCAGCATGCTCTTGTACTACTAGGTAGCAAGTGTATGCCATGCTTTAATCGCTCGGGCTTTAGGCAATAAAATTAGAAATATTCTAATCGCGAAGTATCTTTGCCCGAAAGTACCGTAAGAACCGGGATTTGGTTATGAAAATTCCGGTTCCTAAAACGATCCAAATTTCCGGGATTTCACGGTACTTTTGGTTTCGGGATTTCCCGGGACTATTCACTAATCCTACAGTTATAAGGCCACAATGTAATAAAACCTGTGTATCATTTTAAAACAATAAAAACATATTAGAACTAAAATCAACCAATTGTAAGATAGCAACACTGACACTCGAGGACGGAAGCACAATGCTCTAGAATCAAAGGAGCGCGAGAACTCATTCCAGTCGTTCATATATGTAATTTAATTTTCTACCACTTAACCGCTGCATTCAGTGAATCATACTTCATTTAAAAACAGCCATTTTATTTTTGTTTCAATGCTGAAACAGATGTTCATTAAGAAGCCACTTGCTGGGAATCATAAAAGAATACTTTAAAAGCTTTTTAATATCTAGGCGGATATGAATTTATTTGAAGCAACTCTACACTGATTTAAGTATCAAATGATTGGTACGATTTAGCAGTACCTATAATAGATACATATTAGCTACCAGAAATGATAAATGAAGTGGGTGCTGACTGCTGATAATAAATTATTGTAATCTGAGGTATATAAGAACACGAAAGAGTTACATCTTTCTTCTCTCTCAAGTAACGAAATTTGCATAAACGTGACGCGATCTTAAAAATCACTTTTAAATTCTCGTCTAATTATCAAATCACCTAAAAATATTCACTTCAAAAGGTTTTTCGATGAGGGTTTCCTAATAAACTAGAACGAATGGTCACATAACAAAGAGGTTGAACTTTAACACTGACATAAGCTGGTCACTCCCCCTTTACGAGACATCGTTACTTCAGTGATTAAATTAACTGCGCTAGCTAGTTACATGGTCCCCATAATGAGTCCTCAGCAGGCGACAGTTCGTGTGGTCTGTGGTCACACCACAGATAAAATGAAAGTGCCTCCGCAATCGAGAGAGAAAAGATACACTATTTTTTGGCTGGAGTGTTCAAGAACTAAAATATGTCCGGATTATTTCCAGTTTTCAGTAGAGCAAGAAAATGTGATTAGTGGAATGTGGTCGTAATAATTCATCTTTCCTCCAGCTTTTGTTTGGTTAGGCTGTTTGTTCTGTGTGCTAGTGTTTGCTCGGCCCATCGCGCGGTAGTTTTTCTGAAACTTTTCCTCTCGAGGTATACAATGTTTTGTTTTTAGACGTGCAACGACTGTTTTTTTTTAATTGTCAGTAGGCTCGCGTTTGACCACTTTCTCACATGATGGTAAGCTATGATGTGGTTGCCTGCCTAGAAGTGTGTTGTAGTATTGTACACTCTCACACTCTTGTTGTCTTGACTCCGGCAAGAAATTCCACTCCTTAGCTGTACGCACAATGAAAGTATTCACAAACACTTTTATTATGCGTACAGCTAAGGAGTGGCATTCCTTGCCGGAGTCTGTGTTTTCCGACAGCTACAATCTAAGGGTCTTTAAGTTAAGAGTGAACAGGGTTATTTCTAGGCAAGCGTGTTTCATCTTCGACCACATCATCGCTTACCATCAGGTGAGATAGTGGTCAGTCGCGAGCCTACAGAATATAAAAAATAAATTTAGTGCGTAGGGGCGGGATGTCCACCATGGTGAATATTTACGTAACATTTATAATGATAAATGATAAATGATAAATGATTTTATTTCTGTAAGTTGGTTTGTACAAACACTTTTACATGTCGATCATATTTTTTTAAACTAGATGAGGTCGGCGTTTCCTATCTGACTACTCTGAGAAGAAAGGCCGAAACAAACTCAGAGGTCACAGTCTCTTTTAAAGTCTTGACAAAAACTTGGTTATATCATGTGAAGACCATGTAGACATATGTCTGAAATGGTCTTTTGAGGAAAGAACCAGCCAGATTGAGTGGACCTGTCCAGTCAGTGCACGCATTTGTCAATAACCGAGCAGCTCAACTCAGAATTTACGGAGCTCAACGATTCGAAGAACAATACCAAAGAAAGGACATTCGGGTAGGCCGCATAAACTACTCAAACTGCCAGACCATGAGTAAAAACTAACTAAGTTATAATAAAAAACCGGCCAAGTGCGAGTCGGACTCGCGCACGAAGGGTTCCGTACCATTACCGCAAAAAACGGCAAAAAAACACGTTTTTTGTATGGGAGCCCACTTAAATATTTAATTTATTCTGTTTTTAGTATTTGTTGTTATAGCGGCAACAGAAATACATAATCTGTGAAAATTTCAACAGTCTAGCTGTCACGGTTCATGAGATACAGCCTGGTGACAGACAGACAGACAGACAGACAGACAGACAGACAGACAGACAGACGGACCGCGGAGTCTTAGTAATAGGGTTCCGTTTTTACCCTTTGGGTACGGAACCCTAAAAACAAAAATCCACATAGTCTTCACATTCACAATAATAAAAAAAAAAAAAATATAATACTTTAAAAAGTAAATATTCTTGTCATTGCAAGAAAACAAAAAAAAATATCAAAATTAAAAACAAAATTCACGGTGCAAAATATAAAAAATCAAAATTAATTGGAGCAGCTCAATCCCAAGCCTTTTTGTCCTCAACGTAATCTTTAATAGTATAAAACGCTTTCTGACACAACTTACGTTTAATGAATGATTTGAATTTATTAAGACTTAGATCTTGTACGTGGCTTGGAAGCTTATTATAAAAGCGTACACATTGACATCTAAACGAGCCACCTATCTTCTTGAGCCTTGTTGTAGGTACTACAAATTTGTGTTTGTTCCTAGTATTTATGTTATGGATATCACTGTATTTTTTAAACAATTTTATATTTTTATGAGCATATAAAAGATTTTCATAAATATACTGAGAGGGCACAGTCATTACATTAATCTCCTTAAATTTCTCTCTGAGAGAGTGCCTCGGGCTTAATTTATATATTGATCGAACAGCTCTTTTCTGCAAAACAAAGATATTCTGGATGTCGGCGGCATTTCCCCACAACAGAATACCGTACGACATTACACTATGAAAATAGCTAAAGTATACTAAACGGGCTGTCTCTATGTCAGTTAAATTACGAATTTTTCTAACAGCATAATGCTGCGGAGCTTAGCTTCTTTGACAATTTATCTATATGTGGGCCCCACTGAAGCTTAGCATCCAAAGTTAAGCCTAAAAATACTGTGCTATTCTCAGGATTCAATTCTTCGCCCCTTATCAACACATCAGTTTTCACCTGCCTAACGTGAGGTAGGGTAAACTTAATGCATTTGGTTTTTTTTTCATTAAGGAGTAAATTGTTAACATTGAACCAGTGAACTACTTTTGAGATCGCGCTATTTACTTCGTCAGTAACCAGCTGCTGCCGTTTAAGTTTAAACAAAAGTGAAGTATCATCTGCAAACAACACTATGTCATGGTTATCCTTTATGAGGTAAGGCAAGTCATTAATATAAATAAGAAACAAGAAAGGACCAAGAATCGAGCCCTGCGGGACTCCCATTTTTACTTTAGATCCGGGTGATCTTTTTCCATTAACGTCAACAGTCTGAATCCTATTACTCAAGTAAGAAGTAAGAAGATCCAGAGCGCTGTTCCGGATCCCGTATTGGCGGAGTTTCCTGATTAGCGTTTCATGAAGAACACAATCAAATGCCTTGGACAAATCACAAAAGATTCCCAGGGCATCGCACTTATCTTCCCATGCATTATAAATATGTCCTAAAAGCTCAACACCGGCATCAGTAGTTGAACGACCCCTTGTAAAACCGAACTGTTTGCTATGTAATAATTTATTCTTATTAAAAAATCTTTGCAATTGCTCTAAAATTAATTTCTCAAATATCTTACTAAAAGTAGGTAGTACTGAAATAGGTCTATAATTTGTTGGGTCTGATGTACTACCTGATTTAAACAAAGGTATTATTTTACTATTCTTCATTAGGTCAGGAAACTCCCCACAGTTGATACAATTATTAAAGATAATAGCTAAACTAGGTGCGACAACATCAATAATAGACTTAGCAACTTCTACAGAATGCCCCCACAGATCTGCAGTCTTTTTAACATTTAAAGTGTGAAAGGTTTTAATTATGTCTCTACAAGTAATATGTTCAAAAAGAAATTCCGTATCGCAGACATTAACATTTTCTTTTAGCAAAGACTCAGCAACAGAAGGTGATGAGTTTAGGGATTTAGTAGTTGAAATGGGAATATCCGAAAATAAATTTTCAAAGGCCACTGCGACTTGTGAGTCTGATTTTATGATGTTGTCATTAATAGACAGGCTGTAGTCAGTATTTCGGTTACCAGATCTTCCCGTTTCACTATTAATAATATTCCAAGTCGTTTTAATAACATTACTACTGTTTTTAATCTTCGAACTCAAATAATGCGACTTGGCCAAACTACAAACTTTTTTAAATAATTTTGAATAATTTCTAACATATAAATTAAATTCAGCAGTGTTTACATAAGGCCTTTCACTGTACAGCTCATAAAGCCGTGTTCTACTTTTATGAATACCAATGGTCGCCCAATCACCGAATGATGCGTTACTATTAACGGAGATATTTTTGGGAATAAAGGTCGAATTAAATTGTTTGCAGTATATACTAAAAAAATCATCATATAGGTGATTAGGATCAGCATGAATTGACAAAATTGGTAATTTATTAATGAGTTTAGCCTTAAAAGCTGCCAAACGACTTACAGTTTTGGGGTTAACAGTGATATCCTTTTTAGCCACTTTGTTGTTTAGGTTTTGTATTGTAATCCTCTGCCCGCAATGATCAGAATCTAGTAAATTTATAATTTATTTGTGGACAGGTATAACATTAGTATAAATATTATCTAAGCATGTGGCACTAGTAGGGGTTATTCTTGTGGGCTCCAAAAATAGGTTTACAAGATTGTAGGACTGAAACAGACTTATTATTTTACTACAAGAACCTGAGTTTTCTAATAAATTAACATTAAAATCACCACAAGTGATTATGGATTTATTTGAGTTACAAATCTTGTGTAACACTTCATCCATTACCTTTTCAAAGCAGTCATACAATCCTGAAGGGTGTCTGTACACACTTAATACAATAAACTGCTCCAATTCTATACAAGCTATTTCAACTGTCCGCTCAACAGATAGGCTCACAATATCCTTACGGTCCTTAAATTTAAGCTGGTTACTTACTAAAATCAAAGAGCCACCATGTATAGCATTAACTCTGCTAAATGAACTACCAATGATTATTAAAATTGAACAAAAACTGGTGGCTTTTAAGCCAATGTTCTGTTATACAAAGAATATCAATGCTATTAAAATTCATAAATAAATCTACTTCTAAATCTTTGTTCAAAAATCCTTGAATATTTTGATGCACCAGGTTAATACTATTTACTGATTTTAAACTTTTATTTGATTCTTTTTTGCAATTTTCGTTATGTACAGTTTTGCAAGAGGTTGTCCCTATTGTCCTAATTTGTAATTTAAATTACTATCAATATCAATTTCTGATACCAAATTATTGGCTGAATTATAAAACACTTCTTGGCATTGCTCAATAGAAGCAAGTTGTTTAGACAAATTCTTGGCTGTAATAGAAAAATAATATGATAGCGACACAGCTATCTGTCGTTTACAATACTTTGAAAGAAAGTACCTATCCATGAAAAATCTATCTTTTGTTAAATAAAAGTTATTACCAACATAATTGTTAGTGTCAATTAAATGAAATAAATTACTACTATATGTTAAATTATGTAATGTCCTATTTAATTCAAATCTAAGATTGTTTTCTTCCTGTGGCAAACTTTGGCTGTATGGGAAAGTGAACATCACAATTTGTTTTAAACTAAGGTCGCACAAAGATCTATAATGTTGGAGTAATTCTCCTTTGTTCACATTACCCCTATTACCAATAAATATTAATAATGTAGTATCCTGGTTAAAATTACATTTAATAACTTTTTTCATTATGTCAAATAAAGAACAACCAGGCATACAGTAGTTTATAATTGAGTGTCCTGGATATTTATCTGTCAACAAATGGCCTAGATCCTTTCCAATTTCATCACAAAATAAAACTATTTCTGTATTTACATTATTTTTAGGCAAACAGTTAGTAATTTCTAATGGCAAACTGGCACTAGACTGCCGTATGGTGGCATCACATATTGTCAATGAATGGTCCGGCGTGGGTTCAACAGATGGTGGTTGACACTGATCACATTTGTTTGTTTGTGAGCTCACCAGCTCATTCATTGCCAATACATATTCCCTCATTTGGTTTTCAGAGGCTGTATACTTGATGGTCATAGAACTAAGTTTCTCCTGTAGTAGGTCAAGTTCATACCGCAAGTCTTCTGTGTCAGTCTGGTGTTTCCTAGTACTTTTTTCTAAGTTATATGAATACATATCTAATTGTTTAAGTAGATGCAATCTTTCTCTATTAAGTTTTACATTTTTGATGAAGAACCTTTGTTTTTTGACCATTTTCTTGGTTTTAACTATGTATTTGTTAATTTTAATGTACTTTTTTATTTTATTTTTACTAGTAACTACCCTCAATGATTTAATTGATTTTGAATCATCATGACCTGTTAAATCTATTGTGTAAGAGGGGTTTATTGCAGTAACCATTGATGGGGCAACAGGCACCAATTCATTGAATAGACTTTGATTCAACGAGGCAGTGATGTTTAAATTTGTAGTTTCTAGTTGTTCAATCTGATTTTGAGCCTCATGTAGCTGCTGTTGTAATAAAAAAATGTGACTAAGAGCTTGTTCATACTCATTGCTACACTGGCTGAACCCGTCCACAACAACTTGGAGCCTGTCCCGGGCTGCTATGGCATCAGTGTGTTGAGTATATAACTGAGCCATTTCCGTTTTCAGTTTGCTATTCCTGTCAAGGACACTAAGGAACTCTATTTCGTCCTCATCCTTTTCCCTAATCAGTTGGTCACAGAGCTCCTTAGACGCTTTTAATTCGCTCAAAGCCTGACTGAGTTTGGACTCTTCTAGGCGAGCCCGCGCGCTGCGAGTCATAATCATGATTAAAGAGAAGAGAAAAGAGGTTGGAAAAGAGTAGTTGATTGAGTAGATATATGCTAATCGAGTATTAGCTGGGTTTCTAACTTACGAAACATAATAAAGTTTACCAACGTATGACAAGTTTAGTTCGTGTATCAAACTAATGAAGCCAGTTACCTAAACTATAAGTGCCACAGTACTCCAAATGCAGAAACTGTTGCTTGCTAGCTGCAGCTCCCAGCTCTGACAAGTTAATTAGCCGGGATAGAAGCGACCTACTTGTAACCTGAGAGTTGGAGTCTGTCACCACAGAGTATTTAAATTTTCACAGTTTGGCGGGCACCAATCACAGCCAATTCATTGTTCTGTGCAGCCTATGAATGAAGTTAAAAAGTCTTTGTAAGAGGGTACATAACGCAAAGCTAAAAGAGCAGATAAAGCCACCTAAATATAGAATAAATTTAGAACAAGTTTAAAAAAGCACGGCAACTTATTTCTGATTATTTTAGTTTTTTTTTTAAAGTTCATCTGTATAAACAAACGTAAATACATGTTATGATAATACCAAAAGGTTAAAAACATGCACATGAGTATTTCAAACACGGTGAAATCAAAAAAACTTTATAACTACCGACTTCCAAAACAAAAAAATACAAAGTAAAAAATAACTTTCTTTTCCGAAGTCGGTGTCTTTGATACCTATTTTATATCGACACCGACGATGTTTTCGACACAGACTTCGGAAAAGAAACTTATTTTTCACTTTGTAGTGTTTTGTTTTGGCAGTCTGTTTAACTTTTTGTTAAAACGTTTTTTAATTTTTATCGTACCTCAAATTACCATGAAAATCTTTTTAGCCAAAGTGATGTACTTTCATTACATTTCCAATAAGCTCAAACACGACTGGGATACATTGTCTAATTTCGGAGTTCCAGTGCCTACCTTCCGACTTCATCATCAGATCAGTTTGATAATACCATTTTCAGCAGTACCATTTATTAATAAGTATTTGCTTCATCATAGTCGGTTAACTATTCGAAATATCTTTTACCCGTACTATACTTATTATTAAGGAGTTCCAGTGGCCATCTCTGGTCTTCTTCATCAGTTCCACTTCCCCAACTGATACTTTCTGAGCATTATTAACTTTAAAACTTTCGCGTATAGGTAAATAAACAATTGAAATCATCGCGTTAAATTCCCGTGATATATTGTTTTTCTGAGCATTGTTGTTGAAAATACCAACATCGCTATATGTATGCCTATAATATTTGAAGAGTTCCCTCGATTTTCATGGGATTCCACATCATCAGATTTTGACTTGGTGACAATGGAATCATTTCCCTTTGAAATACAAAAAGAATTTTCAAAATTGGTCCACAATTTTGACGGGGAAATTGGTGAAAAAAAAAAGTTTATAGGTACAGTCGAACATAGAACCTGCTCCTTTTTGAGAAGTTTGTTAAAAAAACAGTCGCAACCATAGACGGGATGGAAGCCATTTTTTCTGTGAATCAATGGGACACCTAGCGGGAGAAATTGGCTGTAATGTTCCATAATGCAAATAGAAATTCATCTACAATAGTGAAAGCAAAACGATACTTATTGGCAGCACAGAGTAGTATTATAAGTAGGCTAATGTCCGAGATATGAGACGTAAGTCAGAGATGGTCACAGCTAGCCGCCGGCTTCCTGGAGGGGCGCCAAGCAGTCTGGTAGGTGGAGCGCAATAGGCAGGCAGGCACTATTGTTAAAGTGGGTCAAGCATGTGTGTTGTGAAAGATGGCGTGGCCAGAAGGGATACATTTTGTGAAAATGGCCAGTGGAGATGTTTGGAAGAGATGACCATGCTACACCCGTTATGTGGATTGGGGATACTAAGCAGGAGGATGTTTAAAATTTTGAGACTGGAAAGAGACTGTAAGCATTGCAGCATTTTACTATTTTCTTGCCCTTAGACACCCCAAATTATTCAAGTTCGGTGCAAGTAAACATTTAATTTGACTACCAAATTTATTCAAACATTGACAGTTCAAAAGTGTCTGTAGGTATCTCAGACAGTAACCCCTGATTGCTGAATTAAGAATTTTCAGTTGAGTATTATTTGTCTGTGAGTGTTTTAGCCTGAAAACCTGTCAGAGTTTATCATTAAAGTAGGTTTTGACAAGTTCTCAGCTCCAAAATCTCAATTCAGAAACCGGCCCTAAGTAAAGCTTTATTATGTTACACATTACGTCTAGACACCTGTAAACCAAACTAAACTAAACCGCACATAAACCTTATTGGCCGTTTCTTTTTTATGTTATGTGCTGGTTAACGAGGACCTCACGTGATGGAACATGTTTACCGTCATATATACACACCTGTTACACCAGAACTTACCAGGAAGTTACATTTCCAACCCTAAAGTCCTAAGTTCTAAGTCCTTTTAAAGAAAACTTCCTCCAGTACATTATTCACTCATTACCTCATTAATAGGAGTGGAGGAAATGATAACTTTATAATACTTATGCGAATGTTTGGATTGGTGGGTATTTGTTACTCAATCATGCCAGAACGCTCGTTTTTATCTCGGTATAATGTTCACTAGGGATATTAAAACACTTTACATGTGACCGGAGCCGCGGGCAGAAGCTAGTATTAAATGGGAATATGAGTTTGTTTTTTACCTTTTCATGTCATAACGGATATGGTTGAAACTTGGCAAGCGAGTAGACCATGTCCTGGATTCGGACTTAGGAACTAGGACTCCCTTGAAATAATTTTTAGCCCGACAAGCCACTGGTTAGAATATAAGGGTAAGTTAAAATATCCCACATGCAAACTAGTTTGCCGGCAAGCTTTCGAATTGGAACACAGTGAACTTGGCGGGAAAGTAAGTCGAGCTGATTGGATGTGTCTGCCTGTGCGGCTGTGCCACCACAAAAGCGTAACAAATTAGTCCTGACGCGACAGCGAGATCAAAAGGGATCATATTTGGATTTGCTCTTTTTAAGGAATTCTGGTACCTATTTCCTACTGGTTTTTGTTATTACTCTACATCGTATCAAATTAGTTTCAAAAGGGAGAGGGAAATCTTACTCCGGATTTGAGCTTTTATAGCGAACTTTATTACTTCCTATCCTGTTCGCTTTTATCGTTGCAACATGTCGTTGTTAGACTGCTCTGTTTTATTAAAGCTTGTACTCTATACTAATATCATGAAATGGTTAAAGTCTTGAAAACTGATAGAAAGTTACACTAACCATAAGCAATTTTCGAGCGAAGTTGCGGGCAAAGCGTGGTCAATATCTACTCAAAGGTTTTTTGAATATCAACAACTTCATTTTCCACCTCGCTACTTTTCGTTTCTCGGGGTCGGCTTTCCTAGGCGCTACGTTTTCCGCTAATGAGCATAGTCAGTAGATAGACCGCACTTCTTCTTCTGAACATTCGTCCTCCAGAGGTTAGGAACAGCAAAATATTTAATTTATTTAAAGGCCCAACAAATGGGTAACTGTCATTATCATAATGCGCTCTGTTGAAACTTTAAGATTAAAATAAAACAGCAGACTTTTTCAACGTATGAAGCTTAGCGTTTTATGCGTCAGATCTGTGTATTGGCTAAAAATAAAACATCGCATCTTTGATCACTGGGTCACCAAGAATACATCGTGAAACTAAATAGGTTACCGGGCTAATTGCATTTTGGACAAAAATGTCGCTTTGGAAGAACGGAAAACGTGCACCGTGGGTAGGTATAGGTAGGTAAATGTCAGGTTCAACAAGAGGCTTCACCTGCATTTTAGAGGACCTCATAAACTTTACTGATGCTGTGATTGGCGTGGTCGTTTACTGGCCCCAAATTATTTAAAGAGTTTTCCATCACATCGAAAACCAGCCAAGTGCGAGTCGGACTCGCGCACGAAGGGTTCCGTACTTGGTAAATTGCGGTTTACGATTTATGACGTATTAAAAAAACTACTTACTAGATCTCGTCCAAACCAATTTTCGTTGGAAGTTTACATGGTAATGTACATATATATATTTTTTAGTTTTATCATTCTCTTATTTTAGAAGTTACAGGGGAGGGGGGACACATTTTACCACTTTGGAAGTGTCTCTCGCGCAAACTATTCAGTTTAGAAAAAAATGATATTAGAAACCTCAATATCATTTTTGAAGACCTATTAATAGATACCCCACATGTATGGGTTTAATGAAAACAATTTTTTAGTTTCAGTTTCAAGTATGGGAACCCCCAAAATTTATTGTTTTTTTCTATTTTTGTGTGAAAATCTTATTGCGGTTCACAGAATACATCTACTTACCAAGTTTCAACAGCATAGTTCTTATAGTTTCGGAAAAAAGTGGCTGTGACATACGGACGGACGGACAGACAGACAGACAGACAGACAGACAGATAGACATGACGAATCTATAAGGGTTCCGTATTTTGCCATTTGGCTACGGAACCCTAAAAAGAACAAGGGGCTTTATATTGCTTTTACCTGTTAAAGATTATTCCATAAAAATATAAATAAATAACTGCTGGTATAATAATTACGAGTTCTCAGGTAACGGTACGCATTTTCCTGTTGAAAAATAAAATATTGTCTAGAATTACGTATATAGCAGTAATTATGATGAAAAACGTCCGTAAACTTCGTGTTTCAGATTCTACATCACAGAATATTATAATATCTTCGTTTAAAATACCGAAATGTTTGAATAATATAAGTTTCATATTGCTGGACGTGTCACCCGACCACACACCCGAAAATACATACTTAACTATTGTATATGTACTCGTTTAATATGCGAATGCTGCTTCTGAATTCTCGACCATTTTATTATATTCATATTTTAAAAGCTTCGTGTCATAAAGTCTGCTGCATACGGAGAACGTTTTACTAAATTTCCGATCATTTTTACTGAACGGTAGAGCGGCGAAAATATCAGCTGATGTATTTTTGAAGAAATTCAACATAGGTGTAAGTTATAGGAATGATGACAAAACATTTTATTTTAGTCCATCTATCTGTCCGTCGTAATAGAATTATTATTTTTTCGCAGAAATCATCCATACTAATATTATAAATGCGAAAGTAACCTTTCACGCTAAAACCGCTAAACAGATTTAGATGAAATTAGATAAAGAGATAGTTTGAGACCCTGCGAAGGACATATTTATGATAGATTTTTATCGTGGGAATATTTTCCCTTGGGATGATTTCCCATTTTCACGCGGGCAAAGCCGCGGGCTAAAGCTAGTTTCCTATAAATCCAGACAGATAGTATCTATTAATGGAGCAATAAGCTGCGAACAATTAATAAAAAGTTAACCTGAATCACACGGTAATAGTGGACAGGAAATCCAGCTAGTAGGTGCTGCTGAAAGAAACATTTTCATTGCATTTTATGATACTCCTGCTGAAGGAGGCTTGGTTTTGCTGTAGAAAACATTCCAATTAATTTTCTTTCAATAACTAAATAGAGCTCAATTAATACGATTTCAATTGAATTGCTTTGCAAACTCTGTACTTATAAGTTGTAGTACGATCAAAAACCATTAGTCTTCATTAAAAACAATTAAAATCTTAATTAAAAAGGAGGAGATCGCAACCGTTTTTTAGGGTTCCGTACCCAAAGGGTAAAAAGGGGACCCTATTACTGAGACTCCGCGGTCCGTCTGTCTGTCTGTCTGTCACCAGGCTGTATCGCATGAACCGTGATAGCTAGACAGTTGAAATTTTCACAGATGATGTATTTCTGTTGCCGCTATAACAGCAAGTACTAAAAACAGAATAAAATAAATATTTGAGTGGGGCTCCCATACAACAAACGTGATCTTTTGCCGTTTTTTTGCGATAATGGTACGGAACCCTTCGTGCGCGAGTCCGACTCGCACTTAGCCGGTTTTATCTGTATAAAATAACATGAGATCACATCTGTATTCCTCAAAAGGTTAAGCAGAGGTGTGGCCCAGTTACGTTTAAGTGCCAGGTATTTATTGTATAGATACCTACTTTAATGTAACCTCATAATAAGGATGGGACAAACATTACATAATAACGATGACAAAATAATTATGGGGCGAGCCTATAACTAAATAACGTTCGAAAAATCTCGAAGAAATTATAAGGAAATCCTCAACTATTGTTAGGTATGATTTCTGTAAACTTCGGTACAGCGTTCCATGGTTGCGGAGTGAGACAGACTTGTTCGGTAAGTGTGTCAAGGTCAGGGCCCGGATGCTGCGCGGTGGCGCTCTCGCTCAGATGCGGGACAGACGCACAGCAATCCGGTACCCACGGAGAAGCGAGAAACTTTGAAGTGTTGCGGTCAAGGTTAAGTTGTGCAGAATCTGTGAGAACGTTTGTAGTAAAATAATCTAGCTTTGCAAATATAGCGAAAAAATAACAACATTATATTTGATGTATACAGAGCAAAAACTACAACTTAGAGACGGACAACGTTCTGCCTAAAAGCACTGCGTCTAAAAACATGAAATTTTGCATGAATATAATTTATAATGGAAGTTCGTCATTTTGCCGATGGGAAATCCGGGACACGACTTGTACAACGCAATATTCTTAGACCAACGATTTCTATATCAAATAGCTAGCTCAAAAATTGTCAGCTAACACAGAATAAATGAATGAAGAAATCACTGAACGAAACGCTGTTCCGTTGAAATAAATACATGCGAACTAGCTTCTTCTTCTTTTGTTCTTCAAAGTTCAAACTATCTTTACCATATTTTTTTTTCTCTCGTTTCCTGGGCGGATCACAAATAAACATATTTTCTTTATTTCTTTAAATCAAAATTCATCATTATTGATTCAGCGGTTTAGGTGTGAAAATGAAAGAGAGAGAGTTACTCTCGCATTTATATATAAATACTGACATCTGCCGCGAACCCACCCGCGTGAAAATTGTTTTATTATCGCAAGGGAGTATTATTCAGTAGTGTTGTAGTTCAGCCGTTAAGACGTGAAAGTGTAACAAACAGACAGACAGAGTAACTATCTCATTTATAATAGTAAGATATAAGTATTGATGTGCGCACGATATATTCCTGTCGGATCGCGGATATAATGAGGATGTGTGAGAATCTCTCTGAATGCATCTCATCGCAAGCAAATGCCGAAGGTTCCTGCACCCTCTCAGCATCCAATGATTGGTTCCGATATTACTCGTTCGCAGGGAATTACTTTGGACCTCATCTATGAATACCTGATCAGACTGTAGTTGTGCTTGTTTCACATTCTAGACTTAATTAAATCCTGTATGCAGTGTTAATTAGTATTCTTTCTTTGTTATAAAAGTTGTAGTAACTATTTCTGCTTGTGTAACATAGAAGGTTTTTTCAATCGTTTATTTATTAGTTTATTCATTCCGAATGGTAGTGTCTGCCTCGTTGGTCTAGTTGGAACAGGTCATGGGTTTGATTCCCGGATCGGTAATAGTGTTATTGAGTTTTTCCATCTGGAATTTCTGGTTGATGGCAAAAGGCTCGTCCCCGATTACATGGGACTTTTATTTATTTATTTTATTTATATATAAGGTACTCCAACGACTTATTATCTAATACATATTACATAAAATAACTTATATATCTATTAGTATGGTGAATTTGTCACTTAAAGAAGTACACAGCTTAAACATAAGTAAAAAATACATACAAGAGAACTTTTTTTGAGAACTTTTCCAAAGTGATTTAAAATAAACTAAACTTATTGTTTGTTCCAATTAAATATAAATAAGAGCTATTTTATCCTAGGTTGACAATATAAAGAAAATACAAGATCTGATTTACTTAATCAATAAATAAATAATAGTATACGTAAAACGACTGCGATAAACGTGATCAAAATGTTACGATGGATGGAAGGTTTTTTTTTTGGCAAATTGTGGGTACTTCTGCCCAACCCTTCCGGGAGTACAGCGTGATATTATGTACTATATTGACAGTGTTCTTTCTTTGGTATCAAAACTTGTTGTTGAGATTCGAATTTCAAGAAATATCACTTTTGATTTATTTAAATAATAAATTCAGTTCGACTCAAAACCAATAGATGGCACTGTAAATATTTGGCACGCCGCTAAATGGTGATGTTGAGATATTCAGAGATTTCATGACCCCCTTTGTACTCAATAATAAATGTTTCTCGTTCTGAACACGGCGTTTTCATGGTGCAAACTGTAAACTGCCGTGGCTTTTTGGGAATTTGTACAGTTATTGTATTTCTATTGTGTGTGTTCCTACGAACATAGTTAGATTTCCTATCGAGATACATTTTATTTTACAGCAATATACCTAAATAATGTTTTCTGTGGCCTACTTTATGCCGTTTATAACAGATCTGATTTATCTTGTAGATTTTTTGTCAGTTAACAGGGGATTACTTTGTGCGATTCGACACCCGATATCGGCTGCAAAATGTTTGCATACCAGTGAAAGTGGAGCGGTCAAATGATATTTATTTTTAACTATACCGAAGATGAGTGTTGAACGAATCGATTTAAAAGTTTTAACTACCGGCTTTCGCTGGTCAGGGTCGTAAAAGAACTTTACCAACTTTAAAAGCATTTCACTAAATGTGATGTTAAAATATTGACATTATTCTCCAATTTCTGAATTAAGAATTGAAGTTACTCTAGCCCGAAAATTTACACGCGTTCTTAAATCCAAATTCATAATAAGTAAGTCACTAACATAACTCGTAATTTTAGTTTACTAAAGCCCACTTGCACGAAAATATGAACTCAGAGTTAGTTGCTAACACAAGATAAAATTTAAAATTTTGTATAAGAGACTGTCAATTCAACCTCGTGTTAGCAACTAACTGTGAGTTAAGTTAGGTGAGCCTAAAATAACAAAGAGGTAGAGAGGTAATTTGTTTTCAACAGATATCAAAAAGGAGGAAGTTTTCAATTCGTCCGAATGTTTTTTTATGTTTGTTGCGCGATTACACCTCCAAATATGAACCAATTTTACCTAATGATTCCTTTTTTAAATTGAAATCTGGTGCTTCTCACGTGGCCCCATTTTTCGAGAGAGTCCGAGGAGCAGTTTTTAAGGTATACTGAATAATGCGTATTTGTATGGTAATATAAGGTACCAAAACTAAAAATACCAAAGATAAATAAAAATAAATAAAGGTTTTTTGTAAGAGATTGCCTTGTGCGATAAGACTGCCCATTGTACACTTATCTTTATAAATGTTATGTCCTGTAATCATTTAAAGTGGTGTTCAATAAAGTGTATAATAAATAAATAAACAAAAAAGTTAAACTTACTTCCAAAACAAAACACTACAAAGCAAAAACGAAAAAAATAGACACCAAAGAAACTGACTGCCGAAAAGAAAGTTATTCTTCCCTTTCAAGTGTTTTGTTTTGACGTCGATTTATTTTTTCGTTAATTTTTTTTCAGAAAATTATCTCTGGAAGCACTGATCCGTTTATACAAGTTCGCTAATAGGAAGGTGTACTTGTAGAATAAACTACGTGAGTGAAGCCGCGCGTAAACGCTAGTCTAAACCATTATGTTTACCTTATTATAACACTTAAACGTAAAACTGTTTGAGCACTATACCATAATTTGTTTACTGTGTTTATGTGGCACATTAAATGTTTATTCTGCCCTTACCGCCACGTTAGAATGGAGACCGATATATTTATTATTTATGAAACAGATCAAGGAATAAGCTCATCTTTATGTATATCTTACCGGTCTACATGTACACGGTTTCTACGAAGCTCTTTGCGGCTTATGAACAAATAAAAGATGGGCGGTTTATAAACATAACATTACAATATTGTATACAGGGGCAGTTACAAAAGTTGACCATTTGGTAAGATAAAAACGTAAATGACAAACAGTGTTCATATTCATATCTCCATCTGATAAGTATTGTATATTTGCATTGTAGTCTCTGAGTGATTCTAGTGGTTTAAGAAAACTTTGTAACTTGTAACCTGATGTTAGGTACAGAGAGACTGGCCCACAGTCACAGCAATTATTAAAAGTTGAATAAAGATTGATCGATGAAAGCTGTACTTCCCTAATTTGAACATGAGAATGCCAGGATCGTAGCAGGTGGCGTTCTTTACTTTCTGCCCACCCTCATGGAAAAAAGGGGTGAGTTAAAACACAAAAATAATCCTCTTTTCGTGTCTGTTGATCTAAAATAAATATTTACAAAACCGTGTTTTTGTTTAGGACCGTTTTCTGAATTTACATGCAAATATTCGGTGTTTTCACTCAGAGATTTATTCAGCTCTACCTTGTTAAAGGAAAAACAAATATTTGTAATGTAAATCGTATCTACTGATGTGCGCAATGTTTTTTTCTAAAATAATTCAGAGTATTCATTCCTAACATTGCCGAAGTATCAACGGGTTGCCCAAAAACTGCACACGAAGAAGACAATAGATCTCGTATAAGACCTAGAAATATTATGATAACACGACGGACAAGCCTACCGCCCAGGTCAGACTACTATAATTAAAGAATTGCCACGGATCTCTGCCGCAGGCTTATTACGTATGAAACAGCAATTAGCAATGTTTGCGCAGAGATTGCACAATCATCGCGCGATTATCGCTTTACGTCAAAAAATTGGAAGGCTTATTTTTGCGAAATAATTGCTCTTCAATCACGAATCCGCATTATATATGAGCTATAGCCACACCATAATAATTTTACGACAGCACTGCTAACAATAAAAATCTGTTAACTGAAATGTGCATTTATCGCAAGGTGATCGCGATCATTTCGTATTACGTATCGTTTTTGACAGCAGAGCGACAGCGGTCGGCGAGCAAATGCGGCTGTCAAATTGCGATTACTTTTTGCCTTGTTGTTGGTCGATTGCCAATCGCTCGCTGATGGCTGAGTAGGTACAGAAGTTTTTGAGTTTTTGGCGGCTTTTTTCGTGTGTTATTTTGTGGCTACTTTAATTATCCGCAAATTAGAATAATAATATAAAAATAAATATTGAAATAACAAATTCCTAGCGAGTATTGTAAATGTAAATGACAAATTGGTGTTGTTTTGAGTCTCTAATGTCTACGCAACTGGACTATTTGTTGAATCATTGAAACAGAAGTGATCACGGTAAAGTTGAGGATTTTTTTATACTGTAGTGTTGGCTACCTCAGCGAAGCTTATATGTTTACTACTAAATACTTACAAACACATGAGAATGTGATAAGTCCGCTATATGTATCTTCTATTACATTTTTTTTTATATGGCAAACACCGATGTCGACTATTCTGCCAATGTCTAAATTAAATTTGAAAATCTTTTTTACGTTTCATAGCTCAAATACGAAATAATGTAGTCTATTAAGTGATTTTCTAATGCGTTATCGATTCGATTTCTTATAACAATCGACAATTAGTAGAAATTTTAATTGATTTTACACATTGACATTTATGTAATTATAATGCCAATATCAAATTTTTACTGCCATATTTACTTTACGCAAATACTTTACATCTGCGAATATTAATTTATCGGAATATTGGAGCTAAATAGTAATCAAATTGACTATTGTGAAAAAACAGCCTCCACGAAGTGTTGCTCTTTCATAAGCTGTTTAATTCATCAAACGATACATTTTATAAATCATCGGACAGATAAAATAGCTTCTGTTAAAAGTGACTGTCAAAAAAAAGACTTGACTTAAAGGCCTCAGTAGCCAGGTCACTAAATTGATTGCGCAATAATTGTACAATTATTGCTACTTGCTGTTCCTTACGTAATAAGCCCGCCGGATCCAATCACATCTCCAACACGTTATTTCCGGTTGAACCAGATACCAACGGAAAAGAACAGTTCACATGACATTCACTATTAATAGTAGCTTTAATAAAAGACATATTATACTAGCTGCAGTTATTTCGAGCGCCGTCTATTATTATAATAGTAGAATGTTTGTGTACGACGCGATTCTAATCATCTGTTTATTCTAACAAGATTCTTCATTTTGTGCTGCAAAATCCAATTCTAATGTTTGTTTTAGCGTGGAAGAAAATTATATTTACGACACTGATTGAATTTGGGTTTCTGCTTGTGTAAGCACGATATTTTTCTGGTTTATTTTGTTAATTTATACTTCAAATATTTTGTAGAAATCACAGTAAATAATGCAGGCTCTAGATTGATTCATAGAACCTACTTATAATCGTATTATAGAATAATAAATGAATGAAGACGATCGTTTGAAAACATTAAATTCATTGCACCTGAAGCTTTCAGAGCTTTGAAGGCTACGCGGCTTGTCGTTGGCGGGAAAAACTTTATTGATGGACTGTAAACTATTGAATGATTGAACTATTTATAAATAATTCTTGTTAAAAAACACGTGTAAGATATGTAATCTAAAATATATTTTTTTAATCTGTGTTCTTAACTTACCGAATTGAAAATGTTACCTATAGAAATCACTAACAAATGTAACAATTAATGTTGTATATTGAAACTAGATTGTTTTCACCCTTTTACAAACGTGGTTGTAAACAAAGTTTGTTTGGCGGTGTTTCGGATATGTGTGTGATATGGGCGGGCGGAGCGCTGGGCGGACGCGCGGCCGGCTCGCGACGTTCGCGGACACTGCCGCGCTCAGCCGCCCACCATCAGCCCTGAACTTCGCCCTGATAACTCGATCTGAGTTAACCGCAGTTTGCGTTGCGGAGATTCACCTGATGTCGCGGCTTTGTTTACGAGATTTCATTTGAATTTACTTCAGGTATGTAAAGCACACACAGTTAAGGCTTTGTAATAAGCTTAATTATTTGTCTTACTACCGTCTTCCATTCGATATTACACATATAGCGCAGATATGTGGGATTCCAACCCAAAAATCCCCATGGTGTACCTCTGTGCCGCTTGTGGCGGGAGCACGGCACGCGTTAGCATATACACCGCGAATTATGTTGATTATTTGTAAAACTCTACTTTAGTCTGCAAATCTATATCAAACTTTACCAGTAACGTAGGGTTTGACTCGTTCTTAAAACATAACGTAATAGATTGGGCAGCCAGCACCCACAATAATTCGTCAGATGATTTAAGTTTCAAGTGTTGTGGAGCTTCTGTCTCCTCTTCAAAGCTGCAATCACAGCGACAAAAGATTCATTAACTAAAACAAAGGGCACGTAGATCCTGACCACAACGTAGTCTACGTTGTACCTACGTTGAGGTATAAGCACAGAACAGAAAAACACGCCTACTGTTCTGTGGATATAAAATATTTTAGCATTCATTCATAACACCGTGTGGAATTGTGATAACTTTTTTAAACCTACCTAACATTATTTAACAAACAAGTGTTTCTGGGCAAACGACGCTGAATTTTAGATGTTCAAAGTGAGATTCTGTTTAAAATCGTGTTGTAGGCAAAGAAACGGAAGGTTTTATACAGAAAGGATGTCTCTCGTGTTTTCGCGCCTCGGCTATCGCGGGAAATTCGGGCTAGTTTCATGATACGAGCTCGGTTATCGCGCTAAAGAAAATTCGGGTTGGTGTGATACAAAATCACTGTGCTGTTTGAGTATGATAACCTTATTTAGACATATTTTTTAGGGTTCCGTACCCACAGGGTTGTGGTATCCATTCCACATCTACTTATTTTTTATAACACTATACAAACCATCTTCATATCTTTTGATATTGTATCAATTTTTGTTATCTCTTGATTTTTTTTTATGTATTCTTTGATATTTTTATTATCTGAAAAGCATACTTTTAGTTATCTCTGAATGTTTTAATATTTAAAACTTAAATTATATTGCTAATTTGTAATTCTTGAATAATTTATACTGTGACATTTTCATCTGACATGACATCTGTCTGTCTATTTTATTTTCTTAAACCATAGACATAACATAGGTACCATGGACTACCTAGACCTTTCATTAAGCTAGTTGTACATTATTGTAAGAGCAGCGCAGACTGCCACGCCTTTGTAAAGCCGTTTTTTATTCGTCTGGTCTTATTGAGATATGAATTTGAAATTTAGAACGGATGGCAGAACGAGAAAAAACGGGCGTCAGCTTTTTTAGTTTTGAATCTGGCAGTGAACGCTGAGACTCGGTTTTTCTACTTAGTATTACGAAGTGGACTATTTTATCAACTCTCTCAACCTTAATATCCAGCTTGTGTATGAGTAATAAAATCTGAAGTGCACTAATATATATACTGTGGGTGTTACACTGTGTATGATTTACCTACGTATCTGGCTACTAGCCCTTTCACTCCAGGCTGCCTGCCTTCCTGCCTACTATATGCCTACATTACTGCGCCTATATCGCTATAATATAACGCGCTATATAACGCCTTAGGTGTGACCTGTAATGTTATACATGTATACTTAAATAAATAAATAAACTGCATACTAAACCGTGTGCTTGCTAGACCGTCGTGGTGCCTGCTCACGTTTCTCTCTCGAGCATACCACGATTTTTTTGAAGAGTTCCGGTCCTCCCAGCTGCTTGCCTAACCGATTTGCTACCTACCTGCCCGTTTGTCTGCTTGTCCGTCGCGGTGCCTGCTCAGGTGAGCAGGCACCGGTGGTATTCCCGAGATAGGCAGGTGCCTATCTCGGGAATACCACGTCTTCCTGCCCGTCCTGCTGCCTGGTTAGCTGCCTAACTCCAGCAACTCACGTCGTGCGAAGCCGGCCTTTAGTTTTTCATACTCTATATCCTTTTCCTTAATTTTAATTTATAATTAATTTTATTTTTATTAACGTGGCTTACGTTTAGCTCATCTGAGCCAAACGTAACGCTACAGGGCCCTGTTGCTGTCACTCGCGGATCTGTCCGTCGAATGTCACACAGGCTTTACATCCAAACGGTTGGAGCTTTCATATACTTTTTTAAAAGTTTATAATGAGATGGGAAGAGGAGAAAATTTAGCATGTTAATAAATTATGTAACCATTAGTACAGCTTTATTGCAAAACAAATACATAACGAATTTCAGCCAATTACATCGCACTCGACGAATTAAAACAGCTCATATTTTATTTGAATAATTAGTAAAGCCTTTGTGGGCGAAATCGCTAATTATTTACTCAAAGCTAAGCTCGGATTAATGCTTTAACACGAAACGGGATTACCGGACCGGGATTCTGTGAACGGTCCCGTGAAACGACAGGATTGTCACGTTATTAAATACGGTCCGAAAGTCGGTTTGGCTCGTTTCTCCTTCAGCACAAATTGATGCCACCTAACCCTATTTACATTATATTTTATTTATATCGAGGTCGAAATATAATTTATAGATATAAAGGTCAGAGTTTATTGTTTACGAATTTTGACAACAATGACAATGCCTTGTAACTTCAGTATGTACCTAAGGATGAAAAATGCGTTGAAATGTCTAAATATAGACAAACTAGTGGCGCACTCCGGCTTTGCCTGGGTCATAAAAATGTATAGTCTATAACCATCTGTAATAATGTACCTTTCAAATAGTGATAGATAATTTCAAATAGGTGTAGTGGTTCCAGAGATTACTCTACAGGCCTACACGTGGGAAAAAACTCACAAAATTCGGGCTCTTTCCAAGTGAAATGATATTCAATGTTAAAATGACAAACATTTAGATATCTTTACCTGCCTAAAACTGTTTGGTGCTCCGTGGTGCTTGCCGTTGGCGAGACGCAATACATGCAGGAGCTTTTTCATAGCTTTTGGAAAGCTTTTACAACATTTTCGCAGCCTACTGTGTTAACTATTACGCTTCAATTTACTTTAGACAAAATATTATGTACTTAAGTAAAGTTTATTTGAGTAAAACTTCATGTAGTTTCCATTTGCCAGCACCTACAGGTAGCACAAGGTGTACAGTTTCAGTCACAATTCACCCGAGATGTTCTCTTAAATTTATTGTTTCCATTTAATTTCGCAAACAAACAGTCTTCATTGTCAAGAATTTCATTCCTTACATATTTCCTTCTTAATTTTCTATTTAAATTAGTGTTTTTGAGTGAGCTCTTTAAAAAAAATTACATAAATTGTGACTTAGAACTAAGTTACTGTAAAGGTTGTCAACCTTAGCCTACAAATAATTAGCATTTTTTTTCTTGCCTTGGACCTTAGTTTTGCATGCAGAACGACCTAAGTAAAGAGATTAACTTATCCACCTCTCTACGTAGCTAGATAGAGTCGAGATTTATTGATCAGATTTTCTGTCGCTATGGTTCAAACGACCGACCGTCCAAATACTACAAAATTAAATTACAGCCGAGACCAACATACCCCCCGGTGGGTTCCCACATTGTTGAGGCGGGGGTGCGCTCAGTAACCGTGGCTTGGTCACCCACGGTGAACCGAAGAGGAACCCGAGGAGGGGCCGATCGTCAGGGCTTTTGCCGATAAGCCGTCGACGTAGCGGCCAACATGTAGGTTGCGGTGCTTGTTAATTTATTGTCTTAAGCAAAAAGGCAATGTACTCAATTATATTTTCTCTTTGGTTGTTAGTGACTTTTATTAAGTCACGAATTGACTATTAGCTTGTACTTCCTATCATACACAAATGACATAATATTTTACACCAAAGATAGGAAGATATACTACAGATTGCTGTTTGCGTGCTTCCCAATTAATAAAATATTCTCCATACTTAACTACTAACCCACTAAATGATTTTCTGTCATCTTTATCATTGCCCCAATCAGCATCAGCAAATATTTCAAATTTATTATTTACTTTCTTAAATTGCAACCCATAATTAGATGTCCTAGCGAGATACCTCAGTATCCGTTTTGCTGCTTGCCAATGGACCTCAGTGTACCAATTATTATACTGTCCTAACTTACTACATGCAAATGAAATATCTGGACGTGTACACACTGACAAATACATCAACCCACCTATCAACTCTTGATAAGGATATTTAGAATCACATTTTTCTAATACAACATTCACTTGCATTGGGGTGGAAACTGACTTACATTGTGTCATGCCAAATCGTGTTAACAAATTTTTTACATATTCCTCTTGGGATAATTTCAATAAACCATTGTTTCTATCTCTTTCAACCTTCATTCCTAGACAACTCTTAACTTCACCTAACTCTTTTATGTAAAAATTTAGTTTCAATGTATTTAACAGTTTCTGTTTTTCAAAGTTATTGGCACTAAAAATGAAAAAATCGTCAACATAAAGAGCTACTATTACAGTGCATTCACTATTTATCTTTGAGTAAACACATGGTTCACATCTTGACCTTTTATAACCTATTTTCTGTAAAACCTTATCAACATTTAAATTCCAACTTCTACTAGCTTTTTTTAACCCATATATGCCCTTTTTTAATAAACAAACTTTAGTCTTATCCTTTTCATATTCAGGAGGTTGTTCCATATATATTGTCTCCTCTAATTCTCCATTAAGAAACGCAGTACTAACATCCACATGGTCAATGTCCATGTTTTTATCTACTGCAATTGAAAAAAGTAACCTTAATGTTGAGTGACGCACTACGGGTGCAAAAGTCTTATCATAATCAATACCTTGCACTTGTGTAAATCCTCGAGCAACCAATCTAGCTTTATATTTTTCAAAATTACCAGTAGCGTCTCGTTTTTCTTTATAAACCCATTTACATTGAATAATATTTTTATCTCTTGACCTGTCAAATAACTCCCATACATGCTTTTGTATTAATGAATCATATTCATTATCCATAGCAGATTTCCAATTAAGATAATACCAACATTGAAATGTCACTATTATCAAAATTACTAACATAGTCATTTAACCATACAGGTGGTTGACAATTTCGTGCAGGTCTTGACAGCTGTTCAGTGATCTCATTTCTATCAGAAATATTTTGCTGTATATTTTCCATTGTATCATTTTCTACACTATCACTTATATTTGAAATGTCTTGATTATTATCAGAAGATTCCACTATTATGCCTTCTTCATCTGATGAATCACAATCATAAGTAACAATAGGTTCTAAATGAGTATTTTGAGTCTCAACAATATTAGACTCTGATATTTGATTAGAATTCAATGAATTTATTACAATAAGAGGATTCTCGATAGAATCAGATCCATGATCAGAATATAATGGACTGATTATATTAGGATTCTGATTTACAGAAAGAAGTACATCCAGAAATATTTTCTAGGAAAGCTACATTTCTAGCTTTTATAATTTTTCCAGGCTGTAATGGATCAGCTAATCTATAGCCTTTAGAATGATCACAATAACCTAACATGATATATGGTTTAGACTTAGCATCAAGCTTATTACGATTAACATCTGGAGTTGACGCATAAACTAGACATCCAAAAACCTTAAGATTACTTAAATATATTTTGGTACCCGACCACATTTGCTCTGGGGTGGCATTTTTAAAGCAGTTGTAGGACTAACATTTTTGAAGTAAACATCAGTTAATACTGCTTCAGCCCAATAACGCTGATCTAAACTAGAATCACGAAGCTTTGATCGGGCCTTTTCAATAAGAGTCCGGTTTAAGCGTTCCGATACTCCATTTTGTTGAGGATTAAACGACGTAAACGTAACGTTTAATTTTTAATCCTGTTCGATTTTCTACTAATGTTTTAAATTTAACAAATTTCGAATGAAGCTCATTTTGTGACTTAGTCTTAAGTAAATAAACAAAAGATTTTCGAGTAAAATCATCAGTTAATGTCAATATATATTTTGAACCTCCCCATGAAAGAATAGGCATAGGACCACATACATCTGAGTGTATTAAATCTAATTTACATGTTGCTCTTCTCGATACACCTTTTGGAAATGTTTTAGTTTTCTGTCTCCCCTCAATGCAAGGAACACATGGCTTTAGAGTTTTATCATCAAATGAAATGCCATCTACAAGACCATTACGTAATAACAACATACCTTTGTAACTGAGGTGTCCTAATCGCTTATGCCACAAGTCAATATCATTACATGAAGCTGAGGCTAATGAAGTTTCAGATGATTCTACATCTGTATTTTCTGGAGACTGCGAAGATTACTGATGCTGATTGAGTTTATATACACCATTGATATTACAAGCTGAAAAATACAATTTCCATTAATTTTAATATTATTTTTAGTATATGCTTTACATTCTTTATCATCAAATACTAATATATAACCTCTCTGAGTAATTTTATTTACAGAGAGTAAATTAGCAGGAATGTCTGGCACATGAACAACATTGGTAATGATTTTCTTTAAATTATTATTAAGAGTGACCTCAACATTGCCAGAACCACAACCATAAACAGTTTGATTATTAGCTATGGTGACTACAGTTTTATTTTCATCAGAATAGTTATGCAACCAGTCTTTTCTCATGGACATATGTGTTGTACAACCAGAGTCTACCAACCAATCAGAGCTGCCACATAAACCTGTGAACAAAGCAGCAGCCTGCTTCTCTTCACATTCCACTGTTGAAGGAACAGCTGAACCATTGCATCTTGTCGCTGTGCTGTCACTCATTGCAGCTAAACTGTTAGCTGTCAAAGACCTTATGTAGTAAGAAATACGTATAAGGTCTTTGTTAGCTGTAGCTTTATTCTTCAAATCTGGACACTTAGGTCGAATATGTCCTTCTTTTTGACAATGATGACATCTGATTGTCTTCCTATTAGATTTCTGCGCTATCAATGCACTGGTTTGAGAGGTAAGCTCTGAACGCCTGAAATCACCACTCATGAGTCTTTGCTTTACCATCTCCGATGTCAAAGAATCTGTCTGAGAGCCTTCAATGGCCATAATGAGAGGGTCATAATCATCAGGTAACCCAATCAAGAGAATTTCTGCTATCTCATTATCATCAATTTTACATCCAATTTCACATAATTCTTGTGTTGCCGATTTTATCTCCGATATATACCTTTCCATAGAGTTGAAAGAAGAATAATGCATTCTAGCAAGCTTCCTTTTTAGATATAAGCGCCGACTAATTCCAGTATTTTCATATGCCTTTTGTAAAGCAAGCCATGCTTCCTTTCCATTCTTTGCATTGCGCACATGCGGGTAACATGCTTGATTAATATTGAGGCAAATCTTTGCGTAAGCTCGTTGATCGTGATCTTTATCATTGTGATCACCAGTTACATATCCAAAGCCCTGCATCAATTAACAAAAGCTTCATTTGAAACTTGATGACCATGCAGAATAATTTCGAGCACCTTCTAGTTTTTCGATGGATACCATGTGGGGATGACTTGGATTCATCCGGATTGTCGTTTCAGAGATTGGTTTCGTCAGAGACGGCGAACGTGGCGGCGATGACATTGCATCAGTTTAATATTAAAGTTTATACCAACTTGTTTCTCTTCCTTAAATAACGTGCCTGGGCCCATAACCTGTTGGACGTGACAATAAATGCTCAAAGCTGTTGGTATTACTCATTATATTAGTATAAAAAAATATTTTAATGTCTGTATAAGGGGGAGTGTTAATTTATTGTCTTAAGCAAAAAGGCAATGTACTCAATTATATTTTGTCTTTGGTTGTTAGTGACTTTTATTAAGTCACGAATTGTCTGTTAGCTTGTACTTCCTATCTGTGGTGTAAAAGATTTTGTCATGTGTGTATCTCTAAAATATTTTTTTATACAAATATATTGAGTAATACCAACAGCTTTGAGCATTTATTGTCACGTCCAACAGTGCTGCCTGGGCGATATCGCAACTGAGGCGGGCCGTGATGTCGTATGGGGCCTCCCATACCTATACAATATCGCGGCTGAGGGTTCGAGGCCGCGGCGGGAGAGGAGTGCCGGTATTGCGGTGCGCCGCTCACCCTACCTTCCGCGGCCTGGACGGGGTCGCCACCGTTTGATGGTGGACGCGGTGGGTCGCAGGATAGGAGGAGTTACGGTATAGCGTTGGCCGCTCTCCCTGTCCCCTGCGGCCGAAATATGATAGGTGGCGGGGCCATTGACCTTGACCCGTCACAAGGGGACCAAGGGTGCCATACACGGGGTCGTCTGGCACCCATGTGCTGGTTTAGTTCCTGGGGTGGTCACGGCGCACAGTGTCTTTTGGTTCACCGGTGATGGGCAACCGCGGCGGGGGCGGGTTCGCAGTGAGTGCTAACGCGTGCCCGATTTTCCGCCATAAGCGGCATAGGAGGACACCGTGGAGTTTTAGTGGGTTGGAGTCCCACATGACTTGTGTTTTTGTTCCGGGGTGGAAAATCCTCAATGGAGGGCGGAGGGGTCTGTCAGACTCGTACTGACTAAAAACCACCCCGGTGTTCCATCTCACACCTACGCTGGGGGTCACATAACTGCGCTATCTCCCGGTGGTAGCGCAGTATGCATGAGCATTGCTCCACGCCAAAAAAAAAAACACGGGTCCAACATCACCGGATGAAGACAATGCGGAATGCGGATGAAACTAATTACGTACCTATATAAAATTTTGAAAATGTTACGTCATGTAACGTTAAATAATAAAAACAATATAAATATGTAGTTTGTAGGTCGCTGTTTACGAGTTAATGACACGTCCATGTGCCAGCTCGCGTTGTTCTCGGAAAAGTGGGTGTTTACGACGACATTCACATCATAGTCATGGTTCTTCAGTCAATATCAAACCCGAGTTTATATTGATGTTTTCAAAGATTTGAGACGTTCAGACAGACATTATATTATATTACAGACTGAATCCGCTGTTGCGAGAGGATTTTGCCCAGAACCTGGCTTCGACGAAAATAAAACAAACCGTGGTCCATTTAAGAGTACCCTGAAAACGTAATTGCTCTTGTATAGCTTGTAGGTACCAGTAGGTACGAGCATAAAACTAGGTACCAGGTAACTAAGTGACTAAACTAAGTGTGAGTGTCTGCCTGTTTGTAACGTTTTCATGCCTAAACCGCTGATCCAGTTTTGATGAATTCTGGTATAGAGATTGATTGAACCCTGGCTAAAGACATACGAAATGTTATTTACCTGGAGTACGTTGCGTTGGGGTGATTTTTTACTATCACGCGGGCGAAGCCGGCAAGTAGGCGCTAGAAGTAAATTTATATGAATGAGGAATATGATCTGTGCCTAGCTAGACCTAACTACATATTAGTAAATATAGCTCTGTGTGGGTATATAGGATAAACATTAGAAATTCTTGTGCGCTGCCTATGCCCATCGGTACACGTCTTTTTGCTCATAAATAAAATGATAATGATTAAATTATATGGCTAATACATATACCTGTAGGTGCTGAAATTATAAAAAGCGACACACATAATACACTAACTAATAAAAATAACATACACACATCGCAAAAAAATCCTTTACTAACTTCTATAAAAATCTGCTAACGCTAAACTGCTTCATGTCTTCAAGTAATAAAGTTTTCAACATTCCACTCGTTCAAGAATACACAGGATTCAAATAATGAAAGGAAAACTTTAATAATATTGCGAACCTTAGGCAAAATTATACTGAAAGAAGTTCATCTTGCTTGGTGAAGATTTCCTTACAAAACATCTGTTTGTTGTATTTGTTCTGTGTTTCCTCACCTTTTCGTATCATCGTTTCGTTATAGATATTGTTAACTTGATAACTCACGGCACATAAAGGAATGATGTATGATGGCTGATCTACATGCAGCAAGTTACAAGTACATTAAAATTACCTACTTGTTGCTGTGACCTAACAGGGCCCATATTTAGCCGGTACGTTACAGCTGTAAAATCATAATAGTACGCAATAAATGAATGAGTATTCAAAATAGCAAAATATTATTCGTTTCTATGCTTATTCAAAAAAAGCGTGAGGGCGGAAAATGGTCGATTTTGTTCAGAGGAAATAGAACTTCTCAATTCTTTCCGCCGCTCCCGTATATATTTACATTTATCCGCTGATTTCAAATAAAATATTCAACCCTTGAGAAGGCTTTTCACGTGGTTCTTGGAATACGTAACATCTAGTTTGCTCTCGTGTAGATTTTTGAGTTGTGTACAATAAATCTGATTATAATCGGAGTCTGAACCGGGAACAAAGTTGTTGGCCTTTAATGTATTTTAATAATATTTTAATATGCATTTGCCAGCTTGTAATTGACCTACAGAAGCGCAAGTTCTACCAGAATAAAATATCCTGTGTCCAAATCCTGGCCTGATCTACCCGTGTTCCAAACATCCAAATCCTAACGGATTTGGATTTAAGCCGTCATTTATTAACAAAAATCCAAACACACAGGCTGTCAGATTTAGAATAGTAGTAGGAAGAATACGTACGCCAAGCCTATAAGCACAGCACTCACATCATAACAGCTTAAGTAAGCTATCACGGACCCCAACACTAACACAATAATTTGTAGTACCTAAACACAAAACACCAACTGACACTAATTCGTTTCCACGTCGTTTTACAGAATACTTTAATTTAACCCGAGCTCTCCGAAACGGTTAATATTTAAAATCGGATAGCACTTACATGGAACTGAAGATTAAATTCTTTGAAGCGGTCGTTAGCTGCAGCACATAAACATCGAATTTAAACGAAACGAGGTAATTAAAGATCTTGAACCGTGTGCACACCACAGAACATTTGCAGTACGCACACGTTTTACTCGATTGTCCGTCTTTAGTCTTCATTTTCTACGGCTTTTATAGTGAGATAGACTGCAGATCTAGACTGCTTGAGATGTATAATAAAAGTAGCTGTGTAGGTAAGACGAGTCACTTAGGTATTTGGAAACTGGCTAAAATTTACTAAATGCCTTGAACACGCGTTTGTGTACCCATCAGGTTAAACAGGGGTTATACTGACCTGTGCAGTACATTACCTACATTTCGCCCCTGTAATAGAGACCATCAGAAAAAAATTATACACCGGGAGGCTACTGAGAAATTTCATAGTAAAACGTACGCTACCCGACTTGCAACGTTTGTTTGTAATGTATCATTCGAGGCGAGCTTGGGTACACAACGGAGATAGACAAGACACGGTGAACGTTCGCTTTTAACACGTGGCTCAAGAGCGCTCCATTATCGCTACTGTAACGCGTTACAAAGGTATTTACGAAAAAAAGAATCAAAAGACCCGACTGCTTAAAAAGCGAAGTTTTTTTAACTAACTTTTTTATTTACAACTTTTTAGTTTTTTTTTTAGAATTAGGTTCATTTGAACATATAAGTGTTATATATTTTTGAAACACCTCTTAAAACCCTTTATTTTGATACTCCACACGAAGAGATTGAAAGAAGAAAAAAAAAACCCCCAAAATGGCGCCCAAAATACGCCATTTTTTTCTTTTCCAATTTTAATGTAGCCAGTGACACTCGCAGGGTTAAGGCGAATCAATTGACGTAAGAATCATCAAAATCGGCCAACGCGTTTGGTCTCTAGAACGCCATATAGGAACAAACATACATACATACATACAAAGACTGATAAACATATTAACCTCCTTCGGCAGTCGGGTAAAAAGCGGACAGTCAAGTAGAAGGATCCGGAGCGGCCGTATCGAGCGGTTCGACTCGCTGCACTGATTACTGTAACCCGTTACATTACAAACAAACGTTGCAAGTCAGTCTCCACCTTAACAACATTGGAGATAAATGCCATGAGTGCACGATGACGTCAATCGTTTATAGATACTTGTTAAAGACACTCAAGTGCATTGCAACCCACCGCCGCGGTCGTGAATGGAAGTAGAATTAAATACTAACATACAATTCCTAAAAAAGTTAAAAAATAAGAGCTTCTTAAAGCTTTGATTTCCTAGAACCAATTAATATCTACGGAGGTAAATCGGACTAAATCGTCATAGAATCGAAAACGAAGCTATAGGAATAGTTCTACCTTTTATTTTCTTTACCTACGGAAGTTTCATTAAAGAATTATAGTTTGCATTTGCCAGATGCTTCGCCCTAGTGAAAGTCGGAAATTATCCCAAGGGAATAATATTATAAAAAGTGATATTCTTTGTTTGTTTAAGGTACCTTATCTCTGAAAATGCTAATCCGATTGTAAAATTCAGGTCCAACAAAATCCTTCCAGAAGAATAAGCTGCACTGTCTTTGTAAAGGCTAAGAAGTTTTACGCTTCCTGTGGCGGCTATGGGGGAAAGCCACGGGAAATGCTACATCCTTATTTATAAAACATGTATCATGTATGAGGTTTAGATATTGATGTTATCTTACGAGTACTTAATCAGAGATGTCAGAGCCCAGAGGATTTATTCCTAAGCTTTTGTTGGCACTTGTAAAGGAGAAAAATCTTGTGTTACCGAAGCCTTTACAAGAAATATTCTATGCTTCCATACAAATATCATAAACTAGCACTTTCCTGCGGCTTTGCCCCCGTAGCGCATCCCACAGCAACCGTGCATTTTATCGAGATAAAACTATGACACTCGGAGACAGTTAAGCTTTTTATCAGTTTAAGTTAAGAATTTTATTAACTAATTACAGATATTCCCTACCTCTTAACAATATACCGACAAACAGTAAGTGTTCCGTAGCCGAAAACTCCAAACGGAGCTCTATTTCTGTCACTCACGTGTCCGTCTGTCCATCTTTCCGTCGTCTGTCACACGGGTACGGTTTACGGCCGGTTTACGGCCAAACGGTTGGAGCTGCATTCGTCAAATTTTCACAGTATTAGCATCTTGTGAACCCAAAGCCAAACAAATTGATAAAAATATTTTTTACTGGTTGGCTCCCATAAAGCTAAAGGAGAGCTGCATATGAAAAAAAAAATAACCTAGCCAATCTAGTGGGGTTTAGAGCTCGTTGAACAGATAAAAACTGTATTTTTTGTTTAATAAAAAAATATTGGAAATTAAAGGAATGAAGAAGCCAATTTTTTACAAAATTTTGTGCCGAATAATTTTTTATATTCCCATTGACCGGATATTTTACTAAAATACAAATACCAATATATTGGATCAATCACTTTTTTTTTAAATCCCTCATTTTCCCTATTACAAATGTGCGAAGTCCGACACGCACTTGGCCGGTTTTTATAATATTTTCCATTCCCATATCATCCCGTGGATGTCGTAAGAGACGTACCTTCCGAATTGACGGCGCGTAGTGTTCCACGCATGCCTGAGAGAGATGTCAGCAACGTTGACGGGGTCCGCTACGGCAAATGCCTGTCTGGGTCGCGGATAAATTTGGAAGAGAGTTACCGCGGCCCTGGCACAAGCAACTGAAGGAACACGGATGGGTTTTAGTCAGTAAAAGTCTGACACACCTTCCCGCTTCACCCAGAGCGGGAGAAGTCATTGGATGATTTCCCACCCAAAAGAAAAAAAAAAAAGAAAAGTGTGGCGTACCTTATGCTCAGAATATCCTCTTGATATTCGCTGAAGGTTGTACAGGTTTACGCCCCGACCTCGGCTGACCCGACTACGAAATAAATACCATGTATGAGGATATCTCTAGAGCCATGCACAGTTTCAAAACTCACTTTACCGTTACCATGGAGGACTTTAACGCGAAACTGGGCAAACAAGACGAGGATGAACTGCAAGTGGAACAATTTGGAGTTTGACGTCGGAAACACCTACTGGCCAGTTTTATAGAAAAGGAGGGCCTCTATATGATGAAATTCTTATTAATAAAACGTGAGCACAGGGAGTGGTCCTTGCGGAGCCTCGATGGTGCAAAAGAATATGAGATAAGACTTCATCGTGTCGACGAAGAAGCATGTATTCAATGATGGCTCTGTGATCAATGCGGTGAAAATCGGGAGCGATCACCGCGTGGTAAGAGGCGTGGTATTGAATTTAAATATTAAGCTGGAAAGGTCGCGACTAATGACTACGCTCTGACCAGCACATATCCAAATCCAAAACCCTGAGAGCTTTCAGTTCGAACTCCATAATCGTTCCAATACCTAGGGAGCTCCGTGGACGATTACAACAATGGGTTCGTAGAAACAGTCCATACAGCCGGGTCTAAGATCTTCATGACCCGTCGTCCAATTAGAAACAAAAGTCTCACCGATCCTACACTGAAGCTCATGAAGGAGAGAAGGGAAATGATTCTGCAATCTTCAGACGATGCGTGCAAATCCCGGCAGCTCAAATAGACGGATCTCTAAGTCCTTGAAAAGCGATCTTCACCGCTTTAATACTGAGCGTATTAAAAATGCTACTGACCGAAATAAGGGCTCCAGGGCCTTTGCAAGAGATCTAACTATTGGGCAGAGCCAGCTCTCGAAACTGAAGACCGACGATAGCAGAATCGTATCCGCCAAACTTGTGAGAGTCATCGAGAGGTTCTATGGGCAGTTGTAGTAGCAGTGGACGTCCTTCGGCTGAAATGATGATGATAATATTTTTACCTTTTGCTACCGGCTTCACTCGCGTCAACGTCGAACATTATTCCATAGGAACGTACTTCCAGGTTCCGATGTCCTAATCCAATGAAGAGTCTACCCGTTTGAATAATGTCATGCATATCCGTTCAACCGAGATGTTTGATCAACGTAACAAACAAACAGACTTCGACGTTTATGATATTAGTGTATAGAAAATGTAGGACTAAACATAACATACAAACCAATTAATTGAAGAGCTTTTGCTCTGCGTTCCCCTTAGCGGGTCACAATATTGGCGAAACCCAACGGAAATAGGAAGTCAATAAACACATCGATTTGCTCGCGGTCGCCGGTGTGTCCTCGAGCTTAGACGATCGATATTATCAGCGATATGTATTAATGAACTGTGACTGAAATACCTGGCCTTGACGTCACTTGACTGATAAGCGATTGATTTGAGAACGATTATCTTAATGAACGAGTTGTGTTTCAGTTAATTGATAGGGTTAAAAGGTTAAGTGGAAAGCTATTTGTGGTGTTGGACAGTCCATATAATTATTTTCCAAGCTCGTGCTTTCATAATTTGAAAAATGTCAATCCTTCGTTTGCCGTTCTACAAACAATCTTAACTCCTAGGGCCTTACCATGACTTGTCAAAACTGTGATAGTTCCACTGTGAGAGAGAGGCGGAGCTATACAAGACATATAGCTCCATCTATCTGCCATGATATATCCATGATAGTTTTAACACGTCATGGTAGGGCCTCTCACGTCTGGACGATCTAATATCTAATACCTTTAAACGAGCAATTCTTGTACCTACGTATACATATATAATCTGAATCTCGGAAACGGCTCCAACGATTTTCATGAAATTTAGTATGCAGAGCTTTCAGGGGCGATTAATCGATCAAGCTAGGTTTAATTTTTATTTTTACCCGACTGGGTTATGTGTTTCGCGCGTATCTTGTATGTATGTATTTTTGTATGTTTGTATGTTTGTAATATTCTTTATTATCTCATATATTTTAAACCACTTGACCGAATTATAATTAAGAAATCGATAGATAAGTCTTGACCGCCCAAGTGTTCTTAGATAGGTGAAGTTCTAAAAAAAACAAACATTGGGGCTTTTGGGCAATATATTGTGCGGGTCCCAACTTTTCTTTTCTTCCAAACCCATCGAGTGGGGTATTTAAATGAAGGGTTCTTAGAGGTGATTACAAAAATATATACCACTTATATGTTTAAAAGTAATTCGAAAAAGAAAATATAACTAAAAAGTTGTAAATAAAAAAAGTTTATTTTAAAATCAAAAACCCGACTGATTAAGAATCGAACTAAAAAGCTGTAAACAAGAAAAATCATGGTGCATCAAGCTGCAAACGTCGTTTTCTCTATTTTCGCCCAGATACTTATATTTAAGTGAAGTAATTATTAGATTAGCGGAGCTCTTTACTAAATAATAATAACGCCGCATGAGTCGGCTTCCAGGTTAAACAGCGCTTGGCGAGACGACCTTGGCGATGAGTGACCACACATTACACATTACGTACCAGGATGCCTCTGTTCTTAAGAAAGCACGTTGAGTCGTTGGTCCGTTGTCATTTGAAGATGAGACAGTCGATGGAAGCCAAAAATTCAGACACCAGCCTTGCCCAGGGATATTGTACTACCCAATTACTGGGTTATGGAAGTCACATAGGCAGTCGTTCCATGTAACATACTGGTATTTATCTGCATCTAATCAGACTGGAAAATGACCTCAGTTAGATTCTATATTTATTTTAGGTGGAATTTTGTGGACAACATACACTTAACGACATTCCATTATATTATGTTCCATGAATAGCATTCTTCAATTGGTATAAAAAGTGTCGTGGTGGAGCTTTTAGGGTGAATTTGTAAAGAATGTGTAATTCCGGCGTCGGGTATTAATTATTCGGTTAGTAATGGAAACTAACGGTCTTTTCAATGTTTAGTATCTATCAAAATTTTAAGGAATAGTAGAGGAAGGCCAGGAGTGGGACTGAATATAATATGAAGTTTCAGTACGTTACATTTTTGCTAAAAGAGCTTTCTGCATAGCTTAACTGAGTAAATCCTTATGGGAAACTCGATCTCATGACTTATGTCTCATATTTAATCATGTCATAAACCTGCAAACGAAGCGACTAATGCACTGCCACCAACGATGTCGCGGAAGTAACAAAATACTGAGCCAATCAATTTCAGCAGCGAAAAAGAAGATCAGTTTGTCGCTCATCGACTGATCATACGCGCCTTTGATATTTAGCAATGCTGTAAAAAATAATTAAAAAGCCTTTACCAAATGAAATCCTTTGTCAGTCAGTAGGGTAAGTAAGTAATGATGACGTGGCAGTGGGCTGGGCCGCCGGAAGTGGGCGCGGGTACGGTGGCCGTCACTTCCGGCCACCGGCACCACGCCACCAGGCTGTATGGCGGTTACATGGTGAAAGAGCCACAGCTAATGGGGCACTGTTTACATAATATTTTACTACCACTATATTATCTGCTAAGTAGTTTTGACAATGTAAAGGTGAAAAGATAAAGGTGGCTATAAAAATCTTGACCATAGCTGATAAACTTGTCCAGGTATACGAGGCAAATGGCGGCAAAAACACCAATTAAACAAGCAAAGGATGGTTAATGTGGAAAATTCAAAAGTTATGCTACCTACTACCAATTTTCAACATGAGAAGAGGTCCCTATTGCATCATTTATTGATAGGTTAGGTACTTAACTTCCTAACTTTTAATATTATAAATGTAAATATTAGTAGGTTAATTACGCTTTCACGATCTAACCACTGAACGGATTTTGACAAAATTTGGGCACGCGGATAAGCCATGGCCTGGTTTAGGACAGGATTATTTTTATTCCGCGAATACCTATGTTCCCTTGAGCTGATCTCAAACTTTCGCGCAGGAGAAGCTAGTACACTTATATAATATGATACACTTTGAGGCAGTTGCTTTGAACGTTAGTGAAGTTCCCTCGAACAGAGAATATACTGGGTGCAGCATCACATCATCTTTACAAAGTAGGTAATAAGCTTTTATATTAAGTATGAAGCTACCCTCTATTTAATTAAAACTATAGTTTTACACAGGAATTGCCTCAATATCTTGTAATTTAATACATGTGAAGTTAGGAAAGTCTCGGGTTTTTAAACCTAAAATAATGTTTTACACATGTACTTTTTTTTTGCTATGTTGGGTTTTGTTTGTATTTAGCTGCGCGTTCATATTTTAATTGGGGGTACACCTTGTATGAAGTATGTTTCCTACCCTCTTTTTTCCTAGTCCTTCATGTGGTATGTGTCAAATCAACCGAGAGCAGCGTTCCTCTAAACATCTTTCGAAGGCTGAAGTCGTCGTCGCGCGCGCACCAGCCTGATCTATTTGTCAATCTTTAATTATTTTGATAATGCGTCACCGTATAACTGTGAAAAGACAATATCTGTGTGTTCCGTACAACCCAATTTAAGTGCTGCTAATATTTTGAGGAATTTTAATAAAACGTGGATCCACGGAAGACCTTCACACATTGCTGGAACTGTGAGTAGCACATGCTTTCTTTTCCCGTTTGGCTAGTCCTCTTTCTGAATCCTTACCCAAAAGCGTAGTTATGTATTCCCCTACATTTTATACTTCAACAAAGGTTAACTATTTTGTAAAGAGTATTTTCTATCGAATTATCCAGGTTTATTAATCTAGAATCAGCCCAAAATTACAGTCCGCTATCCGCTCCTTATTTAGATTTATATAACCACCAAACTGTGCGTTTGACTACTATCTCACCTGATGGTAAGCGATGATGTGGTCGACGGTGAAGCACGCTTGTCTAAAAGTAATCGATTCACTCTTGACTTACAGCCTTTGTCCTTTGTCCTAGGGAAGGTTGTAGTTATCAGGAAACAAAGGCTGTCGGTCGCCGCGAGCTCGTCATTGGTCGAGTCGCTGAGCTCAGCGCTGACGGCCGTCAGACCCGACCAATGTCGAGCTCGCGGCGACTGACAGCGCCGTCGGGAAGCGTGACTCTAAAGCCAGCCAAAGAGACTCTGATAGGGAATTCTGTACGCACAGTGAAAGTATTCGCATAACACTTTGGGCATATGGGTGGGAGGCCCACCCTGTACCAATGGTGCATTGCCGTACGTCTTGTAGTCCGATGATGGAAAGGGCTAGGCGGAATCAAATTGAAATTATGCAGTTCCATCGCACACTCCCCGAAATGTAACCGTTAAAAAACCTAAATATTATGTTATACAGGTTGAGTATTAGGACTTTGTTTATCAATAACGCCTTAACGGTTCAACGGATTTCGATGAAAATGCACACGGATAGACCATTGCAAAAGTTCTATGTCCTAGTCCAAACTAAGACAAGTACATAGGATAGGTTGTTTTATGTATGCCGATAGTATCTATGAACGATCCTTTGAGATTATTTCAAATTTCTCGCGGGCGAAGTCACTGATAAAAGCTAGCGTACCGTAATAACAGAGGAACGATACCTAGAAAAATCGATTAAAAACTGTTCCGTGTCAACTTTCACCGTAATTACAAACTTTAATTTCATATTCCATTTCGCAGAATTTTATACAACATTTTATAACGGTATAAGTATGGCTTTGGAGTCCAAATTGATTAATTAAATTAAACCGGCTTCATTTACATTTAAATATCACTGACTTGTTTAACTTTATTTGAGCGGTAAACCAACCTTCACATAAGGAAAACATGTATTTCTTAACTGATAGATATGAGACTCCTGAAGTCCTGAAAGACTTTAAAAAATGAGCTTCCACGTGTATAGTTCGAATCTAGTTTTTATGGAAAACATGAGAAGTCCTAATAACTTTTGAAACGAGTTTCCACGTGTAGGTTCGAACACTAAATAATAAACTGCGTTGAGGACAAGCACGTGTATTCACCTTACAACCTTGCTAAAATTTCACTCATAAGTTTTATCATTGGAAATATACAAAATATTTGAAACAAGTAATACGATATTGACATTGCTTTTGTTTTATTTTATAACACTAGAAAATGGATTGAAGACTTCAAAGTTTTAGCTAGTTAAGGCGGTACCCCGAGCAAAACGCCGCGCAAGCCGTTTTCGTGCTGTTTTTAGGAGCTATCTACTCGTTATTCAAAAAGAAATATCAATTAATAAAAATACATTAAATTTCTACATAATATTGATTCTAAAATGGTAGATTTAGTTTTTTTTTAATGTTGTATATATTTCACTAATCTCCTTTAAAAAAAAACACAAAAATGAGCAATAATTATTGATAGCATGCATCTCCTCGTAAAGTGTTCATTAATTATTTTTGTTTTAACACTAATGGATAGACAATTTAATAACGAACATTTTGGTAGTATTTTTTTTTCAAAAGACCAAAATTCGATTTTATAAAGATTTTATTCTAAACTCTGGGCGTATTCACTACTGTAATTCATGCGCCACCAGTGCCGCTAGACCAATAGGAATGCTCATATCGCATGCCGATTTTTTGGTCAGGGTACCGTCTTAAGCTATAAAGTTCCTGTTTCGCCGTATTCGATTCGACCTATCCACCTTACCTGGATTAGAAATTAGATCTTTATTTGTCAAAGTGTGACATTGATTGGCTGTTGCTATGAAAATCTTTTCAGATGAAGTACATACCTACTACGGAAAGGATTATCCAAAGATTTGTCTCGTTAGATTCGCTCTACCCTGTCAAAAGAAGATCGTGTTTCTGTTTTGTTTTGATAGCTCTGACATACCAGGCCCCTCAGAAAGTATTGCGAAAAAAAGTTTTTATATATGGGAGACTGGCCAGTTATAATGTTTTTCGAAAATATGATTATTTATAAGTAAAAATAAGTAAGTTCCAATTTCAAAATTTCCCTCCACATTTTTTGCGAGTTAATTCAAAGTATTGTGTCTCACTGAAATATGGATCTGCGCCGGGAACATTTTAGAGCTATGATTTTATACGATTTCAAGTGTCGCCTGAAACCGGATGAATCGTACGATAGACTTCAAATGGCATTCATGGATGAAGGCCCTTCCAAGGCAACCGTGTATCGTTGGTATAACGAATTCAAGCGCGGTCGACCAACTTTGGGGGATGACGAAAGAAGCGGTCGCCCTTTGACGGCTGTTACCGAAGAAAACGTGCTAGCAGTGAAAAATTTAATCCAAGACAATAGGCGAATTACATATCAGGAGATTCAACACATATTGAAGATTGGATCGGGAAGCGTTCACGAGATTCTACACAGCCATCTTCGCGTGAGGAGGATAGTATCACGCTGGGTGCCGCACAACCTCACCGATGCTCAGAAGCAGGCCCGGGTGGAATGGTGCCGTGATATGCTTAACAAATTTGAAGCAGGCTCGTCTCGGCGTGTTTACGACATCGTTACAGGTGATGAGTCCTGGATTTATCAATACGACCCAGAAACCAAGCGCCAGTCGACTGTTTGGGTGTTTCAAAATGAGCCAACGCCTACCAAAGTGAAGCGATCTAGAAGCGGGGGTAAGATTTTGATCGCTAGCTTTTTTAATTTGACTGGCCACTTGGTATCAATTCCCTTACGGGATCAAAGAAGCATTAATGCCGAATGGTATACTACCAAATGTTTGCCAGAAGTTTTCTCTGTTATAAGCAACAAGCGACCAAACACAGGGCTCCGCGGGCTACTGCTCCACCACGACAATGCACCTGCGCACACCGCACTCAAAACGAGGGACTTCCTGGACAGCACGCCAGTCAAACTCCTGGGTCACCCTCCTTACAGCCCTGATCTAGCACCGTGTGACTTCTTTTTATTCCCAAAAATAAAAAATCAGCTCAAAGGGATACAATTTTCGTCGCCGGAAGATGCGCTGGCTGCGTTCGAGCAGGCTGTAAACGAGGTGTCTGCGGCGGACTGGAAAAAGTGTTTTGAAAACTGGTTTAGGCGCATGAATCTTTGTATAGAGGCTGGTGGAAAGTACTTTGAAAAGATTTAATAAAAATATATGTACGTATAGAACAATTTTTTTTAGTTTCGCAAAACTTTCTGAGTGTCCCACGTACAATATCTCATAGATACTGCCATGGCAACACCATAGATAAATACTTACGGGATGTGTGAGATTTCTCTTCTCCTTGAAGCCAAATTCAACCAGTAAAACGTTCGTCTTTTTAAATCAATGTTTTACTGTAAGCAGGTAGGTACTATGTTCCCGAATTAGTGCTGACTCCCTGTCTGTGACAATAAATCCACGCGAGCAGAGGCCGGCGGCGGCGGCGGCGGCCGCTCCCTACGTCCGCGCCAGGTCTGACCTTTCACTATCTACTATAAAGACTAAAGGGGACGTTTGTTTGTCCAATAAAACTTGATTGTTCACCGTAAAAGAAAGGCCGAGTTTTCATTAGGTTGGTAGTACTTCCGGGCCGGATTAGTTACGATTAGATTAGACATGGAAGATAAAATAACAATGATATGGGATGAATAACCATAATCTCGGGTAGACAAATGAACGTAACTCAATTTCCAAGTATAGTTTTACGACAGGAGAGGAAAAAGTTAATTTATCCCTTAAAACTTTATCCCCAATCATTTTAAACGGAATGTCAATAAGAGCCCCGTTCCTGAAATGTGTATTTGGAATTATGAACATGTCAAACCCTACTATGGCAAAGTTACACAGCCCTCATCTAAATTGAGTTTTTCTTTACTTCAAATACTGAAAGAATCAGAAACCGGCTTACAAACGGGTTTGCAGGCTAAACTAGAGTTTTCAAATACTCAACTTCAAGTTCTTAATTCAAAAACCGGAACTCATGTTCTGAAACATAACTGAATAAGTTGTTACATTTGGAGTAGCTTTTTTGAGGAATGTCATAGAACACAGCATGTATGGTCATCACAGTGCCGACACTTCATAAATATTCGGAATGTTTCGGTTTCAGGAACACGGTCGCGTGACAAGGTCTGCGTCACTTGACTCGACCTCCATTAAATATATCATTTTTGGCAAATTTAAACTGGTACAGTGTACACGAGTTCTGGTGAAATGTAGCGTAACTTGGCAAGTTAGTATTACGCATGTATTCCCCGAAGAGGGCGCTTCGCCAGTTATTTTTAAATCCAATGTGGTGATATTGTGAAAGTGAGCCTGTGGCCATTAACAGAGTAGAAGATTAGATGTTCGGCTGCTAGGTACTGAAAGATGCTTAATAGAAGATTGGCCGTAGCGTTTTCTCCGCTGGAATTGAGTACAGAACTCCATGCTTAGCAGTCACATTACACGCCTTGCCGGCTACTAAACCAATGAGCCACTTGTATCAGGATACTAAGTAATTAATATCATACAGCCAGCTCTTGGTATGTAACCAAGAGCTTAAGTTAGTTTAGCTTTGTTCCCGTAGATGAGGTATTTTTAACCGACTTCCCAAAAAGGAGGAGGTTATCAATGTGACTGTATTTTTTGTTACCCGACTGCCGAAGGAGGGTAATGTGTTTATCAGTCTATGTATGTATGTTTGTTCCTATAGAGCGTTCCAGAGACAAAACGCGTTGGCTGATTTTGATGATTCATACGTCAATCGATTCGTCTTAACCCTGCGAGTGTCATAGGCTACATTAAAATTAGACAATAGACAAATTGCGGATTTTGGGCGCCATATTGTGGTGGCCCAAATTTTTTTTTGCTTCCAAACCCATCGTGTGGGGTATCAAAATAAAGGGTTTTAAGAGGTAATTTCATAACATAACATCACACTAGTACCGTAGTACGCTCTAAAGGGGTACACAGGTGTAAACAGTTCACCTTGGTATACTCTTATTCCACCGGTTTTGTTTAAGTTTCATGTTATTGGGTTAATCTATTCTAGCTTCACTTTGGGCATTATTGGTACCTAGACTATATAACTGGTCCATTATGTACCACAACTAAAAAGTGGCAAATGAAAAAAAACTTACAATTCGGAAGTCGGTGTTAAAAAAGAAAACAAGAACACAACTTCCAAAATTGAAGTTATTTTTCACTTGTAGTGTTTTTATTTGGAAGTCGACTGTATTTTTTGTAAAAAGTTTTTTTTTTTCGTAGTTACTTGTTACTTAGTTTGCTTTCTGTACAAAAGTATCAAAAGCATTCTCAGCTGTGTGAGTTCTTGGTCTGCCAGAACCAGGGTTAGCCCGAGGATAATTTGGAGCCGTATACAGTTGCTCAACAAACAGCTAAGACCTATATCGTATCAGGAAGTGAAACCTACTTACCCACCTGACCTACTTATTCAACACATATAATTAATATAGTGATCTATCAATACCTACGGCATAATTCATATGAGACTATATCGGAGGGCGTATTCCCGAGGACGCATCGTAAACTTACCGAAGCATTCAGAACGATGTCAATAGAAAAGTTATTGTTTGTAGTAAAATGGTAAGTTCCTATTTTTCAAAATGTCAGTGAATATCAAGGGCGGCTGTCGTGGGCCCGACATTTTTATTATGCCTCGAAAGGCCACTGGCTGACTCGCCAACACTTTGTCAGTCAAACTGATGGTGTTACTTTATTTAGACAGCTATTTTTCGCGTCTTTTCTTGCTCTATTTATTAACTGCTTTCACGTGGTAGGTAGCATTAAATTTTTGGTAATATTAAATGCACGAGTGCCTCATTATTCTAGTGACCGCTTAGCAGGTATGCTGAGTAATAGGTTCCTATCCAAGTCTGTGTTTTCTCATTAGAAATAATCTTAGTAGTAAGAAACTGAAATTGTGTCCTGTTGTTGGCAATAAGCTGCAGCCTAATTGCGTAATTGAATTCGGCAAAGAACACGTATAGGTAAGGGTGATGACACCTTTAAAATAACGACTTTCGTATTGCGTAAAAATCGAAAAGGGATAGGTCATGGAGAGGATATTATACGTGAATTCAACTCATCATGGAGTCAAAGTCAAATGTATTTATTTCAACTGGGCCATTAAGCGGCACTTTTGAACGTTAACGATTATTTACAAGTTATAAAAATTGATTCTACCGTGCATTCGGAAAAGTAGCTTGTTAAGGAGAAGAACGCACAAGAAACTCCATACTTACACTTTAAAAAAAAAAATAGCATATTTACATAAGTACAAATATTAATCAATTCATATAAGTGAGAAAGATGCACCTAGAACAACTATACTACATATAGGTATACAGTATTACAAGCACTAAAAGGTAAATTCCTTCACTTGATAAATAGGAACATGGTTCTCACATACTTACAAATATTGCAAACATAGGTAAACTATCAAATTCAACAACAACGGAACAGTGTGCAAGTCCATTTTTTTAAAAAAAAGGAGAACTTGAGGAGAAAAGGAGGACTTTCTAAATTATTTACGCAATACCAAAAACATTTAAAGGAAATTTGTCGAACTCTTTCATGGAGTTGTCTCCTTTGTCTACTGAATTCACTTAAGGAATTAGGCTGCTGATACCTTATTATAAGACTAAACACAACTGGCAAGCTGGGAACTATTATTGAAGAATATTTTTATTTGGTAGCAAGACGAATTTGCTCTGCATTAACGTTACATTCATCATTATACAATTGCGGTCCTCAGGTGCCCTTGGCTAAAAGCTTTGAGAAAGCTCTCAGTTATAAAAGAAAATCTTCAAGTGATCTTATACTGAAGAGGTAGGCGGCGCGTGATCATAGGTAATTTGAATAACATCATGGTTCCTAAGGGGAGTATTAAACTATCATATATCTAGGATCATACATAGGAACCTATAACTTATCCTAAATATATGACCTCTAGAATTATAACTGTATATTACATTTTCATAGTTCTTTGATCCTATTTTTAGGCTAGGGAATAAATTTTTTTATTGTTAGGAACACTGCTAGAGGTACACACACACTGCTGTAGGCACACACACACTGCTGTAGGTACACACACACTGCTGTAGGTACACACACACTGCTGTAGGTACACACACACTGCTGTAGGTACACACACACTGCTGTAGGTACACACACACTGCTGTAGGCACACACACACTGCTGTAGGTACACACACACTGCTGTAGGTACACACACACTGCTGTAGGTACACACACACTGCTGTAGGTACACACACACTGCTGTAGGTACACACACACTGCCGAAGCAATAGTCGTAGATACACGTAACCGACTTGTCCTCCATTGCAACCAAATATGACAAAAAATCTTTTGTACTAAAAATTAATACCGACTTACAACTAAAAACACAACAAAGAGAAAAATAACTTTCTTTTTCGAAGTCGGTGTCCATAACGATAAAAAATAGTACCTACCAAAGATACCGACTTCGAAAGTTAAAGTTATTTTTCACTTTGTATTGTTTTTGGTTGGAAGTCGGTAGTATTTTTTTGTTAATTTTTTTTTTTTTGTCATATTTATTATTTAATTATTTATTATATGACAGTGTAATACCTCTCTAAAAGATTATGGGGTAATCAGAACCACATTTTTTGTTGGGAATACGTACGGAAAGTAGTCACATAATCGATAAAAAAATCATTCACTGACAAACTGACATAGCTGACACGAACAATCAACCAGTCATGAAATTTTGTGCAAAAAATTCTAATCAATAAAAAAGTTAATATAATAGGGGACCACAATAGATCCCAATGGGTCGAAGTGTCCGAGTTGCTTCTCGGCCCCTCCATAAGATAAGATAAGATAATACAAAATATCAAAAACACCGACTGCTTAAGAAACGAACTAAAAAGATTAATTAATTAGAAATTCATGCTGTGCAGTCGGAGGATACATATTCGCGAGCTGGCTAAGAAAAACCAGATGTATCCTCCGACTTTTTGGGCCCCAAATATATGACGCCCAAAATCCGCCCTTTTTCTATTTTACAATTATATTGTAAGCCAGTGACACTCGCAAGGTTAAGACGAATGGAATGACGTAAGAATCAACAAAATCGGCCAACGCGTTTGGTCTCTAGAACGCCAAATAGGAACAAACATACATAGACTGATAAACACATTACCCTCCTTCGACAGTCGGGTAAAAAGAAGGTGAGCACCAAAGAAGGATGTTTGAGAATTTATTCTCCATAAACTTTGTATGGGAGATGGAAGTTCATAATTTTTGCGACGGGAACTTTCATCGAGCACACAGCTTGTTGTTATATAAAAAGGTGTGCTATATATCGTTTGTATGCGACATAACAATCATCATTAAGTAAACGGCGTAGGTAGATACAACTCATTTTATAGATAGAGGACAGAATGAGGGGTTTCCGTATGTAGTAATGTTTTTCATGAGTATTTCCATATTTAGGCTCGGTTTCAGGGAGTGCCGACTGACCACGCAATCCTATAATTACGAAGAGATTTTATAATTCATTCACTACACGCAAGAGGACATGATAGCCGCACAAATTAAAATAATGAACTAACTACCGCATTCAGAGACATTTAACGGTTACTTAAGGCGAATATATTTCCCCATGTTAAAGCATTAGTACTGGCAGCTATTCCGGCTATCAATATTGGTCCTCCTTTTGGACAGTTTTGTTTGCAAAATATTATTTGATTTACAATATAGTTATGAAGAAATTTGAGGCATCAATTCATTTTGGAGGAGAATCCAAAAGTAACGAAAAAATATCGTGTTGTAATTTTTTGTTTAAAAGCAAATCGTACACGAAAAGTCGCTGTTTCACAAATAATGTGCTTGAATCAATAATAAATATATATTTATTTCAAACCTTTTAACCTAGCCGTTACTAAAGAGTGTGTACTAAAAATCTATACTAAGGAGAGCTTTAAGTAACCGTTAAATGTCTCTGAGTGTGGCAGTAAGATTATGACGGTTAAAGTTTTCTTTTGTTTGTATCACAGATAATATAATACTAGCATAGTTTGTATGAAGTATTCTATGGAAGTAGGTATGGTTCACTGAGGCCCTAGCACGAGTTTCTGCGTAATTGGATCGACTACGTTAACGTATCGCCTCCGACAATTTTTGTATGCAAAATGAATCAGCGCCATGTGTCCGTATTTGGAACTAACAAATCGGTAGCACAAGTTTTTGACAATTGCCTTCGTATCGAGTTTACGTATTTACGTTGCGTTAACGCTCCAAATGTATGGGAATCGGTAGCACAAGTTTTCATTTTGACATGTAGTATCGAGTTTTACGCAAGGTGTGACGAAAGCACGTCGAAAACTATCTCACTGACATTTTCTTGGTGAGACATTTCACGTCAAACAATTTTCCGTATTTATTTCGGTATTTTTACAATATTATGCCTGATTATGCCATTTAATCATGAAGAAAAGGGGAACGCATGCTGTCTATTGATTATCTTACGTCCTTTTTTAATAAATAGGCTAGGAGAAGATGTTAAACGAGGTAGGTAACATTTTCATTTTCTTTGTGAACAAACAGTAATAGTTTCTTATAATAAACCATTTCTATAAGTTATTGATGCTAACCACACATAGAGCGGCCTTCCTGCCGTGGTGGAGTATGATCTCTTGCGCGTTATTCGCCGCAACTCTACGTTTTTCTTGCGGTGCTCAATAATTATCATGACTCATTTGAAGATTCATGAATTGAAGAAAACGGCGATATGCTTTATAAATTAGAGATTATCCCTTATATAATACTAGTATGCACGTATGCCTATATATTATGCAACCGGTTTATACCGGTATAAAAAGATAATTTGGGAATATGGATTACAATTTGGGATATACAACATTGACGGCTAAAATGTTCTTGACTTCTCTATTAACAACAATACTAACCTAAAATGTATTAATATAACATCTTCTTCAGCAGATCTTGTGGCAATGGTTGCAGTTTGCAGTATTTTATGTAGCAAAAACCGTAATGCGTTCTACAAGTCTAGCTAGTCTGTCGATGATAAACACAGACAGATGTACAACGAAAGAGAAAACTAGGACTAAAATGAAATAGAATCCCTTCGCAGCGTGACGAACGGTCTAGTATAAATACCTTTCATCGTAATTGCCACCTGCCAGCCAATGTTCCAGAATCCAGAGTAATCCTTATGGACGAGAAATCGATGCAGAGAATGGACTGTAATAGGACTCTCTTTCAAAACAATATAATATAATCCTAAGTCATATCGTTCCGTATGCGTACATGGAAAGCCTAGTTGGCTCACTCAGCCTGTTTTTATTAAAAAATCCTACTTCTTGTTGATATTAATTGAATTTATTATATTTCTAACATGTATATAAGTAGCCGTGAATTGACTAGGTAACTAACTAAGCTATAAATGTGATAAATAAATACCTGTATAAACAGAAACTATATGTTTTTCCTAATTTTCCTAATCCAAACATACATAAACTAACGCTTTTTTCGGATAGGGGTAAGTAGGTAGAAACTACAGAATGTCACATGCTACGTAATATACACGTTCATACAGCTGCACGCACGCTGGTTATTACATGCACGCGCTGGCCTTTCTGAAGAACATCACAAAAAGATCTGATGCGGACGGTGTAAGTACCCGCGGTTGCCGTGGGATAGTATCCCACTGTAGTTTGACGTGCTTTCCATGCTCTGAGTCCGGCGACTCTGCTTGTGGCACACGCCACCACGCACCCCTGAATGAGTGGTAGGTATTACGAGGACGACACACATACAAGAGCCACGTTTTGACTAAAGAAATAAAATGCGGGCTTTTTCTTGAAAAATGTTGCATGTGTTTTAGGCCATTTTTTTGCATTCGTCTTTACTTAGCTGAAATCTTTAGAGCCTTATTGAAAAAACCTTTTAAACACACATTATTTAATACCTTTGAATTGATTGTTTACTTAGTATACACAACCCTTATTGACATCGACAATAATAATTACACATTTTATAACAATTAAAAAGTTCGTAGAATAATAACATCAACAAGTAAAATTTAAAACACCCTCGACACATTTATCTTGCGTAAACACCCCGATTCAAGCAGTGAAACGACCATAACTTGTAAACGGCTGAACCGATTTTATTCAAACATCACATAATCGACAAAATCACCTTTCAAACGAAAAAAACAAAATCCGTTCATCAGTTTAGGCGCTATGATGCCACAGACAGACACACAGGTACACAGATATACAGATACACACCAACACAGCAACACACGTGAAACTTATAACACCCCTCTTTTTCCGGCGGGGGTTAAAAATTCCGGTTTGATACACTTTCATTACATTGAATGATCGAATATGGCGTAAACGTGTGGACCGATTTACATTATTCAAACGGATAAAATGGTTCTACGTCTAGACTTTTCATTTCACACCAAAATCGTTGAAATATCCCTATAAACAAAAATCATGTTTTCAAGTTACGTAATTATACGACACTGCACTCATCACAAAATTTATTTAAAATCTGGCCAAGTGCGAGTCGGACTCGCGCACGAAGGTTTCCGTACCATTATCGCAAAAAATAGCAAAAATGTCACGTTTGTTGTACGGGAGCCCTACTTAAATATTTATTTTATTCTGTTTTTAGTATGTATTGGTATAGCGGCAACAGAAATACATCATCTGTAAAAATTTCAGCTGTCTAGCTATCACGGTTCATGAGATACAGCCTGGTGACAGACAGACACGGATTGTGAAGTCTTAGTAATAGGGTCCCGTTTTTACCCTTTGGGTACGAAACTCTAAATCTTTTAACTCTAAACTCTCTTTATCTCTATCTATTTCTCTCTATTTATCTTCTCAAGATGGTCAAACCATCTCAGCATACCTGCGATTTTCAGTTAATACATCTTTGTTTAAACCACAACGTTGTCTTATTACATCTTTCTCTATCTCATCTTCGTTCTTCAATCTATCATTCAAAATTACATAACACATAGGCACTTCCTATTCTAAACATTTTGTTTGCTATATTTGTACAAGATAATCTCTGAAAGGAAACGCCTGCCGTTCCTACCGCTAGGTGTAGCAGTAAAAACTTTATGGGCTGATCATGAATTTACATAATGCATTGATTAAATAAAAAACAGATTTAATTAACAAAACTTTGTATTATATAATGTTCTTGTAACTTTGTATTCATCATAATGAATTGGTAGAGTATGTAAGATTCCAACCATAGCTCATGGCTGCTCCAAACGCTTGAAATAGCATGAAGAGCATTTGTACTAAAACGGTTGTAAATATGTAGATACTATTTAACGTCGTAAGTTATAAAATAATCCCTCAATTCCTTCGTTGGATGTCACTATTGCACAAAGAGACGTATAGCTTGCAGGCTTTGAAGACATCACGGCTGCAGTCTTGTAGACGGTGGTGCAAGCGAAGGTGGAAAGTGGTGGTGGTGGTGCAAGGCTTTTGGCTAGTACCAGGAATATTTTACTCGTCATCTCCTGTTGGTAAAAGAAGTTGATATAGAACAAAATACAAAGATTCTGAAACTAAATACAACATTGTTGGTCGTGCAGTGTTATTGGACCTTTCCATTAGGAATTTCTTAGTGGCAACCCGGAGTCTCACTCTGTGTGCTGTGCACGGCAATAGGCCCGCCTCTTACTACATGAGACCTCATGGGATTGAGCGGATGAAGCGCATTTTGCATAATTGTATAAATCTGTGCAATAAACTTACTTTTTTGCTTCTTTATGAAGTTCACCATGATGATGAATTGAGTGAAGCAAGTTCTTTTGGGATTTGTTAATTCTAAAATCACAGAACCGTCGTACGTAACAGATTTAATCTAAATCTGGTAAATTAAAATAATTATTTGAAATGACAATAAACAACAATAGACGTTTACACCTTAGGGTCTGCTCACACCGAGAAGCAATGCGTACATATAAACCGCGCGGCAATAAAAAATTCATAAAAAGTGATGGATGAGATCCTCCAACCGATGAATACATTTTTGTAATTTATTTATTCATATATGAATTTAATTATATTATTATACATAATATTATTATGCGTAAAGTGTGAACTATTAAGTGGGCAATCATGGTGAACAATAAGTAAGGTAGGTATATTTATTATATCTAGCATTCTGGGCATGATTGCTGACAGGCTGTGTTGTATTGAATTCAGCTGGAATACTGAAGCAAAGATGGTTGCCTGTGTGTAATCGTTAAATGTTTGTTTGTTTAAATGTTTTTATTGTGTTACTAACATAGGTATAAGTTTTTTTACATCGTTCTCACATATCTATGTATTTTTCCTGTAACCAAATACCTACTTATAATTGAACTTTATTGAAGACAAAGAGTGTCTGTGGAGTATCTTGCACGTTATTCTCCAAAGAGACTTACTGAGGCTTGCGAATGTGCAACTAGAGTCATCTTTTGTTTGATTATTAAAAATGTCTTTAAATGGTTTAGTTGAAATAAAGTATTTTGATTTTGTTAAGTTTATATTGTTTGTAATACTATGAATATAATATGTATTTTGGTTAAGTTATTCTTTGGGCCTTGTTGCCTTTAATAAATGAATTTAACATTTCGTATAATTAGGTATTGAAAGTTTCGGTGTAAACGTGCAAAATACCTAATTTTACCAACCACTGAGTTCGCTCGTCGCATGAATTTTGCAACTAGACGCGTTTGCATCAGTGTGCTAACGGTTTAATATTTTTGTAATTTGAAGGAAACCGTCAAACATTAAGTGACAATTATTGTCATACGTCATGTACGGGACCGTTCAAAACCGAACAATTTATCATAAATAAATACCCCAATAAACTGAAATTTTCAATGACTTATTAAAAAAAAGAATTAATGAAAATGTTAAATTTGTTTTAACATGTGTTTATCACAAACATTTTTTCAGTTTTAGTCTCTAAATTATTTAAAACAAAGTTACTCGTTTTTTTTTTCTATTTTCAAAACGCACCATTTACTACAAACCAATCCAAACGCTATTGGATTCTCGGCCTTAATAAACCATAGTCAATTACTACTTCCGAGTTGTCGCAAGACGTTTTTTTGAACTCGTGCTGCCAAAATAACTTGTCGCAGCATCGAGTACGTTTTCGTCTGGTAAAATGTCACGATGACGATACGAAAACGTCAGAAACTTGTGCTAGGGGCTCTGATCCATGAACCAATTTTTTTTTACTGAGCCCCTAGCACAAGTTTCTGACGTTTTCGTATCGTCATCGTGACATTTTACCAGACGAAAACGTACTCGATGCTGCGACAAGTTAATTTGGCAGCACGAGTTCAAAAAAACGTCTTGCGACAATTCGGAAGTAGTAATTGAACTATGGTTAATTAAGGCTGAGAATCCAATAGCGTTTGGATTTATTTGTAGTGAATTGTGCGTTCTGAAAATAGAAGACTAAAACGGGTAACTTTGTCTTAAATAATTTAGAGACTAAATCTGAAAAAATGTTTGTTATAAATAGATGTTAAAACATATTTAATAAAATTATTAATTCTATTTTTTTATAAGTTATTGAAAATTTCAGTTTATAGGCGTTTTAATTTATGATAAATTGTTCGGTTTTGAACGGTCCCGTACATGACGTTTGACAATTGTCACTTAATGTTTGAAGGTTTCCTTCAAATTACAAAAATATAAAACCGTTAGCACACTGATGCAAACGCGTGTAGATGCGAAATTCACCCGACCGACGCGGCGTGCGAACTCAGTTATTAGTAAAAGTAGGTATTTTGCACGTCCACACCGAAACTTTCAATATCTAATTATACGTAATTATTAATGGCAACAGGGCCCATAGAATAACTTAACCTAAATACATATTATATTCATAGTAGGTATTACAAACAATATAAACTTAACAAAATCAAAATACTTTATTTCAACTAAACCATTTAAATAAATTTTTGAATAGTCAAACAAAAGATGAATCTAGTTGCACATTCGCAAGCCTCAGTAGGTCTCTATGGAGAAGAACGTGCAAGAAACTCCACGGACACTCTTTGCCATCAATAAAGTTCAATTATATATAGGTATTTGGTTACAAGAAAAATACATAGATATGTGAGAACGATGTAAAAAACTTATACCTATATTAGTAACACAATAACAACAGTTAGTAACACATTTAAACAAACAAAGATTTAACAATTACACACAGGCAACCATCATTGCTTCAGTATTCCAGCTGAATTCAATCATGCCCAGAATGCTACATACAATAAATATACCTACCTAACTTATGGTTCACCATGATTTTCTACATAATCGTTCACATTTTACGCATAATAATATTATGTATAAAAATAAAATTAAATTAATATATGAATAAATAGATTACAAAAATGTATTCATCGGTTGGGCGATTTGATCACTTTTTATTAAATTTTAAATGCCGCGCGGTTTATGTGTAGTACCGCATTGCTTCTCGGTGTGAGCAGACCCTAAGGTGTAAACGTCTATTGTTGTTTATTGTCATTTCAAATAATTATTTTAATTTACCAGCTTTTAGATTAAATCTGTTACGTACGACGGTTCTGTGATTTTAGAATTAATAAAGCCCAAAAGAACTTGTTTCACTCGGTTCATCATCATGGTGAACTTCATAAAGAAGCAAACAAGTAAGTTTATTGCACAGATTTATACAATTATGCAAAATGCGCTTCATCCGCTCAATTCCATGAGGTCTCCTGTAGTAAGAGGCGGGTCTATTGCCGTACACAGCACACAGAGTGAGACTCCCGGGTTGCCACTAAGGAATTCCTAATGGAAAGGTCCAATAACACTGCACGACCAACAATGTTGTATTTAGTTTCAGAATCTTTGTATTTTGTTCTATATCAACTTCTTTTACCAACAGGAGATGACAAGTAAAATATTCCTGGTACTAGCCAAAAGCCTTTCTAGAAACCGCAACAATATTAACCAGCATTGCCACTAAGAGAAGACAAGCCATGCCGATCGCTTGCACCATCGTCTACAAGACTGCAGCCGTGATGTCTTCAAAGCCCACGGCAAACTATACGTCTCTTTGTGCAATAGTGACATCCAACGAAGGAATTGGGGGAATATTTTATAACTTACGACATTAAAAAGTATCTACATATTTACAACCGTTTTGGTACAAATGCTCTTCATGCTATTTCAAGCGTTTGGAGCAGCTATGAGCTATGGTTGGAATCTTACATGCTCTACCAATTAATTATGATGAAAACAAAGTTACAAGAACATTATATTATAATACAAAGTTGTTAATTAAATCTGTATTTTATTTAATCAATGCATTATGTAGATTCATGATCAGCCCATAAAGTTTTTACTGCTACACGTAGCGGTGGGAACGGCAGGCGATTCCTTTCAGAGATTACCTTGTACAAATATAGCAAAAAAAAAATGTTTAGAATAGGTAGTACCTATGTGTTAAGTAATTTTTAATTAGGGATTGAAGAACGATGATGAGATAGAGAAGATGTAATAAGACAACGTTGTGGTTTAAACAAAGATGTATTAACTGAAAATCGTAGGTATGCTGAGATGGTTTGACCATCTTGAGAAGATAAATAGAGAGAGTTAGATAGAGATAAAAGATAGTATTTAGAGTTTCGTACCCAAAGGGTAAAAACGGGACCCTATTACTAAGACTTCACGATCCGTGTCTGTCTGTCACCAGGCTGTATCTCATTAACCGGGACAGCTAGACAGCTGCAATTTTTACAGATGATGAATTTCTGTTGCCGCTATACCAACACATACTAAAAACAGAATAAAATAAATATTTAAGTAGGGCTCCCGTACAACAAACGTGACATTTTTGCTATTTTTTTGCGATAATGGTACGGAAACCTTCGTGCGCGAGTCCGACTCGCACTTGGCCAGTTTTTAAAGAAATTTTGTGATGTGTTCAGTGTCGTATAATTACGTAACTTGAAAACATGATTTTTGTTTATAGGGATATTTCAACGATTTTGGTGTCAAATGAAAGGTCTAGACGTAGAACCATTTTATCCGTTTGAATAATGTAAATCGGTCCACACGTTTACGCCATATTCGCTCATTCAATGTAATTAAAGTGTCCCAAACCGAAATTTTTAACCCCCGCCGGAAAAATACGGGTGTTATAAGTTTCACGTGTGTTGCTGTGTTGGTGTGTATCTGTATATCTGTGTACCTGTGTGTCTGTCTGTGGCATCATAGCGCCTAAACGGATGAACGGATTTTGTTTTTTGTTTTTCGTTTGATAGGTGATTGCGCCAAGAGTGTTCTTAGCTATGTTTGAATAAAATCGGTTCAGCCGTTTACAAGTTATGGTCGTTGACTGCTTGAATCGGGGTGTTTAGGCAAGATAAATGTGTCGGGGTTTTTTTAAATTTTACTTGTTGATGTCATTATTCTACGAACTTTTTAATTGTTATAAAATGTGTAATTATTATTGTCGATGTCAATAAGGGTTGTGTATACTAAGTAAACAATCAATTAAAAGGTATTAAATAATGTATGTTTAAAAGGTTTATTAAATAAGGCTCTAAAGATTTCAGCTAAGTAAAGACGAACGCAAAAAAATGGCCTAAATCACATGCAACAAGATTTTTCAAGTAAAAGCCCGCGTTTTATTTCTTTGGTCAAAACGTGGCTCTTGTATGTGGGTCGTCCTCGTAATACCTACCACTCATTCAGGGGTTCGTGGTGGCGTGTGCCACCAGCAGAGTCGCCGGACTCAGAGAATGGAAAGCACGTCAAACAACAGTGGGATACTATCCCACGGAAACCGTGGGTACTTACACCACCCGGCCAAGGTACCGTCCGCAACAGATCTTATTGTGATGTTCTTCAGAAAGGTCAGCGTGCGTGTAGCTGTATAAACGTGTATATTACGTAGCATGTGGCATTCTGTAGTTTCTACCTACTTACCCCTATCCGAAAAAAGCGTTAGTTTATGTATGTTTAGATTAGGAAAATCAGGAAAAACATATAGTTTCTGTTTATTTAGGTATTTATTATCACATTTATAGCTTAGTTAGTTACCTAGTCAATTCACGGCTACTTATATACATGTTAGAAATATAATAAATTCAATAAATATCAACAAGAAGTAGGTTTTTTTTAATAAAAACAGGCTGAGTGAGCCAACAAGGCTTTCCATGTACTATGCGTACGAATGACTGTGCGGAACGATATGACTTAGGATTTGATTATATAGTTTTGAAGGAGAGTCCTATCATAGTCCATTCTCTGCATCGATTTCTCGTCTCATAAGGATTACTCTGGATTCTGGAACATTGGCTGGCAGGTGGGAATTACGATGGAATTGGTGGTTCGTCACGCTGCGAAGGGATTCTATTTCATTTTAGTCCTAGTTCTCTCTTTCGTTGTACATCTGTCTGTGTTTATCCGGTTCTTCCTCGTGGTCAAACTATTTTGTCAAACTGATTTGACCACAAGGAATAGTTTTTCCCTGTGGTCAAACTGTTATGGTTTAAGAAAAGTACAGTCCTTTAAAAAAAAAAAAAATATAATATAATAAAATGCCAAGTCATAAGGCAATGCTAATTTACAATTTTTGCTTATAGAAAAAAGCGTCAGCGTAATTTGTCAAGAAAATTACCGATACTTATTTATTTATGCAAAAATAGTAATTGGCATTTATTTCATTATGAAATCATCTCTGTTAATATGCTCGTTTCGGCGCAGGGACGGTTCGTTGTCATCATCCTCCATTTTCTTTCAGCAATGTCAACCATAGACGAGCTATTGTGATTTGACGATGTTTTTTTTCATATCATGATTTAGCTGTGCTGTTTCTACAGTGTTATTGCTTCTTTGTCTCTCACCAAATACTGACCACTCTAATTTGACTCTGATTGCCTTTGTCTTTCAACCACTTTTTTTCAAAATATTTGTATGACCTACATATAGTTGTTCCGGCTCTGGGTGTTGTGTATGTGAGTTTAAATGTTTGTAAACGCACCCACGATACAGGAAGAAATTCCTAGTGTAGGGCAACGTTTTCTTTTTTAAGAAAAAAAAAAAGAACTTCGATTTTATTGTTTCTGAGACTTTCCGATATGATGTACTCCCAGCCAGCGTCAATCTCGTCTACAGGTAATCTAGAGCTGAACAAAGTCCCACAACTCTTTTTTGAATTTTAGTCTTAGTTATATACCCGTGACACTTTTTCTTTTTTAAGTTGCTGCAAGTCCAAAAGACATTGCCATTTTTATACGTTCGTAATTTATAATTCTGCCGTCCATCATGCAGTAATACAGTACCTCTTTTACGATTTATGTATTTAAAATCCATTTAGATTCATTTAATGTAACACCGCAATAATGAATGCAAACAAAACAAGAAAATGAGAATGACATATTATTATTGTAAATTTTAGTCATCACTGTACGCAACAAGATAAGTCAAATGAAAAAAGAGTTATCTGTCCTAGAGGTTTGACCAACGGGAATTTTTATCCTCTTGGTCAAATCAGTTTGACAAAATAGTTTGACCACGAGGAAGAAGCGTGTTTATCATCGACAGAGTAGCTAGACTTGTAGAACGCATTACGGTTTTTGCTACATAAAATACTGCAAACTGCAACCATTGCCACAAGATCTGCTGAAGAAGATGTTATATTAATACATTTTAGGATTGTATTGTTGTTAATAGGGAAGTCAAGAACATTTTAGCTGTCAATGTTGTATATCCCAAATTCTAACCCATATTTCCAAACTATCTTTTTATACCGGTATAAACCGGTTGCATAATATATAGGCATACGTGCATACTAGTATTGGGATAATCTATAATTTATAAAGCATAGCCGTTTTCTTCAATTCATGAATCTTCAAATGAGTCCAATGAATGAGTTATGATAATTATTGAGCACCGCAAGAAAAACGTAGAGTTGCGGCGAATAACGCGCAAGAGATCATACTCCACCACGGCAAGAAGGCCGCTCTATGCGTGGTTAGCATCAATAACTTATAGAAATGGTTTATTATAAGAAACTATTACTGTTTGTTCACAAAGAAAATGAAAATGTTACCTACCTCGTTTAACATCTTCTCCTAGCCTATTTATTAAAAAAGGACGTAAGATAATCAATAGACAGCATGCCTTCCCCTTTTCTTCATGATTAAATGGCATAATCAGGCATAATATTGTAAAAATACCGAAATAAATACGGAAAATTATTTGACGTGAAATGTCTCACCAAGAAAATGTCAGTGAGATAGTTTTCGACGTGCTTTCGTCACACCTTGCGTAAAACTCGATACTACATGTCAAAATGAAAACTTGTGCTACCGATTCCCATACATTTGGAGCGTTAACGCGACGTAAATACGTAAACTCGATACGAAGGCAATTGTCAAAAACTTGTGCTACCGATTTGTTAGTTCCAAATACGGACACATGGCGCTGATTCATTTTGCATACAAAAATTGTCGGAGGCGATACGTTAACGTAGTCGATCCAATTACGCCGAAACTCGTGCTAGGGCCTAGCGAGTAAAGCTAAGTATACTATCGCTGTACTTCATATCCCAAGGCTACTTTTAGTTTCGGAAAACTTAACGATTCATAGACACGACATTTTTTAATTTTTGTCTCATTAGAACGTGTTTAATGAAACAGATTGTAATGTAATATAGCTGTAGTTTCTGCTTACCACCATAGGAAAAAGGCGTGAGTTTATGAATGTATATTATATGTGTAAAACATACACATATAATATACATAAACATGTTTAATGTGACACATCATACGATATAGTAAATCTCTGTAAAAATATCTCCACACGCCTAAATAAACGCGAGACGTGACGCTCCGATGCGTATAATTTCATTATTTCTCCAGCAAATGAATTTAGCAAGCGTACCCTATCTACAGGTAGGTAACGGGAGTTATTGAGTTACGAAAATTGAATAAAGCCCCTTCATTTCCCAGGGCTATGAGAAAAAGTTCTAGAATAAATCAGACAACAACAAAACCCTGATAGGTCTGGACGTTTGTTACTCAAATCTGTTTCAGCCGTCGTCGTATGGGTTGCAACAGCATTTGGAATACGGGTAGACTATGGCCTGGGGTGCAACGTGTGGCTCAGAGACGGCATGTGGCCGGTGGTCGTTGTCAGAGCAAAAATAACATATAAATTATCTGGAACTATTGGCCGCGTTTTTTGCACTGCATGGGAGTTTCACGATTGCCATATAGGTACTTCTACGCGTTGATAACTCAACTGCTATTAATTATATCAATCAGATGGGTGGAAGCTATGTGGTGGCTATGTAGTGAATCCTGCGTGATACTGGAAGGACATAAAATACTTTTAATTACAGTAGCTTCTGCCATAGACTAAGCATTGCTAAAACAGGCGGGCTTTGCGACTGTACCTGTGTTTCGACCTATCTGGAGTAAGCTAAATATTAAAACATTGATGTGGAATGTATACTTGAGCTCTTTAGTTAGTCTATTTAGGAAATGTAAGAGCTTTTAGGTTTCATGGACATGAAAGGACAAGACGTTTTTGGGTAAAGCGCGTTTTAAAACGTTTTTGTAGTACGATTTTTTGGTTGTTAGATGGGACTGGTCGATATTCTATATTATGAGTGTCCCTAGAAGTGGAACAAAAACAGACATAATATTTTAAGATCGCAGCAGAACAGGCAGCGTTCTGTTATGTCGGCCAAAACCCTAACGGGCTGAAGGCGCAAGTATATGAAAGCTAAGCATAAAGTTTTAACATAACTTATTAGTTTCAGCAAGGTGGTTAGCGCTTCTGAAACCACCGCTTTTAATACACAAGTGCTAAGACCACACACCACAATGTATTACATACGCGTTTAAAGCCGAAGTTGTCTGAGAGAGCCCTTACCCTGTAAACATTAAAATTTGAATACCAATTATTTAATGGATAGTAGTAATTTGTATTATAGTTGTTGGTAAGTAAATGGACTCCACATTTAAAAAAAGTAATAATCATACTTACTTTTAATTACTTTATTGATACACTAGCTGTTCCCCGCGGCTTCGCCCCCGTGACCCGTTACCGGGATTAAAAAATAGCCTATGTCACTCAGGAATAATGTAGCTTTCTAACGGTGAAAGATTTTTTTAAATCGGTCCAGTAGTTTCGGAGCCTATTCGGTACAAACAAACATACAAACAAAAAAATCTTTCCTCTTTATAATATTGGTGAAGTAGGTACGTACGGGAGATTAATAAAAGCCGTGGATTCACTTGCTTGGTTTATTTTACATACACGTACACTTATATTCGAAGAATAGAAGGAGAAAGTCAACACAAGAAGTAGCTCAGATAAATGATACGTAAGCACAAGTCGAAGATAGGCAAGAAGATATGTTAGCTTAGGTAAACAAGCGCTCAAGGATCATGCGACAAAATTCAGATATAAATACATAATTATTACTTGAATTCTGTTACCGGATGACAGGAGAGACTCTGTCAAAAACTGCTTTTTTCATAGAGTATCAATGACATTTTTATGCACTAATAAGTAAATCGGTTTGTCCGTTGGTTTACACATAATTTATATAAAACTAGGTATTTACTTGTAGGACAAGTACATTTACAGGTGACGCTACATTGGTATAGATTAGTTAGTTAATGTTATCCAATGTCTTATACTTAGTGTTGTACCAGTCTACGGTTTCCGAGTGCTTTTTAGGGTTCCGTACCCAAATGGTAAAACGGGACCCTATTACTAAGACTCCTCTGTCTGTCTGTCTGTCTATCACCAGGCTGTAACGTGGGCGAGTCCGACTCGCAGTTGGCCGGTTTTTTAATTCAAATAAATTCGATGCGTGACAGAGACATGCGTAAATTAGACTTTTTTATGATTCCGCTTTTGTTTTGTTGCAGATATTTATCTCACTACAAAAATTGTTGACGTAGATACTTGTATGTACGAAGTTTTGATAGCATTTTCCCATATATAATCTATGCTTTATTTTTGTGTTATTTTATACCTGTGTAGTTAATTAAAACATTGCGTGGTTCATATTTTTAACCGTAGGCTGACAAATCTTTCTGCAGCTTTAAGCAGGGTCGGACTGGCCATATAGTCGAAGTTGCGTTTGCACGCCGAATAGTTGCTACATACCTAACGTGACCATACGTCCCGTTTTGGGCGGGACAGTCCCGCTTTCAGGCTGTCGGTCCCGCTGTACCTAGCGATGGCAAAAATGTCCAGCTATCGCGAACAAACTTTGGTCTATAATTAAGAATAAACATAAAACGATTGCTTAGTTAGATCTTAGAAGTCCTGTGATTAAGGCTAGTAACCTAACTAAGATGTATTAAAGCCCACTTTGCATGAACAACTTGACTCTGAGTTACACGCAGTTAAATTGACAGGTGGTGAATTGTCATACAATATTGCCATTTAAACCTAGTTAAGTTTTTGAGGAAGTGGGCCTAAAACTTACTTATTATTAAAGGTGAACGCGCACCTGGCCACACCGCACTCACCGCACGCGCCGCAGTCATCGCATTTTCTCTTGGCCCCGAATATCTAACTTATCCAAATACTGCGCCTCTCTATTTACAAATAATGCGGTGCTCGCTTTGCTCGCTATTGGAACTTACATTCATATTTCGGTATAAGTCAAATAAAACTAAATAAAGTTATCATGATAACATTAATTCTGTACGAACGGTAAAAAAAAATCAATCCTCTTCGCGACAGCCTGCCTAGCGAGCATGGGCGTACCCAAGACATTTGTGACAAGACATGATAAATTATGTCATGTCTTACAATTTGTCTTAAATGCTAGCACGGGTCAAACATGTAACATATTTTAAAGGCGCAACATGCCTTTCTTGTTGCTGCCCGGCGAGCACGGCCTACTGTGACATGGCTTGAGTCACACATTTCATCGCAGTTTGGGCGATAACGCCATTTTGTCCTAAATAATAGCACCGGCGGCGTGAGAAAATTTCCTGACGTTTGTTTGGGACTCATTGGGTCTTAATTGCTAATACGGGCGCACCCATTTTGTCACAAATGTCACATTTTGATAGATGATTTAGAAAAATTTATCACTTTCGTTCGGAGGTGGTGATAAAATTTTACAGTTGAAAATAAATATATTTGCCTTCTAATACTGCACCAAATGGCAATAAATTCATTTTGTGTGTATGGTGATCAATGCTTATTAATTAATTCAAATTTTACAGGATTATTAATTAATTGTATATTATTACTTTTTCATAATTGTATTTTTTTTTAATATTTTGATTATAATTTTTTTTATTATTATTTTCTTTTATACCATATTCTTCTTACATTCTACATTTTTAAATGTTTCTTAAATAAAATCCCCAAAAAACATTTAAAATATAAAAAATAGGGGCCCACCGGTATTGGTCCAAGCTATTATATTTTTTTAGTAAATCTTTCTTACAAACACTTAATATGTTATCAAACAAACAAAGAAAAATAAAGTGTGCATAAGTCTATGCTCGTGGGTCAAATATTAATTTATTCCCAACAAAATTAAAAAGTTGTTTGGCTGTATGAACGGCATACTTTTTTATGTATTATTTTATTTGGTCGTCTATTCAAATTATGTCGCACTATGAAGTCAACAACAAGAAAAGCAAGTCGCGACTGCACACTATGTCACATGGTTGGCCCGTGCTAGCATTTAAGACAAATTGTAAGACATGACATATTCTATCATAACTTGTCATGACCGTAGTTCAAGTCGAAAACCAAGCAAAGTAAAAAAAAAAAAAAAACTTATAATTCATTTTGGGATGCTGCTAACATGGAGGTAGCAAAGGGGGGGCTAAATTTTGGTTATTTTTTGCCTAGGACATACCGTTTTCGAGATATCATTTTAGAAATATAGAGCGTTTTATGCAAAATAAAATAAGATACGGAGGCCCATAATTCGGAAACAGTGCGTCGTAGGGCTATGCTTCTCAGAACATAAATGGTTTTTATGGCCAAGGTTAAACCGAAACTGCAATTAAATTGGAAAATTTCCGAAAAAGAAAAAAATAAACATCAAGAAGTTATGCCACAAGTCAAGAAAATATCTCACGCCGCCGTGCTAGCATTTAAGACAAAATGAGTTTATCGCCCAAACTGTGATTAAAAGTGTGACTTAAGCGATGTCACAGTAGGCCATGCTCGCCGGGCTGGATGCAACATTTTCGATCTTCATAAACGTCTCTAATAGTCACGGGCAAGCAGATTTTCAGAAAAATTTAAACACGTTTTTGGACAAAAAGTCAATTAGTTTGATTAAATCGATAGTTTTTGGCGTCTATGGATTAAGTGTCGGCCCTCAAGTGTGCTAGCCCAGGGCCCGAAAAATTTACGCCCACGCTTTTGAGAGACGATTTTCAGTGCTGAGAAGCGAATTAGTAATAAGCCCCGCGGGCCTCGGGAATGAGCAGAGCCACCAGGGCTCTTCCGCCTCAATCCGACCCTGGCTGTAGGTATACCTAACTAGGAAAGTTCAAAGCAGGAATATGCATACAGAGTAGCTTAGTTTAGTTTTTATAGGTACGTTAATAAAATATTACATCGCGATGAAATAATATGATAATGCTGCTTTTACTACACCAATAAAATAAAAAATAAAATTAGCACGATCATATAGGGTTGCCTACGATTCGGAGTTCGGACCAAAAAGTAGATACGTCAAATGCAAGGTTGCCCTAGTCGATCTAGTCTAGTTTATGGAAGAATTTCCATACAAACGTAGTCTGGCGATTACTCCACTGTTTGACGATGTACGTTCAAAATAAAAAATGATATCAATTTGTCTCATCATTATCTAGCCCTGTAAGGAAACAAAAAAGTTAAAAATATATACCTATTTGAAAGTTATGAGCGTCGAAATTTCCGTATTTCAAAACTATTTTTAACGCATCTTTGCGCGCAAATAAATACCATAAAAAGAAGAAAAATTGCAAAACAGTCACCATACAAGGATTGATTAGTAGTTCAACAATACAAAAAAAATATTTTGAAAAGATACATTCAGCCGTTTTTTCATGATGTCTATATTACCAAAGGTTGTTTATAAAATTTCGTGCGCTCATTTTCGTCGTCCATTTTCCGAATCGAGAAACGTCATTCACATAGTTCGTCCATCTATCCGAAATGGAAAAATTCAGGTCAGTAACTACCACAGGTCAGTAAAGTTTTTATAGAATTATGTCACATGGACGGAAATTCTCGATAGATATTGTTTTAAGTCGATACTATAATAGACAATTGTGAAAAAAAAATACACCGCTGGTCGTTGAAAACATTAACATTAAACAGTTAATAAAATAAAAACATTGTGAAAAATGTATTTTTAATTGTTTAATTAATTTCCCTTACACTGACTTTACACAATATTTACAAATAAATTACAAGATAAAACTGAGTAAATCCCTGTGAAATTTGATAGCATATTTTATAGCGATTCTAACAACATAACATTTATACATAGTTCCCATACCGATACATATAGATATAGATAGCCGGCATAGTTCCCATACATATAGATAGCCGGGCGATAGCGTAAAATGGCGCCGGGGAACATGGACGCGGGGCCATTTTTTTCATCAACATGGACGTTTGAGGGGAAAACATCATCAATTTCTCTACATACCTATTTGCTAAAGTGTGTATTCGTACGCGAACTAACTTCTTACTGCTCATCACTACATCTATCGCTTTCGCACGTGTTGTCGGATGAAATAGCATGCATTTTAATCCCGCGCACAAAATAGTTCGTGCCGTCGACTAGGGCAACATTAAGGCATTAATGCCGCCTCTGTACGTTTATGTGCATGAAGTATTAAATAAATAAATAGCCTATAACTATAATCAGTTGCGGTGTGTGGTCATTTGGGGAATTTTACAGACATTCACGGGCACTATAATGTTCACATACATTTTTTATTCAAGGGAACGCAACTAAAAAGATAATAGGTAGCTAAGCCTACGTTAACGGCAATAACTTACATTAATTGTTAATGTGAGTAAGCATAACTGAACATTAGTTTCCATTTCAACTGAAGGACAACGGTGCCCATCTAATATACATAGGTAGGTAGGTATGTAGGTGAGCAAGTTACACACACTTGTGAGCACCTACTAGTAACTTTGACATTGACATTTCAGGAGCCCATAGGGGGCAGCCCTGACAGATAGCACTAAAAAGTTCCTGCTGAGCCAGTGTCAACAACAGCAGTTCAATGACGACACCCGACATGTCCCGAATATTCACGAGTGTCCCCGATATATCCCGAGAATTCCCGAGAGCCCCCGACAAACTCGTTTCGTATTGTCCGTGGTATCTGACACCCTGATCCTTCCCTGGGGAAATTGCGAATTAAAATTATAATAATATTAAACAAGGTTGGACGTTTCCTGGCCGATCGAAATGAACGAAAATTGCTGGGAATTGGCGTTATCAAAATAACATAAATGTCGTTTGGGTGTTAATTGCTGGTTAACTGGTGTGTGTTATGCTGGCTGTGCACTATCGCGCGAGAGCCCACGAGGATGATGTACACCTACCTACATTGCTCTCAGTATTGAGATCAATCGTGAAGTATTTTGCTTTAAAACTCAATGTACAGCGATTGTTTGAAGGAATGAAACGGAAAGACCGGTGATATCCCAGTGCTAACAAGCACTTACGAGTTAGGTCGTGGGTCCGAGTTCGAACCCACGTAGGCACTTTAATTTCCTAACATAAAGTTTGGCCCAAAAGCAGTACGTACGAACAGAAATAACTGGTCGATGGGCCTATGTGAGACTTTAGTCGGGCCGTTGTTAAATCGAGAACTGCTGAAAGATTCAAGAGCACGTATTCAGCATTAGGTAGCCACCATGGATTGATCCATGTTGTTTCGTTTCAAGCTTTTTCACCTTCCCAATTTGCTTCAAGTGGATTGAACTATACTGACATTGATAATTGACTAACACCGCAGCCTGCAGCTAACTCGGACGTGGTTTGCGATAGATCCGCTTCCACAATAGCCTTCAATTCTTTATTATCACCTTTGGTCTCCGGCCGTCCACGGGGCTTGTTCTGTAGGTCGAAATTTCCAGAACGAAAACGTTGGAACCTAAAACGCACTGTGTTTTCTTTTGCGACACCGTCGCCATACACATCATTAATCCTTCGAGCCGTTTCTGCAGCACTGGTGCCACGATGGAACTCGTACTCGTAAATAACGCGATATTTCAAGTTTTCCATTTTGTAAACTGACTGGCGCAAAGAAAAACCATAAGCGGAAATAAAAAATGAATTACGGTTTTCCAAACACAAAAGCATAAGTAAATAGCTGTATAAATTTAAAATTGGAATTCCAAACCAAAGAGGAGATATTTGAGATCAAAGTGGCCAGTACGACAAAACGCCAATTTTATAGGTAAGGACCTAATATAGTATATAGTAATATAGTAGGTATATGTATTAGGTGCATACCTACTACCTACATAAGCCTCTAGGTTCCTACTGAATATCAACCACATAGATTTTATAATGCTGCTCAATATGTAACCCCAAATAGTCACAAAGAAAGGGCCTCGTCAGTTTTTTTTTGTTTTCAGAGTTACGTGATATACTACCTCCTATAATTTGAAAAACACGCACTGACGCACCTATTCATTGTTGGCGAAACTTGATGAACTGCCGGCCGTGTAGTCAGGTAGCAGGTAGGTAGGCGAGCAGTCAAAGGAGTGCCCTGTGATTAATAGTGTGCGGTGACCGGTGACCTTACTCTTTTTAGAACAGGCCTCTGGCCTCTATAAAAAATGGAAACCAACATGATTCAATTTTTCACTGCACTCTGAAAGCCGCAGTGGGTAAAAAGTAACTACGTTATGGCTGCTTCATTTTATTTATCGACTACGACAAAATAAAGGAGGTATCATTGACATATATATGGAGGTATTCAATACGCCACGTATGTACCTACCTATGTAATGTTGTTGGCATTGCACAATGTTCACATATGTAATTCTGTATAGGCTCCTAAACACGTGTGAAATTTCATAAGTAATAATAATAAAGAGAGAAAGAAAAAGAAAGAGAAACAAATCAAGTATCTCGACTTAGCACACGAAGTTGTCGACATGTGGAATGTGGACTCGGCGATCATTGAGCCGATTGTCGTTACGGCCACCGGCCTGATGGCCAAGAGTCTCGACGACCATCTGTCGAGGCTGTCATTGGGCGGTTGGATCAAGGGTCTGATACAGAAGGCAGTACTCCTCGATACGGCTCGCATTGTGAGGAGGTTCCTGTCTCTGGAGCCCTAACCACCGGTAGCTTGGACCCTGTTCCCGATACCGGTTGGCCTTTATCTTTTTATATGTTTTTAAGTTATCTTTTTTTAAATATTTAAAAATGTACCTACTAAATAAGACAGAAGATGAATAAAAGAAATATAAATAAATCTCTCGCACAGACAGATTATAAACACCGACATGACCATGTTGCCGCCATTATGCAACCAACACCTAGCACAAAAATATAATCTAATAGGTGAGATGATTCCATATTATAAATATAAACCTGAAATAATTTAAGAAATCAGAATTTTTTTTGGGACAGAACAATAATTACAGACAATACTATACATTATAGTAGACCTAACATCACTGTACACGGCAAAGTAAATAAAACAGTGTTCCTACTTAATCGATACAGCTATACCTAATTCACACAACATCCAATCAACAATATCCGAAAAACTCAGTAAGTACTAAGAACTCGCCATTGAAATTAAAACCCAGTGGAAAGTACAAACTGTCCACATAGTCCCTATAGTACTTTCATCTACCGGTGTAGTACCAAAAGCTCTCGCGCAAAGTCTTGAAACTCTTCACATGCTTTCTCACACACTATACATGCTCCAAAAAGCCACCATTCTCAATACCTGTCGCATAACCTGGAAGTTTCTGACTTCCTCTACATTATCATCCTCCTTTTCAATTAAATTTTCCCCTCACACACCTGGTCCTGGCCCGTGTGTAAGGTCGTAATCTCTCTTAAAATAGAAGAAAAGTAAAGAACTCTATATAATAATTATAATCTTTATTGTTCAAGAAATACATTTTATATCAGATAAATCACTGATCTCCACACGAGGATTCCATTTGTCGTGGAGGCCGTGTATGTTTGTCCATGCATTTCTCCGAAACCACTTATCGGGTCGTCATCATTCTTTTCAATTGTATTATGTTACTCTCTACTAAGAGAACTGTTCAAGTTTCATCAAAATCAGTTTACCAGTTTTCAAGATATGGAACATACCTACTTATATAATATAACCGAACTCCTTAGAGACAAACAGCACGAATATGCAAATTAAATTATTATGGGTATTTTGTCAATCCTTTAGGTAAAACTACCTTACTATATTACTTTGCTCACTTTTTAGTGATAAGGTACTTAAACTAAAAAGAGAGATATAAAAACTTCTACCCGTTTTGCTTTAGAAGTCGGTTATTTTTTTGTGAAAAGTTTTTATTTTGCAGTGACCTCGGTGGGTAGTCTATAAAGGCTGACAAAATAAAAATGCGTAAAACGTAACAATTTTTAAAGGAATAGCAAATTGTTTTATCTCTAAAGCTTAAAAAAATCGTCTAGAAAAACATCGTGAGTATCACCTTCATGTCCAGGCCTTGAACCAACATTGAGCCCGCATGGTGATCGGTGGCCCGTCTCCGTCTTACAAAAAGGGAGAAGAGACTCTTGGGCAGTATAGCAGACTGTGATGATGCTGTGGCCCTCGTCACGTATTGTACAATAATTGTGCATATTGTGAACTTTAGTTATAGTGTCACATACTTTACTATTTAAGTTGAGAACACACACTTCTCAAGTGTGGCAACACCAAGCGACGATATCCGTAGGGTGCCTCTGTTCTCTTGTTTTGTTATGTGTATATAATATAATAAAAAACTTACATAATGTCATCCAGGGCTGCGTAGAGTGCTGGATGTAGCGATGAACTCTGCGTGCAGTCCTGTGCAACGAACGCAAGGCTGTGTGACCGGTCTCCAGCCATTCTTCAGTTCTGGAAACTGGAATATTGACCAGTCAGCCACAAACGTATCTATGGTGATCGGTTTCGTTAATATGCAAGGTCAGTCCTTGTTTTTCACCAAAATTTTATACTGTCGCAGAGACCTTTATGCACTTGTGACAAATAAACACTTTTTTCTTTCTTACTTGCTCTGAAAGGTGTTTTCTTTGGAACAGATACCCATAAATAGGATATACATATCTAGTAGTAAAATGTGACCATGTAGGAAGCAGAAGATAAGAGCGAGTAAAGCGAGCTCGAAAACTTTGACAGACTTTGTTAAAATTTTAACGTGAGTAGTCATGCACTTCTTAAAATTTTACCCTAGTTTATTACCTTCTTTAAAAACTCCTTAAACTGCTGGCATAACCATACACTATACCTACGAACTGCAGTAGTTGAATCTTGTTTTTATAGTAGGTACCTACACCTACATAGATACACGAATGTACCAAAATAAATCCATTTAAATAAGTAAAGCCAGCTTCCCCGGAACTGCCTAGTGCCTAATTTACGTCGAATAACTGTAACAATTACCCTGAACCGAACCGATTAGAGCGCCATCTACTCGTACCGCGTGTTACTGCTGTGATTAGCTTGAAACGGTTCCAGTGCAAATTTAGTTCAGCAAGTTATGTTGATTTGGGGTAATTAACTAATAAGTTATGACCCAATTGTAGGTTTGATTCCTTTTCTCTATGAGACGGCTGAAGTCTTTTGCTTCTGTTTTATTGTAGTCATTGCGAATAATCATACCTACATTCAGTAACATACCCAAAACAAATAGGTATTTGTAAGCCACAACATCATGAGCCTAGCATTCCCCAAGCATGTATGCTTCCAGTCTAACCTGATGCACCGGACTTAGTATTTTGCAAGGAGTGACCTCTACTTCCCTCCAATACCCCACTTCAACCTAGTTTATTGGTAACACGATACCCCTTGGTAAGATTATTGGTTGTCACAAAAAATATATCATTAAATCGTTTGATACCCGTGGTACTACCAGTATTACTACCAGTAGTAATACTGTTAATTTTATTTCCTTTCTTACTACCGCAGTAGTAAGTTGTTAGAAGGGTTATTACAATTTGCCCTTGTTACTAGTTACCAATGATAATAATAAATAATTATGAAGGATCTGGCGACATATTGGATAGATTACAAGAAGGCCTATGACTCAGGGCCACATACAAGGCTCGTGAGGGTGCTGGAATTGTATAAAATTTATGCAACTCTGCGCGCCTTCCTTTCATGTATGAGGTAGTGGAGGACGGTCCTTCAGAATCCAGCATGTCGACAGATTCAGGAAAAGAGCGAACCTATACGGATTGATACGGAATATTTCAGGGCGACAGTCTGAGTCCTCTGTGGTTTCGTTTAGACCTGAACTTTCTCAGCCTACACTGCTGGAGGGTTCGGGCCTGGACTATCGGTTGAGAAGAGGTGGTCAGATCATTTCATACCTCCTTTACATGGATGATCTGAAGCTCTTTGCCCCCAACTATTTGCAACTGATGAATGCTATGGAAGGTAACAGAAACCTTCAGTGACGCCATCAGTATGGAATTTGGTGTGGACAAATGTGCAGTCATGCATGTAAAGCGAGGGGAGAGCACGGGGGCACCTGCCCCCCCAGACGGTATTTTGTGTACTGTGGAGATTCCATTACAGTACATACTTAGAAGCAAATCAAATTATCAGAGTTGTTAACATATATGAACAAAATAACAGAAATAAACTATTCACCGTTGCACTGGAGGATGTTTTCAAGGTTCTGGACTGGAGAGGCCTAAGCATCAACGTCAACGGCGAACACATCACTCACCTTCGGTTTGCCGATGATAAAGCTGTCATGTAGACCACGGAGGACCGCAGTACAACGCTCGATGACTTCATTGGAGCTTCCGAAAAAGTGGGTCCAAAAATGAGCATGGACAAAACCAAAGTGATGATGAAGGCCCATGTCGCACCCACTCCTATCAAGGTCGGTGACTCCACAGCCGAAACCGTGGACGACCATGTCTACCTGGGACAAACAGACCAGCTACGCAGGTCCAGCCTCGAGAGAGAGGTCAACCGTCGAATCCTACTCGGCCAGGCAGCATTTAGGAAGCTGCGCGGTATCTTCTTGTCCAATTTACCACAGTGCCTCAAGACGAAAGTCTATGACCAGTGTGTGTTGTCAGTTATGACCTATGGCTCTGAGACGTGGTCGCTTACAATGGGCCTCATCAGAAAACTTACAGTCACCCAAAGGGCAATAGAGAAGGCTAGGCTCGGAGTGTCCTTGAGTGATTTAATCAGAAATGTAGAGATCCGCAAGAGAACCAGGGTTACCGACATAGCCCGAAGAATTGCAAAACTTAAGTAGCAGTGGGCAGGGTAAATTACTCGCAGAACAGATGGCCGATGAGGAAGAAAAGTTTTGGAGTGGCGACCGCGAACCAGAAGACGTTGCGTTGGAAGGCCTCCCACCAGATAGACCAATGACCTGAAGGTTGCGGGGATCCGCTGAATGCGGGACGCACGAGACCGATCAATGTGACGACGCTTGGGGGAGGCCTATGTCCAGCAGTGGACGTCTTTCGGCTGATATGATGATGATGATAAACAGAAAGAACAAACTCTTGTCTTTCATAAACCGTCCTATGCATACTTGAACTTGTAGCAATAAACATGAAGTAATGCTACTTCAAGGTTATTTCAGATTTTTTTATGTCATTGTTGATTTTTTTGCCCGTCGCCCCTTGTGCCCCAGAAAAAAATCCTGGATCCGCCCTTGACTCTCGGATTCCATACACTTTCGATCCCTTTCCTTTACCGAAACTTAGAAGTAGGTATTTGGGTATGACGGAAGCACTATAGGCATCAATGCTACTGACGAGAAACAGTCGTTGAAGGAACCCTTCTTTAGTCGCCTGAAAAAGTAAATAGTCTATACCAATATTATAAAGAGGAAAGGTTTTTTTGTTTGTTTGTTTGTTTGTACCGAATAGGCTCCGAAACTACTGGACAGATTTTAAAAATTCTGTCACCAATAGAAAGCTGCATTATTCCTGAGGGACATAGGCTATTATTTTATCCTGAAAACGTGTCGTGTGGGATATCCCACGGGAGTGAAGCCGCGGGGCACAGCTAGTCTTTTATAAGGCGGGAACAGGTGCGGCCTTCAGCGGCTGGCTGCCGGTCTCAATATACTCTTTCGGCATACTCAAATGGACTCAGACAGAACTTGACGCCCAGGATAGGAAAGTCCACACATTGCTTACCGCAAATCGTATGTCACCCACGGTCATCGGTTATGAGACTGTATCCCGCGGAAGTGCGGCGGACGTGGCTTTTTAAATGCTAAGACCCTGCACAAACGCGAGGTATGCAGTCTTAGGGAATACTTCCAGGCCACCAACGTGGTTAAGCATCGAGATGTGTGTGTCGCTCTCTCCTTGGCTAATGAGAACTGGCGCAAACCAATAATATAAGATACTAATGACCGCACGGAGGTATGGCAGAGCAAGGAGCTTCACGGACGCTTCTACCGGGTCCTACATGGGCCCGATGTAGATCTTTTAGCGTCCCTGGCCTGGGTGCGATTTGGTGACCTTTTTGGTGGAAACCGAAGGTTTTGTCTTTGCGATTATGGACGAAGTTATGATGACGAACTACTACCGGCAATACTTTGTGAAGGACGGCACGGTTGACATCTGTCGGGAATGTTACTGGCCAGGGGAATCATAATGACGGATGGAATGGGGATAATGTGACGGATCAAGTGCTAGCGACCCTTTTTATTTCATAGCTCTGTAGTTCTACGGTGGTCAGGCAGGGGCCAATAGTCATTCTATAGTTTTAAGCAATCGATCCACTAAACCACCTAAACCTTTGTCTCCATATTTAACAGTAGGTAGTCATGCACCCGGGGCACCGGTATGGGCGCGTTCCCTGAGGCGGCGACCAGCCCGCCGGTTGAGTGCGTCCCAAAGGACCATGGCCATCCGGCTGATCCGGGGATACCGCACGGTCTCCGGTGAGGCGGCGAGCCTCCTCGCCGGATTGCCGCCATGGGATCTGGAAGCAAAAGTCCTCGCGCAAATATGGGAGTGGCGCGAGGAGGCCAAATGCCGGGGTGAAACTCCGTTACCGCGACAAATCGCGGCTCGGCGGACAGAGCTCTGGCAGGATCTCATGGTGACATGGAGTGGGCGATTGTCGCAACCCAGCGCTGGGCACGCCACAATTGCGGCGCTAAGGCCCCTCTTTGAGGAGTGGCTAGAGAGGCGTCACGGCGGCCTCACCTTCCGCCTGACGCAGGTCCTCACCGGACACGGCTGTTTTGGGAGGTTCCTGTTCAGGATTAGGCGGGAGGAAACGCCCGGGTGTCACCATTGTGTGGACCGCCCAGAGGACACGGTGGAGCATACGGTGGAGATCTGCCCTGCTTGGGCGGAGCACCGCCGTGTCCTCGTGGAGGCGATTGGCGGTGGCGACCTCTCGCGTCCGGCCCTGGTCCAGGCCATGGTACGGAGCGAGAGGGCATGGGAAGCTGTCTCCTCCTTCTGCGAAGCAGTAATGCTCGCAAAGGAGGAGGCGGAACGCGTGAGGGAGACGCAAAGGAGACGCCCTCACGCCCCTAGCGACCGCAGGAGACGCCCCGGGCGTCGGGAGTAGCAAGCCGATTCCCGGCCACCGTAGGCACGGGCTTGCGGACGGCAAGTTATGGGTAGCTTACCGTCCGATAAGGACCAAGCCCGAGTTTACGGCGCGTAGTGTTCCACGCGCGCCTCAAAGTGATGTCAGCAAAAGTGACGGGGCCTGATAGGACCGATGCCTGTCTGGGTCGCGGATAAATTTGAAAAAGAGTTAGCGCGGCCCTGGCGCAAGCAACTGAAGGAACACGGGTGGGTTTTAGTCAGTAAAAGTCTGACACGCCCTCCCGCTTCACCCAGAGCGGGAGAAGTCATTGGATGATTTCCCAACCAAAAAAAAAAAAAAATGTAGTCATGCACCAACCGGGTATTGTCCTTAGCTGCACTTACGTAGTCCATATAGGGATAATCATCGGTTGGTGTCACATATCCAGCATAAGTATCTAACAAGGCCCCTGCGAGTCAGCTTCGCCCCTGGCACGGCATCAACATCCTTGACCCCAGAGTAGGTATCTACCGAAATTGGTAAACAAATATAAAATAAGATTATCATTGGTAGTATTAAGAGCAAAATGTAATTACCCTTCTAACAACTTACTACTGCGGTAGTAGGATAGGAAATAAAATTAACAGTATATTATAAACTACTGGTAGTAATACTGTACCACAGGTAACAAACGCAAAAAATATACTGGACGGGAAAACGAACCCATCGTAAAACCTGCGAAAAATTGCCAAATTGATCATTGACATCAAACGGTTCCTGTTCCTGACCAATTAAAGCACCCTCTTATCCGTGACCACTTGACTTGAAATTACCTCATGTCGAAGTGGGCACTTAATTGGTTCTGAATGACGCTAGGTAGCGTAATTGTAGCTAGCCCCTATAGTAGTCAGACTGATACTAATGACAGGCAGTCAGTACACCACGTTGCACCATTCAGCACACACGCCACCAATATTGTTGATGTGATTCAGTTAATCGGTAACTGATAAAAAGTGATAACTAGTTAGATCCTTGTTTGTTTTCTCATCTCATCGTGACATCAGGAATTTTAGAGTCACTGTGTTATTTGATATGGTACATTTAATTATATTAAATGGAAGTAAGTAGTAGTAAGGTCCCAGAGGACATTAATCACGGCCAAGCCCGCCTAGTGAATTACCGCTATATGATAGACCTATAACTACCTAGTATGAATCTGTCTGTTTTGAGTCGTGAGGACTGACAGACCCATAGCCAAGCTCGAACGAGTCTATCAGGGAACTCCCGCCTTGAGGAATGCCAGTGAACATCCTGCATGCTACTCGTATATGTAAACAAGTCATGTTATATGACAAACAATCCTTGTTTTTTTTTTATAAAATCTTTGTCCACACTAGGAGTAGTGTTCGTAGTCGCAGCGGAAAAATGTCGTATTTCTTAATTTCAGTTTAGCAGATAATTAGTGTATGACGTCGTGTAATTGTGTATGGTAAGTACAAATTTGTGTATCCAATCATTGGGGAGGTATTCAATAAAAACTGTTTCCGCTGGAACTACGTCATCCCAGCGGAACTTTTTTTTTCCTATGGACGTATAAGAAAAAAAATGCAATCAATAATTAGTGTATAACGAGAGGTAAATGTGTATGTTTAAATGAAATTTGTGTGACATAAAACTGCGGAAATAATCAAGTTTCCGCTGCGTTGACGTTTGACTATTTGATGAAAATCATATAAAACGGTTTAGTGCAGAGTTGTAATTTTTTAAGCACGTTGCTTTTAATTTGTTTGTAATGTTTGTAAAAACAGAATTAAAAAAAAAACAAACCGTTCAGAAGATATACACGTAAAAGTAAAATAAGGTTATTAGGTCCAATTTCTTAAAATAGGAACTCTAGAGCCTAACTTATTACGTTTATTTGTATCTTGTAGGGGTCTACAATGCCTTGCCAAGTTTCATTCAAGTGGTCTTAGTAATTAATGAGCAATGACATAATTTACTACGACTGGACCACTATAACTATGACATCCGATTGTAGGACTTTTTTATGGAAAAGCTAAATAAAAAATATTCTGGTAATAAGTGTATTAATGCAACTTTTCACATGTAAAATTTCAGCTAATTACACTAAATAATTAAAGAGATATAATAAAAATACCAGAACAACCGCAATTCATGGATAAACCGACCAAGTTTGAATGGTGAGAAAATGAAAACGTACTCGGTGGAAGGAAGTATAATCTTACTGGAGTACTGGATGATGCTGATAGGTAAAAAATATATTGCCTACTGAAGCCCATATAGGTATAAGTAAATCTTAGGTTTTACAAGTAAATAAATTTTCGGAAGTTGATTGTGAGTAATAAATAAAATAGAAAAGGAAGCGCGCGCTCAGAAAACACCTACCTTCTTTATGTTATTCCCTATTATACCTTTAAGTTTTTAAATTCGACATTTGAAATGACTACTGGTTTTAGTTTTTTTTCTAATTACTATTAGTATTTCTATTTCATCAAATTGAACCGTGTAACATCAAAATATTATTGAAGAGTCCTTTTATATATCTACGTAGTTCTTTATCAGATGTTCACCAAATTTAAATGTGACCAATCCGGGAACATACTCTTTCAAACAATAAATAATTTTCAATATCGGTCCACAATTGACTGAGAAATTGGTATATACCTACATACTGCCAAACATAGAACCTCCTCCTTTTTGGACAGTCGGTTAAAAAACATGTGACCTACAATATAGTATATCAAGAAAATTATTAGTTTATTTATTTATTTGATTAGGATTGGAGGTCCAAAGATATACATAAAACACAATTAATCATCATTAAGAAGTAATAGTCAAGAGTATCGACTAAATATAACAATTAAAATATAAACTCTTATTAGAAGGTAATAGTAATACATAAAGAAAATAATATAGTACCAATCCAGAAATGGTACAACACTGGAAATTGTAGAACGTTAGCTCTTTATACTGCACGGCCGCTTTTTTGTAGCCATTCAAACTTGGTCGGTTTATCCATGAATTGCGGTTGTTCTGGTATTTTTATTATATCTCTTTAATTATTTAGTGTAATTAGCTGAAATTTTACATGTGAATAGTTGCATTAATACACTTATTACCAGAATATGTTTTATTTAGCTTTTCTATAAAAAAGTCCTACAATCGGATGTCATAGTTATAGTGGTCCAGTCGTAGTAAATTATGTCATTGCTCATTAATTACTAAGACTACTTGAATGAAACTTGGCAAGGTATTGTAGACCCCTACGAGATACAAATAAACGTAATAAGTTAGGCTCTAGAGTTCCTATTTTAAGAAATTGGACCTAATAACCTTATTTTACTTTTACGTGTATATCTTCTGAACGGTTTTTAATTCTGTTTTTACAAACATTACAACAAAAATTACAACTCTGCACTAAACCGTTTTATATGATTTTCATCAAATAGCCAAACGTCAGCGCAGCGGAAACTTGATTATTTCCGCAGTTTTATGTCACACAAATTTCATTTAAACATACACATTTACCTCTCGTTATACACTAATTATTGATTGCATTTTTTTTCTTATACGTCCATAGGAAAAAAAAAGTTCCGCTGGGATGACGTAGTTCCAGCGGAAACAGTTTTTATTGAATACCTCCCCAATGATTGGATACAAAAATTTGTACTTACCATACACAATTACACGACGACATACACTAATTATCTGCTAAACTGAAATTAAGAAATACGACATTTTTCAGCTGCGACTACGAACACCTAGGAGTACCGTGGTAGTCTGCCTGTATCGTGGGTGTAATTACAAACAATTAAACTCACATACACAAGACACCCAGATCCGGAACAACTATCTGTAGGCCATACATTATTTGTTCCGTGCGGGAATCGAACCCGCGATACGCAGCGCAGCAACCGATCGCGTTGTGCGATCGGCTGTTCCGAACTACGCCAACCGTGTCGTAATAAATTTTATCTACTTAACCTTTGTGATTGAAGTAAGAGTAAAAAATATTCATATCTACTTCAATATAGGCTATAGGTACAGTTTTAATTTCACGTACGCAAGAACAATAGGGACTGTTACTCATACAGCGCTATTATCGACGAAGAACCACCGCATTCTGTTCAGAAATATGATAAACAACCTGTACCTAGTAATAGGTAGAAACAGTCAACCGCATCATCAGTGACCAGTTACACTTGCACAACGGTTATTGGCCTTACTGTTACGACTATAACTAAGGCACTTTCAATGCCAAAATTGTGACCATTAATATGCGGTTGACTGTACATGCAAACCTAGTGTTCCTACTCTCAATGATATTTCCAATTTTGCGCTGTAGTAGATTGCGTATTTTTTATTTTGGCACGATTTTATTTGAAATCAGTAACTTTCCATGCGTGAAGGTCAAACAACTAGCTACTAGAAACCTTAAATTTATCTTGTACCACAAAAAGTGCTAGAGATTAAACTGAACAGTAACAAAAAACATCGGTATTTACTGTCACCAAATACCTACAGACGTGTATCTGGAGGAAACCGCATTATGATAACGATTCTGTATAAAAAATACTCTGATGTCCACCTACCTTCTCCAAGACCTTCATAGTCCTGTCTCCGGCGAGTTCTACCAGCCATGGTCACTAACACATGGGATGGGTCACAAGTCACAAAATGTACACACTTCAGGGGATATCATAACACTCGGTTGGTAAACAAATAATACACTGATAGATAACGCTGACGGGAGCGGAGACACTATCAAGCGGCGGCGGCGTCATGGCATCATTATCTATGTTCGACGCATGTTTTCCTTTTCACTCAGTGCGAATTAAAACTGCTATATTATTTTAAACTATCTTTATTTTGTGAATTAACAAAGAGCTTAAACAATTATCCTTTAGATAATAAATAATTTATTAACTTAACTGTTTAAGAATACTTTCGGTAATACTGTGTAGGTTATAACTTACATTGATGGAGTGAATGTTTTTTATATCATTATGCAATACATGGTAATTTATTCTACTAATATTTGTGGAACTCACGTGTGAGGAAACGCATTAATGTTACAATGAATTTTAAAATGCATTTGATCTCGGAGACTTTACATAGTAAAACATAACATGAATTAACCTAAGAGTAAAACTTATTGTCACTCAACTTCTTTCAAGAACTTATGTCTTCGTCAACTCTCTTCACCTAATTTAAATAACGCTCCGCAGACAAGCGCGACGCGACATTGCGACACCGTTTCGACGTCAATTTTTCATAGATATTGTTTTAGAGACATCTTGTCTTGTCGCACGGGAGTCGCATTATCACGTTGAGCCTGTTTCTAGAAGCCTTTATAAAATTAGCTACTCCACATAGACGTACCTAAATTTATTAGGAATGCTAATACCCTAACGTCTTAATTTAACTACTAGAACTGTTGATTAGTGGTACTACGTCTTCAGAGTCCGACTTTTCACTTTCACTCGTCCCTGTAAAAGAAAAACAAAAGTATATTGGTTATCTTTATTCTATTCTGGTAAATTGTACAGTCGACAAAAGAATTTGGTATATCAAATGGCAAAAAAATAATCTGACCCACTGCACTGTCAAAGATTTGACCATTCATCATTGAACAACAGATTGTTTAAAAGATTTACCAGATAAATTAATTTGCATGTACTCTTATTTCTTTTTCGCCTGTAAATTAGTAGAATATCACCACACATGATAGCTAAGTAAATTATTACAAAAGATCAGCGCTGAAAGGGGTTGAAACGACCTTATTACGAAAATAAACAATAGGATATCATTCCTAAAGAGGCCTGTAAACGGGCTACAAAAATTGCATCTTGTTGAATCAATTGCAATTTTTTTGACCAATATAGCTCAGTATAATTGCAACTTATACCCTTGCTGCATTTTCATTGTGCAATACATTGTCGGATGTTGTCCAGCAAGATAGTGCAACTGGGTTGCTGAGGAATTTTGCTCGTACACGCGGAGCAATAATTGCGGCTAGATCTCAGCAGTTAATGACGATTTTTACGAATGGCTCTTTGGTCGTTACATGAAACTTCGCGGCAATTTAGGCCCAAGCATCCTTCTTAATGATACATCTGATAAATATTCATAATGTAACTTTATACGCACTAGCTTTTGCACCCCATAATTCAGGACGTACATGGATATCGTTTATTAAGTTCAAAATCTTTTTTTTGAGTACTCGGCCATGACGAACACAATAAAATCAACAACTGATTCAATACAACTTCACTTATCAGGCAGCGACAGGACGATGCGGGGGGAAACTGGTGTAGGAAAAGAAATGCAGCTATACATTAGAGCAAAGACGATTTATGGCGATATTTCAGTAAAGTCATAGTGTTATAAGTCATTTGTAATCCAGCCGGCTAGACATTGAATACATGCGAAAACTTTGAAATATATTGGCAATATCGCCGGGCTACACTGCAAGATTGCAGCAATTGTTGCACTGTGTTGAGCGAGATGATTGGCAACTTGACGGCTATACAATTGCAGCAAGAAATTGTCAAAAAACTAGCCCGTTTACAGGCACCTTAAGTGTTGTAAGCAGATGTTTAACACAATTGGGTTAGTACTACAATGACATAAGCTTTCAAGAAATAAAAAGCGGTACATAAATTAAAAAGTCAAGCAAATAAAACCTGCGATTTAAAGCTCTATCGTTTTGAGACAAGGTTTATATATGAACAACAAACACAAGCTCCACTGACCTTTGCGTCCGTACTTGTAGCTTGTAGCATACTTTAAGTCTAGATGGTTCTGGTGAATCGTAAAGGACACCTAACACAAAACTTAAGAGGGTATTGAAACATGGGATTTTGTGTGACTTAGAAGTGGAAAAACATTGACTTGAAAATACATTCACACGTTAACAGGTACTCTAATAAAACAAGTATAATCAAAATGTACATTTGTTATATTTCACATAAAAAATACATTTAACAGTATATTATACAGCGGGCTTGCGTTGTGTAACATCAATAATTAACACATATTTACACTTAGCACTACGGCGGCTGTATACTTGTATAGCTACTCTTTAACCTTTCACATTTTTGAGCTTCTGATTATGTTTTCTATTATATTAAATTCTTCTGAACCGACTAGATGAGAGAGGACATTAAACATTTTGTTTCTCTAGCAGTTGCAAGCGTTCCTAGCAGTTCATACATATAATATATACTAGCACATACATTACGAAGAAAAAGTATATTTATTATAAAGTTAGGGCTACGAGAGCGAAGATTGGATTAGTGGCAGGCGACACCGACACACTATCGCGACAATACACATGCCAGTAACTTGCATGTAGTGTGCAAGTGGCTCGCATGCCATTGAATATAATAACTTCTGATTGGTGAATGTCACAATGGCAAGCATTGCATGTGTATTGTCGCCTCATCGGTTATAGATGTTAGGTGACAGTAGGCAGACGATGAATCATAATGGAGATAAATTCAAAACTTATTAGTCTATACTAATATTATAAGGAGGTAAAGTTTGTGAATTGTGAGTTTGTGACGTTGCAGGGGGTAATCTCTGGCTCTACTAAATCGATTTTGAAAATTCATTCAACAATAAAAACCTACATTATTCCTGAGTGTCATATAGGCTAGAATATATTTTCAAAAAAAATAGAGATCCTTATGAAAATTGCAATAATTTAACCCAAAGTAGCAAAATGTTGTATATAAAATTCATCCATTGGCGTCCGCTGAGAAAACTATTGATGATACATAAAAATTATGTACTATATGATTAGGTAGGGTAGGGTAGGGCAGGGTAGGGTATGGTAGGGTAGGTAGGTAGCCAATTGACGGGAGCGAAGCCCCGGTGGTCAGCTAGTAGGTAATAATTAAGATTTTATTCATGGACTATCTATATCTAAACTTCAAACAGTACTAGACACGAGGAGGTCCAAAAAATCGCGGACTAATCTCCTTAAAATACATCTAATTTGCAAGAAAAATATTCCGCGAAATTTTTACTCTACCTATTTATAGGTCTAAATAATGCAGAGATAGAACATCTAAGTCACAAATATAGTATAGCCTAGGCCACAGGGTTTGAATAGTCATTTTAACATTTTATAACAAGATGTATTAAATAGATTTGAAGGTTATTCATATATCTACTAGTTTGTTACAATCCTCGTATCAGTCGGCTTCACTGCTGGCTTGTAATCTTAATTATTACTAATAAAGTAACCACACACACTAAGAAATTGCCAACTCTTACATTTACAGACACTTGCCCAACTACTTATTATTATTAAACTTTACCACATTTCCTTCCAACATAAAGTGCTGAATAACAGAAATCGTAATAAAAATATACATTAGTTAACATTACATTTTTTCTAAAGACTTTATGACTACTTTGCACTTTTAGCTATTTACATACGTAGTCGAATATCTAATGTATCCATTCTAGCTTTTAAAAATAACTAGTAATCATTTATTCAAGGTTAAATTCAGTTCAAAAATAGCTTATTAACATAATGAATTTAAATATCTGCACAAATAAGTCTTAAATGACGCACAAAACGCCACCAAGGTAATCAATACAGATGCGCATGCAAATCTTAAATAAATGACCGTTTTATTTACATTAGAACAGCTGAACAACTTAAGTTTGCTATTTGAAAGAATAAAACCTCGAAATACGTCGAAATAAATTTCATGTACGAAGTGCGGTTAAATAGTATTTTAATAATAGTGTTATATTGATATGAACCGGTAGGAATAGCATCAAAATGGATAGTAAAAGCCCTTTGACTGACAATCGCGATCTTGACAGTATTCAAGCATTTGATGAGGATTAGGCATAAATAAAATGTTGTGTTAAGGACGTCCAAAAGTGCAAGTAACGAACCTAAACATAACTTTGATTTTGTGGACCACGACGTGAAACGAACATCGTGTATGTCACACATATTCACGTACGGTCGGTGAAACAATGTAATACCCACTCTACCTTGTGGCTTTCTTGGTCGATGGATACTTTTTCAGACCACCGACTGTACAAAGTACATGCTGCCTAAATATAATGTTCTACAGCTAAGTGGCAAGAGTCCAAGTCCCTGACTTACTGGTCACAGTCTCCTATGTCAATGTGATAACTTTTATCCAAGAGCCGCGCCTCATCTACAACAATGATGCACAATATATGACTAGTGATGGCCTTCTAGAGAACATTCTCGCAACGAGAATGAATGTCACGGCAAGAATTCAAAATTGGATTTTTTCTCATCTATACTCCTGAGTTTGGTTTGGTCCTCAGATTCTGATAATTTATTATGTGCGTGTTCATGTTAATCTACAATTTAATTTTCACACTTCCAAGTTCCAAACTGTGTTTTTTTGCCTATTACATATTTAAATTATCAATGTTTTTTTTTTAAATAGTGGACATTATAGAACATTCTCGATGTAAGAACCTCTCGACCAATCACTACAATGTGACTTGTTAGTATCAGAAGGACCCAGCACCTTTTAGTACGAAGCGTTAGTAGCTAGAAGGCATTCACTGTCTATACCGCATTGGTTAAAGATTCATGTTTGCAGATAGTACAAAGTTTGCAGATAGTGCAATGACAACATTTTAATTTACTTGATTCATTAGTAAGAGAAAGATAATATTATTTTATTAAAAATTTTGAGGCTGTAAAATTGGTGTAAAAAGCTTGTTATGATTAATTTTGTGAGCTAGATTTTATTGGCCCAACATCGCTTATGACAAATTGTCGTCGAAAACTACTTTCTTTTTGTTCTTTATGTTCCAATATTGCTTTGTTTTATCCTAAATCCTACTCCACCGAATGTAAACTACACGTAGAGTCAATTATCCTACAATAGCTGTGTCATGAAGAAGTACACGAATACCTAACAATACTACAGAAGTTGTGAAGTGAAATATTCGAGAGCTGACGATCGCACAGTGCGATGCGCTGCCATCTTGGATTACTTACATACATACAATAAGTTAGACGTCGATATACGTTACCGTTTCTACATGCTAACTATCCTGGCACACAGGTTACAGTACCCTAGGTTACTATAACAAATCGAATTTTAGAAAGAGGCTGCCGCAAAAGTGTAAGTGACAGTTAACAAATATTTTTCTAAAGCTCGATGCGATATTTTAATAGCCAAGTACCGTGATACCGTTTGTCAAAGTTAGTCATTTCATGCGTATGAAATGCGACCTTAAATCACTACTATAAGAGTTATTTTTACTTTGTATAACGCTTATTTGGCCGTGGATACACTAAATATCCGAGCGTTATATGCCTCGTGTTTGGACGTCCTAATTAACGCATAATAATATATTAGTGTACTGTTAGGGCTCGTACACACAGAACATCCGTATTTCCAGGATCGTTTTAACGGATCCGTCGCTACTGGGGGTAATGTTCACACCACATTTACAGTAACGTTTTAATTGATCCGTCGCTACCGTGGTTAATGGCACGCACCGCGTGGCTTCATCCGATAAAACGGATCATTATTTTAATACTGTTGTGTGTGTGAACTCACTCATACAACTACCTACGCCATTGCCGAATAAAAAAATATAAGATAAAGCAGACCTGTAAAATGGACAGCTGTATATTTTGTCGGATCGGTATTTTTCACTGGATCTGAAATATTGTCATGTGTGTGAAGTCACTCATACGACTACATACGTCAGCGCCGAATAAAAACGTATACGATAAAGCGGACCCGTAAAAAGGACACCTGTGTGAACGAGCACTTAGATAGAGAAGTGAAAGTAGAACGGCGTTAAAGCACCGCAGCCTTACCCAATAACATAATACATACCGAGCCGTCACTAATTAACTACTTAGATAAAAGAAGCCGTTATGAACGCTGCCGACACTTTCGAAGGTACAACGAAATTTTTAAAACGAAATTTCACTGTACGACCAACTGAACATCGTATTTCATACAACACAGATTACACTGCCTTAAAGGCTGTTTGGAAATTCCAGTGAAATTATTGATTTATCTATACATAAAATAACTTAATTCGACTCGTTTAAAATTGCCTCAGCAGCGTACAGAACTGACTTATAGGGCTATAGCAGACACGATACTTTAGCTTTGGCGATCTCATTAATGGCATTTTGGCGACTGTTTGGAGGCGGAAAAAAAAAATGCATCGAACCGTGTTCCGGAGACGCTTATGTCTCAATACCAGTGACGAAGGTTCAATGTTCTTTAAACGGAAGCTGAAAAAATTAAAAATTACAATCTTAAAATAACGTCAAATCTTCAATAAAAGTCTTGAGCCCATTTCCAAAGTGAATAATCCTGCACCCCAATTGCGTAAATTTAGAGCATCGAGTTTTTTTGAGCATATGAAGTAATGAATGTAAGTTACCAAAGTGTATGCATGCGTACCATCCTTTGAACTTACGTTATTAGGGTGCGGCAGGAATCGAGTTGTATGGACACCCCTACTGGTATTCGAATATGTTCCGATTCTAAAATCAAATTGCTTGTGCGATGCTAAAATGACCGTATCTGCTATCCCATAAGGTAAGCAACAAAAACAGGCGTGTGAGTCTCTCGCGACACTCGACGCGCCCTAGGAGTGGTGGTGCGAGTGTTGCGAGTGTTGCGAGTGGTGCGAGTGCTGGCGCTTGGCGCGGCGCGTACCGTTGGCGGCCGGGGCCGCTGGTGCCGCCGAGCTGATGCGGAACAGGTAGATGCGCAGGTGCGAACAGATCTCCAGGCAGATCTGGCCGCAGTAGCGCACCAGGTCCACGCATACCCATATCTGTAAGGCAAAACGTTCATGTTAAACTAAGGGCTCCTGGGGCTGGTTTATCAACCCAAGCAGGGGGCAAATCCGCTACCTACTTGTGGCCTTTACTGGGCACTTTAGAACCAACGACATGCTCATGAAGATGGGTCTAACCGCGACACCCATGTGCAGGTTGTGTGGGGAATATAGGGAACGCATGGAGCACCTTCTGTGCACATGCGATGCACTGGCTGGTAAGCGAATGAGTCCCCTAGGGGTTGGATATCCAAAACCAGAAGACTATAGGCTCATATCTCCTAGTCTCGTTGTAAAAGAGTTTTCAACGAGATTGGGGAGGAGTAAGTTATCTAGGGGACCACAATAGATCCCAATGGATCGAAGTGTCAGAGTTATTTCTCGCCCCTTCCACAAGATAAGTCTTGACACAGAGTTTCCTTGTAAGATGAAAACAAGGACCCCTTAAGCTGTTGCCATATTATGTAGATCTTTGACAGACGTTATGAATGGTCAGAAGCGCGGTATTCTGACACCAGTAGCCTAATTGAATAAGCGAATTCGGCAAGGCTAAGCAGATTGATCTTTCTTTTTCCTTACCGTGCAGAGCCACAGCACGTAGTACTCTGGCAGCGCGTGGTTGAAGTACTGGTTGAGGAACAGCATGGCGGGCCCCAGCAGCGACCAGTCGTAATAGTCCATCTCACTCTTGGTCATATGAGCCACCTGCAACACAGTATTATGATCATTAACATCACATCTGTAAGTATTCTTCAGGGGGTAGGGGGTAGTAAGGAGAGCTCCACATTTCCCAGATCAGTTGGAAGTCTCATGTATTCGGGGAAGAGTCTTATTTGTCGTTAACCAGATAGACATTCAGACTACAGGCTTCTATTATTCTTCTTCGTGTCGCTAGCAAGACGGTAACTCAAAATACGGACTTTCTGAGAATGTCTTTTGTCAAAATCCAATGATACTTACCAACCTAGGTTTCAAACCCAGGACCCTCTTGTCTCATACCGATGAACTATTTGGACGTAACCAATACCTTAACTTAAAGTTGTCTCATTCTTCATTCCTTTTTCCTGTGACGTTCAAAAAACAAAGCAATATTCAAGCCTAGAAATTCTCAAAAAGGGGGAAAACAGAGCAATAACACTCTCAAACAGCACTCCACAGATTTTTTTTAAATATATCTATATTACACTCACCACAAGTCTATTGGTGACTTTAGCGGCGACCATTCCGAAGGCGATGATGTACAGCGATGGGTGATTCTGGTACACGTTGGACTCACTCTTCTGGAAGATGATGAAGGCTGGTACCACGACCAGGGAGAAGGGGATCACCGGCGACAGGATGCTCGTACCCTAAGAACATTACTGGGTGTACCACGGCCTTTAAAGGACGAACTGAAGCCATGTCATTGCAAAAAGACATTTATGCAGAAGGTTATAAAGTAATTTCTCAAATAGCATTAATAGCAAATTCAATTTTATTTTACTGTTAATTTTTGTAATAAAAATTCTCAAATCGTTTTAGTGATTATCCAAAAAAAAAGTTAGGGAGTTCAGTTTATCAAAACGCACCATGCTAAGCACTACTTAAAAAACTAACATGCAACGTCAAACAAGCAACAAAAATACAAACATGCAGTTAGTAACAAGCCATACAGTTCAGCATGCAATGAATGCGACACCCGTGCACTATGAGACACAGCACAACACTACAGGAGGGACGGCACAACACTAGTGATCGAGTTAGTCATCGAGCATCGTCACACGTGGGCAAGGCGCGGTGGGCGGCGCGTTAGTACGGTCTGTGCAGCGTTTGTCTTGTTAACAAGTGTTAATACGGCACAATGCTAATCAAAAGGTCTTACTGCGACGGTGGAGCCGTTTTTCCCCACTCCACCCTTCATAATGACGGTAACGTAACCGACGACTAGGTACAGCGTGAGAACCACGACTGCGTAGTTCGAGATCAGATTCAAGCTGACGTTTATCGGTAACTGTAGTGTTAAACCGTGATTGGATGAAGTGATGGCACATGATGACGTCATGCGGTTAGACCGGAGCGGCGGCGGCGGGACGGCGGCCATAACAGAAAGAGAAACACATACATGCCATTAATATCAGTACATCGGCTAACAGACTGGAAGCGACATCCATTACTAAGACTTGACGTGTTTGTATGTGCTGTCTTCACTCATTTATGGTCGGTGTGTTATTTTTATTGTTACTGATAACTGCTGGCCAATTCCCGTACATACAACGTCATGTCAAAAATTCGACCGAAATGTGGGTACTTTTGACAGTTGGAGACTGAGATAATGTGAATGTTCTATAAAAATACAGGAATTGCCCGTCTGACTAACGAATATATGCATAAGATAAATGTAATTCCACGTTTAGACAAGTACAAATGAATGATTAAAGTGAGATCATGTTACAGTGCGTGCCACGAAAGATGAGACTTGACACACCACGTGGCTTGACTTGCGCAGTAGACGATTTATAGGTCTCTTTAGCGGTATAAGGTCTGACTGCGGGAAGGGACCACGTGTCCTCGGGGCGGCGGACAGGGCGCGGTCTAGTCTCATCTTTCGTGGCACGCACTTTACACCTAAACATAGCCCCTATGTTACCACCAGTGTAATTCTGATTTTTCATTAAAGACATAGATAATGTCTATGGAATTTCAGATGAAATACATATAGTTAAAAACATTACGGGTACGTACGTCCTACACGTACATACCTTTGGGTGTTAGGTTAAAAATGATAATGTCATTAAATTCATGAGTCTTTGGAAATAAAAACGTCGGTGCTCCGTAGACCAATTCAAATTTGACCAATTGGTCTATGGGGAAAATTACATATTTCCATCGTCCAAATACCAACTGGGCTATGGAGAACACTAACGTAAACGTAAACCAAAACTATGTTCCATTATACCATCATAACCCCGAGTTCACACCATTTTCCTATACTTTGGGTTCAAATAAGCCTTTGTTATATTTTTTGGTTCACATCAAACTGAATTTAAAAATATTATAAATACATAAATAAAATATAATGTTAGCTAATTAAAATATAATCTTCAATGAAAAGGTAGAAAAGATATGTCATCATCATCAAATCAGCCGGAAGACGTCCACTGCTGGACATAGGCCACACCCAAGCGTCGCCATATTGATCGGTCCCGTGCGTCTCGCATCCAGCGGATCCCCGCAACCTTCACCAGGTCATCGGTCCACCTGGTGGGAGGCCTTCCAACGCAACGTCTGCCGGTTTGCGGTCGCCACTCCAGAACCTTTCTGCACCATCGGCCATCCGTTCTGCGAGCAATCTGCTCTGCCCACTGCTACTTAAGTTTGGCAATTCTTCGGGCTATGCCGGCTAATGTCGGTAGCTCGGTTCTCTTAAAAAGTATGTAAACTGTTTGAAATGGCCACTTCACCGAAAACTTTGTCATTATGTACGGTGTCAATGTTATGACAATGTATTTTTTTTTGGATTATCTCGTTTGCCTCCCAGAAGGAAGAATTGACGTATTTATTTCGTCGACATGTGGTTTACATTTAAAAGTTCGCCAATAGCTATATTTAAGGACATTCTTTTTTCTATAACTTGCCAAATGACAGTGTCTCCGGGATGAGGCCATTGCGAAGACTGTTGTCGCCAATTCTAGGATCCCAACGGACTCAACGAGATAGACGTTCACATTGATTTGGATTGTAATCATTATACACATGAGTTGTTATGTCGTGATTATTCAGTAAATGATTTTTGTTTCAAAAATCTATCCTGATATTGTTTTTTAAATACTTATGGACAAGGCTTTACAATACTATTAAACTTGGTAGCGAAACATTTCACAATTCTCCATAGCCCAGTTGATAATTGGACGATGGAAACATGTAATTTTCCCCATAGAACAATTGGTCAAATTTCAATTGGTCCATGGAGCACCGACGAATAAAAATAATGTAGATCCTTTATACCAAATACACCCGTGCGGATACTTAATTTAAAATATTATGTGCAAAACCACCTTAAACTAAATTATAAGATAATACATGATTGAGAAGAGACCCTTATGGTTGTAATATCAAAAACTTTCAGAGGTATTGAGAACCTCCACTTTTTTAAGTTGTTTAACAAATAGACACCATTCTTCTGATAATATTACAGTACGATAATTTTCAAATTTATCATATGTATCCGAGTCTGTCATATCGAATACAAATAAACCTTAGGTAATGTTTCAGAGAACTCAGAAGCTTAATTTGTTTTCAAGATTTTCCAACATGGGCAGTTCCCACAAAATGTTGTTTTACTTGGCAGTTAAAGTTAAATGTATTTAGAAATAAATCGTCGCGGTTTATGTAGAAACGTGTCAGCCGTGACTGTAAATGGTAGACACCTTTAAAAGTGTTGTTTATTACTCATAAAGATTAGGTAACATATTTTACAATGCATGTCCTCGAAAAGAGCGTTTTCCAAGCAGCCAAACTGTGCGGAAAGTGTCACTTTTTTTCACTAGTGCTTTTTACTTTCCTGTATTTTTTTAATTTTTAACTCCAACGTCCGACGCAAAGAGTTTTTATTATTTGAGAAAAGTTTTACAAATTAGTTATGCACAGATTATCATTCATATAAAAGGTAAAATAAAAGTAACACTTCATTTTAGGCGTTTTTAATTACTCTAGATTAAGATTTTGATCAATAAATTATTTTAAATATTCATTAAATATGTTTGGCAGAACATATATTTTGCTCGTGCCGTATTGCGTTACGATGTGACTGCCATTTGCACATGCGCAGTAGATATCATGGTAGATATCTTCATGCCCAAGGAACTATTAGTTAATCTGTGGATATGCTGAACGCGCTTGAATAAGCCCGCCATTTCATTAATTTCATTTTATTAATTTATTTATTTCCTCGCACAATGCATAGTAAAATGTTGTATGATACACGTACGTAAGATGATTTCCGACTCGTGTCGATTTATCCACTCATCGGAAATCACCTACCTTCCGCACTTTTTTTTTTTTTTTTTATAAATTATAGGCTTGCGCTTGACCACTATCTCACCTGATGGCAAAGAGTAAACTAATATACGGCAATGATGGTAAGCGATGATGTGGTCGACTTGTAGCATAAATAACTATTATAATGCATGTCCTCGAAAAGAGCGTTTTCCAAGCAGCTAAACTGTGCGGCAAGTGTCACTTTTTTCACTAGTGCTTTTTACTTTCCTGTATTTTTTTAATTTTTAACTCCAACGTCAGCCCGACGCATAGAGTTTTTATTATTTGAGAAAAGTTTTACAAATTAGTTATGTACAGATAAAATAAAACTAATACCTCATTTTAGGCGTTTTTAATTACTCTAGATTTAGATTTTGATCAATAAATTAATTTTTAATATTCATTAAATATGTTTGGCAGAACGTATATTTTGCTCGTGCCTAATTGCGTTACGATGTGACAGCTATTTGCACATGCGCAGTAGATATGCCCGAGGAACTATTAGTTAATCTGTGGATATGCTGAACGCGCTTGAATATGCCCGCCATTTTATTAATTTAATAAAAAAAAATCCTCGCACAATGCATTGTAAAATGTTGTATGATACACGTACGTAAGATGATTCCCGACTCGTGTCGAGTTATCCACTCACTCGCTCGAGAATAAAAATGCCGCTTATCGGAAATCACCCACCTTCCGCACTTGTAGCATAAATAACTATTATAGTCTACACTTACTCTATTTACACACACCGAGAAATAATTCTTGCCATATCCCAAATGGGTCTAATGCCTTGCCTTTTATTATTTTTATGTAAGGCTCAATTACACCCAGCCCTAAGATACACACTAACTGTCTCATTCGGGACTCACTGGCAATTATACCTATGTGTAAGTAATATTTAAGCTACTCTGACATATCAACTTGTTTATATCTGCGTACCAGCTACCACCTACCCCCTTCCCATGGCGTGCCAAAACTATAATAACCATTATATTATTACTTTGAAAAAGGGACAGATGTACAAGTCTTATACATGTGTCCCTTACGCACACTCAAAACAACCTTGCTCTAAGAGGTTATGGTCACCCCCCCCTGGATAATAAACAATTTTGATATCTATGTCCTGTCTGTTATAGAAAATTACTGACAATCAGAAATCCCGTAATGAGAGAATTTAATAGACATTTAGACAATTATGTAAATCTTCAGCTGTTGTGGCTTCTGAGTTATTTACACGATATATTCCATGCAGCTTGGTTAAATCACGAAATGTGACGATTCAGCCGTTAACTTATTTTATGGTTCATATTTATTTCAAGGTGATAACTTGAAAGAGTTTGTTGTATGCTAAGTAGGTTTTTCTTTTCTAGACGGTAGAAAAATGCCAGATTTTGAACGCACGTTCTTTCGAAATTCAAATTGTAACGGAAGCAAAGATGGCGGCTATCACCAAGACTGAATCGTCGCATTCAACCGACGTCCCACGAACGATTGTCCAAATAAACAATATGTAATCTTACAGCGACGGTTGATCCATTCTTGCCACATCCTCTAACACGGAATGTGGAAAAAAAGTTGGTGGCAAAGTAAAACTGTAGGGCGAAGCAGGTGGATGTGACCTGCAGGCTCAGCGGCACGCTCAGCGGTGGGATCTGCAGTGATTGGGCCGTTACACCAGGAGTAGGACACAATACACCCTAACTTGAGATGGCGAACCTTGCTGAGAGCCAATTAATTACAATTTACCGTAAAGGCCCCGTGCATAAATAACTTTTAAAATACTTTTTTAAACTTAGGCTTTGTTCTATATTTAAAAAATTTTCTCTTCTTATTAAAAACCTTTCTCAAACAAGGAACCAGTTTTATACCACGCGATTCTTGAATTTTTCTGTCGCATGCCATAGGTTCGCCGTCTCTGTCGTAAATTCTTAGACAGGCCGCAATGTAAAACAAAATAGTCATAGTCAACAATAATGTCATTGCTCAACTGTTTCGTCAGACTTCTGATCATTAATTCGGATATCTTTAGACTCCACTCGACAGCTGGTCGTCAGAACATAGCGCGTGTATGTACACTGCATGAATTCTTCAAAATGAGTGAAGACCCACATTTAAGACAAAATAAAAGGGAGACGCACCAGCCACAATTGATAGTAAAATTAACTGTGAAGGCTTTTCCACACACGTGCGACAATATATCCGTTCGTCATAGCAGATTATAAGTGCGATACCTAGGTGTCAATATGACGCAGCGAGATTTAGATTTGCTGCCCAAAAGTATGAGGCAGATTCGAATGTCTAAAATTTTTTTAATGTTATTTATAGGCTCGCGTTTGACCATTATCTCGCCAGATGGTAAGCGATGATGAGGTCTACAAAATTCGGAATTATGGAATAAAAATCTCGATGTGCCATGTTATCCACTGTAGGTAGACCGTTTGTACTTCCACGGTATTCATACATACGTATTACAATTAAAGTAATGCCAACATAGACCATTATAAACGATATGATAGACATACAGACATTACCGCATCAATGCGTCAATACCGGTCTACGTCACAATGATATGAAAAAGCCTTCACGTTAGAACATGACTAACAAATCCTACACGGAAACAAAGACATTCTTAAAATAATATTTCTCATAGATCATGCTCCATGAAGAGACAGTAATAACATGTGTAAACAACCTGCAAATAAAATACTTAGTACATCAATACTACAAAATACTTAAAGTTTAGTTAAAAATGAATCAAACTACTATGTAGGTACTCCATGGTCACAGCAGGGAGCATAGTCTAGTTACATTAATTAATTAATCGATACATGCTATTAAAAAAACCCACATGATAAGCAATGAACCAAAAGTGTCTTAGTTATACAGATCAAAGCTAAGTTTACTGGAGCACTCACACCAACGATATACCACTATAAAATTAACTTTTTGCTTACAATATAACACATTTATTTTAACTAATATTATTCGTATTCATATGGAAATCTTGCAGTCTCTACCTAACTAGTCATAAGTATTACAGGTTCCTACATCCTCAGATGAGCCTTAAATAATGTATCAATGGAAATACATTTATAAATTGTATTAATATTATTTATTCAAAAACAAGTTAATCTATTCTCCATCTTTTAGTCATTACTGAAAGAACAAATTGTATGCAGTCAATTATACTTTATTGTAAAAGTACAGTACGAAACATTATTTATAAGCAAAAGTATTTTTTTTTATCGTGTTATAATCGCGTGAAAGTGCCGCCTCACTAACTGCTGCCAATCGAAGCCGAGCTACTGACCACGCTAGTTTGTCAACCGACGATAATTTTACAGTACGATACAGTTCAGATACCCAGTCTGTCACCCGACCAGTGCCCGAGTGGGAGACCCATGCCAAACATAATACGTCGCTGAATGTCAAGATAGCACATAGAAAAAAAATAAGAAGTACATTATAAATACGAACTCATTACTCAGGGTTCTATGTTTGAAAGTAAGCTCGCTCTTTTTGGCATTTCAAAACAGAACATTCTGTCAAAAAAATATTTGAGAAAAAGCAAGAGAAAACATAATTCAGCATGGGACTCGTCCTTGTGCTGTGCGTTCTAGGATTAGCCGCGGTCGTGTTGGCCCTGATTCAGCTTTCGAATCGAATCAATAACTAAGTAACATTCATGTTTATTCTGCCATCTTGTCATTCAGTTAAAAAGTCAATGTGACTATAGTAATTCTTAAATTTTGATAATTTTGGTCTCCCACACAGGGTGATCGTATGTGGGACTAAAGAGATGTCTCACAGCGACTGTGGAGCCGTTCTTGCCCACTCCACCGGAGACGATGGCGGTGAGGAGTGCGCCCACTGTGAGCGCTGCGCCCCCCATAGCCACCAGCGCCAGCGAGTAGCGGACCTCGAGGCCTCCGCCCACCTAGTGCACAGGTGCGTTACAAGTGTGCCGACACCACCTCTGTGCGGAGCGCCGGCCTAGCCACGACCACGTTCCACCAAATAGAAGCTACGCACTTGCGACCCACCAACCCAAAATTCTAGGTTAACAAAAGTGACTAAATGGGTCACTTCTTAAAACTTCATTGTACTATACTGAGAAAATAAATAAAGCAACCATTTAAATTACTCAAAATATTTTACTAATAAACTACCCTACATAACGAGCATTTCATAGAATCGCTTCTAGTTGGCAGAACTGTGATCAGATTGTGCAATGATCGACTGGACTACGGCATTGTGGTGGTATTCAGTTCAGGTCGAGTCGAGTTGGACCTGATGCGACGTGGAACACGGACAGATCACGACTACAGCGGTCATGTGGGTATTTTTAAACATCACCTAACAGTTTATAGCTGGTGGTTCATTTAGTATTTGGGGGCATTTAGTATTTGTATAACTAATTATTTGGTGCCACACAAAAGAATTACGTTTAAGAACAATTTATGTCACATTAGCTTTGCAATCTGCATTTAACTTTAGTTTTGTGTGACGAATGCTCCGATAAACATTTATAATTTTTTAATGATCCCGTAATTCTTTCGCGTGTACATTCAATATGTGTGAGACAACATCAAAATATGTTTCATATAAGTGGTGGTGTTATTCAAATGTTAGATAACTTAACATAGGACAACACTGAGCTAAGATAACAATATAATTTGTGTGTTAAACTCGCTTGCGTACAAAATGACTTGCACTCTGTTTTTGTTGGGATCATTTCTCGAGAATTACAAACGCATTTTGTTTGAACATAAACAGCGCTCGATGGAGGCAACATATCTGACGTTTTACATTTACACCGGTTTGTGATAAACATGGTGCCTCTATTGAACAGTTTTGTTTGACGTCAGTGTTCTGGAAGTCAGTTTGTATTGCTAGCCTATGATACGCTGTGCAAAACAGTTGGATGACGTTACCTGTGTGGCCCAGAAGCTGGGGCCCAGCACGGCGGAGACCATATGGATGGCGATGATGGAGTACTGGGCCTCCGTCACGTCTATCTTGCCCATCTTGAGGGTCCCCGTGACGTACGCTTGCCAGTGAGCGCAGTAGAATAGCGTCATGGCGCAGAAACACTGGAAAGTAACAGAGCATTTGTGAAAATATGTTTTGATGACCGTTTTTACGATATTTGAAGAAAATTGCTGCAGGATTTATACGTTTTGTATAAAACTTTTTGCTATTCTGTGATCTAGATTCCGATTTATTTTTTATCAAGCTCTTTCGTCCAATTGGTAAATTAATGAAAGTATTTCAAGACTTTCGCACTGCATGATTTGCTAATTGCGGATTAGATTCATATGCAGTAAACCATAAATTTACTTCAGCAAATCATATCTACGATAAAATTGCTGAAATCAAACAAAGTCTTCGAGAAAACTTGACAATTCTATTCGGACATGGCAATTCATGTCCCATTTTTCGAAACATGGCTCATAAAGAATTCATAAGAAAACCAACTTGTGCAAATCGGTTAGTAGGCTACAACTGTTACAACAGAAAACTAACGGCCATTAGTTTAATATCGCCAATAAACACGACAAAAAAGTAAAAGATAATCGTTGTGAATAATCTCGGTCATATTTAGGTAAAACTTAAAATAGTGAATCACAGAAATTGGCCAGTTTCCAGAGTTTAGCGGTAGGTGACTGGGCGCGTAAGCTTGGCAGCACTCCCAAATAAGAATATTGAGATAATGAGGGCCATGTCGCGAATACGGAAGAGTACATAACGTTACATCATTGATAGCTATCTGCATAGATACGTAGGTATCGAGTTCATTCACGACTCGTTCTCTAATACGCTGGTCAGGGTTTAAAGGTCAAGATTACTTGAAGGCTGCAGCAAACAACTATAATATTACGGAAATTATCCTTATAGTAGAGAAACTAAGGCATCGGTTTAAGCCTTTCTATGTATTTTTCCACCGTTTCGTTTTTTAAGACGACCTCGTTTTCTACTCTCACTTCAGTTTGCGCGGAATATGGCAGTGCTGCGTAAAATAAACTTTCACTATGCCAAGACTCATTCAAATCTATCTATCAATAGTTTTGATAACAAACGTTAAAATTGTTATTTCAGCTGCTGTTTTTGAAAGTTTGAGATAAAGAAATAATATGTCGAATATATATTGACTATTCATTCTTGTAATTTTAGTATAGCCTAGTTTCCGCTAGGTACCATTTTCTTCCCAGTGCGTCTTATTTATTGATTGTACTTTCTCATTTATCTCTAGCTCAATCTATTCTAAATTTACTATTATAATCGGCTACTACGATTATAGTAATCTATCGAGTACTGTCTACTTTTTCGCTATTCACATCGATAAACACTCTTAGCATCCCATAACAGAATTATATAATGACTATCTAAACAAAACAATAACAGACTCATTGGCATTCCTATAATAATTGAATCGACGACCTATAGTAATTGTCACTGTTTTCGTCCTTGCTTTCATGACACGTTTTCGTAAAGAATGACTACTAATTGTATTAGTATGGAGAAACTAATATACTACACACATTGTCCTCACGCGGAATTATGGAGACTACCCGGAATGCTACAGGGACTTCACCGTTAATTTTCCATAGACTCGCAAAGGAAACGTGCGACTTAATTACGAAGTACTTGTGTAGTACTTATCTAAATTACGTTTTAATATTCTAATTAGTCACAAGCATTCGCGATATATAAATCGCATGTTAATAATAATTATGAAGATTATTACAGATACGTGATATTTGATTGCAGTATTTTGTTATGGTTCGACTTCAGTCCCTCAGTGATACTCGTGTGATGGGTGGGACATTTATCGACTAATACCAAGTTTATAGCTATGGCATTATCAAAGATTTAATGCACCCAGGTTGAGTCGAGGTCGGTCTTGGCCTTTCAGAATATGTGTCTTCATAGAAGGGCCGATATAATCATTTAATTGAGCGTAAAATGTGATTCAACTACGTACTTGAGTGTCTATTAATAATTAAGATGTTGACAATCGAACAATAACAAGAGCAAAATTCTGAAGGGGCGTCTCCTAGTCATAGATATAGTTACATTCTTCTTTTGTGTTGGAGAAATATTGAAAGGTTCGTATGTGGAACTTACCTGGAAGAACATCCACGTAGGGTACTCTCCCAACTTGACAGCTATACATGCTCCTAGTGCTATGAACACCGTTGATATGCTGTCACAGCCGTGGTCGAAGAGTTCTCCCAACGGTGACTGGCTGCCGGTGCGGCGTGCCTGCTTGCCATCTATGGCGTCCAGGCTCTGATAAATGAAGACTCCTAGCGCGCATAGGGCGCACGCCCATCGCGGAGGCTCTTGCCTCGCGTCTGGACTGAACCTGCAGCGTCATATGGTGGGTTAATATGTAGGAATACGAGAAAATTATCTTGTTTTAGACCGCATTACAAGTATCTATGTTAACATCTGCTATTAACTCAATGATGAACTAAAGTGGACCTAATACACTGCCCAGTGGCCAACTTAACGTCGTTTGGGATTTAGATCGATATGATCCCTTGTCAAATTAATTGTGGCCGGTTTTCTCATCAGTTTTTTGTCTCTACGGTCATTGAATGCGATTCTGCTCGATTATAATCCCTGAATATTATATATATCAATATCACTCAGGCCATTAAGTTATGCGAGTAGGTGTCAAACGCCTTTACAGGTCACTACGCACGGAAAGCGAATCAGGTGCAGTATTATTAGCCCTCAGATTCTGCCTATACATTTGATTGAACATGACCAGTAGCTATGCTAGTTCCTTTATAAACAGCATTATTGCCGTATTGCGATGTGTGCAAGAAGGCGTGACTGATCAAATGATGTGTGACGCATGTGTAAGTACCTATGGGGTCGCATACGCGTTTCCATAGAGCACCTACTCGAAGTATACAAGCCGTAGAACGGGGAATGAGATGGTAGACTAATCAGTCGCTTCTTCACATAATGCCACCCATAAGTAATACTCAGTTTACGTTAGAAGTATGTTTTTGTTACTGTGATTAAACTAATATGAAGCAATAAGGAAAACATACACATTTCTTGATTGATTAATTGATTACAATTACTGCCACATAGGTAGGTATTTCACAAATTACTTACAAAAACAGTCAAGGTTTTATATTTCAAAATACAAATTTGAGTAAAGAAGAAACTATGCAGTTTTGTTTTTTATACTGATATTAAATGTGTGTAGACTTGTGGAGCGATATGAAAGAAAATGCAATCAGTGATAGTACAACAGTTGATAGGGCATAATAAAAGAACAAAGTGGTTGGGCCAATAGTTAAGAAGCTCACCATTACTACAATATACATATACATTACTGAATAATAGGTTGCATGTAGAGAAATGAAGAGATCTGCAAGAGGTTACCAACATAGCCCAAAGAATTGCTGTATGGTTTACGTACAGGCAAATTGCTTACGCCGCGACCTACTTTTAACTTCTCGTTTTATTTACTTTATTATTACCTATATTTATTTAGTTGACCAATAGCTGCCATAGCGCTATAATTGCGGATTAGCATCCAACTTAACTTTCGTGTAACTTTTACGAATAAACTTTACTGTGGTGAAATCTGTGGTTTTCGTCAACTCATATCAAACTACTCAACTGTAAGTAACCGGCTACCTCTGAGCCATACAATTGCCAAACTTAAGTGACAGTGGGCAGGGCACATTGCTCGCAGAACGGATGGCCGATGGGACAGAAAAGTTCTGGAGTGGCGACCGCAAACAGGAAGACAATGCATTGGAAGGCCTCCCACCAGGTGGACCGATGACCTGGTGAAGGTTGTGGGGATTCGCTAGATGCGGGAAGCACGGGACCGTTTAACGTGGCGACACTTGGGGGAGGCCTATGTCTAGCAGTGGGCGTCTTTCGGCTAATATGATGATGATGAAGATGCATGTGGGCTCCTTCATATTTAATAATTCAGTAGGTATAGGCTTAAAACACCAATATAAAACTACTAAAAAAATCTCTATCAATAATAATCTCTCTCTCTCTCTATTATCTGTTTAGTACTATAAAAGACTGGTAATTAATAAACTTCATATTTTTTTCCAGCCTAGAGTGCAAATGTGGTGCAAACAATCTACAAGTGATGGGTCACCTAATAGCATGTTCTGCATGCCCTGATGCTTGCACACAGAGTTCTGGACTGACTCCATCTCAGTCTCTGTCTATAGATATAATTCAATTTCATAGAAGAAAATGTATTGCACCAACCCCAATTAGCATGGGACAAGGAGTTCCTGCAGATGATGTTTTAAATGACAATTATTCAACTTCAAGATTAATTCAATCACACCTTTGGTTATCAGGGATAGAGGTGCCTTCAAAATATTATTCAAATTTGGCATACTCATTAATACTCTTTGTTTTTTTATGTTTACTGACTGGACTGAATCAAGCCAGCCTCCTTTCTCAAAGGTATTTCAAACAAAGTTAATTAACATACCTACCCAACCTGATACCCCTGATAACCTCATATTTAATTAATTAGGTTCCATAAAGGTTTGGCTAAACATTTTACTTCAATTTTATCATTATAATAACCAGATTTTAAGTTAATTCCTATCATTACAGTAAAAAGCTATTATTATACAAAGGCTTAAATCAAGTAAACAAGCTCTTAAATAAAAATACTTAAAAAATGTTGTCTTTTTATCAGACTATAGTTTAATTTATTTAAATACCTACCCACTTTCTTCCAAAAATTAAGCTATAGTAAACTATCAGGCATTTTCAGGCAAGATATTAGATTATAATAAGCACTGAATAAAATAAAATCTAAATGTTAATCACTGGTTTTGGTGAAAGAAAACATTTTGAGGAAGCCTAGGTTTTGCCAAATCTAATGGTCACTGATTTGAGAATTTTGAGTTAAGAACAAGAAACTCTACAATAATGCCAAAGTTTGATAGGCTTTCAAGATAGTTTGACAAAAACACAACTTCACATTCATAATTCTGAAATTGGGGGTAAGTCTAAACAGTCAACGAACATTGAGCAAGCTGGTGTATATGAGTACACCAGCGCAATATGTACTGTATTATTGAGTCCATATTATATTATTTTATGTCTGACATCACACCAAGATACATTACCCTGTTGCAATGAAAGGACAAGGTTGGCACATTTATATTATCTGGTTTAAAAAATTGAGTTACTTTATCTAATCTTATTTCAGTTAGATTTGACAATAAACCAAAACTGAGATAGCATCAGTTACTTATCATGCTACATTAACTTTATTTTAAACATTAAAACAGTCATGCTGATAGGTAAAATCAATTTACGAGACAATACCCTTGTTATTGCTAAAACCTATAAAATAGAATTTAATTTGGCTTTTTTTTCTATATTATTATTGTGCTAGTCTTGACGACAATCAATTAATATATAATAAAAAATTAATTTTGCCCTTGTCTGATAAGTTGTAAGTTGATAAACTTATCACACAGTAAGCAGAAAGTAAAAAAAAGGGTATGTGTCATCCAAATTCTAGCACAGATTCCAATCATAAATCAAAATCTGTACAACTTGAAGATAATTGCAAGGTCCTCAACTCCTCACTGATAAGCCTGGAGAGACAACTATAATATTCAATTCCGCCTATCTTATCGAAAAATATCGTGGCGCGACGTCGGCTCGGCCAATCGCAAGCCAGGTTTTTCAAGCATTACAATATGTAAACATGCGTGAAACTATCATTTTATTGAATGGAAAATGCGATGGTTACAAAATCATTACAGAACATCTATGTAGGACTACTATTACCATCCGTTAGAAAGTCTTAGTGCCAGCAGAAAATGAAAGTCGTTACGGTCGGACGAGATCTGTGACACAGTTCCTATAACGTATTGATATAACCTTCAAGGTACTTACCAAACTAGTATAAGTGTGGTGACTATATTTACTATTAAACCTAATATTGTGATGAGATTCGGCGCGAGCCATAACGGCGTTTTAGATACTAGCCAGCACCACCACGGCTGGAGCCATGCATCCAATATACTGGCACTCGTACAAGAATATTTGTGTTCACTTAGTCTTTTTAACTGGGCAGCATTGAGTATTCTCTCTTTATAGAACTGCATTTTAATTCACTGTCACGACATTACAATGCACAACAAAATTCCACTAATAACTATGTTCACAAGATAAATTCGCAAAATCGCAACGCAAAATCACATTCACATCACAGTTCACAGAATTCTGACATGACACCATAGACAATCCAATCAGATTTTTTTATACGCAACGATGTGCTGTCATAGTAGCTGTCATCCAGCCACGCGTAAGCTATAGACAATAATATTGACAGTTCTAAAGACCATTGCCAGCAAATAAATTTTAACTCAATTTTGGGAGAATAATTGATTAAAAAATTGGAATCATAAACATAGGAGAGTCAAGAAAGTAGAAAAGACGTAGACTGCCACGCTAAAATGAGACTGGGTGGGTCACGTCAGCTGAATGCATAGTGGCCGCTTGGCACACGTCTCGACACAGCCGTCGATCCTTAGGCAACCAGCCATCCGGCGCCGCTAAACCGCTCCCGAAAACGGTGGCGAAACGACCTAGACGCCTTATACATGACCTGGTTTGAGATAGTTCTGGAAAAGATATGTATCTGTACTGGAAGGAATTTGGAGGCCGCCTTTTCTCAGCAGTAGGACAGTGAAGCCTTATGAAAAAAAAAGAGAATTCACATGATTTTTAAGGTTCCGTACCCAAAGGGTAAAAACGGGACCCTAATAATAAGACTCCGCGGTCTGTCTGTCTGTCCATCTGTCATCAGACTGTATCTCATAAACCGTGATAGCTAGGCAGTTGAAATGTTCACAGATGATGTATTTCTGTTAATTTATATTTAAGTGGGGCTCCCATACAAAAAACTTAATTTTTTTGCCGTTTTTTAACCCTACATGCGCGAGTCCAGTTTTTTTTAACCACAGACTAATGAGTTTAGAGATACTATTGCAAATTGCAAACAGAAAGCTAATAATGTGTGCATCTTTTTGATATTTTTAACAGACTTCAAACACGGTGAAGGTTCTCAACTCTGTTGTATTTTTTTAAAAGTTATGTTTGTTGCCTCAGAATTCCGTAATTTTTTATACCAATATTGAAAAAAATCATTTTTTGTAATGACATACTTCCAGATAGGTCCCATTAAAAAAATCAGTATTGATGATGGGATATCCATGAGGAATTGAGGAAACTCCTCAAATATTTTTGGCGATAGAAATCTCGAATAGTTAAGCGACTATTTATTTGATAATATTAATAATGGGCTTGCGCTTGACCACTATCTCAAAATATCTATTACGAATCTATAAATAAATGGTTCTGATGAAAATGGTGGTATCGCACAGCCTAATTGTGTAAGTAAATTTGGCAAAGGAAACAATCCGTTTCAAACAAGTTGAATCTTTATTCAACTTTTTTGTGTATGTGTGTGTTTTTGGGCAAGAAACGGATTGTTTCCTTTGCCGAATTTACTTACACAATTAGGCTGGGATGATGAATCCGCGGAAGGTAGCTACCCAGACGCCGTAATAAAACAATGTATCCTAGCTGTGTTTGAGATGAGATGCTTTTTGATCTCGCACGGTTTTTTTTTTTGTTTTTGCTTATAACTCGTGTCTCCTGTGCGGGTCATAAATATTTTTTCTTAGTTTCTTTTTCTTTCTTTCATGACATGCACTCGATAGACGTGCAACTATCTCTGTTGAGTCTGTTTAGTTCCTCTGGATTAATATTATTAATTTATTTTGATACTAGCATACAGACAGATGCCTCATCCCAAAGACTACTATTATATACTGCCTCAGTATATAGTTATCTTTGCTGCTTCATCCCATACAAAGAAACCGTGCCAACGTGACTACACGTGACTAGCGTTTTGCACCTGATTAAACTGATTATTTTTCTAAGAATATCGATCGCGTTTGGTTTCGTTCCACGGATATAGATGATGTTAGCAGCGACTTGCAAGTAAAAAGGTATACTCGGTTCATGAATACTTTCTTTAAAAAACAGCGACGTTCTGTTCGATAGTTTTTTTTGCACGTGTTTACAGTTTTATTGTTGGAACCAAAATGTGTTACAAAACAAATTTTAAATGACTAAAAATAATCTTTGAAATATTAATTAAGAAAAATATTCCTTAATTTTGTGCTTATGAGAGTTAATTATACAAGGATATTTATAGAATACATATTTTGTGATCGTCTCAAAAAAATCTTAATATTTTATAAAACTCAACAAATCGAAGCTTATTTATCACGCCATTTAATGCAAAATAGTTGAACCAAATTTTCTTTCTTCGCGTTGGGCGCCCGTGTTAAGCCTAAAGTATGAGATCATCTTTAATCCTACCTTAGATTTTTGTAAGTACGAAGTGAATAATGTAGGAGTTAGTGGTAAATCAACGTTCCAGTCAGTGATGACCGGCTTAATGTGGCGACTGACAGTCATCATAAATTGAAAGACTATCTAACTAAAAATTGATGACGATGACTGCTCGCCTCGAGCATACTCTTGTGAAAGATCCATTCATCCATAATAGCCAGAATGCTTACAAGTGGTCAATATATTAAAATTAATGAGGCATTTTACAACACAAAGCTTTATTTCAACAATAATTACATTACAATTATTACACAGATATAATACTTTCCAGTCATAAACTGCTTCGTAAATGAGAATTACAGATATAGTTAATTACAAAATGAAGACAAAAACATATTTCGTTACAAAAACATTTATATCTCAGTTGTACTTACTTGTTATTCGATTTACTTATCTACTTAAAAGTTAATTTAGTACTTACATTATAATATTATAAAATATTATCAAACTTCGTTACTAGGTATTTCAGCATGATAAAATTAAAGCCTTATAAAATATTTGGGAAAATATTTTATTTTCTATAAATCAATTGTAATATAAATAGAGTATCTGGATTACTCAATAAGACAATAACAACTTTTAAAATTATGTTTTTATTTAGAAAAATAATTAAAGACGCCGAAAAGTTATCTGTTTTTCGCTTGGTTTTTTCTGGCTTCAATTCTTTTTTGTAACGTTACTAATAAAGCACCAAGAACATTATGTCCGGGTAGTCGTTTTCCGAAGAGCAAACGCTTAACGGAGTCATCGTACGTGAGAAGCGCGACCATGTTTTGTAGTAGAAATCCCTGGCAGTATTCCAACAGTTGAGTAGCGCCGTAAACCTGCAACGAAACCAGCCACATATCAAACCACTTATCGTGGGCGCCAGAATTTAGTGTTAGAGTAAAATGAATTTTTGAACATGAAAAGTTATTTTTAATAACATTTTGAACTTAGTGCTTATAAAAATTTAGGACCAGCGGCGCTTGGTAGGCGGTGGTAAATGGAGCAAAAGAGCAATGACTCTTACCTTAGCATGAATGTAGACTGAGACGAGGTTGTGCAGGTCTACAGACTTGGCCGCTCTCGCCTCGCAGTGCCTCTGTAGCGGCAGAAGCTGGAAGAAGGAGGCTGCGGCCAGTACCTCCAGCACGTCTGTCTCAGGGATGTCTAGCCCCGAACACCCGCCAGAGTACAGGTACTTCATCACTTGCTGTTGAAAAAATATACAAATAGTACAATGCCGACAACAACTTTGAAAATCAACACTTAAAGCACCGATCCAAAAGCATCAGCCCCTCACCTCTTCTTAGTTTTACAACTGGAAATAAAAATAGAGAAATAAGTTAAAAGATATCTACTACATACCTCAAATATATGATACCGAATATCGTTGATTTGTACGAGAGGAGGGGCCGCATTGGCGACCGGTAAGGCTTCATTCGATGATCTTGCAGGCGCTAACATGGCTCGTAAGCGTGGTGACTCCGACACCAGGACTATTTTGTGGCCGTAGAACAGTCGCCCTTCAACCCTGGGAAAGGCAACAATTTAGGCAATAGTTGGCTAAATGATAACTTCAGTAGGTTTAGAAAATTAGCAGACAAAACCTATAGCAGAGAGAATTCTAGAAGTAAACTATTCACTCTTTAAGTCAAAGAGTGAATAGTTTACTTCTAGGCATGCTTGCTTCACCGTCGACCGCATCATCGCTTTCCATCAGGTAAGATGGTGGTCAAACGCGAGCCTGTCAGTGATAAAAAGAAGTTTTTTTCATTATTTCTAATTATTTGGTTACCTAAAGGTGACGTCAGCTAGCGATGGATTGTTGACGTATGATGGGTCCACCCTGGCTGGCGCTGGTGCCACGGGAGGCGGTGGCTGCGCCACTCCAGGTACTGCTTCCCGCCCGTAACATGCGCACAGGATGTCAGCCAGCAGTAAGACAGTGCCTTCCTTCTAAACATAAAGGGGTTTATTAATTCTGACGGCCTTTTGTTACAAGCTTTTAAAGTTTGCAAATTAACCCCTGAGCAGTTGATGAACAATAGGCAAAATATCTATGGTAAAGATAAAATAATAATATTAGTCACATTACCTTGCTGTATCGAAGAATATTGAACAGCAGGGGGAGGCACTCGTAGATAAACTGCTTACTGTAGTGACTATCGTCTGACGGACACACCTGAAAATATATAATAAAACACAAGTCACAGCACATTTTCATAATATAATGTTTTTTAATAAGAGGAACGTTTCGTTACCTGTAGAAAGTCTTGTAAAAGCTGGTCGATAACGCTATCAAGTGCGGCGTCTGCGGCGGCGGCCAGGGACAAAGTCCAGGCGTGTAATGACCATGGTACTCCAAGGGCGTGTAGTTCTAGTGTTATATCTGCAAAACATAATTATTATAATATTTTGATGTGGTAGCATTGATTAGCTCACGAGTGTCAAATCAAATCTATGGGAGTTCTACGGATTTCTATTTGAATTTAACTATTTCTGCGCACTAGTGCTTCTAACACTCAATCGTAGTAGAAACAAAGTTTTCTGATTTTAATAAATTCTATTTGCAATGTTTTGTAAATTTTGTATCAACTACACTTATCTAGAAAATATCATCAAATTCTCACCCAAATGATCAGTCTCGGCAGCACAGTACATTGCATCGTGCAGCGCTCTCTGCTGTTGCTTGGTGAAGGCCGGATGTCGCACGGGTGGTGCAGCCGCTCCCTCGGCCAGCACCTCCTCCAGGGACAGCACAGCTTGGGCTGCGCGCGCACCGCCGCGCACTGCAGCGCGAAGGCATGCGCGACGACCGTGTGCACAGCATACCGCCACGGCACTGGAAATAACGCTACAAGTTACTACTAGAAAAACTTTTCTTTTACTTTTGGACTATTTCCATATGGGGAATCATACAATGCTCTAAACTATTTTATTTTGAATATTACTTCCTGCATATTCCTTACCTATAGCACCCATACTGTGCAGCGGCAGAGTAGCACAAAGCATCATTAAGTTGCGTGGAGAGGAATGGGTCAGCACCATGTGACAGTAACAACTGAACTAGCTCCAAGTTGCCAACGCCGCAGGCCACCTGAAACACAAGAAATAATTAGTTTCACATTTTTGGAGAAACTTTAAAATTTCAATAAGTACTAACTACGCAATTTGGCGCAATCGAACATGTAGAAAAATTAACGTATTAATATGTGAATCGATAACTCAATTAGATACATACCTGTAGCGGTGTGAGAGTACAAACATCGTCTCCCCTCGCAGGCGCCCCGTCCACCCTGGCGCCCGCGGCCAACAGTCGTCGCGAGCACTCCACGGCGCCCCCACCGGCACCACTACATGCGTACACCAGCGCCGTCCAACCTGAGGGTAAACTAAATTTAACGTCTGGCAACATTATTCATCTTAGGGGTATAAGTTCACACTGAGTGGCAAAATTGTCGTGCAGTTTTTCATTGGTTGATAATTAGGGCTCTTTTATTTTAGACAATATACATTTGGTGTCGGAATGCTACGACAAACACCCGGCCGCAACAGTATTAATACAAAGAAAATTGGGATGAAAATAGCGCCTACTAGATAATTCCCATAATGCGAACATCGGCATCGCTTGAATACGTGTCCATCGAGTTCATTTGTATGGCAAACAAAACCGGAGTACAATGACTTCGTTGCCTTCTCTCGGAGGTACAAAGCATTAAGCGTTATTCGCACGATGATCGGTTTCTGTTAGGTTAGGACTTATAAAATCTAAAATCAAATGAAATCTAATCCTTTGATCATGAATATTCTAAGCTATTTTGCAACCAAGGGCTTATAGATGTTTATTTGGCTTGATAACAAGCTATGATAAGAGGATAGGTAACCTGCTGTGGGTGGCGTGTATGTGGGGGTAGTCTGTTGCGTGGATGGCGAGCGCGGCGACAGCGGCAGCGCGCAGTGAGCAGCGCACGCGCCGCCTGTCTCGATGTTAGGGTCCGCGCCCGCTTCTAGCAGCATCTGGAATAGAATTTAATCATTTTACTTTATTTATTCATTTATTAGGGACAAAAAATGGCTACATGTTAAAGTTTAAATAAATTATGGGTAAAATATTATATTGGCAAATCTATATATATAAAAGAAAGTCGTGTTAGTTACTTCACTTATAACTCAAGAACGGCTGAATCGATTTAGCTGAAAATTGGCAGGGAGGTAGCTTAGAACCAGGAGAAGGACATAGGGTAGGGTAGGGTAGGGTAGGGTAGGGTAGGGTAGGGTAGTGTAGGGTAGGGTAGTGTAGGGTAGCGTAGGGTAGTGTAGGGTCGGGTAGGTTAGGGTAGGGTAGGGTAGGGTAGTGTAGGGTAGGGTAGGGTAGAGTAGGGTAGGGTAGTGTAGGGTAGGGTAGGGTAGGGTAGGGTAGGGTAGTGTAGGGTCGGGTAGGGTAGGGTAGTGTAGGGTAGGGTAGGGTAGGGTAGGGTAGGGTAGTGTAGGGTCGGGTAGGGTAGGGTAGTGTAGGGTCGGGTAGGTAGGGTAGATAAATGTTTGGTCTTTTTATGGCAAAACAAAGTTTGCTGGGTCAGCTAGTATTTTTATATAACCCGCACGGAAAGGTCAGCCATTTCCAGCCCGTTCCATCATCGGACTACCAGACGTATGGCAATGCGTCATCGGTACATGGTGGACATCCCACCCATACGCACTAAACGTTTTGGGGACACTTTTACAGCTAAGGAGTGGAATTCCCTGCTGGAGTCTGTGTTTCCCGATAGCTACAATCTAGGGGTCTTTAAGTCAAGAGTGAATGGGTTTTTTCCAGGCAAGCGTGCTTCAGCGTCTAACACACCATCGCTTACCATCCACTACCGGTGAGAGTGGTCAAGCGCGAGCCTATAGATTATAAAAAAAACTTTGTCCACGGATTTTTAATATATGAACAAATAGGATATGGAAGAGTATTGTTCATCGCGTTAATTTCTTTTTGAATTAGGATTATACTTAGTATTTATAGCCCGATTTTTTTTTATTACATTCAAGTAAAAATTTAAAAATGGAAAGATATATATGTCCATGAAGTATGTGTTGAAGGTTTCCACGATTTTACGAAGAGACACCCGTGCCCCGGCGGCGGCGTTGCTCGTACACGAATCCACATAGAACAATCGCGGCCCGTGGGCCGCCCTTCGAGCGACTCCCAGAACTTCTTGACTCTCAGACGTTTGCACTGATATTTTCGCTGACTATATTACACACAATCAACGCACGCTTTTTCGAGAGGTAAAGGGTAAGGGTTCAGTATCATTCTGCCGGATGAAGCGGTGGAAAAAGTGCGGGCGTAGCGGCAAAATGCGTCTACCAACAGTAGCAAAACTAGCAAATTCTTCCACTCGTACTTGGCCGCCAAATAGAAAAAATAATTATGTTGTAGTTACATAATGATAGCAAAACGCCATACAATAGTAATTTCGTAACTGTTATTAAGTAATTCTGTTTTTTTTTAATTTTATTTTATAATCTTGTGTTGTTTTGTTTATTTTATAATGTTCATATTTCGAAACGAATTTCTTAGGCAATGAGGCAATGTATTACATAATAGACAAGGTAGTGGAAAAAGGCATTTTTCTAGATGTCGGTGGATTTCTAGGGCCGTTAATGCTAAATGAAAAGCTCATATTACGATCATTGATTGTAACTTTACTCCGTTTTATGGCACGCGAAGTACATACAATCGCGTCATCTAGTTAGATTTATGTCTGTGGATACCCAATTGCTACTGAGATATTTCAAATGGGAAAACCTACCAATAATATCAAATTGTCCGTTTCGGGAATCGAAACCAGCAGCCTAATTGTGTAATTAGGCTGCAGGCCGCGCAGTAGTGCTCGCGATCACTTGATAATGAAGCAGGAGGCTTTGTTGCAAAATAAATGTAACTGCGTACATTTTCCTCTCAGATCAACTTCACAAAAGCATACTCACAGCCACAATCTGCTCATCCCCCGCGAACGCCGCCTTCATAAGCGCCGTCAATCCCGAAGCATCCGGCGCGTCGATGCCAGCCGGCGGCAGCAGCGCCCGCACGCCCCCCAGCAGCTCGGGGCGGCCGCTCAGCAGCGCGCGCTGGGCGACCCCCACGGCGGCGCGGCTGAGCTCGTCAGCCGTGCGCGCGTTGCGGGACCACACGGGCTCTATGGCATCTTCCAGGCTGTGGATTTTAAGAAACTTTCAATCATCCCCAAATACCTGTCACTAGTTTTTCTCAAGTTTTCCTACATCAAATAAATTAACTCGTTCTTATGAAACGACTATATTCTGCAGGCCACCCTTTTTTCAAAGGATTGCATTGCGAGCTATTGATATAAGAAAAAAAATATCATCTTCCAGTCTCTTGCCAAAACAAAACCTTTTTTATAAAAAAAAAAAACTGGTTTTGATAGTTCAAAAGTTTTTACAATAAGAACCTGAATGTGCACGAAATACAGTTTTTTTAATTAAACTGACAATTTATTCCGTCACTAAGTTGTCTTGTAATAACATCTCTAACGACATCAAAGTAAAGTTCAACATACAATAAAGGCCTCGAAGATTTGGGCTTCAACTAAAGTTTCTAAAAGAGTGAAAAGCAGAAGCCCAAATAAATTACTTGCACCTAGCCAGAGACTACAATTGTATAGCAGGAATTCCAATTGCATGGCAATCAAAATATTTAATAATTTACCCCCACGCATCAGAGTGTTGCCCACTAATAAATTTAGGAAAACAGTATTTGCCTGGCTATTAGACAACTGTTTCTATTCAGTAAACGAATTTTTAAATTATAAATTTTGACATTATATTTTATTATTACTTATTTGCAACTTGTATTATTTTATATTTAATTCTTTTTTTTTGACATTATATAATGGGGAATTTTAACTGCACCTCTATTTAGAAATTTAAGCAAACAAAATATCTCCACTAATAACCTACTGCAAAACAATATTACTCACCGTAAAACAAAAATACTGATTTGCACACAAATTATTCAATTAAATATAAAATAAATGTGAATTAGTCCAAGAGCGAGCGAAGCGAGCTCGGGAGCTTAGGGCACCCCGACACGGATAGGTTAGGTTCGAAGGAGATGACGGGAGCTGAAGTGAGCGAGCAAAGCGAGCGAACTCAGCTCCCGTCATCTCCTTCATGTTAGGTTACTTTAGACCCTGCAGACAGAAATAGGAGCCCTGCGCAGCGGGGCTCCGTCGACTTTGTTTCGTTTCCCCCCCTCCCTTAAAACTTAAATATTTTGTTGCACTCGAAGAATTATTAGATTTACTTTTAGTTAACAGATAGTTATTCAGTAAAACAGTTAAGCTTTAAAGATCTAGCAGTATAGTATAATTCATTTATTTGATGAGCAAATTTAGTGTGCAATTCAGTACTTTTGGTAGTAATTTCGAATATTTTGATTGAAAAAAGGGGAATTACAGTTAAAGTATTAAATACCACCCTTATATAATTAGTAAATTTTGACATTTCATTCATAAATAACTTAACATTGTATAAAAATTGGCTATTTTCGTATAACCTAATTTATAATATTGCACGCCTCAAACGTCGCGCGCACACCATGTATGCGTATTGACGCACCATGGGGGAATTTAACTTATTAGCGTTTTGATGACAAAATACTTAATACAATTATATTGTTGCGGCCTTGAACTTGGATACTTGATTTTGTACGTTAATTTTAATATTTCTACATCGGCAACGGTAGTGTATGTGAAACTGTTTAATATTAAGATCTTAATTGTACCATATACTCAGAAATAAATAAATCTTTATCTTTATCTTTATCGTCGTCAACGTGACTGACTGCAAATAAAAAAAATGCGATATGTTACGTGATAGGCCTGGGCGGGCAGTCAGCATGCGGCAGCAGCAGCCTCGCGGCCTGCATGACATCATCAGCGTCAGGCACAGCTGGCGGCGGGCGCAGGGCCGCGTGCGCCCGCAGCACGCGCACCCACTCGCCCAGGGGCGGCAGAGCGCCCGCGCCGCGCTCGCCCCACAGGCCCGCACCGCCGCAGGTACCGCTGGTGCTGGAGTGCTCCAACTGATAGGAAGAAAGGACATAATACAAATATAGAAACAGAACGGATTAACATAACAGAAATCATATATATTAAAATAAATGATTACAAAGAATAAATAAAACATACTGAATAAGAAACTAAGTACATGAAATAAAATTGCTTAGAATATGGACCTAAATCATTGAATAACTAGCTCTAGACCCAAGGCCTTCCCTAATCCCCCAAGCCACAAATGGTGCTGTTCCTGTCCTTCCAATCGGTGGGTTGTCACGACTTCAACCGGTCTGCTTATCTAGTGTGGTAAACCATGCTAATCGATCTATCTTGTAAATAATAGATGGTATCGACGTTATCCCATACAACTTTTTAACAAAAAATCAAACCGACTCCCAAAACAGAACACTACAAAGCGAAATAACTTTCTTTTCCGAAGTCGGTGTCTTTTGTGCACATTGTTTTCCGTTAATCGACACCGACTTCGGAAAAGAAAGTTATTTTTCGCTTTGTTGTGTTCTGTTTTGGAAGACGGTTTGTTTTTTTTTAAGTATTTTAGGTTCCTCTTTTTAGTTTTGGTAGGTACTTGGAAACAGCATTAAAATCATTAGTAATAATATTTGTTTCGGGATATTTACCATGTATATTTTATATACATGGTTTTTTTTTAATTCTAATGATTGTGACCATATCAGCTTAAAAACTTATGAAAATCATTTATAGCCAAAGAACATCTCATGACAATTCCAATAAGCCCAAACTGTGGCCCAAACACGACTAGGAGACATTGTTTTATTCCAGAGTTCCAGTGGCCATTGTGGTCTTCTTTATCAGTCCCACTTCATCAAATGATACTTTCTGAGTGTAAATGATTGCATTATTGATAAAATACCAAAATCGCTATATGTAGGTATGCCTATCAAAATCGGTTCATAAACGACGAAGTCATCCGCGAACACACATAAAACATATAAATATATATATGCGGTCGAATTGAGAAACCTTTTTGGGAAGTCGGTTTAAAAGGACCATTATAATGGATATAAATCTCGAGCAATTCAATTACTCTGAGTACAAATAAACGTCCCAGTCAGAATTAGAATAATAATTGCAATTAGTAAAAAAACCGGCCAAGTGCGAGTCGGACTCGCGCACGAAGGGTTCCGTACTATTATCGCAAAAAAACCCCCCTTAAACATTTATTTTATTCTGTTTTGAGTATTTGTTGTTATAGCGGCAACAGAAATACATCATCTGTGAAAAGTTTTACTGTCTAGCTATCACGGTTCATGAGATACATCCTGGTGACAGACAGACAGACAGACAGACGGACAGACAGACAGACGGACCGCGGAGTCTTAGTAATAGGGTCCCGTTTTTGCCCTTTGGGTACGGAACCCTAAAAACCGATGTATTCACTTACCTGAGAACACCTCATAAAGTAGTACAGCGCTCGTTCAGCAGCGGGTGAGAGCGGAGCAAGCCGCGGATGTACCCTCCGCAACACAGCTCGCAACTCCGACGCGGAGCCAGCACACGTGGTCAACAGGACCGACGCCGTTGAACCACCAGAACTGTTGTTGGAACCAGCTGAAGTGCCTGAACCACCTGAAGATCACACAAACGCTTTTGTAAACCTAGTCTTCCATTTGGTCCTTTATTAGACACAGACAGTGAACAAATATCAATTTTCATCATCATCATCAGCCTTTATCCCACTGCTGGGACACAAACCACAACTTTATGATAACTATTTTGTGCTGTTGCATTTAAAGTTGATTTTAGAATGAATCATTATTGAAATTTGATAAAAGCTAAAATTGTAACGCAAACTGTATCTTATATGTAGTTGTTATAGTAATTTTTCCTCAAACGTGTTTATATCTTTATGTTTTTTAAATTAAATTGCATACTTTTGCAATTTAATTTAAAAACAATTTGAATAGGAAAATTTTGTTCGATACATACCAGAACCGTTGGTTGTGATACCAGAATCGTGACTAAGTCCTAGTTGTCTGTGTTCAGGACGGGACACTCCTGATGATGACCCAGATCCCAACGAGCTCATGGATTCCCAACGTGATAGTGATAATGCTCCTGCAATAAAAAATACCTGTAAAGCATCTGAGGTTCATAAAGTTTTTGGACATGGATTAAACTATCATTAAGATTGCCAGCCTCTCGAACAAGAGGGATTCCGTAAAGGCAACAGTACCTTAGACTACATACGCTGCGGCAGGTTATACTGAAGACCAAAGAGTTCAACCTGCCTCTCTGCTTAGCATATGTGGACTACGAAAAAGCTTTCGATTCGGAAAAGGCTGTACTACAGTCTCTCCAACGGAACCAAATCGACTACCGGTACATCGAAGTTTTGAAGTGTTTGTACAAAACGCCACCAAGTCAGTGCAACTCAGGATCCGACCTCGGAACCTATCCTTCTGCAGCATGGTGTGAGACAGGGAGACGTCATATCTCCGAAACTGTTCACCGCTGCACTGGAGGATGTCTTCAAGGTTCTGGACTGGAGAGGGCTAAGCATCAACGTCAATGGCGAGTACATCTCTCACCTTCGGTTTGCCGAAACGATATAGTGGTCATGGTTGAGACCATGGAGGATCTCAGTACAATGCAAGATGACCTCAGTAGAGCTTCCGAAAGAGTGGGTCTTATGATGAACATGGACAAAACCAAGGTGATGTTGAATGCCCATGTTACACCCACTCCTATCAAGGTTGGAGACTCTACACTCGAAGTTATGGACGACTATGTCTACCTGGGACAAATGATCAATTTTGGTAGTTCAACTCCGAGAAAGAGGTTAACCGTCGAATCCAACTCGGCTAGGCAGATTCCGGAAGTCTCGCGGTATCTTCTCATTAAAATTACTACAGTATCTCAAGACGAAAGTCTATGACCAGTGTGTGTTAGTGGTTATGACCTAAGGCTCTGAGAAGAGATCGCTCACAATAGGCCTCATCAGAAAGCTTTACACTCCCATAGGGCAACGAAGAGATAGCCCTCTTCGTTGCTCAATGGGACTGTTTGGTTGGCGTTTCCTTGCCTGATCGAATCAGAAATGTAGAGTTCCGCAAAAAAACCAGGGTTACCGACATAGCCCGAAAAATTGCCAAACTTAAGTGGCAATGGGCAGGCCACATTGTTCGCAGAACGGATGGCCGATGGGGCAGAAAAGTTCTGGAGTGGCGACCGTGAACCGGAAGACGTTGTATTGGAAGGCCTCCTACTAGGTGGACCGATGACTTGGTGAAGGTTGGAGGGATCCGCTGGATAAAAGACGCACGGTGCCGGTCAATGTGGCGACGCTTGGGGGAGGCCTATGTCCAGCAGTTGACGTCTTTTGGCTGATATGGTGATGATGATGAAGATACATAAAACCCCACAGTTCCTATCGCTACCATGACCCGGGGCCGCAGAATGTAAAAACACCTCACAAAAGTGTAATAAAATTAAAACGCCGCAGACTTCAACACACATCAATATTTTTTTACCTGAAGCCACTCTCCCAGCATTCAAATGGCTGTACGGCTGCAGCAGTCCCCAGAGATCAGCACAGTTGGCAACCGCGTGGTCCACCACAGCTGGTGTGATGGGCGAGGTGGCTGCACTGCTGCCGGCTATCAGCGCGATCTCTTCTAGAAGCGTCTCCATGCCAGCGCATAGGTAGATCGCTGCATATCTACAAAATAAATACTATAAAACAATCACTGTATTTAAAGACAAAAATTGTCACGAACGAGAAAATTCTTTTACTTGCAAGTCGCTGCTAACGCCATCTATAGCCGTGGAACGAAGCCGAACGCGATCCAAGTACTTATAAAAATAATCATCTTAATCAGACGATTAACGCTAGTTACGTCGTCGGCACGGTTTCTTTGTATGGGAGGCGGCATCTGTATGCTAGTATTATATTATCTGTGGTGTGGGGTATCATTGGATAAGCCATTCAAAAATATTGCGGGTCTGTGAAAACCATTTTTCGATTTAGGGTTCCGTTCGCGTAAAATTAAACTTTAAATTGATAATTTTTGTTGTTAGAGTCAATTGTCTCCCCCCCTGCCAGATAAATGGTTGCTTTTATGTATGTGAAAAAAAAAACAGAGCAGTAGTATATTTATAACGAAATTAAAAGGAATGATTTTACAATAGTAATGAAAATAAGTACATACTCATGCACAAATGATGCAACACGAACATCCAGCATCCACCTCTGGAAGCGGCCCGGCGCCAGGCTGGTGCGCGCGCGCGCTGCTGAGCCCAGGCGCCGCGCTGCGCTGCCCGACGTCGCGTACATTGTTGCTGCTCTTTGACAACCCTGACGGGTAAAGGACAAATTGTTTTATGATCAAAACGGCACATAGCGCTCTATCGCCCGTAGTCAGTAACTATTTTAGGAATGCCTAAATCCCTAAATGCAATAGGTACCTAATATAAAATATTAACGTGTTTTCTGATGTTATTGAAAACGGGTAATAGACTGCCGCACAGCACTGTGGGGCTGATATCTAAAGAGCCAACTTACAGTAACAGTAGTGTTTCATACGAAAATGAACTTTGTCAGAATGGTGTTAATGTTCAAATTCGTATCTTCTTCTTTTCGTGTGAGGATGTGGCCACCTCTGGTGTCAGAGTTAATTAAGCCACCTCTGGAAACCCCACAGGCTTCTAATGTGGCTATTTCAGACTTACATTAACTATATAAGTCCAGGTTCCTCACGATGTTTTCCTTCACCGTTGCCTGTGATGTCCAAAATAAACTTAAAAAGTACATAATATTAATTTGAAAATGTCACATCGGTGTTCAAATTCGTATGATAGTCAGGAACACAGTCGCTAAGAATTTGAATGCTAACACCATACGCATAGAGATAATTTTTAAATGACATGATAAGCTTGAGAAAACCTGAGATTTGTACAAAACCTACAGAAGAGCTGAAATACTTAGATCCACTTACCTTGATGCAAGCGTCAGCAAGTGGCGTGCTGAGCACTATTCTGAAGGCACCAGCTATTTCGTGTTTGGAACAGAAGCCGAAGTTCTGTGATAGACGTTGAGCTTCTCGGGATATTCTTACTAGGGCCCTGAAATTACAAAAACGACAAATTAGGGGTAAAGAATTGGTGTAAGTCACTACAGATGAAAGTCACGAACAAAGGCAACTTTACGGTGTGATTGGAATGATTTGCTTTACCTTTGCAATAAGTATGCGAGTCTGGACGGCGTATCTGGTGCCATCCTAGGCGCGATGTCCCTGCACCTCCCTGCCTGCAGCGCGCGGCTGACCTCACTCGCTGTCCAGGGCACACAGCGCAGCTCCACCAGCCTGCAACAAGTACCAGGGAGACTACAGACATGATTGCTCCTTGTATTCTGCTCATCATTTTAGAAGAGATAATATCCTCCCAACTAGATAGATAATGCTGATTGAATTGACGGAATGTAGAAGACGAAATTCGTGGAAGTATGGAACTACCATCCGAACCTATGACCCAGCTAGATATTAGGCATTGTCGGGGCGCATGCATTCTATCGTTTACCTTGCCCATCGCGTACCGTCATACTAGATCGCGATTAAGAGTGGGCTCATTATGAATAAATAAAAAAAACTATAAAATAAGAATACCGAAGTAGATGAGTGAGAACTAACCTATTGTGCGAGTCAACCCACACGAACTCATCAGCGCTGGTAACATTCGTGCAGACAGTATCGAGTGATGGTTGCCGCACCAGAGGAGCTCGTCTCCTACGGGCTTCTGCTGCACTGCCACTCTCTGGAAACCAAGAGTCAATACAGTCTCATTACTTAGTACTTAGTAAATTAAAAATGCACTTTATTTTTTTTGTCTTTTCCTTTGCAAATACGAATGAAGATTTTAGCTGCCTGGCATAATTCAAATCAAAATCATCTTTATTTTTCTTCCACAGATAAAACTTATCAACTAAAAACTCAAAAATAATAATAACGATGTGCCACATAGTTATTTGCGGGAGACTGGTTATTTCAGGACACCAGAGACTCCCCCCTACAGGAAAAAATAAAATAATAATAATTATACATATTATCGAAAACTACTACTATAGATAGATAATTCTTAGCAAAGGTGATTTTTTATGTTGCAAGTGCAAACACTTAATTGTAAGGTTTTATTTCTTTTTTTATTATGTGAAGTAAGAGTGTCAATGTGTGTATATGTGAGTTTGTGTTTGTGTGTGTAGTGTTGAGAGGGTGATTAGATAAAGGAGTGGGTTCAAAAAGTAGGTATGGTGTTGGTAGGATACATTATTAACGTTTTTATGACGAGCAGTTCTTCTGTTTTTGTCTAGTCAAACTTTAGTAGCCAGTTAGTTCATATTAGTTTACATTTAGATTTATTGCAATGGAAAATAATACTTTATTTAATTTATTATAGGGTCCTCGGAAAGTGTAAAATTTTGGGCAGAGTCAGTTTTACATATAATGGTGCTACATACGTCGTACTGCCTCCTAGTAGTTAATTTAGAAAGAATAAAAGAGGGTGGATCTGAATGATGCCGGAGAATAGTAAAAAGGATGTAAAGCTGTCTGACAGTTAAAACCTCAGCTTCCTGATATACTGTGGCAGTTGGATAGAGTCGTGGTTTAGAAAGGCCAACCTTCAGAATCAGCCTTTGGGCTCTTTCTATTTCCAACATTTTAGTTTTGACGGCACCTCCCCAAGTTTTTATACAATATATCAAGATAGATTGAACAAGGGCAATGTATACCATTTTTAGTGTTTACCACTTGCTAGCAGGTGGCGTTCTGTAGTTTCTGCCTACCCCCATGGGAAAAAGGCGTGAGTTTATGTATGTATGTATGTACCACTTGCTACATGTCTAAGCTGCTTAAAAATATAAATAAGTTTTCGTACTCTTTTAGATAAGTAGTGAATGTGTTCGTCAAATGACAATCTTAATCAATGATTACACCCAAGTAACGAATACTTCGTGTTGGCTATATAGTTGAGCAGCTACATTGATTCAAAGGAGGAAATGAACACTGATGAACATAAATGGGAGGGTTGTCTTGTAAGAAGATTTCTGCGCTCCTTATTGCAAAAGGTATGTATTTTGTTTTATCTACGTTAGGTGTGAGCGAGTTTGCAGCGAGCCAGTGGCAGACAGTGTACAGACCTTTTTGAGCTAACGAATATACTTCTTCCCAAGAATTGCCCGTGCAAGTAAGAGTTGTGTCATCTGCATAAGATATTATTTTGCCGTTTTCAAGATTATTTATTTATTTATTTATTAGGCTCACCAACAATTGTTGACACATAAATATTACAATTTATTCACTTAATACTAATGTCGAGTATCACAATTTTTAACAGGTAAGCACCACTTATGCTAAGTTGTTGTACAAATATTGTTCGCGACGATACGTCACCTTTAGATAGGTTGTCATATGTAAAATATAAATAGTATTGACAGACACACGTCTGCTCACCCCAGAGCGCCATCGCATACTAAGCGATGTCGGTAGGTGAAAAAACCTTTTATAGTAAAGCTCGTAACTAATTTTTGCTCATGTTTTTGAGACACTAAAATTATATTTTATGTGTCTATCAGTAGGTAATAGAATTATATAGTCTAATAACAATAAATTAGAAGCTTTAATATGCATACTGATTGTGTTATTACGGAAAGAAACAAGTATTTAACTCCGTAAAAAACAACCGTCCTCAACGAGCGTTTAGTTCACAATGACCTGTAAGAGGGCGGCACCTTATATTTATACTAAAACCAGTTTTTGTAGAATTTTGATAACTTTAAACTCATGTTTTGGGGGCTTTTACATAGTTTATAGTGTGAATATAGCGCTTATGTGTTAGAATTATACATAAGGTACCTTAGTTATATGATAAATGTATAGGTTTAAGGAAATAAAAATATTTTGTTTACTTATTTTAGACCCCCCGTTTTGAGCAGGGTATCAGGTGGTGCTATAGGTATTCTATTCACCAACCAATCAGATTGCTTCCTTACATATAATTGTTTTGTTAGGAAACACCATCTAGGTGTTCTAGATAGGATGGCTGGATGCCATGACTGAGAAATTATACATAATAGCAGTACATGGCCAGTCTTAATGCATTTTTACTCTAAAAAGGGAAATACACATACATTTTACTCAAGTAAGTGTTTGGAAAATTCGTTACAAGCCGTTTTAGCGCTTCTAGGTGACCTAGAATTTTGTCTAGGCCCTATAAATAGACAGCACCTATGTAATTCTAGTACATGGGCGTCACTTGCTTGAGAGGATGTGCCTGTGTATGCCGGCATGGACGTTTCTATGCGGCTGCCGATGTGTCACTGCGTCCAGGGACATTTGGTGCCTGGTCAGCTATAGATATGCTGTCTGAAGCATTACCTTCGTGGACCCTCAGGCAGGCGCCTACACTCAGTCATGACACAGAGCTAGTATATAGGGGTATGTAACGCACACAGACACATTAGAGACGTGAGACGACGTAAAATTTAGTATTCGGCCGCTTCCCGGCACCTTAAGCTGCGGAAAGGCTGGTGGTACACCCATCAGGGTACCGCCGTCAGACAGCCTAGTTTTCCAGCTACCCAACCACACTTCCGGAAGGAGCTTAGCTCTGGTGGTTGAGGAGTTAAGCGACCTGATATGGTGCGAGGTTACATGGATTTGCTATGTAAACAAACTTGTAACAAACAATAACTCATCGGGGGTTGGACATGTAGCTACCGGACTTCTACCTTGGGATAGCCCATCACGAGGGCTACCCGGGTGTGAATGTAACTTAAAAATCCACCCAGCGGTCTGAGTAGGAATCGAGTTTATGTGCCAAGATCAGGGGCATAAGCTAACTTCTCGCACCATTTCGCGGCTGTACGCCTGAATGTTTTGAATATAACTGTAACACTTATGTGTGTCAACGGCCCAGTAGGAGGGCTCCAAGTCCCTCGCTGGTACCCTAGAGCTAACATGTCTAGTTTTAGGAGAAACTCGATTGTAAAGCTTCAAACTGGCGGGAATTCCCTTTCTTCGACATTCTCCTTACGAGAACTCCCTGATGGTAGGGGCTAGGGACCTGGATCAAAGACCGGAGGGAAGGTCTCCTCGAGACCTATCCAAAAGTACAAGTTTCACCAGAATCGGTCCAGTGGAAGGGTAGTTCCTGTCAGTTTCAAGCTACGAGTCTTAGCGTATATTATTTTGAAAATAAAAGTTTTTGCGGTCGGAATGTTGTGGTCCTCGTCGCAGTCGAGTTCGCTTCTTTAATAGTGCGCAGGCGCGTGAACATTTCGTAGCCATTATTTCACTTAAAGTATTTCCACGCATCATTGCGCATCGAGGACCATGAAGGAACATCGCTTCTGGCCATGAACAAATAGTTTTATTTAACCTGGACATCACGTTTTTCACCTCAACCTACTTGGCAGCCTTCAAGTGTCTCCAAGGTCCATAGTTACCAGATGACAACTGAACAATAGGTGCAAGGGGCGTCAACGCGTTCAAGCAGGAGCCTTACAACCTCCTGATTGCCTGTCGGTCTTGGACGATCACGTCCGTCCCGTACATTTGCTGGTCCTGTCGAGCCGTATATTGGTAACCTACGGACCATTTGCTGGTCCTGTCGAGCCGAATATTGGTAACCTACGGACCATTTGCTGGTCCTGTCGAGCCGAATATTGGTAACCTACGGACCATTTGCTGGTCCTGTCGAGCCGAATTTCTGGGAAACATACCAGACCAGCGGACGCTGTGAAGATATAGGCCAACGAAGAGCCTTGTTCCCGAGAACAAGGAAAACTGATGTCCCGGACGCTGTGAAAATATAGGCCAAGGAAGAGCCTTGTTCCCGAGAACAAAGAAAACTGATGTCCCATTCCTGTGAAAAAAGAAGCCTGATGCCCTGGGGACACGAACGCTGCCTTGAGAACAAACAAGCCTGATGTAAAGTGACCTTATATACTGAGGTTACATTCCTGTTTCTTGGGTAATGTCAAAACGTATCGTTCCTGTGAAAACTAGTACCTGAGAACAAAGAAAACTGACGCTCACGCCTGTGAACATTCGTGAGAACAAAGAAAACTGATGCTCAAATATCTCAAGGTACCCTCAATATAAATCTGGTAAGATTACACACCACACAAATGTGCCAACTGGGGTACTAAGCGTTGCGTTCGTGAGAAAAGTTCCAGGGAAATAAGAATACTGACGTTCCATCTCGTAAACCTTACAAGTGCCAGGGTTAAGATCATGTTTCTTTAACAGTCAAAAACATAGCGTACACTCTGGGACGATAGAAACCCGTTTCCTGGGTGAGATAACCCAGTTACTGGTCAGCAACCGTATTACTGGGTGATTAGCGTCGTCAAAAGGCGCAACGTACTATCGTCTCATAGTAGAAACTTCCAGAGCGACTACAGTCGTGAAGAGTGCACGAGTGGATTAGGCCCACGCGTGGACTACCTGGAAGACAACCATTTTGCTGGGACACAGCAGCCATTCCTGAGCTATTCCTGTGGTTCTACCGGCTTCCTGAGAAGCTAACCGTTCCCGTGTGATTACCGTCGCGAAAAGACGGTTTTTTGAGCTGTTTCTGTTGTGTAACCTGCTTACTGAGAATTCACAGTAATCGAAGATTACACAGAAACTGTATCCTGAAGGAATATAGCATAGCCTGAAGAGTTATCGCTAGGAAACTCATAATCGGAGTTTTCAAACAGCGTGTTGGGAGCTCGTTTAGGAGATAGAACGAACATACGACGTTCATAGAATTCCTGAAGGGTTACGGCTGAAGGATTATCGCTGAAGCGTTATCCAAGAAGAGGCTTACACACAGAAGCATATTGAATAGTCGTGTGGGCGACTTGTTCTATAAAATAGAAAAAAAAAATAGTTGCTGAAATTTCCTGAAGCGTTATAGCTGAAGGCTTATTTTTGACTTAGAATTTGTTTAAAAACAAATAGTCGTTATCGAGATAGAAGCTCTCGATCGAAGTCTGGAGTTTCAAACCTGGATATCTGGAGTCTGAAGTGACTACTAACGTCAAGAGTTGGACCAACAGTTCAGTGATTGGTACCAGACCGGCTGCTCAACCTTGGAGGCTGCTGGACAAGTTGACACTTAGACAACAGTAAGTACAGTGAAAACATATGCTCATGTGCTTACCCATTTTGTGTTGAAAGTCTTATAGTGAACTTGTTTACGTATCAACATTGAAGTTTGAAGCTGATTTGGAACTTATAGTTTTGAAGACCACTAGCGACTTATAGTTTGAAGAATAACCTGGAGTTAAGAGGGTCGGATATAACCCGGAGTTTAAACTAACCCGGAGTTTGGAGATACTTTTCGAAGTTTGAAAAAGGAAGCGAACCCTCTTCAAGCCGACGACTGAAATCGGACTTAACCCAGAGTTACCACTTAGCAGTTTCAAGAAAAAATTAAGTTTGGACATAGCCGTTTTGAAGCTCGAAAATAGATGTCAACCAGTTCGTGTTGAAGTCTAGAGTTGGACTCAGCCGATTCAAACTGACATATTGAAGAAGTCTAGAATTGGACTCAGCCGTTTCGAGCCAACGTTTTGAAGACAAGTTGAAGATTGGACTTGTACTTGGCGTATTCAAACTGAAACTTTGAACCAATCAGGATGCCGACTACCAGATCCCAGGACAAGAGGCCTGAATCATGGACAGTCCCCATTGAGCGTCCAGGTGCGGGCGTACAACATCAGCTGCCCCCACGCTCACCGTCCACTACTGAAGGGACAGAAAAGTCCATACCAGTCAGAAGCCCACCAACGTCACAGATAGGTGACAACACGCCCACACATGAGGAGGAGGAACCACAGGAACCAAGCACACGCAGGAAGGCATCGAAATCAGAACATTCTTCAGAAAAAACACTGAAGCCTTCTGGTAGAAAACAAAGGATCCGGGATAAGACCTTTGTTCAAGGAGAAGTAATGGCTACCCGGGGTGACGCCCGTATCGAACATACTGGACCGCCGTCAACTAGCAAGTCGACCCGGTCACGTAAGAAAATTTCAAGAGCTCGTGAAGACTTATTGAAAATAAAGTTGGAACTCGCTAAGTTAGCACTTCAAAAAGCAGAAGAAGAAGCTTCTGAGGATGAATATATGGATGACAGAAATTCTAATGAAGAGTATGTCCGTTCGTGGCTCGAAGAGGCGCCAGAGCCCACACCGTTGAGGGAGAATGACGTCGCCAAAGGGGACAATGACGATTGGACCCCGGCTGCGGCCGTCGACGCTATAGCGGACTCCCGGAAACATATCGACCATATAGAACATCCACAAGTGAAGTCTAACATCGAACCACCTAGGACAGAGCCGTCCAACGTGGAGCCGCCAAGGCAAATAGAAGCGAAAGAGTCACTCCGTCCTTTTCTAACGGAGCTGACATCCGCTATAGCGTCGCTAGCCGACAGAAAAATCGAACCATGGACGCCTAACCGATCGGCGTCGCAGGTTATCATGACTCTGCCGAATTTCGGTGGAGCTCATACAGAATGGCTATCTTTTCGAGCCATTTACGAGGCAACTCATGCCTACTTCAGCGACATAGAAAACACGGCAAGACTCAGAAGGAGCTTGCGTGGTCGCGCACTGGAGACAGTGAGCTCAGAGCTCATCGGGAACGCAAAGCCGGATGAGATCATGAGAGAATTGGAACTACAGTTTGGACGTCCTGACTCAATAGCTCAGGCCGAAACAGACCGACTTAGAGGGCTACCAAAATGCAGCGAGTCGCCCAAGGACATCTGCACCTTTGCAAGTCGAGTAAGAAGCGGAGTTGTCACTCTGCGAGCTCTCAAGAAGGGGCACTATCTGCTCAATGCCGAGCTGGTGCGCCAGCTAACTGAGAAGCTACCCAATTCTCTGCGTGTACAATGGTACAGAACGTACACGGAAAAGTACCAGTCGCTGCCGGATCTGTCACTCTTCAGCGACTTCATAACCGAGCAAGCTCACTTCTGCAGTGCATTCGCCCCGCCTGAGAACATCAAGGAAACGGATTCTCTAGCGGGAAAACGCGTCATACAACGGACGCATACAGCTACCGACAAGCCGGTAAACAAATGTCGAATTTGCGACAAAAGTGGTCACTACGCGTCTGACTGCCAAAGGTTCAGAGACGCAGCAAGTGACAAAAGATGGGAGCTAGCCAAGAATTACAACTTGTGCTATCGCTGCCTAAGACAACGTCGTGCTGGACACACTTGCAACAAGAAGCAGTGTGACCATAAGGGGTGTACAGCCACGCACCATCGACTTCTTCATAGGGGTAAGAAGCCTCAAACAGACAGGACAAGGAAGCCTGCTGTTCCAGAAGAGAAGAAGGAGTCTCAGGAGACGGTGGCCAGTTCGCGAACTGAATCGAGTCAAGCTTTCCTGAAGATGATACCGGTCCGGGTAATAGGACCGGCGGGAGTGGCAGACACATACGCACTCCTTGACGACGGATCCACCGTTTCGCTGATCGACGAAGCAATCGCTCAGCGAGTGGGAGCAGTGGGCCCAATCGACCCTCTGAAGATCGGTGCTATTGGAAACACCATGATCGACACTCCCTTATCGAGACGTATAACCGTCACTCTCACAAGTCGTATGAGAGATAGGGTGCCCTTCAAGGCGCGCACCATTTCGAAGCTCAACCTGTCACCACAGGCAGTCAGTCAAGAAGACGTAGCCCGCTGTAGGCACCTTCGAGACTTGACGTCGCAGCTTACGTATCCTGCTGGAGTGCCAAAGATACTCGTCGGCCAAGACAACTGGCATTTGTTGTTGGCCACTGAAGTCCGCAGAGGACCTAGAAGCCAACCCATCGCGTCGAAAACCATGATGGGCTGGACATTGCACGGCGCGCACACCAGAACACTGGGCCAGCAGGTGCACTATGTCAACGGGTGTCAGTCCGTTGACGCAAGGCAAGATGCGGAACTGAACGAGCAGCTCCGTGAATTCTTCGCTATCGAGTCGTTGGCTATCAATCCACGACAACCAGCTTCTGACCCCCAGAAGAGGGCAGAAGATATACTGAACCGTCACACAAGACAGTTAGGAAATGGGCACATAGAAACCGCTATGTTATGGCGGGACGAGAAAATAGAGATGCCCGATAGTTACGAGACAGCACTCAAAAGGCTAGTCTCCATAGAGAAGAAGCTGGATAAAAACCCCGCTCTTCGTGTGAAATACACACATCAGATGGACTCCCTGATAGAAAAGGGATATGCTGAGAAGGCTCCCAAGTCAAGCACGCCAGGAAAAACCTGGTACCTGCCTCATTTCGATGTCTTCAACCCCATGAAGCCAGAGAAAATTCGAATAGTACATGATGCCGCCGCAAAATCGAGAGGAAAGTCACTCAACGACTTCCTGCTAACTGGACCAGACTTGCTGCAGTCGCTGCCCGGCGTCATGATGAGATTTCGTAGACACTGCGTGGCCATCTCCGGAGACATAGCCGAGATGTTCATGCAAGTAAAAGTACGAAGTGAAGACCGAGACTCACTTCGCTACCTATGGAGAGGCAACAGAAGAGATGGAGCCCCAGAAGAATATCGTATGACGTCCATCATTTTCGGCGCGGCAAGCTCGCCGTGCACCGCTATCTTTGCGAAAAATTGGAACGCAAGGAAGCACATCGAACAGCATCCAGTAGCAGTGAAAGCTATAGTAGAGAGCCATTATATGGACGATTATCTGGACAGCTATAAAACAGTCGAAGAAGCGACAGAAGTCGCGACAATGGTGAAGAAAATACACCAACAGGCGAAGTTTGACCTAACAAAATGGGTATCAAACAGTAAGCGCCTGATAGAAAATATCGATCCGTCACAAACCTGCACTGAGGTTGTGAACATCGGAGATACAGTAGGCGCAGAGAAAATACTCGGCCTGATTTGGAGACCTAGTGAAGATACGCTAGGTTTCAACCTAACGCTTGCGAGACTGCCGCCAGGAATTTTAGAAAAGGAGGCCCCTACAAAAAGAGAGGCTCTCAAAATTGTCATGTCGTTATACGACCCCCTAGGATTAGCCTCGCCTGTTACGATTCGAGCTAAACAAATATTGCAAGAAGCTTGGAGGCGAGGCGTCGATTGGGACCAGCTATTAGACGCTGACCTGGCATCTCAGTGGAGAAGTTGGATCGAAAACCTGCGGCAGCTCAAGGGCATCAGCATACCAAGATGTTATCCTGGTTATAGTGATGCCACAGAAATACAAATACATGTATTTACCGACGCAAGCGAGTTGGCATACGCAGCAGCTGTGTATTGGCGAGCCACCACAGCAGTAGGCACACAGAAGGTGAGCCTAGTCATGGCCAAGGCGAGAGTAGCTCCATTAAAGCTACAATCGATACCGCGCCTCGAGCTGCAGGCAGCGGTGATGGGAACCCGTCTGGCTGCAGCTGTGAAACGTGAACACGACAACAATCCATCGTCGGTCACGTATTGGACAGACAGCAAAACAGTCTTGTCGTGGATTAGAAAAGGAGCACGAACCTATAAAGCTTTCGTAGCTCATCGCATAGCTGCCATAGAAGAAGGTAGCAAAGTGGAGGATTGGCGATGGATATCCACGAAGTTGAACATCGCCGATATAGCGACTCGTGACGTGCCGCCGAGGTTTGACTCACAACACGAGTGGTTCTGTGGCCCAAGTTTTTTGTATGAAGACCCTTCTTCATGGCCATCAGAAAAACCTCCAATCACAGAAGAGACAGGAGAGGAAAGAACGCTCACTGTCACAGAAAAAGAAAAATCTGTTTTGGAGAAAATAACAGACAGACATACATACACTTCGAAGCTCATAGAAGCTATGCCTAATCCCGTCAACTTTTCGAGATGGGAGCGGCTATTACGTGCGACTGCTACCGTCCTACGTTTTATACATCTCTGTAAACAAAGGACAGAGAAAACGTTCTACAAAAGAACCCGGAAAAACGCTGAGGAGGACACGGACTGGCGAAAGAAAAAGAAGACAGCGACTGCAGCAACCAAGCCGTCATACATAGCGCCAGAAGTCCGAAAGCAGTACATAGATGCGAGCTTTCTTCAAAAAGCCGAGAAAATACTCGTACAAGTTGCACAGCAGCAATCGTTCGCTCAAGAAATAGCTAGATTGCATGCACATGAAATAGTGGACAAAAATAGTCCGCTACACGCGCTGCAAATAGAAGTAGTAGATGACCTACTACGTATTAGAAGCCGTATAGCCGCCACTGACGAGGTCACAGAAGATGTAAGGCGACCGCCAATATTACATGGCGACCATCATATAACCCAGCTCTATATAGACTGGACACACCGCAGCTTACTACATAGTGGGACTGAACTCACAATAAATGAAGTACGGCAGCATTATTGGGTCGTAAGGATGCGTCCCACCACCAAGAAAGTACTGGCACAATGTCTTCAGTGCCGTATTCGTAAGGCACAAGCACCTGTGCCAGCGACCGGCGACCACCCACGAACGCGCCTGGCTCATCACCAAAGGCCGTTCACGTACACCGGGCTAGACTACTTCGGCCCGCTATCTGTCACCGTGGGTCGCCAGCATCACAAGAGATATGTAGCACTGTTTACATGCCTCACCACAAGAGCGGTCCACCTCGAGATCGCCGCCAGCCTCAGCGCAGACAGCGCAATATTAGCGCTGCGCCGTTTCGCCGCCCGCAGAGGATGTCCAACTGAGATCCACTCAGACAACGGCACCAACATGCACGGTGCCGATCGAGAGCTACGAGAGGCCTTCCGAGAGGAGGCCAGTCGCCGAGGCATCACTTGGCGCTTCATCACCCCATCAGCGCCCTTTATGGGAGGTGCATGGGAGCGTCTAGTTCGCTGCGTAAAAAACGCATTGTATACCGTACTCACAGAGAAACACCCACACGAAGAGGTGTTGTCCACACTGATTTGTGAGGCAGAGTACACGGTAAATAGCCGCCCGCTGACACATGTATCAGTCGACGGCGATGACGACGAGTCTATCACGCCGAACCACTTCCTACTTGGTGGGTCGGCTAGACTCCCAAACCCCGGCGTGTTCACCGAGCAAGACATCGACCACAAAAAGATGTGGCGTCGGTCACAAATCCTGGCCGACATGTTCTGGCGCCGGTGGGTGCGAGAATACCTGCCGGAGCTCCAAAACCGGCGGGAGCCCCACAGCCGCGGGCCTGGCCTGCTGGTGGGCGACCCCGTCCTTATCGCGGACGGGCAGCTGCCTCGCAACACGTGGCCGCGAGGCCGCATCGAGGCCATATACCCTGGCCCTGATGGAGAAGTCCGGACCGCTGAGGTGCGCACCACTGGCGGCACTCTAAAGCGTCCGGTGAAGAAGCTCATTCCTTTGCCAAAATGAGTGCAGCAGAGTTCCAGCGGCGAGAGCTGAGCGACGTGTCGCAGAGCGTCGAGGTCACGAGCGCTGCCGACGTGCGCCGCTCACAATGCTGATGCAGCGCCGCGCCAACGTAGCATCGAGTCGACGCGACACTGCACGGCGGGAGAGATGTTCGCGACGATACGTCACCTTTAGATAGGTTGTCATATGTAAAATATAAATAGTATTGACAGACACACGTCTGCTCACCCCAGAGCGCCATCGCATACTAAGCGATGTCGGTAGGTGAAAAAACCTTTTATAGTAAAGATGGTAACTAATTTTTGCTCATGTTTTTGAGACACTAAAATTATATTTTATGTGTCTATCAGTAGGTAATAGAATTATATAGTCTAATAACAATAAATTAGAAGCTTTAATATGCATACTGATTGTGTTATTACGGAAAGAAACAAGTATTTAACTCCGTAAAAAACAACCGTCCTCAACGAGCGTTTAGTTCACAATGACCTGTAAGAGGGCGGCACCTTATATTTATACTAAAACCAGTTTTTGTAGAATTTTGATAACTTTAAACTCATGTTTTGGGGGCTTTTACATAGTTTATAGTGTGAATATAGCGCTTATGTGTTAGAATTATACATAAGGTACCTTAGTTATATGATAAATGTATAGGTTTAAGAAAATAAAAATATTTTGTTTACTTATTTTAGACCCCCCGTTTTGAGCAGGGTATCAGGTGGTGCTATAGGTATTCTATTCACCAACCAATCAGATTGCTTCCTTACATATAATTGTTTTGTTAGGAAACACCATCTAGGTGTTCTAGATAGGATGGCTGGATGCCATGACTGAGAAATTATACATAATAGCAGTACATGGCCAGTCTTAATGCATTTTTACTCTAAAAAGGGAAATACACATACATTTTACTCAAGTAAGTGTTTGGAAAATTCGTTACAAGCCGTTTTAGCGCTTCTAGGTGACCTAGAATTTTGTCTAGGCCCTATAAATAGACAGCACCTATGTAATTCTAGTACATGGGCGTCACTTGCTTGAGAGGATGTGCCTGTGTATGCCGGCATGGACGTTTCTATGCGGCTGCCGATGTGTCACTGCGTCCAGGGACATTTGGTGCCTGGTCAGCTATAGATATGCTGTCTGAAGCATTACCTTCGTGGACCCTCAGGCAGGCGCCTACACTCAGTCATGACACAGAGCTAGTATATAGGGGTATGTAACGCACACAGACACATTAGGCCCGGCACCTTAAGCTGCGGAAAGGCTGGTGGTACACCCATCAGGGTACCGCCGTCAGACAGCCTAGTTTTCCAGCTACCCAACCACACTTCCGGAAGGAGCTTAGCTCTGGTGGTTGAGGAGTTAAGCGACCTGATATGGTGCGAGGTTACATGGATTTGCTATGTAAACAAACTTGTAACAAACAATAACTCATCGGGGGTTGGACATGTAGCTACCGGACTTCTACCTTGGGATAGCCCATCACGAGGGCTACCCGGGTGTGAATGTAACTTAAAAATCCACCCAGCGGTCTGAGTAGGAATCGAGTTTATGTGCCAAGATCAGGGGCATAAGCTAACTTCTCGCACCATTTCGCGGCTGTACGCCTGAATGTTTTGAATATAACTGTAACACTTATGTGTGTCAACGGCCCAGTAGGAGGGCTCCAAGTCCCTCGCTGGTACCCTAGAGCTAACATGTCTAGTTTTAGGAGAAACTCGATTGTAAAGCTTCAAACTGGCGGGAATTCCCTTTCTTCGACATTCTCCTTACGAGAACTCCCTGATGGTAGGGGCTAGGGACCTGGATCAAAGACCGGAGGGAAGGTCTCCTCGAGACCTATCCAAAAGTACAAGTTTCACCAGAATCGGTCCAGTGGAAGGGTAGTTCCTGTCAGTTTCAAGCTACGAGTCTTAGCGTATATTATTTTGAAAATAAAAGTTTTTGCGGTCGGAATGTTGTGGTCCTCGTCGCAGTCGAGTTCGCTTCTTTAATAGTGCGCAGGCGCGTGAACATTTCGTAGCCATTATTTCACTTAAAGTATTTCCACGCATCATTGCGCATCGAGGACCATGAAGGAACATCGCTTCTGGCCATGAACAAATAGTTTTATTTAACCTGGACATCACGTTTTTCACCTCAACCTACTTGGCAGCCTTCAAGTGTCTCCAAGGTCCATAGTTACCAGATGACAACTGAACAATAGGTGCAAGGGGCGTCAACGCGTTCAAGCAGGAGCCTTACAACCTCCTGATTGCCTGTCGGTCTTGGACGATCACGTCCGTCCCGTACAAATATTAAAAAAAATAACTTAATTAATAGGAATAAGAAATGGTTTTGAGTGATACCGTATATATCTTGACTATAAAAATAAAAACTAAAATTCAAATAAGTACATCACACTACATATTATCGTGTGTTAATTTGCGGAACTTGGTAACTGAGTCCGCATTAAGCTGACATAGCTCATTTATATAGCATAGAAACGAAGTGGGGCCAAGAATACTTCCCTGAGGAACTCTATACTCGATAGGAAGTTCATTACTCACGTGGTCACCGATCTTTACTTGCTGCGTACGATCCGATAAATAGTCAGATATTAATAATAAGTCGTTTCCCCGTGTGCCCAAATTATTTATTTTACGAATTAGGGTGGGGATAGAGACTGTGTCAAAAGCCTTGGCGAGATCGAGAAAGATGGTAAGCCACTTTTTGTTATTGTCTATGTTTTTTACCACAAATTTTACTGATTGTAAAAGTGTGAACAGTCTCATCAGTGGATTTGCGTGCTCGACAACCATATTGTGTGTCGGCATGTAATTTATTTGACTCTAAGAATTTTATTAATCTATGATTAATCGTGCGCTCGAATACTTTAGACAGTGAAGAAAGGATAGAGATGGGCTTAAAGTTATTGACACAGCCTGTATCCCCTGCCTTATATATGGTGCTTACAATTGTTTCTTTTTGTGCTTTGGGAAAGACACCTTTATCAAAGCAACGATTTATGAGATCAGCAATAACTGGAGCCATCAAATCTACAACACTCTGGATAACTTGGATGAGATGGTGTCCCATCCAGGGAAGCATTAACTCCTCAAATTCAAGATAGCAGCCTTAACTTCCATAATATCCGTTTTGAGTAGTACGAATGAGTTGCAAGGGGAGGTGTCTCTGTTTACACCGTTTTTATTGAAAGGTGAAATATTCGAAGGAATGCGTTGAGCTAACATGCATCCTGTCCCTATTTTAATGCATCTTAGTAGTCCCGGCGTTATCCAGGGTTTTAAGGTAGTTTTATTTCACGGCATCCTAACGATCGACATATTATGGTTCATTGTTAGGTTAGACAATAATTCTATAAATTTATTGGTCGCCAACTCCAAATCATTTTCAGCATAAATTTGACTAAAATCTAATTGTGAGCGGTCAGAGATGATGTCGGCCCAGTTCACCTTCCTGACTTCTCTACTATTTAAGGGTTTCTTTGAGCCCCCGTGCTTGAGACAAAAGAGAATAGCATCATGATCAGTAATAGAGGTTTGAAGGTTAAATGTATAAGCCTGTAACTTGCTCTTAACAATAACATGATCTAGGCAGTTATTTCCTCTAGCCTATTTCCGGCTCCTAACCTACCTAGGTTAGGAGCCGGAAATAGGCCATGAAATAAAAATTAGATCTAGATATGAAGAAACACTAGAATCGACATTCAATAAATTTACATTTATGTCACCTACTATTATTATATTTTGAAATGATCGCAACGCAATTGATACTACGTATATTTTGATGTAAAATATTTAGGTAGTTGGTAGCAGTTGTTATATATTTGGAACAGTTCTCTGGGTGACAGCTAAGTGAGACAGATACATTAAATTGATCTATATTATTTAATAAGTCATTTACCATCGCGAATGTTGTAACGTAAAATACTCGTAGGACAATTTGAATAGGAGAAAGAAAGATTTAGACTATTTACGGTTTTAAATATTATTACGAATAAGATATTAATTGTATGGCACTCCGAACTAGCGCAACTATTTGGTAAGCATAGATTCATCCAAAGCAGTGTACATTGATAATAATAGCAAATGAACCCTTGAAATTTCCGTATATCTCCACGAAAGCAAAACATGATTTTATGTATGCATGGATGTACCAGGCCCCTCAGAAAGTATTGCGAAAAAAAGTTTTTATATATGGGAGACTGGCCAGTTATAATGTTTTTCGAAAATATGATTATTTATAAGTAAAAATAAGTAAGTTCCAATTTCAAAATTTCCCTCCACATTTTTTGCGAGTTAATTCAAAGTATTGTGTCTCACTGAAATATGGATCTGCGCCGGGAACATTTTAGAGCTATGATTTTATACGATTTCAAGTGTCGCCTGAAACCGGATGAATCGTACGATAGACTTCAAATGGCATTCATGGATAAAGGCCCTTCCAAGGCAACCGTGTATCGTTGGTATAACGAATTCAAGCGCGGTCGACCAACTTTGGGGGATGACGAAAGAAGCGGTCGCCCTTTGACGGCTGTTACCGAAGAAAACGTGCTAGCAGTGAAAAATTTAATCCAAGACAATAGGCGAATTACATATCAGGAGATTCAACACATATTGAAGATTGGATCGGGAAGCGTTCACGAGATTCTACACAGCCATCTTCGCGTGAGGAGGATAGTATCACGCTGGGTGCCGCACAACCTCACCGATGCTCAGAAGCAGGCCCGGGTGGAATGGTGCCGTGATATGCTTAACAAATTTGAAGCAGGCTCGTCTCGGCGTGTTTACGACATCGTTACAGGTGATGAGTCCTGGATTTATCAATACGACCCAGAAACCAAGCGCCAGTCGACTATTTGGGTGTTTCAAAATGAGCCAACGCCTACCAAAGTGAAGCGATCTAGAAGCGGGGGTAAGATTTTGATCGCTAGCTTTTTTAATTTGACTGGCCACTTGGTATCAATTCCCTTACGGGATCAAAGAAGCATTAATGCCGAATGGTATACTACCAAATGTTTGCCAGAAGTTTTCTCTGTTATAAGCAACAAGCGACCAAACACAGGGCTCCGCGGGCTACTGCTCCACCACGACAATGCACCTGCGCACACCGCACTCAAAACGAGGGACTTCCTGGACAGCACGCCAGTCAAACTCCTGGGTCACCCTCCTTACAGCCCTGATCTAGCACCGTGTGACTTCTTTTTATTCCCAAAAATAAAAAATCAGCTCAAAGGGATACAATTTTCGTCGCCGGAAGATGCGCTAACTGCGTTCGAGCAGGCTGTAAACGAGGTGTCTGCGGCGGACTGGAAAAAGTGTTTTGAAAACTGGTTTAGGCGCATGAATCTTTGTATAGAGGCTGGTGGAAAGTACTTTGAAAAGATTTAATAAAAATATATGTACGTATAGAACAATTTTTTTTAGTTTCTCAAAACTTTCTGAGTGTCCCACGTATGTGTGTATGTTGTTTGTTTTCGTTTGTATGTTTAATTTTATTTAGTGACAATAGGAATAGAAAGATGTGTATTATGTGCAGTGTGTTAACAGAAGTTCTTAGATATATTTTAAAAGCAATAGCAAAAACCTCGACCGAAAGCATGAAAAGTCATATAATTCTATTCGAATCCTCAGTGCCCTTAATGTGAATGGGAGAATCACCCTCATTCACACGAATATATATTTTTTCGAATGTGATCAAGCATCCATGAAAACCTCGCCTCCAGGAAATTAGACCAGCTAGGTGAACAAATTAAATCTGCCAGAACTTTCCTCCAAGTAATTCTGCCAGAACTTGAACATCGGCACATGCCATTACGATTATTGAGCAGTTGGCCATGAAGTTGTGGTAGTCAGATTGCGTACCTTGATCTATAATTTTGAAAAATCACCCAATGTGGTGACCAGATCTAGTAAGCAAAGTATATAGGAATATACCTTGAGCTCCGTTATTGCTGCCACCGCCAGCACTCGAAGCACTGGTGGCGGTGCTGCTGCTGTCTCTAGAACGAAGTGTCAGCTGCTTGATAGCTGACCGGATGTCTTCCAGGCCTCCACCTCCGGGCCATGGGGACTGTAACTGAAGGGCAACAAATGTTACAAGAGAAATCGTGATGTGCATAATATTAGAGCTTTCTCAATTAATCTTCCATTTGATTGCGTTTTGGTTCAGACGAATTTTGAAAACGATGTGAAAAACAGTGAAAAAGAATCCACAACCATATTGCAGGGTGTACTAGCATTTCATTCAGCCTCGTTGGTCCATAAATATAATGGTAAATAAGGACCAAGGACTTTGTGTTATCTTGAAAATCACTGACTAATGTAATAGACAAAAATTCTTGAATAAGAATACTCTGAACGAGTCTGAGTTATGGTTCTCGCCAAACTTCTTGGCCGCCCTGAACTTGGCTACAATGGCTGCGCAGTAGTAAATCTCAAACAAAAACAGCACCGATCCGTGCCTTGCGCATCGGAAAGCCAACTTCAGGGCGGCCAAGGAGTTTGACGAGAACTATAGCTCGGTTAATGCATATCTTCTTATGCATTTGTTTCTTTAAATGCTCTGTGGCTTTTTGATCTGCAGTAGGAGAACCACGTGCTGGTGTTACTTTACCTACCTTATTATGTGGTCGTTGATCCTGGCGTGCGGCGGTTGGAGGGTACGGCGCGATTCCTCCCGTCCCGCCTCATGGACGCATGGCCTGATAACCTGTTCTCTTCGGAACTGCTGTTGTATGTAAGTTATTATGTGGTCGATGCTTGGTCCGGGCGTGCGACGGAAGGCGTGTCCAGCGCGGCTCCTCTCTGCCCACCTCCCCACCGCATGGACGCATGGCCTAAGGAACTGTTGACATCTGAGCTGCTGTTGTATGTACCTTATTCTGTGGTTGATGCTTGGTCCGGGCGTGCGGCGGCTGGCGAGTTCAACGTGGCTCCTCTTTCCGCCTCCCCGCGGCATGGCCTGATGACCTGTTCTCATCTGAACTGCTATTGTATGTACCTTATTATTTGGTCGATGCTTGGTCCGGGCGTGCGGCGGCTGGCGAGTCCGGCGCGGCTCCTCCCTGCCGGTCTCCCCACCGCCACCGCTATCTGACATGGAAGCATGCCCTGATGACCTGTTCTCGTCTGAACTGCTGTTGCATTCGCGGACACCATTCTGGATTCAAGAGAAAAACTGGTTAAGTTGTGAAAAGAGGTTGATAGTTTGTGATAGCTTTCAGGCATGAGGGACACAGTGGAAAGTTCCTCATTCTCCCTCAATATAAAAGGATTAAATGATCTTCTGACCACACGAGTGTTTTCCCTTGTGGCTACTGCACCTATCGATAGTTACTTTGTTTTACTTACTTAGTACTTTTTACTAAGGGAGTTAATCAGACCGTATCAATTCAGCCATTGTACCGTGTATATCCGGAGGGACATACTTCGAAATCATACTCATTAGAACTTTAATGCCAATAAGTAAGGCATTAACAGAACATTGCTTAGGCAAGAAGTTCAAAGTGTCAAATTTTTACGTCATCTACCGTATAATCTTAACAGCATCAAAAAATTAAATCATCCGTCTTCATTAAGATAAAGAGAGCTCATCGGTCTTACGAAACATGCGCTGACGCATCTGCATGCAGCCTACATGGCCGCCATTGTCGCAGGTGCTTTCGCTTTCAACAATATTTAAAGCTTCCCACCGATTACGCTTTTGCCTATCAAGAGATCGTGGGAGTATTTTAAAAACAATGGTAATTTATTTTTTCTGGCGGCAACACTTTCGCCGCGTAACGCTCGCTCGGATAATTATTGTAATGGTTACCGAAGATGTGATCGTGGCTAATGAGTAATTAGCTCATGATGAATGCAGTCCTGCAAGTAAAGAGCTATTGGAAATTCATTTCTTAGTATTTGAAGCGACAAATTAGAGTAATTACCTGATTGCTATCTAGGTGTTTCTGTAAGTAGGTACCTGGAGATAACGTATCGCAAAGAGTGCTGCTGACACATGGCATGGCAGCTATGAATTAATTCTATAATGTAAAAGGTTACGGAAAATCTAAATGGTACCGCGAAAATAGTGGCAGTTAGCAAAAGCCACAGACTACACATAATTATGTCGAAGACCCCATTATAGTTGAATTAAGAAAGTCCGGGAGAGGAGATCCAGGAGTTTAGAAAGGTTGCGAGGTAGGTGGGCAGACTGCCTGCTCAGTGTAGCAGAAGACAAGACCAACACCGGAAAAAAAATGGCAAGCAAGCCCCTTCTCTCTCTACCTTCTCTCTCTCTGCCCTCAGGGTTGAAAATAATTTAAGATGTAACGATCCCTATTGTCAACATAAATTGATCGACTTATTCTTTTGGCTGCTCATAGCAAAGCTTTTGCAGTTATTTTCCGACAATATCAAAACGAGCAAGCAAAAATTGTACCAGTGTAGGTTGTTGTGAATCAATTTTCACGCACGTAACCGATTTTAATCTGTCCAATATCTGGATCCCGTAACTATAATGTCGCTTTCGCGTGCTCTTGCGCAGTTAACAAAACATTATTCGATCGTTATCCCAGATGACCCGATGACATCGATATTACTGAAATCTATGAATTTTCTTTACATACAATTCCGACGAGATTTGTAAAAGGTAGAAATTTTAAGCTTTTTTGCAAATTTTTATCCCCTATTTAAACCATTTAGGGGATTCCTTACCTAGTGGTCACCTCCGTTGTTTAAAAAACTATGGTGCAAAACTTAATGCATACAGATAGACAAAAGATTGATTTCGGGTCTCGTTAAGTACTAAGTTTAGGCTGTTCAAATTATCTGTCAGTGAATTCAAGAATTTGATTACCTACTTAATATCTAAGTATGTGGATTTTAGCGATAAAACTAAAATTTTATGTAATTTTCTTAGCTTTTAAACAAATTGAGTAAAGTTCAAGTCACAATACGGAATGGCATCATACCTGCGTGTTAATATCGGTGTCAGAACCGTTACGAGCATTGTTTCGGTAATTGAATTCGGGAATTGTTTTGTTATTTAAATGTTGTAATACCAAATTAATTGAAGTGCTCATTTTACGTGTGTTGTTGGGCAAGCCTATTTGACTACTTGGCTTTCCGGGGTTAACTTCGATTCGGCAAACGCTGAATGCGTTTTTTTAAGCGTATTGACCAACTAAACGATGATTTCAGTTTGGCAATGCGACATTATCTTCCTGGCCTTGTTCCATGTTACTTGGGATCGACGCATCACTTTGCTTTTCTTTCGCCACACTTTCTCTACATTTTCTTTCATATCATTCCTCAATCAACAATCTATCCATCTTATCTTAGGCCTTTAATTGCATATCAACTTATTCATCAGTCTTTTATTCAATTAGGTACTTTTATAGGGCCTCCTCATCACTTGTCCATAACGAGAAAAACGATTCCCTTTCTACTTTTCTGTAACTGGCACTTCTTTGCTACTTCTTTCTTCTCCAATATCCATAGGTATTTCTTCCATATAATCCATTAATGTTATCCTTAGACTAATTAATCCTGTGATTCTGTTCCAGTTTTCAAGTTAATTATAACTATTAAACACCGAGGTAGAATAGAATCATAAGGTGAATAAACTTGTATAGGTATATCGTGCTACACAATACTTTCAACACAAATTTATTTAAAAGTGTTAGTTACTCCGAAATCACTCCCATAACGAGTTCTTTGATCTGATCCAAAGTAACAAGTAACTGAATGTAGTTTAATTACAACAAGTGAACTGTAAAGTGTTGTGGTGTATCTTGACCACAAATAGATCATGGTGTTTACAAGCCGGTATGATGAGACAGCATCAAAGTGATCGAACTAGAGATGAAACCGCAGAGCTGCGGTTGGGTTGTACAGGCTGTTGATTTTGTCACCTGCACTTTGTTACAGAGTGTTTCTACTTGTATGTCTCTACTTTCTATCCGTTACATTTAACAACGTCTTTAATTATAGAGCTTGCTTCAAGTAAGTGAAATTAGATTCTCTTTTCAGCTACGATAGTAAGTAGGGACTTATTTGAAAACAATATAATTATAACGGGTTTAACGCGATAATTAAAAAAAAAAAAACCCGTTATAATTATATTGTTTTCAATTATGAAACGCGAAAGTTTTAAAGTTAATAGGGACTTATTTGTTTCCTGCCTATCTAAGTCAAAGACCTTATACTACTTACTACTAAACTGTGCACTATGACCCAAAAAACGGTCCGCTTGAGAGTGTTCCTGTTGGTAGTGTCTTTTTTTTTTTTTTTTTTTTGTGACAATCCCACCGCACTATTCCCAAACCACTGCAACTCCTGAAAGCCAGAATCAACAGTGGCGACCACCAGAAAAGCGCCGAGGCAATGAAGCTCGACGAAGTCCCGGAGAATGAATTTACCTGTCTTGGATCCCGCAACGAAATTAATCAGAAAAGAATAACGGAGGAGTAGGAAAAATGTAAATTTCCACTGGTAGTGTGTCTCTTTCTAATGAGGTGACCATGACCAAACATAACACCGGACAAATTGATTGTAAAAACAAGTAGCCCGATATATGTATTTATGCTGCCTAACTACGCTACCTAAACCTACCAAATTCAAGGAAAAAAAAAAGTGTGTAAATTTTTTGGAATCTACATCCCATGTTTTTCCATTGGTGTCGTAAGAGGCGACTAAGGGACAAACCAGAGAATGATCAGCAGCGTTCTCTGTGCATTTGTAACAACTATACTCGGATCGCCAACCCGCCTGCAAAGCACTCCCCATGAATAGCACAAATAAAACATAGCCCATAGTGCCCGGCAGCCTGCCTACCCTCGACTACGGTAGCGATCTAGGTTAAGACGGTACCCTGACCAAAAAATCGGCATGAGATATGAGCATTCCTATTGGTCTAGCGGCACTGGTGGCGCATGCATTACAGTAGTGAATACGCCCAGATTTTAGAATAAAATCTTTATAAAATCGAATTTTGGTCTTTTGAAAAAAAAAATACTTCAAAAATGTTCGTTATTAAATTATTATTTTTTTTTTTTTTTTTTTATAACCTATAGGCTCGCGCTTGACCACAATCTCACCCGATGGTAAGCGATGATGTGGTCGACGGTGAAACACGCTTGCCCAGAAATAACCTATTCACTCTTGACTTAAAGACCCCTAGATTGTAGCTATCGGGAAACACAGACTCTGGCAGGGAATTCCACTCCTTAGCTGTACGCATAATAAAAGTGTTCCCAAAACGTTTTGTGCGTATGGGTGGGATGTCTACCATGTATCGATGGCGCATCGCCGTACGTCTGGTAGTCCGATGATGGAACGGGCTAGGTGGAATTATATCGTGCAATTCCATCGCACACTCCCCGAAATGTAACCGATAAAAAACCGACAGGCTGGCAACTCGGCGACGATGTTCAAGACTCTGGAGCTTTGACTTGACCAGCGCCTCATCGCCGATGAGCCTCTTGGCTCGCTTTTCGATCGACTCTAGTGCGTCAAGCTGGTATTTGGCTGATCCGTCCCAGAGATGAGAACAGTACTCCATGCATGATCGAACTTGCGCTTGATACAAGTTGAGGAGCTGTTCTGGCGTGAAGTACCGTCTCACCTTTGCAAGGATCCCCAGCTTTTTGGCAGCCAGCTGAGCCTTTGCCTCAATGTAAGGGCCAAAATTGAGAGTAGATGTCAACGTAACGCCAAGAAGCTCAAGATGGTCAGTTATTGGCACGGTCGCATCTCGGAAAGTTGGATCTGGGTAAAATTGGCTCTTTTTAGCGGAAAAAAGACACGCCTGGGTTTTAGCGGCATTAAACCTGACCAGATTGGCATCGCCCCATTCGGAGACTGCCTGCAAGGACAGGTTCAAGCGCTCCACCATGGCCTCCCGGAGAGACCGGATCTGAGGCCCGGTAGCACGAGCGTTGGACAAGTATCTCTCAGCAACAGTGCTGTCGTCTGCATACCCAAAGGTGCCGGGTTTAAGCAGATCGTTAATATGCAGCAAGAATAAAGTTGCTGAGAGTACCGACCCCTGAGGGACCCCGGCATTGATATCCAATTGGTCCGACGAGCAGCCATCGATAACCACTCGAATGGACCGATCTCTCAGGAAGTCTGCAATCCAATCACACAGACCACCGGGCAAACCGAATGAAGGAAGCTTACCAATAAGGCTTTCGTGCCAGACCCTATCAAAAGCCTTCGAGATGTCGAGGGAGACGGCAAGCGCTTCCCCGTGCCTCTCGATGGCCTCACTCCAGATGTGAATGGCATACGCTAGAAGATCCCCAGTAGACCGATTTCGGCGGAAGCCGTATTGGCGGTCACTAAGGATATCGTTAGATTCTAGGTATGCCAGGAGCTTCGTGTTAAGTACACGCTCCATACTCTTACAGAGTATGGACGTTACAGAGATGGGTCTGTAATTGGCCGGGTCAGCTCGACTACCCTTCTTGGGCACGGGCTGTACGTTAGCTAGCTTCCAAGCATTCGGCACTTTTCCAGTCTCATACGAAAGGCGGAATAGGCGTGTCAAGATCGGAGACAGTTCAGGCGCACAGGTTCTGAGAACTATTGCTGGTATTCCATCCGGGCCACTAGCCTTGTTCACGTCGAGGTTGCGCAGTACCTTACGGACGTCCTTTTGGTGGATACGAATGTCCGACATACTCGTCTCGCATCCATCAGGATAAGAAGGGGGCCGCGCGTCACCAGGGTTCAGACGTGAAGATTCCGCAAAAAGAGAGGCAAATAAATTTGCCTTCTCCTCAGCAGAGTGGGCCAGCGACCCGTCGGGTTTCAGCAGTGGTGGTAGTGAGGGACGGCTGAAGTTGGACTCGACCGACTTAGCCAGGGACCAAAACGCTTTACTACCTGCTGGGTAAGAAGCAAGTTTGGCCCCTATTCGGCCAATGTGGTCGAACCGAGCCCTTCTCAACACCTTCTTGCAGGACTTGGCAGCCCTGTTGTAGGCTTTCTTCCTTTGACCCACGTCACTCGCTTTGCGCGAACGAGCGTCAACCCATGCCAGGTACGCCTCATGTTTAAGCGCGTCGGCGCGATGACATTCAGCGCCAAACCATGGCCGGTCAACATTGGTCATTGTTACGTCAGAAAACGGAATGTAGTACTCCATTCCCTGACGCAACACATCCGTCACGTTGTCCGCGCACGCCGTAGGATCATCCGAAGAAAAGCAAGTAGGCTGCCAAGGATAACATGCGAAGAAAGATCGCAAGCCATCCCAATCTGCTGACCTGTACCGCCAAACCCGCCGCGTGCCTCTTGGGCTGGGATCGGGCGGGGAGTAGACGGACACAGACTTCACCAGACAATGGTCGGAACTACCCAAAGGTGAAGTTATCGACACAGAGTATCGGTCTGGCTCTGTTGTCAGCAGAAGGTCCAAGCAATTGGCCGTGTGCGAATCAACATCCGGCACCCTCGTTGCCCCCTGGACCAGCTGGGTAAGGTTAAGCGCAAGCGCAAGCTTACGCATCCCCCGTCCAGCATGGTCAGTGCACTGGTATGGGAAGAGCCACTCCTGGTGGTGGGCATTAAAGTCCCCCAGTAATACTAATTGGGCGGAAGGGTACCGCTGCTGTGCCGCATCAGCCGCCTCACTGGACTCGCTGGTTCTTCAAGACCCATCGTATAGATAGCAACAAAAAGATCTCTGATCTTACTATCAAGCTCATGAAGAAGAGACGTGAGATGATCCGGCAGGCTTCAGACGATGCTTTGAAATACCCCAAAGGATTTCAATGATTTCACATATTGTCCAGTTCCGTAGACAGTTGAGAAACAAAACTTCACCAATTTTATTCCACTAGGAATCAATTTGCGAATAATAATAACAGCCGCTGAATTTTAAACTCCGCAAACCTGGTGGTCCTACATTTAGTATTACCAGGCCCAAACATTTAAAGTACTACTCTTACTCAGTATTAATGAATTATTCAATGAATTGATTAATCATAGGAACTGTAAAAATATTTAAATACGTTTCAAAGTTTCATAGACTTTGAAACGTATTTAAATATTATTTTTTTATTCGTTCGTTTTGGTATAACATAAAAAAGAAAAAATATAAAATTTTCTAACATTTCTACCAAAACCAATGATTATTATAGTTGAGACAAGGACACACTACCAGCGGGAACCCTCTCGCCAGGACCGCTTTTGGTTAGCTACCGCTTTTAAGGAAATAGCTAACCTAGGTGTATGATATTAGATTTCATTTTAGCTAAACAAAAATTTTTGGTACACAGTCTAGTAGTAAGAAATACGTATAAGGTCTTTGATCTAAGTATAATGACAATGACATTATTCGTCGGGCCCTTATCACCGCCAGCGTACCAGCTGTATTAGAACCTAGCGGTTTGGTACGTGACGATGGGAAGAGACCAGATGGCATGACATTGGTGCCGTGGAAGGTGGGTAGGCCTCTGGTGTGGGACGCAACCTGTGTCGACACCCTTGCGCCATCTCATCTTCCTAGTTCGGCGGGCTGTGCTGGCGCTGCTGCTGCGGCTGCTGAGGCCCTCAAGCGGCGCAAATACTGTAACCTAATTGGTAATTACAGTTTTGAGCCGTTTGGGGTCGAAACGCTTGGGTCATGGGGCCCGAGTGCACGTCTCCTTTTTAAGGAGATCTCTCGCCGACTGATCGACACTGTGCGTGACCAGAGGGCTGGCTCTTTCTTTGCGCAAAGAATCAGCATTGCCATTCAACGTGGCAATGCTGCCAGTCTTCTGGGCACGTTCCCGGATGACAGCGATGTGGAGGAGTACTTCGACGCCTAAGTGTACTTTTCTTTTGTATATAGTGTAAGTAGTTAGGTTTAGTTTTTTTTTTTTTGGATAGTTTACTTTTGTTTAGTGTTTAAGTATGTACATATTTACACCATTGTTTTTACAAATAAAAGTTACAAAGTATAAACGTTTTTTTTTCGGCATGAACTGACTGGCTATTGATGTTTAAATCGCCAGTGTTTAAGCCAGGGCCTATCTTCAATCTAAATTACATAGTCTAAGATTTCGTCTAAAAGCTCAGACAAGTGCCTTGTCCGACAAATCGACTTTTTAAGGGTTCCGAAGTCAACACGGAACCCTTATAGTTTCGATATGTCCGTCTGTCCGTGCGCAGCTTAGCTCAGAGACTCTTAGTACTAGAAAGCTATAATTTGGCATGGATACATTAATAATGCCAACAAAGTGGTAATAAAACGAAGAAAAAATATTTTTTCGGTAACCTCGTATAGACGTAAAGTGGGAATGTTTTTTTCGTTGGATAGGCCATTGAAAAATATTACGAGTCTTTTAAAACCATTTTTGATTCAGAGATCCGTTTGACTAAAAATTTTTGTTAGAGTCAAGTGTCCCCCACCTTGCCAGAGAAATGGTTGCTTTTGGGTATGTGAAAAAAATCAAAACAATCACAGCTAAGTAGGCTTTAGGCTTTACAAGTTTACGAGTAATAGTCGACCAACTAAAAATGTATTTGGAACAGTAAAAAAAAATTATAAGTGCCATTGAAAATTTATTTAAATAACAACTTTCGAGTACGAAATAGTGTATACATTAAAAAAAAAACAAATTCTGACAGAGAAAGAAACAAGGAGCGTGCGTGGGAGGATCCAGGAACGAACCAACCATACCCCGTGGCTCTAATATATTTATTGCAGCTTATTTACGTTGGTTGTTTGTTCATAACATTGAATAATTTGATTTTACTTTTTGGTAGTTGAGTAGGTTATTTGAAAATACTCATACTAAAATATTTGTTTTCGGATTGTAAATATTTGGAGATTTTAACGAAGACTATCTCCGTAACGGCAATACGGTATTCAACGCGGATTATAAATCTTTATTACAAACACTTGCCTTTACCCGCGGTGGTACTCAAATAGATAATATTTTTACTAACTTCACTTGCGAAGTTGAATTTTATAACTCCTTCTTCAGTTACCACCGACCTATGTGGGCCCGTTTTTAGACGTTGTGAGCCGCTGAAACCGTTTTAATGTTCATGTAACAACATGTAACAAAAACCCCTTCTTAGTCCGCATTATTATACAACTTCGGAAGTCGGAACCCTATGTAACCCTAGTATGTTCTTATATTGTATGTATGTCGTGTTGTGACAAATAAACACTTTTTCTTTCTTCTTTTCTTTCTATTAGTGCGCGTGGCCCGACGCGCACTTGGCCGGTTTTTTATTATTATCGATAGGCTCGCACTTGACCACTATCTCTCACGGTGAAGCACGCTTGCCTAGAAGTAACCTATTCACTCTTGGTTTAAAGACCCCTAGGTTGTAGTTATCGGGAAACACATACTCCGGCAGGGAATGTCACTCCTAGGCTTAGCTGTACGTACAATGAAGGTAATCGCAAAACGCTTTGTGCTTATGGGTGGGATGTTCACCATGTAGGAACCGATGGCGCATCGCCGTCTTGTATTCGGATGATGGAACGGGCTAGGCGGATTTAGATCATGTATTTCTATTGCACACATACATACATCGACATACTGTAATATTCATATACGAGATGCGAGATGAAACATGCGGCTTTCCGTCTATGTGATTGGTCGATTTTTCATACTCTTACTCTTTGCCTTGCCGAATTAATTACGCAATAAGGCTGCTAGTGTCTGTGTGTAATCAAAGCATGCATTTTGCACACACGTTTGTTTCTCGTGCCATTGCAATTTTACTATAAAAGCTTGTCTTTAAAAGTTATAAGCTCGTTAGAGAAATAAATGTCTTCCTTGAAAAACAGAACTAACCTGTACAGGTGGCGCTGTCTCCACCGGCCTATGATGATGGTCGTGCTTGGGCGGCCGCCGCTCAAGAGCGTAGCTGTTCTGCGCGGGCGCACTGCGGACGGGCGCGCTGGCCACGGTCAGCTGGGATACCGCACCCACTGCCTTCAGCTGAGCAGAGCTGGGGCCTTCTGTTGACGGCGGTGGGGGTTCCTCGTGGATGGCTGAGAGGAGACAGTAGTTTTTTTATAAAATTGTTGTCATAAATCCAAACTTGGCCAGAGCTCGCGGCTGATAGAGAGGCTTGTAAAAGAGTGTCCGTGGAGTTTCTTGTACGTTCTTCTTCATAGAGACCTACAGACTGCGAATGTGCAACTAGCTTCATAATGTTTTTTTTGTTGACAATTTAAAAGTACCTTTAAATGGTTTAGTTGAAAGAAAAAAAAAATTGATTTTAATTTTGAAAGAAGAAAGGAGAGGCGTTTGGCCAGCAGAGACATCATGCAGGCTAACAAAATAAAATCTATTTGACTGATTTTTCTATAGTAAGAGGTAGATCTGCTAAAGCGCGGCTAGAAGACGACCTAGAAGATACAACAGCTTCTTTTATTTAATAATTCCGTCTGTCGCGTCATGGTCAATGGTCGTTTAGGTGAGTGAGTCTCATCGACACCCCGCTCGTTACAACATCTAGGTTCCAAAGTCTACTTATTAATTTAAGGCTCATATGAAGGCAACCCTTCCCATTAGATAAATAGACAAACCGACAGCGTAGAATGCTAAAAGCTGGCAAAAACTTCGCCAATAACAATTTTCCTTGGTGTACACAACCTAACTCAATAACATTTTAATAAGTCCCGTTAGAGTTTTATTTTCACACAGATTCATGAGTAGCGGTACCTACATCAGTTAATGTGGACTTATGATTACGTTAATTTTATAGCGCTTAATGCTATGCTAAAATAATTTATTTTAATAGTATCATATTACTTCAAGGGCCTATTGTATCTTGGCCAGTTTTTGGTACTTTACCACTTTACAAAAATTGAGCACTCTCTTGGGATCCACAGTTGAATGTAATTTCTGAAGTCTCTTAGGTAATTTGGTTTTACAACGACGGCTCAGACAACTCCAGCCAAATCAACTATGGTAGCAGCAAATCATCCAGCATCCTCATCCCAATTCAAAAGACATTAGTCTACCAAAGATTTGAGATAGCTAATGAATCAGACCTTATAGTGTAGCATTCTCAATGCTCATCATCAGCCTTATAATGTTCCACCGGCTGAGACACAGACCTCCTCTCTGTGTGAGGAAAGGGCCGTAATCCACCACGCGGGCAAAGTGCAGTTTGGTGGATGTCACATGACTTTGAATTTTTGATTGTTGGACATGACGGTTTCCTTATGATGTTTTCCTTTACCGTTTTGAGAGCAGTGCTGATGAAATAATTTACACAAAGAAAAGCACCTGCCTGGGTTGGGTTCGAACCCACGACCTACAACTTGTAAGTCGCAACCATTACCACTGGGCCACCACTGCTCATCACAAGCATTTAGTAAATCGGCGACTGTGGAGTTTCGCTGACTGATTTTATTTGACCCTGTATAGTTGCTGGACGAAATACTTTGGTCTGACTTATATATTATTGGGAAAATCATGAACTGTTTTTTCAAGCTTTTATTTAACTTGCAATGTATGGATGTATGAAGTGTTTTCGGGTCAAATCCTGCAACTGAATTTTAAAGCAGTTATCCTCCACCGATTAAGATGAAATTTTGCATACACGTTTAGTTTGGATGACAATGCAAGGTTAGCTAAGTGACGTCATTCTAAATGTAATATGGCGGACGGCCCAAGATGGTGGACTAGTTATTTTTGTGCACTGCCATGATATCGGTCCAGCGAACACACAGCCCAGTGGCTATGTGGTCGATGTATGGGTCTCAATGAAAGAGAAGAATACGAACAAAGCTTGTTCAAAAAAAAAAGTATAATTTTATTGTTTTCCAACATACGTTTATTGGTGGGTGAGGTGGGCCTAGGCGGTGTGGTAGCGCGGTGCGCGTGCGGCGGTGGCGACAGGCGGCGCGCATGTGCGGGCGCGGGCGCGGCAGCCGCCCCCGACACGCGCACGCGCAAGGCTCGCGCGCCCGACACGCCGCCGCACCACGCCCCCTCCTCGGACGGACGGCAGCCGCTTGATGGCCTGAATAAAGAAAAATAAACACGTTATTGATGGATACATTTTAATCACGGGGCTCAAGGGCGAATGAGACTCTGAAATGGAACCAAAATAGCACAAGAGTCCAATACCCAGTGGGTATACCCGGGAAAAATGATGAAAATCCAAAGACACACTTGAAACAAAAGCTTGAATCGTTGTAGGTAGGCCTAAAGAATCTAGGTAAATTTAATACTCGCAATTATCCGTAAATAGCAAAATTTTGAGAAAATTCTGCTAGCCCAAGTTACTTTATCTCATAATCAAAAGTGTCCTGCAGGGCACTCCACAGTGATGGGGAATTTAAGATTTTAGCAATATGTTGTACGTAGAGTAATGGTTCGCCTGTATAGTAAGTAGGTCCTTAAATTCGCAATGATAGAGAAGGATGTTTATAAAGTTGTGATAGGCCGGAAAGGATGTTTGATAACAGCTGCACATAATTTTAGTCAGGTCAAATAGTACAATTGCATAACAATTGAAGTTATTAATAAATTATCTGTGATAATACGCATTTGGTACTATAGTTTCTATAACTCATAAATTGCGCGGCTAGAAATATTCGGCAGTTTGACTAAGCTATTAAAATTCCAACACAAAAGTTGTCGCCTGAATCTACAGAGTTCATCATACCGCTTCTAGCTAACTGTCAACTGCACAAAAACATCAGAGCTGCACTCTATTTCCCAATAACCTGTGGCCTGAGGCGTGGCTAGCGTGCTAACGGGCTGCCGGCTGCCGGGCCGGTCCGGTGTCAACGGAACGCCTGATCCAGCGGAGTGCGTGACTAAGGACCCGTAGTAGCCAGTACAGCCGCGACCAATCGCCCTAATGCCACAATGTGCTGTTACATCTCACTCCACATCTACCAACTGCCCGTCAGCCGTCAGCCGTAATACTTTTGTGCACGACACTCCGATTAACGAGAAAATAATGCTTCGGGGCCAGTATTATGCCTCATCTATTCTACATGCGTTAAGTTCTTGTAATACTACTATATACCGTTTCAATACTTATGCTACTTTACATCAAAAGGCTTAATCGTTGCAAGAAGTGCGCACGAGTTGTCTACAACTGCATTCGGAGACTGGAATGCGGAGAGCTAAGCATGCTGCGAGCCTATTGACCGAGTTGTCGACTATGGACTTGGGTAATATTCTGGATTAGGTTACCATTAACTGTTGGTTGGTTGTTGGCGAATGTTATGAATTGGGGTTTATGCTGAATATTATAAGTTTGGCTAATCGTTTGTTTTGGTAATGTCATAATGTACGTACATAGTAGCAATAAGTGAAAGTAGTGGTACATGATACAGAAATAAAAATAAAATGATTGCATATTTGTTACCTCTGACTTTTAGGTAAATAACAAGGATAATGAAGCAAATAAACATACATACATAAACTCACGCCTTTTTCCCATGGGGCAAGGCAGAAACTACAGAACGCTACCAAATACAAATAAACATGATATATTCTATTTGTTTTTATAAACCCAGCTTATCACAGCCTGTATTATTATCAATATAGTTGTAGGTAAATAGTTATAAATCACGAAAAACAAACGTTTTACTTTATTTTCCACGAGTCGTTGTCAGGGCTGGACGCCATCATCGACCTCTATTGAAACTATGTTGTATTTTTTGTGGATTATAAAATGTCTAGAAAACAGGGTGTGTTGACGTTGTTGGCGATGTACTTGGGGTCAGTACAAGAGTCTTGTTTTTTGGGTAATGTACCTACCTAAAGGGTGCTTACAGGACGGGACCTAACTACTTACTAAGCTTTTTTGCAGCACATCCATCTGTTGTTTGTAATTTATGCATTGCTTACTCTTTTCTCTTGATCTATACCATGGAACTGTGATATTTCCGGTACAAAATGTAACCAACGACTCGTCTATATTTCTATCATTGAAATATTATTAGTAATTGGATCATTGAATATTACCAGTGTTTACTTTTTATACACATAAAACTTACTTTTAAAAACAATTTCTCTCGAGTTGAAAGAAGCCAGGTGAGTATCCAAGCAATTTAGGACGCATTGGAAGCCAAAAATATATGTTTTTATTTTACTAAGCCAGAAACATATATTAGTAACTCATCATATTAGTCTGTTTGTTACGTTTTCATGCTTAAACTACTAAACCAATTTTGATGAATTTTGGTATAACATTGGACCTTGTAGAAAGATCATAGAATACTTTTTATCCCGGTAAAACTTTCCCTTGGGTTAAATGGCAACTTTAACGCGGGTGAAGTCGTTGGCAGGAGCTAGTATATCGTCGTCATTTTTTAGTCTATTAAACACTCTAATAGAATAAAAAGGTTAGATAGTAAAGTAGAGATGAAGCTGAACTCTTCACTTCACTAATTATCTTTTGACCCTTGACTGTAAAAGTACACACTTATACAAAACGCAAAGCAGAAAAGTCAAAATAGCAATGAATTCAATACGACAGCTTTCATAGTAAAAAGTTTACATCCTTTCATGTATGTTCTTCGACCGAATTGTGATGAGTTTTACGTGTCATTTGTAGATACGCCGCCGGTTACTCTGAGCAAAGGACAGGAGTGAGGTCGGCGTGTGCTTCAACGCAGCTTGTTCGGAACGAGCCCAAAATGAGAAGCCGTTGAAGAGTTCAGCTTCATCTCTACCTTACTATCTAACCTTATTACCTTACCTTAACCTTATTATTACCTTATATTTAAGTTCGCAACAACTTAAATAAACAAATATAAACTTTTTCAGAAAAAATAAAACGACTTCAAAAGCAATACGAAAATTTATTTTGGAAGTCTGTGTCTTTGGTACCTCTTGTTTTTATCATTTTTCGACACCGACTTCTATAGTAAGGTAACTAAAGGATTGACAAAATACCCATAATACCTAAGTCATTTTATACATTCGTGCTGTTTGCCGCTAAGGAGTTCGGTATTATGCCACATATCTTTAAAACTACTTGACCGATTTTAATGAAACTTGCACTATTCCTTAAGTTGAAAGATACTCAATCCAAAACAAAAAATGGAATATATAATGATCACGATCCGATAAGTAATTTCGAAGAAATCGTGAACAAACATACACTTAGAATATACGAACATACACTTATGGAATTTGGCACACGTGTTTTAGAAGCCTACTCTTCACTACGTAAGGTTGATTGTGCGTTGTTGACTGGTTTTATATGTTTAATAAATGAAAGGACACAACTGTTTCGCAGCTCTGTATTGAGGCAACTAAAAAACTTAAAACGACCGAACATACCGCCCACCAAAAGGACCCTATGTCCTTTTACAAAAATCATTAATTGGGGTACATTTCTATCTTATCGTTCTAAATTTTACAACTTATTAAAGTAAACATAGTATAGGTAATAAACATATCAAGTGGACTGTATGTAAATAAAAATAACATGCATCAAATAGTATATAAATAAGTACTGACATTTCTGTTTACTACACGATCTAATGGTAAGTATAAGGTAAATATTATGACACATCAAGTTGAGTAGCAGAGTAGCTAGCATTGAAAATAAACAAAGAAGTATACATAGGTACATAGTTACACGCTTTGGCACGCAGGTGGCCAAGTTCATATTGTTATCTCGTTTAGCTACTTGCTAAAGTAAATGGAACGTATATAGCTATACATTAGTAGTTACGTTTCTAGTCAGTCTACCTTGTTGATAAACAATATCTTCTAACATTTTACCTGACCATGTTACGCACTTATAAAATAGTAGGTACACATATCTAATGTTAAGTATAAAGGTAAACAAACTGTATTTCAAATAGCTAACAATTTATTGAGCTTCTTTAGGCAAGAATATTAACTTAGATAAAGCCCTTTTTAATTCACCTTGTCCCTTACACTGCACCGTAACTACTCTTACTAAATCATCTTTTCCAGGATGCAGCTCTTTGATTTTTCCTAGGAGCCATCTCGCGGGTGGCAGACCATCCTCCTTGATGACTACAATGTCTCCCACGGTAGGTGCCTGGATAGCTGATTGCCACTTGGTCCGTTGTTGCAGAGTGTGCAGATATTCAGAATACCATCTTCGCCAGAATTCTTGTGTCATTCTTTGTACTAACTGCCATCTACTTAATAGGTTGATATTTGATGTTTCATAGTCATAATCAGGAACACTGAGTAATGGCTCACCTATTAAAAAGTGACCAGGTGTGAGTGGTGACATCGTCTCAATAGTATTGTCCAGCTGGCACAATGGACGGGAGTTTAGACAAGCTTCTATTTGTGTTAGCAATGTCGCCATTTCTTCATAGGTAAGTGTTGTGTTTTTGCTAACCCTCGCTAGATGTCTTTTTGCCGATTGTACTCCGGCTTCCCAGAGGCCACCACAGTTTGGCATTCGCGGCGGGATAAAATGCCACGTAGTTCCTTCGCATGCTAAATGTTCGGCAATTTCCTTGGAAATGCTGTTTTCACCTGCTTTGAAAAGGTCTTTGAGTTCTTTTGCTGCACCAATAAAATTAGTGCCATTATCGCTGAACAAATGATGGCAATGACCTCGACGTGCAACAAATCTCCGAAATGCAGCCAGGAATGCTTGAGAAGTTAAGTCTGTTACGGCTTCCAGGTGTATGGCACGGGTAGCCATACACACAAATAGACAGATGTACCCTTTAGTAGCATGGTGCCCTCGCCCTTTCGATGTTCTTATTAAAACTGGACCTGCATAGTCGACTCCACTGTTTAAGAAGGCTCTCTGTGGGGTCACTCTTACAGCTGGCAATTCACCCATTAACTGGTTGTTTACTTTGCCTTTATTAATAATGCAAACCTTACAATTCCTTATGCATTTTCTTACTGCTGATTTTACGCTAATTATCCAATAATTGCTTCTTATGTATGTTATCATAACTTGTATACCACCGTGTAACGTTTGTTTGTGTGCTTCGTTAATCAACAATGTAGTGATATGTTGATTACTCGGTATTATTATGGGATGTTTTACTGTGACTGGCAAATTTGCTTGTTGTAAACGGCCACCAACTCTCAGCAGATTGTTTTTGTCTAAAAATGGTGTCAAGCCAATTAGTGAACTTGATTTTCTCACCTTACCATTTTTCTTAATGGATTCGATATCTCTTTCATAAATAGACTGCTGATAGTATTTTATACAACTTAGTAAAATAGTGTTCATTTCATTTGTAGTCAAATACTTTTCTTTGTTTTTATTGTTTAGTAATCTGCGGCAATAAGCAAGTACTCTCTTCATTCTAGTTAGATTAGAAAATCTTTCCCAAATTGGTTTTTCTTCATTTTCTGTTGTTGTAATTGTAATTTTAAAACATGCTGATTTTAATTCCAAATCTGTCTCTGTATTTTCTGGTATTTTCATGTGAACCTTATTTTCTGATAGCCATTCTGGCCCTTTCCACCACATCTTCTCTTTCTTCAGATCTGTTAGAAACATTCCTCTGGATGCTATATCGGCAGGATTTTCTTGTGATACAACATGATGCCACTGTATGTTGTTTGTATTGTCTTTGATTTCTACCACGCGATTCGCAACAAAGGTCTTCCATTTTTGAGGTTCACCGTGAAGCCACGCCAGTACAATCGTTGAGTCTGTCCAACAGTAGGTTTGTTTGTATGGAATTTTCATGGCTGATGTGACATGTTTTAGAAGCCTTGACAACAATAGTGCTCCACAAAGCTCAAGACGAGGAAGAGATAATGTTTTTAGTGGTGCAACCTTGGTTCTAGAAGCAATTAGACTAGTATGTACTGTACCATCTTGTTGTTCTACTCTGCAGTATACAACGGCTGCATAGGCTCTCGTTGAAGCATCGCTAAATCCATGCAGTTGAATTGCCTTGATATTGCTGCTATACGAGTGTAACCATCTGTTTAGAGAAATCTGATTGACATTCTCAAAATCTTGTCTTATCTTCAACCAATCTGAGGTTAATTCATTTGATAATGGTTGATCCCAGTGTGTCCCAACTAACCATAGTTTTTGAATGAACATTTTAGAAAGCACAATGCTTGGTGATATCCATCCTAACGGATCATAGAGCTTTTGTACATCTGATAGTACATTTCTTTTAGTAATAATAGATGGGGGTGAATTGAGACTGATTTTGTAGAGGAATTGATCAGTACCCAGGTTCCATGTGATACCCAACGCCTTCACAGTACCATCTAGGTTTATATCAAGTTGAATGTTTGAAGAAATTTTGCTTGGATCCATCGACTTCATTAATTCGATGTTGTTTGATGACCACTTTGCCAACTCAAAACCTCCCTTGCTTAACATAGCCTCAAGTTGATTAGTAGCTTCTATGGCTTCTTCTAAAGTATCACAACCCGACATGATGTCATCGACATAAAAATCAGAAAGCGTAATGTCAGCAGCTACTGGATAGCTATCTCGTTCTTCGTGTGCAAGTTGGATCAAGGTCTTCACTGCAAGATAAGGAGCTGAAGTAGTCCCAAATGTAACGGTAAGTAATCTATAATCTTTTATTTCTTCATTGCTATCATTTCTCCACAGAATTCTATGAAAATCAACATCTTCCTTATTTAACATTACCATTCTGTACATTTTTTTTATATCCGCAGCGAAACAGACAGCGTGCATTCTCCAGCGCAAGATTATGCTACGTAGGTCTTCTTGGAGCACTGGACCAGGTAAGAGTTCATCATTTAATGATACGCCATTTGTTCCCTTACAGGATGCATCGAAAACTATGCGGGTTTTCGTGGTTTCTTTGTCTTCGCGCAGAACTGGATGATGGGGTAAGTATACTGATTTTCTTGAATATATTTCCCTTGCAGGTACTTCTTCTATATGGCCTAAGTGTTTGTAGTCGTCTATAACCTTTTCATAATCACATTTTAACTTAGGTTGTTTAGTAAATCTTCTTTCTAATTGCATCAATCTTGTTTTAGCTATTTCTCTTGTGTTTCCTTCAGTAGATTGAATACAATTTGTTTTAAACGGTAATTTCACTATAAATCTTCCTTGTTCATTTCTTGTGTATGTTTTGTGATAAATGTCTTCACATAATTGTTCTTCCTTTGTGTTCTTTCGCCTTGTGGTTGTATCTATCTCCCAGAGAGTTTTTAACATGTTATCGACATCTATCTGGTGATGCAAGACAAGAAATGAATGTTCATTTTGTGTTGTATTTATTTCTCCAAATAATATCCATCCTAGGGTTGTTTTTTGTGCACATGGAGACCCTGGTGGACCCTTGATTAATTCTTGTTCGACTATTCTTACATATTCTTTAACACCAAGTAGCAGATCTATCGGGCCTGGCTTGTTATACTCTGGATCAGCAAGATCAAGACCCTTCAGGTGCTGCCAGTTGTGAACAGTTATTGTTTCGTGTGGTATTCTCGTGGTCAGTTGCTTGGGCATGACGTAAGCTTCGACGTGCATGTTGAATTCTGGTTTCCTTCTCGATAGTATGTTTACCTGAACCACGTGTTTAATTGGTGCTTGCATAGATCCCACACCTGTTACAGTGCCTTCAATTGATTGTCTTTGAAGTTTCAATACTTGAGTTGCCTTTTCACTAATGAAGCTAGCTTGCGAACCTTGATCTACGAGAACTCTTAACAGTGTCGCATTTTTCCCATTTCCCCTTGCTTGAACTAGTGCAGTTGCTAATAAAGCTCTTCCTGTCACTCCAACACCAACATGAAGACTTGTTATAGCCTCCTTATTGTCTTCTTGTTGTTGAGGTGTCGATGGTTGTATTGGTTCTGTGGGAGCCTTCGACGCCTCTGATTTGTGAAGCAAGGAATGATGACGTCTTCTACATATACGGCAAGTAACTGGTACCTTGCATTTGTAAACTGAATGACCCGGAAGCAGGCAGTTGAAACAAAGTTGTTTTTCTTTCACATAGTTGTTACGTTGAGTAAGATCCATTTTAATAAACTCCTTACAATGACATAAGGTATGCTTTTCACTACAAAGTACACAGCTTTTATCCTTAACGACATTCAAGGCATGGTATGATCGCTCTTTAATTGTGCGATCTTTATTTGTCACTGGTTGTATCATTTCCAGAGTTCTAAATTTAGATTCTAAAAAACCTTTTAACTCTTCCCATGATGGCACTTCTTCGGACTTTTCCTTATAAGCAAAAGTTTCCCACTCTTTATGTGATTCTTGGTCCAACTTCTGAATCACCAGAAATATAATAACCGGATCCCAAGAATCGGTGTTAATTTTTAAGTTTTTGAGGTTATTTATGCACTCTGTCGTAGTATCTAATAATGTCTTCACGCTGTTAGCTGTCTGAACGGTGATTTTCTTTTGATAAAAAAGTATTTTCAAAACAGAGAACATAATAACACGTTTGTTGCCGAATCTGCCTTTTAATAATTGCCATGCTTGATCGTAATTACTGTCCGTAACTTGAATGTGTCGTAATATAATTTCAGCTTCACCGGTAACACTAGATTTTAAGTAATGTAGCTTTTGAACGTCACTGATTGATGTATTGTTGTGCACAAGTGATGTAAACATGTCCTGGTATGTAGGCCACTCCTCGTATTTTCCAGAAAAGTTTGGCAGTTGAATCCGAGGCAGTTTTACGACTGAACATTGCCCTTGAAATACTGATGAGCTTGAAGTTTCCATTGATGTTGGCTGTTGTTTGCTCAACATATCTGCCAAGTCTGCTTGTAAGCAAAGGTACAAGTCTTCAACGATGAAAAAGTCCTCATTATGAAAATATGAGATTTCGCCTCGCTTGTCTCTCGGAGTACACTGTGTCAACATCTCATGAGCTTGCTTAAATGAACTCCAATACTCTTCAATGCACTTCATTCTAGCCCTTATATAACCGTCTGTAAGTCTTACTTTAGGGCATTTTTTTAAGTTAACTTGGGTTTTTTGTATTAGTTTTGCCACGTCTTCTAGCGTATTCAAATATCTTTGTTGTTCCGTAGTTAAAGTAGCCATTGTATCGTTGTATTATGTTGTAATTATTGTACTTGATAATCACTTGTAACTTATGGATTGTTAACCACACTAAACTTATAAAAATCTATGTCCATAAAACACTGCTCAATTTTGCGTAAACAAGTTGACTGCGGACTGTGGAATGCGGCTGCCTTTTGTTCACTAATAACCCACAGGTGTGCCGGCAGTAAATAAGTATGCGGCTCGATTTGCGACCATATGTTCACTACGTAAGGTTGATTGTGCGTTGTTGACTGGTTTTATATGTTTAATAAATGAAAGGACACAACTGTTTCGCAGCTCTGTATTGAGGCAACTAAAAAACTTAAAACGACCGAACACCTACAATTATGTGAATATTGTGCAGTTCAAACAATATTACATACATAAATATCAAATTGATTACCTCCTTCCTTTTTTTGAAGTTGGTAAAAAATATCATAGACTTCATAATTATAGGTTTTCCAGTAATCTATAAGTAAAAAAACTTATACGTGGTTTCAATGATAATGTAAAAATGGCCCAAATTCTTTTTTTTAATTGCCCTTTACAATAAGTCCTTTAATTTAATATGTCGTCGCACGGTACAGTTTGACAAAAAATATTTTAATTTTCTCAATAGTGACCCCATATAATAATAGCAAATTGGCTGTTACAGACAGACACACAGGCACACGAGTAATCCTATAAGAGTTCCGTGTTTCCATTCAGACGTACGGAACTCCAAAAAGCTATCACGCAATTCAGTAGGTATTTATCTTTTTTATGTCCCGAAGAAAATGAGAATCAGAATTTAACAAAAGACGAGACCGTTCGGCCTAAAGATAGTACAATAGTCGTAATAGATTCATAAACAGAGGAGCTCACAGATGCAGTATCGAGGCGTGACCATGGCGTGACTGAGGCGTGAGCATGCCCAATCGTATGATGATGTTACAGGTGGAACTAACCCGTTTTTGTATCCATCAGCCATGTGAACTGATTTCCTTGAATTGTGTTTTGTCGAAGTAGGAAGTAGAATTGTTGTTGGAGAGCTTCCGGTGGAATAGGGAACTGATGCCAATGAAGTTGGAAGTAAGAATGATAATGGAAACGAAGAAGCTATGTTTATAAAGAAATATAAAGTGATAAATTGAAGAGGTATATCTACTATGAAAAGATAACGGATTCGACAATAGATTAAAAGATTACATGGAGCTACCTAAAGAAATCCAAAAATCGTGACCTTACTAATAGCTACATTAAAGGAAATAAAGCGAAATTGATTAATTCCTGAAACTTTAATATAAAAAAGCAAATGATCAATTTGGAATGCCCGCTAAGTACAATAACACTGAAGACCAAATTGAATCTATATCAAAATCGTTAACATCAATAAAATTAAATAAATGAATGAAATAAACGAAGAGATTGACCATAATATAACGATAAAAGCTGCTTTCCTTAGTCACGTTCATGAACATAAGAATGACGATGCAATTCTGATCAACAATGTTGACAAAGTCAAGTGATATGAAAATAGCTGCAAACTGGTTCCTAGAATAACATTTTTCGTTTTATTAAGTCCATAAATGTAGGTCAGATAATAAGGAAATAAACAGGAAAAGGTTTATGGAGCAGTTATTAAGGCTGCTTTTGAATGAGATCGAAATGGCTAACTAGATTACAAAGCTAGTTCAAAACCACTGAATGTTTCCAAATAACGTGAGACAACATCGCGACAGACCAAAACGAAGATGGTGGGACAAGCTTAACTCCTAGCAAAAGTTTGGAGCGTACTAGCTATAGACAACATTAAATAGACACGGGAGTGGGAGGCTTTAACCCTGCAGTGATACCACAAAGACTAGTTGGTCAGAAATGTCTATAAGATTCAGTATTCTAGCTCAATTCAAAACGCAGCCGGTTACAAACAAAGTGTTGCAATATCCCCGAAGTGGAGCAATTGTTTTGTTTAGTGTAGTCACGTGACAGGAAGTCTGACCGCTAAGCTTAACCTCCTGTGCCTTTAACAATAGTACCCCACGGGGGCTTTCATAATGAATAAATCATAGACCATAAAAATTTTCGTATAGAAAACTAATTCGGAAGAGCTATGCAAAGCCAGTCAGCTGAGGATCAAAAACTGTTATATTAATGGATCCAGAAATAAAGCAAGGAAGAATGTTACTCATGAGAGCGTTATGTTGCTAGGTCTCATCGTAATCCTAACACCATTTTTTTGCGGATAGCAGATTACAGCTGTTTCTTTCATCAATCAGCCTTCATCTTGAAGTTTACTTTCATCCTAACCATTAAATCTATCACACAATCTATGCATCTTTACTTAGATTACAACATTACTTGAGAACAAGATCCTATAAAGATAAATAACGTTAAATGCATAGAATGAGAAACTCTACATAACGCATGCTTGTATAATATTTATATAATTTATGTGTTGAATAAGAAAGATTTCAAAGAAAATGTTTGAAATCTGTCTTACAGAAGACTAGACTCTTTCTCTCTAGACTTTGGAGAATTCGGATGTTTGTGAATTTGTGATGATCGATTCGATTTGATTGTTTTTTTCAGACTCGGTTTGTTAGAGGTCGTTGACTTTTGCTAAAGAGGTGCTACAGTCAGACTGTCTGCCACCGTGATAATTGTCAGAATACAAGAGAAGTTGCCTGCTTGCTTTATATCTGAGTACTACAAATCTGTTTGTTTCAAAAGTGAAGTTCTTACAGCTTACGTCACATAAAGGAGCTAGCGCGTAATAATTGTCGCCCAAGCATGAACACAATGCGATGCGCCCATAACAAACGCCTGCTCACAGAAATACACGCTCCAAGCGAATGTCGACTATGTTGCCCTGAGAACTGTTCTTGATGAGAACAAAAATAGCATCACAGGATGTTGTGACATGCTGTCCTTGGCCACCCTTCACGGACATTTAACTGTTTTGATCATTTTGAATGTCATCATCATGTTGGTATAAACGTAGGCATTTCCTGTTTGTTATTGACTACTGACAGTAAAACAAGTCAAGGACTCAAAAACCCATGTCGCCTCTCGGGCTTGAGGTCGTGGGTTCAAATCCGGGCAAGTACCAATGTGAGTTTTTCAATTCACATCGCTAAACATTGTGAGGAAACCAGGACTTATAGTTAATTGCTGCAAGGCGTTCCAGTCCGAGCATAAACGAATAAAATAATATCTAAATAAATATGTCCACAAAAAGCTGGTCAAGCAAAAGTAGAACGTAAAGTCCATCAGCATGCAACAATGGATCAGAATGACCGAATCGATTGAGGTAAGCAGGCGACAATATTCGTGACCTATAGATTAAGGTGCCACCAGACAAGTAGGCTTCGACACCCAATCGGGCGTGCCGCAAGTGCCGTGACACGGAGTAAGCACGATGTATTGGGTAATGCAGCCAGGCTATGGCGCCGGATTGGCTAACGCGCGTCTCCTGGCTGTGACAGCCTTGCTGATGTATTTATGTTGAAAACTAAGTGCAACCTAGGTTGAGTCTAGGTACATAAAGAAAAACGTTAACTGGAAATACATATCTCTGAATCAAAAGACGAACTTTATCGTAATTGAAGACTTTTCATGCGATAATCATTAACAACAAAAAATATGGTCCTTTTTTAATGGAAAACATCCATAGGTGTAACAATTAAATTATAAATGTTATATGGGGAACGAGTAAGGTAAGCATTATAAAATGATCATTAACTGTTCTGTAAGTAATCTTATGCATTAATCCGCGAACGAAACTTCATAAGACTTGACTTTTCGTATGAAAAGATCAAAGCTGATAATTTCATTTCTCCGATATAATTCGTATTCGTTATTATTGAAATATTAAAGGCACAATGTGTCAAACTTTCTCCAATTCCATTTTGTATGAGCATGAATTCGTCGAAAAAGTATAACAAATTCAACTCGAATAAGAACGTAATGATAATTAACTCCGAAATAAAAGATCGCGCCAGATTATTACGAAACCGGCATTCATTTTTAAGAGCATCACCATTTTTAATTGAATTGTAAACACAGTTTTAATGTTGATTGTGTGGAATTCTCAGGGAAGTAAGTAAGCTAGAAAATGTCTGAATAAAAAAAAACTAAGAGACAGAACAAAAGATGATCCGTTAAGCGGAACCTTCGATGCTGATTGAAGGAGAGTGTGCCATTTGAGATTGAGATGTGATGCGAAACGATAAGGTCGGGAATGCAAGTGCGTGTGTGGGTGGTGCTGGCCGGATCGGTATCGGTACAAAGAAGCAGAAGCTCGCACGAGTTCGTCGACCAACAACACACGATTGTTATCGGCGGAATCGCTACGCAATTAACGCGAATGTCTTCCCGAACGCTCACACCTCGGCATAAATGGTGTGTATGTTATGTAAGTTGTAATGTAAGAAAATATAACAAACATTAAATAATTAGAAGAAAACTCTGTAAACACATGGTTGAAGTGAACGCTTGCTACGCTCTCTCTGTGTGAGAACATAACTCTTAAAGTGACAGCGGCTCGAAGTAATTGAAACCAGTTGAAATTATCTATCAGGATTAACGATTTCTTAACGAGAGTGGTGACAGATTGCTATTGCGTGAGCCAATACATTTAATTAAGTAAATAGAAATATATGGATATCCCGGTTTGTGTAAAACTTGCTAAAACTGTGACCTAAGAAACCAAATGACACAGTTTGAAGAGGTCATACAAACTGTAACAATATTTACACTACTTCGGCTGGCCTGCTTCCTACACAATTAACAATATCCACTTTAGCTCTCAGGTCACACCGTAACAGTTAAAATTATGAATATTGCGATTATAAAACAAAGCAGATGGGATCGAGGTCATCTCGTCTAGAGCAGACATAACAGCTTCTTTGTTCTTACCTCTTCCTCCAGTCCTGGATGAAGCTCCAGTCGCAGTGTTCATCTTCGTCCAGCACTGTAGCCTCGTGGTGGTCCACCCCGTTGCCGTGCACGAGCTCGACCAGCTGTCGAGCTCTTTCGAAATTCCCCTCAAACTCTACTACTAAGAACCCGTCAGAACTCATCGTCCCAAATACGTCTTTCTTGTAGGTCGCATCGTTAATTGTCACGACGTCCAGGGTATCTTTGCTGTCATCAGCCTTTATCTCAGAATAAATAGCTTCCGGTACCTGAATTTCAGATACCATCTGTGTATTGCCTCCGCCCCTGTCCACTTCCCTACTCAGGCCTAAGTTACCAGTCTCTTCTAAAAGCCTATTAGCATAAATAACTTCCTCCTTCGGTTCCTCTCTGAGACGATATTCTTCCTTCTTCTGTTCATTATGTTTGCGAATTATGGAATCTCCAAAATATATGACTACTTTATTGTTATTCTGCGTGATCTTATTTGCTAATCCACCTTCCGTAAGAGGCAAATTAGCTTTTTTGTTCTTTTCCTGAGAAAGTCTCTGTGCTAATTCCTCGTAACACGGAAGCCGGTTGTTGTAGACCTTTTTGTCGGCAGAGCACTTGCTTAGCTCTTCCTTCCTCTTTTCCACACTCTGGTATACCGGAGGACGGCAACACTCGTCGAATTGTGGCTGTGGGCTCCTTATGGAGGTTCGGGGTTCACTGTAAATATGCTCCGTGGGCGATGACATCTGTGGCAAAGGAATGTACTTTTCATGAACATTCTTCATAGGAGCTTCAGTTTTTCTGAAATTCAGAACACTACGTCGTACTTTTGATTCTGAAGCATCACTGATGTTTGTTTTCTTGTTCCGGGAATTTCCGAGGAGTTTGAACAGAGCCTTGTGCTCCGACTGCGGCTTGACGCGGTCTGTGCTGGGCGCACGCCGCATGCCGAAAGGACCCGACTCCTCCTCGGCAGGGTGCGGGTACAGCTGCTCGCAGCTGGTGGACTTGTGCGTCGCGATCCTTGTCTTGCTGGAGGTGAGGGGATCCCTGCTCTGCCAGTGTCTGACGGACATGCGCGCGGCTCCGCGTATGAACTTCATGGGCTCCCATGCCTCAGCCTTCTTGAGAATGAAGTTGTCGCACATGTTGTTTTTGTTGTTGGGTTTTCTGGCGTCCGCGGCACGGCAGGACTGAAGCTCGCGGCAGAGGAAGCATGAGCAACGCGCGGGGCACAGCATGTCTGCGCGGACGTGCCGGCCGCACTGAGCCGCGCTGCGCCCGCGCCGGCTTGCCGTTACCTCCAGCAGCATTGTCGCCGCCGCCGTCGCCCCGCTACAAAGTCTGGCGGTAATTGCCGACACACGTGTTATCCATGGATTAATGTTACCGTTTTGATGAAAGCTCTATGCGCTCGATCTTGAGAATCTTTAATTGCTCTCTCGTTGATGACTTGTAAAAGATCAGTTAATAAAAGCGATCGTTTGGTATTTATAGACAGTTTAAATGGTTGCACAGATGGTCGGCGCGCGCTGGAGTGGTTTGCGAGATGCGTGTCGGAGCTCGGAGCTGGAGTCTGGACGGCCACACTTGCATATGAAACTCGTCTATATTCAATGCGAGGTGAACGAAACCATAAGTTGTGTACGCTAAATATAGAGCACACTTTAAACAGAGGGGTTATTACTGAATCACTCGCTGCGTAATGATACACCGAACCTGCATAAATCGCTGGTGTGCAGTTTGTTGCCCGAGATACAATTTATTACGTGAGCATAAAAAATTAACAAGGAAATACGCGATAAATGCACGAATTCACATAAGAAATATGTAAACACTAACATTAGGTACATAAAGTGAAAAAGAAATGTCTTGCCGATAAGATTGTTTGGATCAAATTGTAATTAGTAAAGTGAAAACCTTACCAAATTAATTTACAGCCGGAACTAAAACCTAAACATCAGCTTTAGCACTAATTATAACAACGTGAAAATTAAAAAAATTGCGAAGTTTTCCAAATATTCACTCACCAGCCAAGCCTAGATATTATTAAATATCTAATAATATTTGAAACAAAAATATTACCGAGTTGAGATGAAACTGATGAACTTTGTAGGTCCTCTACAATTGACAAAGTTGAAAAATAGAAAAACAACATGTAATTCTTTCCGTTTGTCAGAAGTGTAATAAGATAGTGAAGCGGCAAACTCATAGCCTCCTTTAAAAGGGTTTAAGGTGGGACCAAACAAGAAAAATTTAATTCAGTCAGTTAGCTACTGGTACTGAACATAGGTTTTAAACGTAGATGCAAATCTATTTCTCTCTTAAACACCACTCGCCCCGATATCGAGTGTGTTGCGAATAGCGATCGCCGGCTTTGTTATGATGGGCACCACTATTATATTATATATAGCGCATAATATTATGCGTTTCCGTTCCGGTATCAACACATTTAGAACAATTATATATCGGACGTGCGGACAGACTTATGTGCTTTCATTTAAGTATATGTTTGAGTTATAAAGCGATGACACCATTTGCGTATTTCTTTTGTACGATATCAGTGAATTCTTATTATAATACTAAATGTCAAAATACACCTCTATTAACCGTAATGTCAGTTTCATGTGTATTTTCCTACAGACCAAAATTCTAACGTTTAGGCACAGTGCTAAAAGGATTTAACTTCAAAATTGTACAGACTAATAACAGTTCAATTTCGTAATAAATAAAATACGGAATGTGCTATTTCCGAAAACGAAAACTTGTCGATTGCCGGTGTAGCGTTACACTTATTATAACCGAGCCCTGACTATGCAGTAGTTTGGAACGTGTTTCACTTACTTACTTTACTTTTACTTGATTTACTACATACTTACTTACTTTAATACTTTAAAACATAAATGCTAAGTAGGATATTGCTTCTAGGTAAGTTAGTAATAGCTTCAAAGAGTCACCCACGTGTTCCTGTCAGCTCACGAAGTAAATGAAAGTGTGTGAAACTTCAGGAAGCAGGTTGCATTTTATTATGCGAGGCCCTAGCACGAGTTTCTGCGTAATTGGATCGACTACGTTAACGTATCGCCTCCGACAATTTTTGTATGCAAAATGAATCAGCGCCATGTGTCCGTATTTGGAACTAACAAATCGGTAGCACAAGTTTTTGACAATTGCCTTCGTATCGAGTTTACGTATTTACGTCGCGTTAACGCTCCAAATGTATGGGAATCGGTAGCACAAGTTTTCATTTTGACATGTAGTATCGAGTTTTACGCAAGGTGTGACGAAAGCACGTCGAAAACTATCTCACTGACATTTTCTTGGTGAGACATTTCACGTCAAATAATTTTCCGTATTTATTTCGGTATTTTTACAATATTATGCCTGATTATGCCATTTAATCATGAAGAAAAGGGGAAGGCATGCTGTCTATTGATTATCTTACGTCCTTTTTTAATAAATAGGCTAGGAGAAGATGTTAAACGAGGTAGGTAACATTTTCATTTTCTTTGTGAACAAACAGTAATAGTTTCTTATAATAAACCATTTCTATAAGTTATTGATGCTAACCACACATAGAGCGGCCTTCCTGCCGTGGTGGAGTATGATCTCTTGCGCGTTATTCGCCGCAACTCTACGTTTTTCTTGCGGTGCTCAATAATTATCATAACTCATTCATTGGACTCATTTGAAGATTCATGAATTGAAGAAAACGGCTATGCTTTATAAATTAGAGATTATCCCAATACTAGTATGCACGTATGCCTATATATTATGCAACCGGTTTATACCGGTATAAAAAGATAGTTTGGAAATATGGGTTAGAATTTGGGATATACAACATTGACAGCTAAAATGTTCTTGACTTCCCTATTAACAACAATACAATCCTAAAATGTATTAATATAACATCTTCTTCAGCAGATCTTGTGGCAATGGTTGCAGTTTGCAGTATTTTATGTAGCAAAAACCGTAATGCGTTCTACAAGTCTAGCTAGTCTGTCGATGATAAACACAGACAGATGTACAACGAAAGAGAGAACTAGGACTAAAATGAAATAGAATCCCTTCGCAGCGTGACGAACGGTCTAGTATAAAGACCTTCCATCGTAATTGCCACCTGCCAGCCAATGTTCCAGAATCCAGAGTAATCCTTATGAGACGAGAAATCGATGCAGAGAATGGACTATGATAGGACTCTCCTTCAAAACTATATAATCAAATCCTAAGTCATATCGTTCCGCACAGTCATTCGTACGCATAGTACATGGAAAGCCTTGTTGGCTCACTCAGCCTGTTTTTATTAAAAAAATCCTACTTCTTGTTGATATTTATTGAATTTATTATATTTCTAACATGTATATAAGTAGCCGTGAATTGACTAGGTAACTAACTAAGCTATAAATGTGATAATAAATACCTAAATAAACAGAAACTATATGTTTTTTCTGATTTTCCTAATCCAAACATACATAAACTAACGCTTTTTTCGGATAGGGGTAAGTAGGTAGAAACTACAGAATGCCACATGCTACGTAATATACACGTTTATACAGCTACACGCACGCTGGCCTTTCTGAAGAACATCACAATAAGATCTGTTGCGGACGGTACCTGGGCCGGGTGGTGTAAGTACCCACGGTTTCCGTGGGATAGTATCCCACTGTTGTTTGACGTGCTTTCCATTCTCTGAGTCCGGCGACTCTGCTGGTGGCACACGCCACCACGCACCCCTGAATGAGTGGTAGGTATTACGAGGACGACCCACATACAAGAGCCACGTTTTGACCAAAGAAATAAAACGCGGGCTTTTTCTTGAAAAATCTTGTTGCATGTGATTTAGACCATTTTTTTGCGTTCGTCTTTACTTAGCTGAAATCTTTAGAGCCTTATTTAATAAACCTTTTAAACATACATTATTTAATACCTTTTAATTGATTGTTTACTTAGTATACACAACCCTTATTGACATCGACAATAATAAATACACATTTTATTACAATTAAAAAGATCGTAGAATAATGACATCAGCAAGTAAAATTTAAAAAAACCCCGACACATTTATCTTGCCTAAACACCCCGATTCAAGCAGTCAACGACCATAACTTGTAAACGGCTGAACAGATTTTATTCAAACATAGCTAAGAACACTCTTGGCGAAATCACCTATCAAACGAAAAAAAAAAAACAAAATCCGTTCATCCGTTTAGGCGCTATGATGCCACAGACAGACACACAGGTACACAGATATACAGATACACAGGTACACACCAACACAGCAACACACGTGAAACTTATAACACCCGTATTTTTCCGGCGGGGGTTAAAAATTCCGGTTTGGTACACTTTAATTACATTGAATGAGCGAATATCGCGTAAACGTGTGGACCGATTTACATTATTCAAACGGATAAAATGGTTCTACGTCTAGACCTTTCATTTGACACCAAAATCGTTGAAATATCCCTATAAACAAAAATCATGTTTTCAAGTTACGTAATTATACGACACTGAACACATCACAAAATTTCTTTAAAAACTGGCCTAGTGCGAGTCGGACTCGCGCACGAAGGTTTCCGTACCATTATCGCAAAAAAATAGCAAAAATGTCACGTTTGTTGTACGGGAGCCCTACTTAAATATTTATTTTATTCTGTTTTTAGTATGTGTTGGTATAGCGGCAACAAAATTCATCATCTGTAAAAATTGCAGCTGTCTAGCTATCACGGTTCATGAGATACAGCCTGGTGACAGACAGACACGGATCGTGAAGTCTTAGTAATAGGGTCCCGTTTTTACCCTTTGGGTACGAAACTCTAAATACTATCTTTATCTCTATCTAACTCTCTCTATTTATCTTCTCAAGATGGTCAAACCATCTCAGCATACCTACGATTTTCAGTTAATACATCTTTGTTTAAACCACAACGTTGTCTTATTACATCTTCTCTATCTCATCATCGTTCTTCAATCTCTAATTAAAAATAACATAACACATAGGTACTTCCTATTCTAAACATTTTTTTTTTGCTATATTTGTCCAAGGTAATCTCTGAAAGGAAACGCCTGCCGTTCCCACCGCTACGTGTAGCAGTAAAAACTTTATGGGCTGATCATGAATCTACATAATGCATTGATTAAATAAAATACAGATTTAATTAACAACTTTGTATTATATAATGTTCTTGTAACTTTGTTTTCATCATAATTAATTGGTAGAGCATGTAAGATTCTAACCATAGCTCATAGCTGCTCCAAACGCTTGAAATAGCATGAAGAGCATTTGTACCAAAACGGTTGTAAATATGTAGATACTTTTTAATGTCGTAAGTTATAAAATATTCCCCCAATTCCTTCGTTGGATGTCACTATTGCACAAAGAGACGTATAGTTTGCCGTGGGCTTTGAAAACATCACGGCTGCAGTCTTGTAGACGATGGTGCAAGCGATCGGCATGGCTTGTCTTCTCTTAGTGGCAATGCTGGTTAATATTGTTGCGGTTTCTAGAAAGGCTTTTGGCTAGTACCAGGAATATTTTACTTGTCATCTCCTGTTGGTAAAAGAAGTTGATATAGAACAAAATACAAAGATTCTGAAACTAAATACAACATTGTTGGTCGTGCAGTGTTTTTGGACCTTTCCATTAGGAATTCCTTAGTGGCAACCCGGGAGTCTCACTCTGTGTGCTGTGTACGGCAATAGACCCGCCTCTTACTACAGGAGACCTCATAGAATTGAGCGGATGAAGCGCATTTTGCATAATTGTATAAATCTGTGCAATAAACTTACTTGTTTACTTCTTTATGAAGTTCACCATGATGATGAACCGAGTGAAACAAGTTCTTTTGGGATTTATTAATTCTAAAATCACAGAACCGTCGTACGTAACAGATTTAATCTAAAAGCTGGTAAATTAAAATAATTATTTGAAATGACAATAAACAACAATAGACGTTTACACCTTAGGGTCTGCTCACACCGAGAAGCAATGCGGTACACATAAACCGCGCGGCATTTAAAATTTAATAAAAAGTGATCAAATCGCCCAACCGATGAATACATTTTTGTAATCTATTTATTCATATATTAATTTAATTATATTTTTATACATAATATTATTATGCGTAAAATGTGAACGATTATGTAGAAAATCATGGTGAACAATAAGTTAGTTATGTATATTTATTGTATCTAGCATTCTGGGCATGATTGAATTTAGCTGGAATACTGAAGCAATGATGGTTGCCTGTGTGTAATTGTTAAATCTTTGTTTGATTAAATGTGTTACTAACTGTTGTTATTGTGTTACTAATATAGGTATAAGTTTTTTTACATCGTTCTCACATATCTATGTATTTTTCTTGTAACCAAATACCTATATATAATTGAACTTTATTGATGGCAAAGAGTGTCCGTGGAGTTTCTTGCACGTTCTTCTCCATAGAGACCTACTGAGGCTTGCGAATGTGCAACTAGATTCATCTTTTGTTTGACTATTCAAAAATTTATTTAAATGGTTTAGTTGAAATAAAGTATTTTGATTTTGTTAAGTTTATATTGTTTGTAATAACTACTATGAATATAATATGTATTTAGGTTAAGTTATTCTATGGGCCCTGTTGCCATTAATAATTACGTATAATTAGATATTGAAAGTTTCGGTGTGGACGTGCAAAATACCTACTTTTACTAATAACTGAGTTCGCACGCCGCGTCGGGTGAATTTCGCATCTACACGCGTTTGCATCAGTGTGCTAACGGTTTCATATTTTTGTAATTTGAAGGAAACCGTCAAACATTAAGTGACAATTGTCAAACGTCATGTACGGGACCGTTCAAAACCGAACAATTTATCATAAATTAAAACGCCTATAAACTGAAATTTTCAATAACTTATAAAAAAATAGAATTAATAATTTTTTTAAATATGTTTTAACATCTATTTATAACAAACATTTTTTCAGTTTTAGTCTCTAAATTATTTAAGACAAAGTTACCCATTTTAGTCTTCTATTTTCAGAACGCACAATTCACTACAAATAAATCCAAACGCTATTGGATTCTCGGCCTTAATTAACCATAATTCAATTACTACTTCCGAGTTGTCGCAAGACGTTTTTTTGAACTCGTGCTGCCAAATTAACTTGTCGCAGCATCGAGTACGTTTTCGTCTGGTAAAATGTCACGATGACGATACGAAAACGTCAGAAACTTGTGCTAGGGGCTTGTGGTACTACAAACATTTTTCACGTCTATGGCGTTTCCTATTTCCGTGATCTACGGACGATGAAGACAGTGTTTTTAAGTTGTTATCTTTTGAATTTAATTATGATGTAAGAGTTTTATGCATTTGCGTCTATTACTGTAACAGACTACTTGTTTGCACTTTGTAAAACAAATGGTAGGTGAATTTGAAGTTGAGTGCAAGTTCTACTTTAGCCTGAAAACGGTCTATTTGTGGACCGATTTTTTTTGGGTCTTTTTTGGTTTGACGGGTTTGACACGTTCTTAACTCAAAATCTCAATTCGGAAATTCGATCATATATAGATAGCTACCTCGTTTCCGAATTGCAAATTTCATTCGGCTCAAACGACGTACTGTGTTGTAATTGTAACTTCAACTAACATTCAAAACTGCGCCAGATACTTAGGTAACTTTTGAACTCTTTTGAATTACAAAATTAAAATAAAGATTACGAAAAAAACTGAGTGAAAATAATAATAAAACGGGCAAGTAACAGTTACTTTCATTGCATAAATACAGGTATTGTTCAATTCATAATCATAGTGAGATTCAACACATATTTCCCATCCCAGACAGAGAAAGTCCTTCGCTTTATATAAACTTTATTTATCCATTGTTTTACTTAATTTTCACATGGAAAACTCTGTTTGTTGTAGATGGGCAGGTAGCTGTCGACGACGCGAGACAACGTCGTTAGAAGAAGTTTTATGGTTTCGTTGACACCTAAGTAAGAATCGGCGAAAATAAAACATGAATAACATGTCTAGACTTGTCAAACAAAATCTGATAAAGAATATATGCTATGTGCCAATTTAACTAGAATCTATTTTAGATACATAAGGCACAAAATAAACGAAAGTTTGTAGCGTTTTAACGACTTTATGTGCTTAAAGCAAAGCTCATGAAATTAGTAGGTGTACACTTCCTCGATTAGCTTTCATGGTGCGCGAGCGCATGGTCTGCTATTGTTCCTCGCAAACCACTGATGGATTTTTATTACTTTTATTTTCAGATTTTTTTCTTGACATATTGTAACTGAAAACCTGATGAGTGCAAAAAAACCTTTTCATCCCACCATCACGGAAAGAGTATTTTTAATCTTCAATATCTGAGTGGAAAAGGGTTTTTATTCACTAGAGGATAAAGTAAATTGAATTTAGAACATCGTGTGCACTAAGTTTGTGAATTAAAAAAAACATTAAACCTATTTACTGCTACCTCTATGGTGCCGAATATATCATACAACTTTTTTTTAATTTGTTAAAAACTCAGACTCGGAACCTTCTTGGTGTTCTTTTTTCAATTTGCTTTGTACGCGGTTCTAACCATCTCCCTCTCTATCCAACATTCACGCCAAGGGAATCCGATGAATCGGTACAACTATTAAGTATGACAGATAGTTTACCGAAAAACAGTACACAAGTGACTAACACCAATATTACAGTACCAAACAAAAATATTACACTCAATTTAAATAACTGTAGCAACGTTACTTTAAAATTTTCTTAATTATACCTTAGTATTATTTTGTTATAATTTAAAGATTATTCTGTAATACTTACCTGTCATAATGTAGTAATTAATACCTAAACTGAAATAAAAGTGTACCTATCTTGTGATTGTAAACGTTTTTTTTTGCATTTAGTCATTTCCTCGCTGAGGTGGAATGAAAAGTTACGTGTTGCACTCGAGTGCAAAGATTTTTCACCTCGTGCTCTTTTGATTCCCTCGCTTGCTCGGTCATCAAAATTGAACACGCGGTTAAAAAGCAACTTTGCACTCTTGTATAACAAATAACTATTACCCTTTTAAACCTGTGTTGTCAATAATTAGGCAGGTACGTACCTACCTACTTAGCTATTTACTGGCAAAAGGATGATAAGTGATCTACAGTATGACCGATGAGTCGTCTGAAGTTAAAGCCAAGTGGTTGCGCAGAACATACTTACTTCACGAACCAAATGGCTGTTTTCTTCACGAGTGTACATGCGCGAAAGTTCGCAAAGCCTATGTTCAGTTAGGACACGACTCATCGCACGTACTGTAAGTAAGTACACTTTTCCTGCCAACAATATATATTTTAAGTAACCTGCATTGATATTAATGTCCATAAGTTAATGGCTTAGATAGCTCGTGGTTTTACCTCTTTTTAATAAATACTCTTCATTCAAGACGACAAACTGCACTTACAAGTAACAGTAAAAAGCAGAAGTTACACGAACAAGCAAATTGTTATCTGTAACAGTTGGTCGTAAGAATGAAAGTATCCATTGATATTTAGATAAAAAGCCGGCTTCGCGTGAACCAGCGAGGTAATTGTAGGCGTCGTCTTGTTATTATTTTATGTAATGAATAGGCCGCTCCTGAGGTTTTTTTGATAGCGAAACCTGTTATTGTAACGTTGGATGAATGAACTGTTGTGTCTCAAGAAATGCCAGCAGTATGATTTGTATTCTCATCTATTTGTATGTGAAGCGAACTTTACAGCTAGATACCTACCTACTCTCAAACTTGCAAACAATTATTTTGTAAGGACTGAAGAAAACACTAAGAAAGCTCAATAAATCTTGGAAATTTTGTTTGAGTAAATGAAGTAGTAGTTAGTTGTAGTTAAATAAATGCCTGTGATGAAGAATATTTAAATAAATGGTTCTAATGAAAATGGTACCATCGAACTGCTCTGGTGATGAAGCCGGAACTCCGTATTAAAACAATGTAAAGTCATGTAGGTATAGTCTTGTTGGAATTGTTATGAGAAGCCATCTGGCTATAAATGGTTTTCATGTTAATAAGTACCAAAACTTGGTACCAAAACTAAAAAGACAAAATAAAAATAAACATTATAACAAAAAAATAATCCGACTTTCAAACAAAACACTACAAAGGTAGTTTTTCGTAAAAAAAAAAACTCGACTTGGCTTAATCAGCATATTTTCTTGTGATACGTTAGCTACGTATAGAACCAAAATATTACCGACCTGGACAGACAGACCAGACTGGTAAAACCATATCAAAAGGATCTAAAACAAGTTCTCATTTGCCGTTCTTTAGGATAAGTTTAATTAAGCATAGTGTGTCAGTAATTCTATGTCTATCTACTTAATTAAACAGTTCCTAGAATACTGCAACAAAAACCCTTGTTATTGAATATTAACGCCTTTCAGTTAAACCCCTCATGTCCATTGAGCTGTCAATCTATATCCAGGGTAAAGTTACTGTACAACAGTTGAACTCTTGTAACCTTTCATAAAAAAATAGATGACGATTTTCCATCAATTTATAATGGGATTATAAAAAAGAGATGTGAATACATTTGGGATGGCTGCCACGTGATTCGAGGACATTCGCAGATTATTTCGTCATTTGCGCTGCGTTTGCGCAGGGTTGACGAATTCTGTGTGTCGTTATTTGGAAAACGCTGCGTTGATGTCTCAATTAAAATTTGCTTCCATACATTATGGTTTGTTCATATTAAAGAAGTGAAAAAAAAAAACATGATCATCTTCCTGCCCTAGTCTCTTGTTAGTTGGGGTCGTTGGAATACATTTTGTTTCATTACATCCTGCCAACTGACTCCCTTTCTCTTTCTTATCATTCTTCACGCATTCCATGCATGTTTTGGCCCCCTCTTTAATATCAAACCAATATTTTTGCTAAATATCAGGCTGTATAGATTATGTATTGACGATACTCCATCAAAATAATCAATACAAAACATAAAAGAAAATAAATCTTGCATACACCTGCACATTTCTGAAGCCCGCAGAAATAAAAAGAACATAATATAATGTCGAATTCAATTGAAGGCCCGGCCCTGTCCCGCGGCTACCGTGCGCCAATCGCTCAGCAATGGCGTCAGAATTGAGAAACAGGAATTATCAGAGAAGCGGAATGCCACCAGTGTCCGGCTACCGGGCCGGACAGTATCGAGCCGGGAGACAAATGTGCGCTAATTATTTCAAGCCGGACATACCAACGAAATGTATGGAATTCATCACTTATAAAGACATAATGAACTTGAGAAATTGATCATAAATTGGGATAAAATGATTTATGTTAGCAGCCATTTTTAAATAGATGTTAATAAGCTCATAACTCAAGGTTTCACGGGAATTATGAAGTTAGAATTACCATAGGAATGCGTACCCTTCACAGTTATTCAAATCGTTCAACAAATAACTGCAAAATGGAAACCACCATCACGCAAAGGAAACGTTGCAGAAAATATTTGCATTGTGTTGAACCATAGGAACCGTTTCAAACAGTACTATAAACATGTCAACAGATGTCCCGTTATGCATATCTGATAGCAAACAGCGTAACAGTCCAATAGATCTGAAGCCTGCAATGATTCCGTGTAAATGGTGGTAGACAGCGCACGAAGCGACAGCAAGACAAGATGGCTTTTGTAGCAATGCTATGTAGTGTACCATAAACAGACAGAAACGACACGAGATGAGTTACGTTTTCTATAATTTTCGATTTGGTTTCATGCTTGTGTCTCCTGAAAGAATTTATCGCATTTCGATAATATTATTATATTATAGATTCGTCGATATAATATTAAGGACCACCTTCCCAAACATCTTTTGTCCCTAAAAGACGAGTTAATACATTACATTTTTATTGGACAAGATTCCGAATAAGTGGTGCTGGATTTTCTAACGGGCAAGTCCAAATACGGTTTGGTCTGGATCTAGAAATCCCTTTATGTCTCCGAAGACGACGTAGCAATGTAATACAATCAAGATATTATTGCAAATGCATTAAATTAAAAAAATAAAGTACTCTTTTCCTATCTGACCGTGTCAAAGCAGGAATTCTAAATACTTGTCCAGCGGGGTCCACGCGCCGGCCGCCGCCGGATGACGCACGGCCGGCGCGGCTAACGGCACGGCACGACTTACGATCTGCCACATCTGTCCCCTTTACGAGCACAAAACGATGCATTCATATTAAATGCTTGCGGTCTTTTAATCCGAGCTCATTGGACAAGTTATGATTATCACGATTTATTGTAAAAGTAAGTAGAAAGCTATGAGTATTTCCGTCGGAGAAACGCTATGGTTAGCTGTGGGAAATTCGGATGCAAGAAAAATGCACTGATCCATGTGGAAGTGATTAGAGAGAGAAACGAAAGGTAGAATAAAACCAGTCTTGCTGTATTACGACTCAGGAAGCTTTGTACTTTAGCAACATGTTTTAATAGCACTTAAAATTATTCCAAACATAAGCAGTAGACCGAGACCAAATCGTCTTGACAATCTTTACGCATACGAACTATCAGAATGGTCACAGGATATGCCCAAGTGGGGACCGAGGACGGGCCTTATACGCAACAATACTACACCAACAAAATCGTTGGATTGGATCAGATCATTTGATAAAGAGAGAGTTATACAGTCTAAAATGGAAGGAGTAAATAGACTGCAAGTAAAAATCAATCTGGATTACGATTGCGTTGCATAAGAGTAGATTAAGTCAATATTCTCTTTTATTCCTTCAACTTCAACATCGAGTTTTTCGAGTTACAAAATGATTTACCTGAGCTTTAATGAGTTGCCCAGGCAACAAGACAGAATTACATTTTAGGTCTTAACACTTCAGGAGTAAAACTTCAACTGGAACTATAAATGGTGACAGAAAACCACGTGAGAAAACCAGCGGATCTGACGCAGAATGTCCCATTCGCAAAATGTCACGGTGAAAAAGAATGTCCTATTCGCGAAACGTCCTATTCGCAAAAAGTCCCATTCTCAAAAGGTCCCATTCTCAAAAAGTCCCATTCTTAGAAGGTCCCATTCTCAAAAGGTCCTATTCTCGAAAAGTCCCATTCTCAAAAGGTCCCATTCTCAAAAGGTCCCAATTGCATAAACTCGTATATTATGTGTCAAATACCAATGCACGATACAACCCAGATGGCGTCACACGCCCTGTACGTCACTAGTCTCCGATTTTGTTGAAACTTTTTGAGGATATTGTTCTCAAATTGTTCTATTCAGTACCTTCAATGAAAAAAAGTTTTTTTTTTTTTGCTCGCTTAAAAAGCCACAAAAGCTTTTTCAGACATACGTCCTCCTTGGAAGCCAGCGCAACAGACGATAGATCTACAATGTGAAAAAACGCACATCCTACCCCTCCATACTCCATCACTCCGGCAGAGAATCTGCCTCCTGGACACGAACTGCAGTTGCCAATCTGGAAATCCCTAAACCGATGGCGGGTACAGGACCAACCTGTACCCGCAATCGGTTGCAGCAGATAACATCTGGTGAAATGGAGTCTCAAACACAGTGCCAGTGTGGAGCCCGGTCGCAGGATATGCCCCTCCTCCTTGTCTGCCCTTCGTGCCCAGCCACCTGTATCTTTCAGGACCTTTTTTTTTTTTATTTATCTATAGGCTCGCGTTTGACCACTATCTCGCCTGATGGTAAGTGATGATGTGGTCGACGGTGAAGCACGCTTGCCTAGAAGTAACCTATTCACTCTTGACTTAAAGACCCCAAGGGCAAATGACAGAGCGGTCCAGGTGGTTACTTACTGGTCAGACAAAATTTGAGAATAGTTGAGTAAAAATTTGAGTTTCTCGGCACGAAAAGAAGAAGACTTTACAAGAAGACCTTACTATAGAACTTGCCCATTAGTGCCACAACTAAAATGTAAAAAAAAAAAAAAAAAAAAACAACCGAACTCTTAATAAAAACAATGCAAAGTGAAAAATAACTTCAATTTCGGCAGTCGCTTTCTTTTTTAACGTATCTTTTTGATTGATAAACACATTACCCTCCTTCGGTCTCGTAGGTATAAAACGAAATCATTGTATGGAACAGCCGATTTCCTTTTTTATGACTGGTGCTCCTAGGACATTGTGTGAAAGGGACATTCTGCGAATGGGACATTTTGCGAATGGGACATTGTGCGAATGGGACATTGTGCGAATGGGACATTGTGCGATTGGGACATTGTGCGAATGGGACTTTGTGCGAATGGGACTTTTTGCGAATGGGACATTCTGCGAATGGGACCTTCTGCGACAACGGGACTTTTTGCGAATGGGACATTCTGCGTCAGATCCAAACCAGCAAATCATAGAAGAATAGAAACAAGAATTCAAAGTCATGTGTCATCCACAAATTCGAATTGAGAAAGATTGATTGATTACGGGGGCCTGCATCCTCTCAAACTCAAACAATTTATATCAATGAAACCATTTACCATCTTTTGAACTATCCATGAGTGAGTCGGTTAGACATGTGACGCTATATCTCGTTTACAGAGAGGAGTCCGGTGTCTGTGAGTGGAAAAATGATAGACTGATTTCCTAAGCAAGTCGTACCTTCTAGGCTTGGGTCTGAGGATCTCGTGCGGCGCGGGCTGCCGGCGCGGCGTCCAGGCGGCGCAGGCGCACGCTCGCTCGCTGCGCGGCTCCCCCGCGCCGGCGCTGCCACCGCTGGCGCTCAGCGGCGCCTCCTCCGCTCGCGGCGTGCACGCATCCTCACTAGAACGACGAGCAAACTCATCATCATCATCATTCAAACACTGACTTCGACCACTGCTGAGCATAGGCTCTTTTTAACCGACTTTCCAAAAAGGAGGAGGTTCTATGTTCGACTGTATGTATTTTTTTTGTGTGGCAGGGTTTATTAATCAGTTGATACAACTTAATTCTTACAATACAGGAGTTAACCCTACGTTCCTATGTCAGCTTCATCCAGGTTCTACTCGCAGTGGCAATAATGTCGTCTGCCCATCTCGCCGCCGCCGCCGGACGACCGACATTTCTCGTTGTTTTGAACATTCACAATAAGAAAAGTCCGGAATCAATACACAAAGGTGGTCTTTATGATGAAGGCCAGATTTTCAGAAATCCTCCTGAGATACGCGTGTAAGAATATAGGGTGGACGAAGTCGAAGGACGAATAATTTTCGTAGCACTTGCTACGTGCTACGCTATAGCTACGAAAGTTTTAAATTCTCGATGTCCCGAAATTTTATTTTCATTTTTTAACTTGGAAGTAACGATCTAGGTATAATTTATATAATACATAAGTACAGTATTAATTAATTAATTTTTATTTTATTTTTTTAACTTGATAGATTCAATTTCTAAATTTCCTCATTATTCAATATCAACCTATAGAACCTAAATTTCATATCATCGAATGGCAATCCACTCCTTGAAAATCCGAAATATGAATACAAACTTCGATTCACGCACTGTGCTTACGAACTTTTACTTCTGAAGCCCGTTTATTTGGTCAATTTATACGGTAGCCGTTTTCCACAGCAAATGTAATCAGTTCTTAATTAATTCTAGCTACCGTTGAGTGGAACCTTAGTCTAACAAATAGCTGTTCAGAACAAGTGATAAACAAATTGCCCTTTGACGCATAACCGCCTTCCAAATAGCGCTAACGATAACTTTAAAATACATTCTATCTTTTAAGAGGATTATAAATATCGGCGTAAAGTAATACTATTAGTAGAAAGTAACTGTTCAGTTACTGTTAACTATGGTTTATTAAGTAAGATAGCCTTGTAGGCTCGGCGGTAACAAGCTTCGCTTTGGACTGCAGCTTAAGGTCCAAGATTCAAATCTCGCAAACGATTGTTAATTATTGTTTTAGACGCAATCATGGTTACCAGCTTTTGTTTAAGTTTTCGCTGGAAACATTGAGAAATGCCTGAGGATTCACTGAGTTTATTTCTAAGAATTTACAGATTTTGGTCAGATATTAAAGTGACCAGGGGATTCTGTTACATCGGACTTAAATATTTGCTAATGTCAGTTTAAGTACTGTAAGACATAAAAAAACCACGACATTTGTATGCATAAGATTGTGATTGCAACCAGCTAATCTACGTCAGTCCACACCTATATTCACGATAACATCCTATGACACATTTATGCAATCACGCACCCTCAAACGTCTCAGAACTGCATTCACATCACGTAGGTATACGTGGCTCAGCAGACAAGCCCCCGTTGTGGCCGCACAATGAGCCCCCTGTGGCCATGCGCTTCGCCAGGTATGTGCACGCGCAGCAATGTGCGTACTCGAGGGATCCAGTACCGGTTCGTAGCTATTTGAACTAGATACGCGGTACTGTTTGTAGCTGATAATGGGTTTTAGAACGGCATATTTTTACCTTTGAGAATCGCTTCAAGTTTTATGAAGGAAGAATTGATCCTGGATTCAAGACGATTTACGTTAAGTGAAGGTATTATTTGATCTAAATAACCCTTACCTATGTTAATAGGTGATATAAGGTTAATAGGAGACTTCAAAGCGGTATCTTTTTTTTTTTTTTTTTCGGAGGGTAATAATTATCCAGGTTTCAACAAGGCTGTACATTCATGAGTAAAACGTGTGAGAGAACTCAACAGATTATTAGGAGCTCACTGCAGAAGATGGCTGTATGTATTATGATGCTGTTGAAAGTCAATTTGTGGAAATTCAAGCTGACAGAAGTCTACAAGTAATGTTCTTTTAAATCAATAGTGTCGTCACAGATAATGGAGATACGACCATGTTCAACGATCGTTACGTAATCCATGGGGTTCAATAATCCTACGATACCTCCGATCCGTTAAGAGTGATTTTAGTGCACTAAACTTTGAGGTAGCATTTCTCCGTTAAACCATAAAATGATGATGCCGATGAAGGACCGAGTGAAATGGGACGGGACGGCATCACGGTGACTGCGTAAACTATTGTTATGTCCACGGCCCATCACACAAGTGGGTGCGGCTTCCTTGCTCTCCCCTCGGAACCTTCCATCATTGGAGGTTGGAAAGCAAAAGCTTGTGACTTTGTAAGTCAGTGATTGCTATTTTTTGGGCTATAAACTTTTGAATTTTTAGTTATAGTTAGATACAGACTACTTAACAATAGAAGCTAACTAACAAAAACTACAATATTAGATTACCTAACACTTTATGCAGCCAGAATGCAATAATAATAATAATACAATACATTCTCAACATTGCAATCCAATTTCAGTTATAAAAAATAATTTGACTTCAATTTCACAAGCAGTTTGAAAGATTATGTTCGTGTTTAAGGCAAGACTTAATGTGATTCTCAGAATTCCTTTTGGTACCCTAATTTAGTTCAAAATCACCCTATAATCACACAAAGAGATGAAAGACGTCGACAGTTGAAATACATTTCTGAGCATGTTTTTAACAATCCAGCTCATGCCCAGGTGTTTGAGGGATGTTTTCTTTGTTATTTTAAATGAGCACAGTGAATTTTACCTCTATCTCTTGATCCATTCAGATGAGGTATACAATAAAGCGAGAGTACCCAGAAGATGATCTACTGAGATGTCACTGACGAGTTGAGTGGCCAAACCAGACGGAATGATAATCAGATTATTTGTCAATCCTATGTCTCAAGATAGCTGAACATAATGATTAAAAAAATCTTCGTCATAATATCATACTACCATAGGAAAGTCATTTTTTATCTGTGCCAGATCACTATCATCTTTAGTCTCACGTTGTACCACTATCTCACCTGCATCAGGAATTCAGGATGGTAAGTGCAACTACAATACACGAATTTCCGCAAAAACAACTTCGTATTTTTAAAAGAATTCCATACCTTATTTTTCCCTCAAATCTCAGCCGAGTACAGAAGTTTGGTCACGTTGTGTGTTAATAATTATCTCGCGGGTATAATGTAGCGTCTGCAGACCATCAATCATGGCTGACAGCTGCCCAGTGCGCAGGCGCAGGATGTTTGACTTACTGACGCTGTCAGCTACTGGGCTCTGGGTTTAAGTGATCGACAAAAGATTCATTTATTGCAGTTAGTGGGGTAGTAGTGAAGTGTGTTACAGCTAAATTGATAGGCTACGACATTTTGTGATAAATAAATAAGGTTATATCAAGTATATCTCATATTATTATTTTTTCTGTAATGTTAAACTGGCTGGTCAAATTGCTTAGCATAAGATGTGCTATAGATAGCGATCCTAGTTTCGTTTTAGAAATGAGATCATGATTTGACTTATGTTGTTCTAAGCCGCGCTCAGTTTAGCGAATTATAAGCGCTGAGGTGCGGAGCGGCAGGGAAATCTTAGCTGCAACTTTATGCACGATCCGATTTCAGCATAAGAATCAGTTTTTCGAAAATTTTATAAAAATATGTTTGTGCTTACTTGCTTATTGTTTGTATCGATAAATTGCTCAAACTTGTGACACGAATTGACTTGATAAAGCTCATATTGTACCGACGAGGATATAATTATATTTTTCATTATTCACATAACTCAAGTCTCGGTATTGGTAACTCATTTAATTAGACGTCCACATGATTGATACCGACGCGGCACGTTATTTGAACCTTAACGACACTTGCAAGTCTTGCAACAGAGCTATTTTGATATCATTTGATGGTTATTATACTGTAGAAGCGGTGATTGCAGCGATATTTATGATCGATGCCATAAAAGGCTTAAACAATATTAGATAGTTCCTTTAATTCTAATTTTTGAAATGCCAATTATTGGATCGAAGGACCAAAAAAAATTCACACATTCTATTCTTTAAATGCCAAGTAGTGTAAGGCTCAGACTCGCAGGACCAAAAAAAATAGTTCGAATGAATAAAAGCACTTTCCAGTGTACATAGTTCTTTAATTTCAGGTTATATCATAACTTTTTATTCATGCCAAATTGTTTTCCATTTTTGTTAGTTTTGGGTTGGTATAACTCCATGACCCGGGGCGCCAAATCTTTGTATTCACCTCTGGGCGCACGACGAGCGGATAGAAAGAGAGTGTAAGAATTTTTCTTAGCTTCCTTACTTTTTCTCCCTTTCCAGACAGCTAAAGTGCTTTGTAAGACTGTCTCACTGACGATCTTTTTTTACACTACTTTATACCTTACACAGATTACCCTACCCACAACTGTGATTACTGATCGATTTAATTACTAATAGCGCTTGGTAAGACTGGTCCTTCGTTACAATCTGTCTGCGTTTCTTTATTACCCAGTAGGTAATTTGTCGTGGCGAGACACGCCGCATTGTTTTAACGTGAAGAACAACACATATTTGTCCCACCTCGCCATGTCATCTCTCATGCAAGAGATATCTCAGATAGATACGGATAGACGTCCAGCAGACCTTTTCGTCTTACAAAATATGTCTAATTACTTTAGACATATTTTGTAGAACGCTGATGGTTTATTAAAAAATAAGTTAAATAATTTTGTTTTTGTAATTTTTGAATATAGGATATTTTATTAGATTTATTCAGAGGAGGAGTTTTATTCGCTTCATTAATTTCTTTAAAAGAGACTAGCACCTAAAATCTAAATACATTAAAATGCATTGTTTCATAAAATTGCACCTGGCATGCTAGTATTGTATTATCTGTGACCTGGCTATAGATGGTAATTATTTTTTATAAATGAAAACGATCAGTTTAGCGGAATCAGGTTCATTGTGTGACTTAGATAATATTATAGATGATCAAACGAACTTCTTGAAGTGAAGTTCGATCATTATTATATGAGTCGCTTCATTCGAAGATATAATGTTTACTGGTAGTAGTCCCTTTATCCTACAGGCAACATCGCACGATTTCAGAGAGTAATTCGATAAGTTTTTTTTTTTTTTTTACTACCTTCAATACGGTTCGTCTGTTCTGTCTGTGTGACATTGTTCATTCTTTTTTAGAGATTCGTTACCGAACAAAATTTTCAGGGTTTAAATTAGTGATATTTATGTAATATGATTTAATAATGGGCGAGGAGGGTTCTTATATCTTCGAATGAAGCGACTCATATAATAATGATCGAACTTCACTTCAAGAAGTTCGTTTGATCATCTATTATATATTCGTCGCTTCATTCTTCAGATATAATGTTTACTAAGTAGATTTTCAGAGAAACAAGTTTTGTTCGGGTAATGCCTCTTTTTATATTATTATTTTTATTAATGAAAATGAAATGTATCACAGCTGTACTTAATTATTGTAACAATCACCAATAATTGCTCAATATAAGCAGTTAATAGGAAATACAACAGCGTTTGCGAAATCATCATCGCTTAGGACTGGTCGGTCATAAAATCGGGCAAAGGCTAAAGACGTGCTCGTCCAGCCGGGTAGCTGTCTTTGTAATGGTGTCGATACTGCGTCCGGAGACGCGAGCGGCCGATTGCCGGCCACTGCGTGCTGTGTGCACTGAATGTACTCACGTCCACGCCATTTTCTGACAGTACCTACGTATTTAATCCATCGACTGATGGATTGAGCCGTGTCGGCTTTGTGTGGGTTTTTTTTTATGAGTTAATAATAGATTTCCTACATTCGTTGTCCTTATATTTTTCGTTAAAAAATATAATCTTGGAGGACTAAAGCAGGACATATATTTATACTGTCTCGAAAGAATGGTAGTACCGGCTGGTTTCGTCCGGGAGCGGAAGTCTTAATCATATCTGTTATGGCTATCTTAACTCCGCTTGAAGTAATTGATATATCGCACCTTCGGTAGAACAAGGGCACAATTGTCAAAAATTGCAAAAATGAGTTAAGTATACAGAAATGCCTTAAAAATGCTATTTGAACTGGAGGAACAAAGACAGTCATTTAATTCCTTTAAAAATCCGCTAGGCGAAAATAGTGACTTTGTCTTATTGGTGCCTTTTTACTGCTCTCTTGGCTGGACATAGTCTCATTGGTCAGTTGCGCCGTCGGCGGGGAGAGAGGCAGTCGTCACTTGGACCGCTAACGTCGTAAAGGTAAATATGCCCTTTTAATTTTTTGGTTTCTGGAGCGACAATGCCACATCTATTACACTTATGCCTAATTTATAATTTTAAAATTGGAAGGACAAAGTCGTTCAGACAGTTATGCCCTTGTCCGTTCAAAATAATATACATTTTGGTAGAACAAGGGCACAAATGTATCCCTTCCTTAAAATTAAAATTAATTGAAAAAAAACTAAAAGTTCTTAATTCTTGTTAACTATACGCCTAAAAAGGATATAGTATATAGTTTATATCATGCAAAGAAGAAAAACTTTCGAGCAATATTAACAGAGCAAGACCTCACTGAATGCAATAAATATCTTAAAATAGCTCTCCTGTAAAATAGCAAAAACTGCAATTATGCCCTTGTTCTACCGAAGGTGCGATATTATGTAATTTAATTAAAGAGAATGTTTGACCCTATGGGCCGTGCATAGTGCTAATAAAATACCTAACTTTTTGGTGATTTTTTCGATACTTAATTCTATATTAGGGTACCAATTAGACATATGACTCTGCAAGTGTGTGACTGTGGGTCCCAAGTAGAAGTATACTTAGGCTTAATGGTTTAAGTGTCTCCTTCAATAATCGTTTTATACAATTATCGGAACCTACATTAAGGTTTAGAATCAACGACAACGCGGACCGGTGGCTATTAAGGGAGCCATAAGAACAATCTTTATTAAATTGCTCCGTTAAAAAGGATGCTTTTGAACCACTAAAAACCTCAATGTTATACAAAGAACAATATTTCCACCAAAGTTTAAGTGTAACGTTATACTGTTTGATAGTATTGTCGGCTAGCGAAGCCATCATTAGATTTAATTAATCGAGAGGGGTCCCGCGGCGGATGAATGCATTCCGCAGAGCCTCGCGATATCCAGGGTAAGCTTGGTGTGCAATGGATGGTGCTCCCATGGCTGCAAAGGCCAATAGGGAAAGACTAAAATTTCCATGGCATCATCTTCAATAAACTTGCGCAAAAATTTTAAAATTAGGGAAAAAAGGCAGAAACGCGTGTAAGTATTTGGATTGCCAGTTCAGTTTGAAAGCGTCTACGGCGTAAGCATCTGGTTCTGGTTTCCAAGAAACAAACAAGTCACATTTGGCATTGTCACGAGAAGCAAAGAGGTCAATATCAGGGAAACCAAAGTGTCTTTTAATTATTTTATAAGTTTGTTGAACAGATAAACACTCCGTATCGGGGTTAATCTTTCTAGATTCTTCGTCAGCATAATTATCTTTCGTGTTTACGCAACATGCGAACCAAATATTACGTTTCTCGCACCATTGTCAAATGTGTCTTGTCAGATCGTATAGTTGCGGGAACTGAATTCCGCCTAGGTGATGTATGTAACTTATTGCTGTAGTATTGTCTACCCTCAACAATATTGCACAATTATAGTAATTACTGGCAAAACTTGTTAATCCTAGTAATACAGCCAGAAGTTCTAGGTAATTTATATGGTATCTCGTTTCTATGGCAACCCGTTCTAGAAGCGTCTGAATATATTTATTTTTATAACTTTGATTTCTAATAGGGCACATGGCTATGAAAATATGATTACGCCACCAATTAAGGTCTTTTAGAACCGTTTCGGGGATATTAATCATAATATGTTTATAATTATAATTATTTTGATTATTTTTGTTATGCCAGGAATTTGTGACGTTCTAACAATTTTGTATATAGAAACCCATATCGAACTGCTGGACAAGCTGCGAACAGAACACCTATTAATTGCGCAAACTCTCGAATTTGTACATTTTGGCAACCTCGAGAATTTTTAAACTAACTGTTTAATGCTATTCCGTTTATCATTGGTAACGAGGAGGACATATTCTGTGTTGTTGGTTTTAATGATCTTTTATTATAATTATCTACGAAACCTAAGCTTTCTAGAAGTTTTAGGATTTCACGATAGCACATTCCTCGTAATTATAACCTGTAAATAATATATTGTCTAAGTATATTACTGATTTGTGTCGTTTTTTTCTAAGGTGGCCTTCATGATTTTTGTGAACACTCTTGGTGCAACTAAAAGGCCGTACGGCATAGCAGTGAAATGGTATGTACATATGTATAAAACTAGAATTAGGGGCCTGAAAATTAAATCGTAAGTATTGTCGATCGGCTTCGGATATAGGAACTAATAGGTAGCCCTCTTTGAGGGCAATTGCTGCTAAGAATCCGTCTTGAGGGATTCATTTTGCTGCCATTCTATAATCCTCCATTTTAAAATGTATATGTGTTATTAATTTTGTTTAATGATTTTAAATTTAGAATAAACCGCTTACCACCTAAAGATTAAGGTGCCAAAAATATGTTTTATATGTACTGATCATGAGTTGGAATACTGCTGCTATAATAGCCCCTAGTTCTAACAATTTATTAATTGCTACATGCATATCTCAAGCCTCGTCGAAAGAAAAGATACAAACTGGTAAGATAGGCTGAGTCACTGGAGTACAAAAGGGTATTGTAAAACCATATTCTATCCATGATAATATAACTACGTTGCTGCAATTGGTTATGTGAGACCAACAACTAAGAAAGAATTGTATTCTGCCTGCATGTACCTTGGTTATTTCTGTTGTCACGGGTCTTCGATGCGCAGCTTTGCTTGCGTTTGAGACTGCGATGGTTATAACTGACGTGGCGTCACTGGTGGTCTCTTCTGACCTTCCGGTCCCCCCCTGTTTGACGGGTAACAAGGAGGTCCTGACCAGTTTCCCTGGATGGCAGGATGAGTGACCGACGGTTGAGGAGTAATATTTTTCTGATTTACCATGGTTTTACGTATTCTAGTTCCTTGTTTTTCAATGGCCTTATTGGCTTCTATTTTTTCGAACAGTGACTTACCTTAGGATATCGTCACGTTCTGAGTCTTGAATAACGTGAAGAAAGTTCTTCTCCAGACTCGGGGTGATTCATTTTATTCTGTCTTTAGCCAAGCAGTGGTGCAAATAAGGTAACAAACGACAACCATCCCTTAAATATTTTAAGGCCAGAACTTTATTATTTGTTTTGAGCAAAGTATCCATTGCTTTGTTTATTGCTGCGGTACCGTTACCCAACTGTTGTTAAAAACAATAGTTTTTTTTTTTTTTTGCTTCCTCTGAATATGTCTGATACGGCGGCTGAGATCTCCGCGTTCAACTTCGGAGCTTGCAATAATTTGCAATTGGTGAGTATAAGATGCTTTTTCATGGGTCTATCTTTATCCTCCTTGGCTAACCCTTTCTTAAATAGGGGTGTCCACAAACTGGCTAAGCTTTTATGAACATCCTCCCCAAAGTCTGATGTACAAGATGTAGAAAACCCCAACACAGACAATAGCTCCGGATGTTGGTTGTCTCAGCTGGGTAGCCGGATCCTCTATGAGGTCTGGTATCGACAGGGCAGGGTTTACCAACAGTTGGCCTTCTTCACATGGAATGGTTGGTGGACCATCTTGTGGTTCACGGGGCTCGACGTTGTTCGTATCTATAAACTATTACTTATCGTAATAGTTAGCGAACGAATAAGTAGGAGGTATGTAACGCTTATTGCGTTAATATTGTCTCGCGGACAATAGTTAATTCGTAGTTAATGTGCATATCTATTCAAGATTACACATATTTTCTACTTGGTTGTCATGAGAACATGACTCATAATTGGCTCGCAGCTAATTATGTTATCGCAATTGACTCGCAGTCAATCCCGATTTTCACTAGGTTAATTAATGTAAACACTTGTGACACTTAGTTAATAATGTTCAACTAACCTGCAATGTTTTCATCTTCAGATGAATCCAACGGTCGTCTTATTCGACGCCAATACTTGTTTTTCTTCTAATTATCTAATCTTGTGCTTGTATCTCTCCAATTTCTCCCGTACACTACGTTTCGGTATTTTACGTTTTACTTCTCCTTTTTTTTTTTTTATAAGCGTGTGCGCTCGTTGCCTCGCACGAAAAAGGAATGAACAATGTCACACAGACAGAACAGACGAACCGTATTGAAGGTAGTAAAAAAAAAAAAAAAACTTATCGAATTACTCTCTGAAATCGTGCGATGTTGCCTGTAGGATAAAGGGACTACTTAGTAAACATTATATCTGAAGAATGAAGCGACGAATATATAATTATGACCATTCAAAAGATCTTAATAACTTTTAATCAGGATACTTATTAATTACCGTTACATTACAGGTATTTTCGGGAAAACTATCTCAATATTTTATGAATGGGTTACGGAGTTTTTATCTTCTAACCGTCTGGTTTGGTTTTTACCATCCGTTAAAACGGCAAATTAGTGTTATCATGTCATATCATATACACATGGTAAAATTTGTATTCCTTTTTTATCTGTTCACAATCTTTCCTCATCATTTGAATAACAATAAAATTCTACATGGATAGATTCTAAGATTACCGAAAACGGGTTGTTCTTATGTTGTAGCTCGTAAAGATACGTAAAAAACATAGATTTTTCGATTAAATGAATAATTTACTTATAATGACTCCTAAAGCTCCTTTATTCGTTCATTAAATCCGATGAGCGGGCAATCTAAATACGATCAGTAACATCGAGAATCAATTAACTATAAGTCGATAACGCAGCAGATGTTACTGGACAAGGGTGCCTCTGTCAGCAGATATACCAGGATTAAACACAAACACTGCATCATTCCCCAATGTTTGCCAATCAATAACACATAAAAACATCGATGAATAAATAATAAACCAACTTTTTTTACAACTTGATACGCCTAAAAAAGTTTAACATAAATAATCCTCTATTACAATGTTAATATATTTTTTTATCTTAACTCCATAACATTCGTAATACCGCTTTCGACACGAAAAAAAAAGTTGAATAAAAATATTTTTTACACGAACAATTTACACGCAGCGGGGGTTTTATCTCACTTCCAAATTATTTTGAAATCAGACAACATTTTCCATGTCCTGCGAGTCCGCGACGGCTGGCAACCCTACTGTATACCTGACACAATGGAATCCAAAAACGGACAAAAACTGGACGAAGGAGGATTTATGTGGCCCTCTCGGATGCCACGCGTTCCTTCGTTTTATACCCTACAGCAATATTCCGCATACTGTATATTTTGATGTCATCAAATCCTTTTGTAAATGTCAAGTTTTCAAGCTACCGAATAGTTGGTCATTGACCTGAATGAATTAAGTTTTTAATCGAGACGAGAGCAGAGCGTTGCGTGCTCTCGGATAGATTCGTTGGATGATATATTTCAATGTATGTGCAGGGGTATGCGTTCTGAGAAAATAATTTACTGTATTTGTCATGCAGGGTCAAAAACCTTCCCTGCTACAGAGAGGGGACAATCTAACAGATTAATTCTGCTGTCTTTGAACTGTACATGGTGTATCTGAAGTCCATACAGTGCTCTTTAGAGGATTTAATAACGCCACTGTTGCCTCCATTGGCGTGGTCACCTAGTTGGCCCAATTTATTTAGGGAATTAAAAATTTAAGTAGGTAATTTATAATTATAAATTGTCCATCAGCTCAAAAAAAGGAGACGATAAATAATCATGACGAATCTGTATTCGTCATGATTATTTATCGTCTCCTTTAAAATTAGAGAATCTATAAAAATAACTAGAAACAGTCGCTAGTGTAAATTGTAAATTCAATTATATTTACAACTTAACAATGTAGTACCACTATAAACGTCAGTTTTTGACATTTGCATGAATAACTTAATGTTTACAAGTTATCAGCATATTATGACTGTATTTAATCCATTATTTTTGCAACAAAACAAGTAACTGGCGTGACAAACGAGAAGGTAAACGTAGACAAATCGTCGTAAATGCTCGCACCATTGCTTAACTTTCACTGGTTAGGAGCTAACGCGACTTCTTTCCCATGCTTTTTGCATTCGACATGGGATTCTCACGTGAAAATATAATTGGTTATATTTTCTAAAAAAGTGTGCATCATGACTTGAAAGCATGCCTCTTCTTTATCTACTGCAACTTAGAAGAATGAAAAGCAATGACAACGATTACGTCACCGGATTGACCGTCTGCAGTAAAAAGCAGTGCTTGCATTCAACGTTCTCCATATTTTTAGGCATTGACAGGGCCCATGATTTCTTTAAAGTACTTATTTCCGTAAATCTAAGGCAGTTGTAGTCAGATTTGGTTTTCAGTACTGGATCTGGCATATCGATTCATGATCGAAGGACCAAAAATAACTGTGCCAAAATTCGCTAGACGATATGAATTTGAATATTCTTTCGAAAACAGACCAGTTTCCGTATTCCACAAGTTTTATTTAGTTTCAATATATTCAAAATACCTATAATATCCCAAAATTTTGACAATTACCGAGATGAGACTGCGACTTAGGCACATTTGAACGTTTTGTAAGCTTGGCCGACTGATTAAAAGCTTCAACATCAAATGCGACTTAAGACACAACCTTCTTTAACAGTTCCATAAATCTTTGTATGTAGCTGTATCTTTATGACTGCATGCACCATACGTGCTGCACGTATGGAGGTCGATTAAAATTAGCATAAGTGTTCGTCTGGTTTATGAAAACGTACGAAGGAACACGTCGAGTGCACTCTGATGCATGTTTAATTGCTTTTAACTTTGACATGACGTTATCCAGGCAGGCAGGCTGGCACGCTTCTTGAACCGAAATAATGTGTCTGATTGTGAACTGTCTGGGGTTCTGCACCAAAGATACATGACAAGCGATTTAAGATAGCGAGTTGAATTTTTGTTAAACTTAATTCAACAATATCCACATACGGCTATGCGCGGAGTTTCCTTGCGTGCTCAAATCATAAATAAAGATATCCGCAGGAGAACCAGGGTTACCGACATAGCCCGATGAATTGCCAAAGTAAAGTGGCTGTGGCCAGGGTACAATGGCTCGCAAAAGGAATGACCGATGGGGCCGAAAGTTCTCAAGTGGTGACTGCGTACTGGAAGACGCTGTGTCGCAAGGTCTCTAGGTGAACAGAGGACCTGGGTAAGGCTGCGGGAATCCAATGGATGCGAGGCTCAAAGGACCGATCAGTGTGGTGACGCTTGGGTTCCCCCAGACGTCGGCTTCCGCCTATGTCCAGCAGTGGACGTCTTTCTGCTGAAATTATGATAATTCAACAATTCCAAATTACCGACGGCACTATGTGTTTTTACCTGTATAGGTAGATACCATAACACTTTGACAATTGCAAAATTATTGGTTATCCGACACGCAGATTGAGAAAAGCCCAGTTTTACAATTAGCTAGTCTGGAAAATGCTGTGCAATAGCTAATTGCCCGGTGGTAAAGGCAACATTAAGTTTATGAATTTTTAATACTAATCAATATGAAACCGGTTCTAACAAAGAATGCAGCAGATACTAATGGTAACTAGATAATTTGTAAACATACGCATTTCTGTGTTAGTACAATAGCACATGCTAGGTCGTAAACCTAGAATATGACGGGTTTAATTAGCGCAAACACGTTTAGAAGTACATAATTCAGGGGTAAACATGAGTCTTGAGTTCTTGAATCATCATTATTTATTTCTAAGTTTCAAATAAACAAGACTGCCTTTTTACCCGACTGCCGAAGGAGGGTAATGTGTTTATCAGTCTATGTATGTATGTAAGTATATATGTATGAATGTATGTATGTTTGTTCCTTTATGGCGTTCCAGAGACCAAACGCTTTGGCCGATTTTGATGATTCATACGTCAATCGATTCGTCTTAACCCTGCGAGTGTCACTGGCTATATTAAAATTGGAGAATAGAAAAATGGCGGATTTTGGGCGCCATATTGTGGGAGCCCAATTTTTTATTTTTTTCTTCCTAACCCATCGTGTGGGGTATCAAAATAAAGGGTTTTAAGAGGTGATTTCAAAAATATATAATACTTATTTGTTTAAATGTACATAATTCGAAAAAACTAACTAAAAAGTTATAAATAAAAAAAGTTAAATCAAAAAATCAAAAAACCCGACTGCTTCAAAAGCGAACTAAAAAGATGTAAACAAGTAGAAAATCATGCTGTGCAGTCGGAGGATACATATTCGCGGGCTGGCTGACCAAAAGCTGTATCCTCCGCTTGCACAGCTTGATTTTGTTTTTTTTTATTTAACTTTTTTTTTCATCTAGTGGTCGCAAACGCTACAGCTGAGCTGAATATGAGGTCCGGGGTTCGGAACCCAGGAAGGGCAAAAGTGTTATCTGGAATTGTGCCCGGTTAGGTATAAGTCCGCCCCCTATTACATGGTACCTACTTAACATAACTGGCGAAATTAGGGTGTGCTGCAAATGCACCTGAGTCCATACCTTCGCGGAAAACAAGGCGTTGTTGTTGCTTATGTTGTCATGGCGCGATAGGCGCAGATACCCTTCAGTAGCTGCTTTTTAAATGAGAATCACGTCTAAACTGGTAGTCGTATATTTTTGGAAAAATATATGTTATACAAAGAGTAATATACTTGAAATTTTCTTAGAAAATACGTGCGTGATATCGCCTATCGATGCAATTTAAAATGCGTCGAGCCATCAGTTCCTAGTGGCCACTAGGAACTGATGATTAGAAGCCCATAGACATTATATGTATTCCAAGAAGGGTTAGGAAGTATGTTTCAGTTATCTTTGGCAGAGAACGGACTATAATAAAATAAGCCTTCATTGCTCTTTTATCATAATTTACAATACAATAATATATTTATTCCTGACGATCTGGTTTTTTCAACGAACAATAACGGGACTTAATAAGTCCGCTGTAAATAACAGTCGTAAGCAGTATTAGTAAACGAAACGAACCTGGAATGTGACTGTATCGCACCATCGACTGCAAATGAAGTAAAGTGGAACATTGCAGGTAGCAGGCGAGTAGGGCGGAGGGCGCGGCATGTCTTCTGACAGAGGCTTATTACCGCAACCTAGTAACAAGTATTTACTTGTTAAAATAGCTAATGAGCTACAATTAGAAGTACCTAAGTGTAACCCCAATCACTTTTTTCCATAGCTGTGAATGCACAAGTCTGTATCGTTGGTCTTGTTGTACCAAGCGCTACTGCATGATGTCCTGGTTTGGATTCCCGAGGTCGGCCAATATGTTATTGTTTTTTTTTATTAGTTGATGGATATAGGACAGCCCCAAATAACATGGGACTTAAACTTAACTTTTGAAATGTGTGCGTACTCTAGTGCATCTCTGCATACTGCTTTTTGGAGGACACACAGGCATGATGTTATGTAGCTAGATATAGGTATGTATGTAGAGAAGGGCTAGACAAACAAAATAACTTTCATAGAAATCATGTCTGCAGTAGGGATGGCGATCTGAGATCGATTTATCGATTTATAGGACCAAAATAATCGTTTTTTTTTATCGTTATTTAGTACTGAATCGGTCCAGTTGAATCGATATTTCACCCTACCACCACCCGAGATTTGATTAATATGTTTTGATATAAACCAAAATATTATTTACAATGCATGTCCTCGAAAAGAGCGGTTTTCCAAGCAGCCAAACTGTGCGGAAAGTGTCACTTTTTAGGGTTCCGTAGCCAAATGGCAAAAAACGGAACCCTTATAGATTCGTCATGTCTGTCTGTCTGTCTGTCTGTCTGTCTGTCTGTCTGTCCGTCCGTATGTCACAGCCACTTTATTCCGAAACTATAAGAACTATGCTGTTGAAACTTGGTAAGTAGATGTATTCTGTGAACCGCATTAAGATTTTTACACAAAAATAAAAATAGAACAATAAATTTTGGGGGTTCCCATACTTGAAACTAAAACTAAAAATATTTTTTTTCATCAGACCCATACGTGTGGGGTATCTATGGATAGGTCTTCAAAAATGATATTGAGGTTTCTAATATCATTTTTTTCTAAACTGAATAGTTTGCGCGAGAGACTCTGCCAAAGTGGTAAAATGTGTGTCCCCCCCCCTGTAACTTCTAAAATAAGAGATTGATAAAACTAAAAAAAATATATAATGTACATTACTATGTAAACTACCAGCGAAAATTGGTTTGAACGAGATCTAGTCAGTAGTTTTTTTTTAATACGTCATAAATCGTAAACCGCAATTTACCAAGTACGGAACCCTTCGTGCGCGAGTCCGACTCGCACTTGGCCGGTTTTTTTCACTAGTGCTTTTTACATTCCTGTACTTTTTTAATTTTTAACTCCAACGTCAGCCCGACGCATAGAGTTTTTATTATTTGAGAAAAGTTTTAAAAATTAATTATGTACAGATTATCATTCATATAAAAGGTAAAATAAAACGAATACTTTATTTTAGGCTTAATAATTACTCTAGATTTAGATTTTGATCAATAAATTAATTTTAAATATTCATTAAATATGTTTGGCAGAACGTATATTTTGCTCGTGCCTTATTGCGTTACGATGTGACAGCTATTCGCACATGCGCAGTAGATATGCCCGAGGAACTATTAGTTAATCTGTGGATATGCTGACCGCGCTTGAATAAGCCCGCCATTTTATTAATTTTTTATTTCCTCGCACAATGCATAGTAAAATGTTGTATGATACACGTACGTAAGATGATTTCCGACTTGTGTCGATTTATCCACTCACTCGCTTCGCTCGCTCGTGAATAAAAATGCCACTCACCGGAAATCACCTACCTACCGCACTTGTAGCATAAATAACTATTAACATTACCTAGTTGAATGTACTTCACAATCACATGTAAAGAAATGAAAAATTTCAGTTGCCTATAAAACTTGTTAATGTACCTAAACAAAATAAATAAATGTCTTTTTTATACTTGATACTTTCATTTAGATGTAAAAACAATTATTATTTAAAAATATTAAAAGATCGATTATTATTATGGTTTTATTATTGTTTGCCGTAATTGGATTTACATTTGTATTAAAAATACAAACACGAAAAGCAAATCGAAGAAAAAGATCGATATCATGTTTTTTGTTGTGGATTGATTTTTCAGATTTTGATTCGAATCTTTAAGAAAAAAATCGCCCATCCCTAGTGTGCAGTGCTGCACCGACAAGCATTAGAGAACGGGGAATTTTTAACTGCACCTCTATTTAGAAATTTAAGCAAACAAAATATCTCCACTAATAACCTACTGCAAAACAATATTACTCACCGTAAAACAAAAATACTGATTTGCACACAAATTATTCAATTAAATATAAAATAAATGTGAATTAGTCCAAGAGCGAGCGAAGCGAGCTCGGGAGCTTAGGGCACCCCGACACGGATAGGTTAGGTTCGAAGGAGATGACGGGAGCTGAAGTGAGCGAGCAAAGCGAGCGAACTCAGCTCCCGTCATCTCCTTCATGTTAGGTTACTTTAGACCCTGCAGACAGAAATAGGAGCCCTGCGCAGCGGGGCTCCGTCGACTTTGTTTCGTTTCCCCCCCTCCCTTAAAACTTAAATATTTTGTTGCACTCGAAGAATTATTAGATTTACTTTTAGTTAACAGATAGTTATTCAGTAAAACAGTTAAGCTTTAAAGATCTAGCAGTATAGTATAATTCATTTATTTGATGAGCAAATTTAGTGTGCAATTCAGTATTTTTGGTAGTAATTTCGAATATTTTGATTGAAAAAAGGGGAATTACAGTTAAAGTATTAAATACCACCCTTAGAGAACAAATTCTACAAAGCTATGGAGACTAAAATTGTCGAGGTTTGATATCTATATAGATTGATATACCTATACCCAGGACTACAGAGTACAGACATACGTGTGAAAAATGATAGGTATTGATAATAAACGGGATGAATATTTAGGTGGCGACTAGAGAAGAATGGAAGTAAAAGGACATGTTGCACCGACCCCAAATTAATGGGTAACATGGGCAGGTGATTAGGTCAGACTCAGGAAGTATCCTCACATGTGGCATTGTGGACACATATAAGTTTTGAATACAGAAAATCATTGGCCTACACTAGGATTTATCGTAGGTGAGTTCGGTAGCCAGACCCGTAGAATCGAACCCGACACACAACGTATCAGTAATCGCTCAGCCACTGCGCCAACCGTGAAGTCAAATTAGAGGTGACTTAAAAATTAGAAGTATTATAAGCCGCTAACTGCGGACGGTAATCAATCTGAATCAGAAACCGGTGTAAGCCGCAGCACACCGGACCAGCTAGGCGGCGGTGACATCAACCAGTCCATCACAATTATAAGGTATCAACGATTATTATCTAACAATTTTCGCATGTGTAGCGGAAATAGTACAGCAGGGTTATTAAATGAACGAGACACTTTAATGATACTGGCGCCAGTAAAATGAACTTCTGTCTTCCAACTTGCTAGGATTACTATAATTTCAGAGACAACCCGCATCATCCAACTTGGAAGGCGACGTTGTCATCTCAATACCTATGTTTATTTCCTTTTTGATGATAAATTATCTTAAGAAGCACTAAAATGCTCAAAATTGCGCTGTCAACAAGGCCTAATTATACAAATTTGACAACTATAAATGAAAAAATAAAAACATAAAAGCACAACGTACCTATATCTTTTTATTAAATTTAAGGAATTTCTTTTAAATTTGTTTCAATACTGGAGGAGGAAATAGGCGAGATACATACGTCGAATTATAACGTTTTACCTAACTGCCGAAGGAGTGTAATGTGTTTATCACTCTATGTATGTATGTATGTTTGTTCCTATGTGGTATTCCAGAGGCCAAACGCGTTGGCCGATTATTATGATTCCAACGTCAATCGATTCGTCTTAACCTTGCGAGTGTCACTGGCAACATTAAAATTACAAAATAGATAAATGGCGGATTTTGGGCGCCATATTGTGGGGCCCCAATTTATTTTTCCATCCAAACCCATCGTGTGGGCTATCAAAATAAAGGGTTTTAAAAGTTAATTTCAAAAATATGTATCACTTATATGTTTAAATGTACCTAATTCGAAAAAAATAATGTTAACTAAAAAGTTATAAATCAAAAAAGGTAATTAAAAAATCTAAAAACCCGACAGCTTAAAAACCGAAATAAAAAGACGTAAACAAGAAGAAAATCATGCCGTGCAGTCGAAGGATACATATTCGTATCCTCCGACTGCACTGCATTTTTTAAATTAACTTTTTTTACTTAGGAAATTCAGTTGGAGCTCCCTGATCGTCACCCATCCATGGACCTGCCCTGGCAAGCGATAATAACTTAATCGACCTGTGCGGTTGATATTATTGAGTCGTGAGTTAAATTCAAGAACGTACGTAGGAACTACCAAGAGTAAAAGTATCTAACTCAAGTCATAGTCTGTTTGTCTTAGAGTTTCATCCAAATCCGTTCAGCTTGCCGAAAAGATAATAACAGTCAAACAGAGCTACTTATCATCTTTAATTAATTGTTGGGATAAGTTTCTATGAGTCGTTTTCGACTTAGTTCGGCTGTTTGTAGATTAGATATATACTCTACTTATTACGTATATCTTTCTGTAGAGTCTAACATTATTTAGATACCTAGTTTCCTATGTTTTTGTTCCCAAGTTTTTTATATAATTAGAATTGCTATAGTATTCTCCCTATGACTATTTATTTTATCAGGTATGTATTTGTATAGGGGTATCCACGGTTTAATTAAAACCCACAATATTGTAGAGGAATATTTTTCCTGAATTAGATGTAATTTCTTCTTATTCCTTCCGTTTCTGTGTCTTTCCTTTTTTTTATTAATTTAAAACGTTTAATTTTTATCAGAACCTAAACACAAGTTTTTACATAACATTGGTAACTAATTACTAAATATAGTAAGCCTGCATTTCCTTCCGCCCTCCGGGAAATGTAGGCTAAGGTGTTTAGTAGAACTTAAACCGACGTTTCAGCAACAAGGTCTCAGTAATTATATTTATAACTTTATCGACTTGTGTACCTATTTATTATACACTACGTAGTTTATACTTATTATAATTATTTTAGTTGTTCCTTTCAATAACATCTCGAACAGAGCCAGTAACCGGTCCGAGTAGAAGTCGGATTCGCGACTGCTCACAACTACAAGTGACACTCAGCACGTTGCAGTAAGTTGTTACAACTAAAACTATGCACACCGCACTACATCTACATAGTCCCAAGGCCCTACCAATCTATAAACATCAAGTGAACTTTCGCTGCGGGCTCCACACACCACAATAGGCTAATTTCCCACAAGCGTGGGAGTGTTTTTTCCTCTAAATAAGAAGCATACCTAGCCATCCATTCCAGTGCTCTCGTCTGTGTCACTACACTGCACTGCACTGCACTGAAAACTTTTACTTTTCCCGGCGTACACTGGCGTGTACTGGCGTAGCGTCGGGCGGCGCGGGCGCAAGCGAGGCGCGCACGACACTGCCGCGACCCGCGCCCGGCTCTCCTATAAATTCTTTACAAGACTCGTGCCAGAGCTTGGCCCTGTACAGTCGGGCACGGCAGCGCGCCAGCCCTTACTTAACTTGCCAAACTTTGCTGAAAGCTCACCTGAAGTATGAAATTGATTTATGGCTTTTAGAGCTTTATTATGAATACGGACATTAGCTAAAAGCTTTTTCGTCATAAGCACACTCAACACTAACATCAATTTAGAATCGGATACCAAAGTATCTAAATCATAATCATGACTTAAGAAAAACAATAAGAACCGTGCGAAACTACTGAACAAAAGTTTTACCAGGTATCATTTGTCGCAGAGCTCAAAGGCAAAATAATGAAGACAATAACAATTTGGAGGCATAACGTTTAATGAATGTTTACGCCAAAACTGAGCGAAATAATTTTATTAAAGGAAAAGGCGAGAAAACACCCAGGGTGAGAGATAACACAGATTTTAAACTGCATATTTTCGCGTCAAGATATAATCTTGAGCGACCACGTGGGCTTTAATTATAAAATTAAGCACAGGATTGTACCTGCGGCCGGCGCGCGCGCAGCCTCCGGTCGTCGCTCGAGCAACCAGTCAGACCGCATACTACTCCCCCGCCCGCAAACCTCTGTCCCAAACTTTTAACACTACATACGAAAACACACTATAACTCTGACCGGCAAAGTCCAATTTGGAATACGCCCTCTTGGTGATTAATATCGTTTGATGTCGAGCCTAAATACCACTGCTATTTCGTACAAGACATGCCGTACAGGGTTCCCTACATATTTGTCCAAACTTGGTAGCCGATGCACCGTATTGGGGCGGCATAAGGCCGCGTTTGTCCGCTCGGCTGTAGAATGCACCTGCTTGCAGGACCGTCAGCGTCACAATCATTGCACTTACTACAACATTGACTGCGTTTGTTATAACCGTCGTATTTTGATAAAAACACGTGATCCTTGAACTAACAATAACATCAGTGTTCGTTTATGGCGTTCATGTAAGAAATGCTTCCGAATGTTTCAGTCAATATCGCTCGATTTTATACTGGAACCATCGACTCTCAAGCCTTTTAGGTGGTTGGCCTGGCTTTAGGTACCAACTTATTTAAATTGCATCCTTTTTCGTAAAATTGCATCCTACTTCTATCTATCAGAGAAAAAAAACAGAAGAACTACTTTTAATTTTGACGTTTCAGTCTATGTCCTAACATCAACATGACCCCATCATGTCTCTGATCTTAATAATAAAAACATATTGTGCTGATGAATAAACATGAATAAAATGAATATGAATTATCAATAAATAATATCACTATTAGACATGAATATGAGTGGTAAGTGCTGCGGATAATACAAAAGTAGAAAATAAAATAGGTAGGTGAGACCGTGTCTAGGTATCTCCCACCAAGCCAAGCTTGCGACTGCCTCTGCCAAGTTACGTAGGACTTCGTTGTTCATCATTCTCACAAGATTCAAACACCAGTATTGAAATGCTTTATGAATGTCGGCGTTTAGAAACCACTACTCTGCGCAGGCATTGCAAGAATCAAATCTATACCCCAAGTGGACAGGGACTGTCGCGACAGTCTCTCCATTAAGATATGTAATTACTAACAGGTAGAAGGTAATACCGTGAGGTAAGCCAGACTTGTAAATCCAAGGCTGAGCTGAGACCTTCAATCCGTCATGAGCAAAACGATGACTATCGATGCTCATTATACTAGGATAAAAAGTAGTCTATGTCTATGCCAGACTATAATCGCATCTGTGTTCCAAATTTCATCTAGATCCGTTAAGCCGTTCTGGCGTGATTGAGTAACAATCATACATACATCCAAACTTACGCGTTTATAATAATTAGTAAGAAGTAAGATTACTATAGAAATTGACTTCATTTCATCATCATCATCATCATTTCAGCCGAAAGACGTCCACTGCTGGACATAGGCCTCCCCCAGGCGTCGCCACATTGACCGATCCCGTGCGTCTCGCATCCAGCGCCTTCCCGCAACCTTAACCAGGTCATCGGTCCACCTAGTGGGAGGCCTTCCAACGTATCGTCTTCCAGTTCGCGGTCGCCACTCCAGAACTTTTCGGCCCCATCGGCCATCCGTTCTGCGAGCAATGTGCCCTGCCCACTGCCACTTAAGTTTGGCAATTCTTCGGGCTATGTCGGTAACTTTGGTTCTCCTGCGGATATCATCATTTCTGACGTGATCACGCAAGGAAATTCCGAGCATAGCCCTCTCCATTGCCCTTTGGGTGACTTTAAGCTTTCTGATAAGGCCCATTGTGAGCGACCACGTCTCGGTCCCATAGGTGATCACTGGCAACACACACTGGTCATAGACTTTTGTCTTGAGACACTGCGGTAAATTGGACGAGAAGATACCACGCAACTTCCCGAACGCCGCCCAGCCGAGTCGGATTCGACGGTTGACCTCTTTCTCGAAGTTGGACCTACCCAACTGGACCGTTTGTCCCAGGTAAACATAATCGTCTACAACTTCAAGTGTAGAGTCTCCGATCTTGATAGGAGTGGGTGTTACATGGGCGTTCACCATGACCTTGGTTTTATCCATGTTCATTTTAAGACCCACTCTTTCGGAAGCTCTACTAAGGTCATCGAGCATTTTACTGAGGCTCTCCATGGTCTCAGCCATGATCACTATGTCGTCGGCAAACCGAAGGTGAGTGATGTACTCGCCATTAACGTTGATGCCAAGCCCCTTCCAGTCAAGAACCTTGAAGACGTCCTCCAGCGCAGCAGTGAACAGTTTCGGAGAAATTACGTCTCCCTGTCTTACGCCGCGCTGGAGAAGGATTGGTTTCGAGGTCTGATCCTGAAGACGGACTGACATGGTGGCGTTTTTGTACAGACACTTCAACACCTCAATGTACCGGTAGTCGATCTGGCACCGTTGGAGAGACTGCAGTACAGCCCAAGTCTCGATCGAATCGAAGGCTTTCTCGTAGTCCACAAACGCTAAACAGAGAGGCAAGTTATACTCTTCGGTCTTCTGTATAACCTGCCGCAGCGTATGTATGTGGTCTACGGTGCTAAAGCCTTTTCGGAATCCGGCTTGTTCGGGAGGCTGGAAATCGTCAAACCTGCGCGCGAGACGATTCGTGATGACTCTTGAAAACAACTTGTAAACATGGCTAAGAAGCGAGATGGACCTATAGTTCTTCAGCCGGGCATTGTCGCCCTTCTTGAAGAAGAGTACCACCACACCCCTGCACCATGCCTGTGGCGTTTTGCCCTCGAGTATGGCGGAATCAAAAAGCTTCTGAAGGGCCTTGAGGACCGGTTTTCCACCCGCCTTCAGGAGTTCAGCCGTGATTCCGTCATCACCCGGCCTTGTTGTTTTTAAGCTGTTTCAGAGCCATCCCAATCTCGTACAGGCTGACGTCCGGGATATCTTCGGTATAGTGTCGGGTCAATCTAGCTCTTGGGTCGTTTGCTAGATTCGCAACGGAAATTGACTTCATTTACCAAAACAAAAAGTGTGTGTGTGTTTTTTTTTATATACTTCTGACTTCCAATTAAAAACACTACAAAGTGAAATAAACTTAAATTTTGGAACACGTCAAGAAACGAAACCATATTATAAACACCAACTTCCGAAATTGTACCTAATTATTTTTCACTTTGTAGTGTTTTTAATTGGAAGTCAGTTGTATTTTTTTTTGTATAATAATATATATTAAAACTACATTTAGTTTAAAAATTTTATTCTAGAGAGTAGGTAACTTAGAAAAATAGTCTGTTTAAATATCCAGGTTGTAAGCTCCAAAATCCGGGGCTTTCACGCTTCTTGTCCTGGTTGGTAGATTCTAGAGATGGCAACCCTACTATGACTAGATGTACCTACAATTAATTACTAACAATGATAATAACAATTCCAGGCGGGCCACCACGGCGCGGGTACGGCAGGAGCAGCGGTAGGAGCTCGGGTGGGACCACCACGCCCAGCGGGGCTGGCGGCGGCGGCCCGCGCAGGCCCGGCCGCGGAGGCAACAACGACAACGTCCTCCCTCTCATTACCGGGGTATTAGGCTCCAGTATCCTCGCATTCTCGCTCTACGTTCTCTCCCACAAACCTGGAGTTTTCGGGGCTGACCACAATCAGCCCACCTTCGTGGACCCAGGGTCCTGTCAGCAGGCAGAGGCCTCTGGCGCGGAACCGTGCCACTACTGCGAAGGACAACCCTGTCTCGTTCATGGGGACCCTAACAGGATTAATCTCGAGAAGAGAAAGTTTCTAACATACGAAGAAGAAGCAATAGTTAAGGAAAGGCAGGATAAATCACAATATAGGGGCAAGCTTCAAAGAGAACTTAAGCAACACCTGCGAAAAGTAAAGGAGCTCACAGATGAGCTGGAAAGAGATGAGCAAGCCAAGAAAAGAAACTGGCCCCGTGAGTCATGGTGGTCGAACGATGATTGATAAACGATAAATGATAATTTTGTCTGAAAATTGGTTTAGAAACACGAACTAGATGGACCAGACACAAGGCTAGCTGAAGTCATCCCGATGTTCTTATGTACAAACCCATGTCATTCTATATTACTTTCTCACAAACAGACCGCTAAACTATAAGTTGTGATCGTCACTAAAGCTAGAAAGAACCAAAGCAAACACGGTGGCCCACACTCGAGCAACAATAGAAGATATAGTTCTCGCCAAACTTCTTGGCCGTCCTGACGTTGGCTACAATAGCTGCGCAGTAGTAAATCTCATACAAAAACAGCACCGTTTCGTGCCTCGCGCATGCGGTAAACCAACTTCAGGGCGGCCAAGAAGTTTTGCGAGGACTATAACAGAGAAAAGAAGGCCAATTCAGAAGATTTAATCAATTGTAAAACCATAAAAATGTACTAGAAATCCTGTCGTTTAATTATGTCTACCTCTATTTGATTCCTGTAAGCCTCGTTTTCTGGAAAACTAGTCGGATGCCACTGACTTTAAGGCGACCCATGAAATTAAATAGCCTTTCATTTTTGGCTTAGATTACAAAAAAATATCTTGATACATGCAATCATATTTTAACACTGAACATACCTAATAAAATATTCTAATTCAATTATTGATTCACCGTTGATCTAACTGTGATGAAAACTTTGGTGGTTTGCCTTGAAGCAACAATACGCGCACTCGTTTCACACCCACGCGACACAAAATCGCCGTATCCCAGTAGTTCCATTCTCTAGTTCCATTATGGGACTACTGGGATTTTTTTCTCCCAGTAGTTCCATGGAACTGGCATTCTGTTTATGAAAGATAAAATTAGTCTCATAAGTTCCGGTACAGTTAAATCGCGAAATAGCCGCCGTATCCCAGTAGTTCCATTCTCTAGTTCCATTATGGGCTACAGGGATTTTTTGTCCCAGTAGTTCCATGGAACTGGCATTCTGTTCATGCAAGATAAAATTAGTCTCATAAGTTCCGGTACAGTTAAATCACAAGGGAATTGACCGCAATATATTAACAGATCTGAGTATATTAGTACAAAAACGTATGTACGTTTAACAGTATTTTTAACGACTTTAGAACTTCTTTTTAAAGATACAGCAAGGAAAAATAAAATTGATATAATTGATTAATATTGATATATATATTTATAACTTACTTTATTTAGCGTTACTGTGCCAGTGCAATGTTATGTTTTATATAAACTACATCTCCTTAAACTATTGCCACTTTTGTAGGTGGTGTCCTTGTAATATTCTCTTCCACGGTAAAGAAGCACTCTACCTCGTCCGCGTTTTATAAAAAATATCTCGCTGTTTTCCATTATTTACGACCACCACTGTACTTAATGGAACTAATGGGATAAGGTGAAAAAGTATTCTAGTTCCATGGAACTACTGGGAGAAAAAAGTCCCAGTAGTCCCATAATGGAACTAGAGAATGGAACTACTGGGATACGGCGCACAAAATTCAGTAGTTTTTAAACTTTCCATAATATTATTATTAGAGAAAAGCCTTAGATCAAAATGTAGGTAATTAAATAGTCTTTGAGATGGTGACAATTTCATTATCACCATCGCCCAGCGGTTTTAGTGCCTAACACGAACAAAAAAAACGACAAACTCGTTTTTTTTTTCCGTGTTAGACATAACTTTACAAATTAATTACCTACACTATGTTAATTATACGAATAAAATCTTAAAGAAAATTTTGAGTTTTTTTTTCGTGTAACATAACTGATCTGCAAACTGCCTAATGTGGCTTTTACGAGACACTTCGAAATGCCTAAACATGGTTCTGGTCCCACAAATTCATTTGCTGAGCCTTCTCTCACCAGTTCATCTGCCACTTCGTTACCATGGATTCCTTTGTGCCCAGGGACCCACATGTCTTACCCTGATAAGGTTCCCAAGCCTGTTTAGGGTTTGGATCAGTGCTGCCAACTCGTTTAAGCAAAAACGCGCTGTCAGCTCTTTAAAAAAGCGCTAGAACGCGCTAAATGGTCGCTGTCAATTAATCGGTCAAATTCAAACAAAACGCTAAAATTTGAGACTAAAAATGTATAAACGCATTTTTTATTTTTTTTATTAATCAAAATATGTCATATAAAAGAGTACTATACAAAAAAGTACTTGTTTAGTAATAATAAAATAAATTAGTAACGTGTTAATGTAATTATTATATAAAATAAAGGCATTAAATTAATTCATTATCGTCTGATTCTACGACAATTGCTTCTGGCGCCGAAATAAGGTTGGTCTTGATCAGTTTTGGCAGTTTTTTAAAGAAAGTACAGTTTCAAAAAGCGCTTTATTTAGCGCTAGGCGCTAGAACGCGCTATTGAACAAAAAAAAGCGCTAGATCTGGCGCTGAAAGCGCTAAGTTGGCAGCACTGGTTTGGAATCTATTATATATTAGTCTATGGTTTGGATAGCATCCAGAAAAAGTCTGGAGTCCACTTTGTAGGATGCCATGGCTTTGATTGCAGCCTGACTGTCACTAAGAATATATATGGATTTACCTCTGGTTCTCTCTCTGGTTCTCTATCTATATTCTCTTGAGCACAGGTTAGTATGGCATATGTTTCTGCTTGGAATACAGTAGCCATCTGCCCTAAGCTTTTGCTTCGCAAAAGGTTACAAATTAACCTTTTGCGTATATTTTCGCTCCTGTACCTGATTCCATTTTGGATCCATCAGTGTACCATACCAGACTATCTTGTTCTGGTGGGTCGAGTCCCTTCGCCCAGTCCTCTATTGTTGGGATTTGAACCTTGAAAGACCTTTCAAACACAAACATAGTTTGTATTTTATCGGATATCATGCTTGTTACTCGATCCAAATCTTCATTTCCATCGAAATTTGTATGGTTAGTCTTTGGCTTAGAGGTATCCCATAGTCCAGCAACAGCAAGACTATGTAATGTCTTCCTTGCCTCGAATTCAACCATCTTATGCAGAGGAGGGATATTGAGGTATCTCTCAATCGCTGCCGTAGGTGTTGTCCTGAAAGCACCCGTGATGCCGAGACACACTGTTCTTTGTAACCTGGTGAGTGGCGCTTTGCACGAGGCAAGCTATGCTGTCGTATGTGATAATAGGTATTATCACTGTCAGGTACAGCCATCGGATCACTTTGGGTTTAGTCCCCAAGTTTTACCGTAGGTGAAACGACACGTGCCAAACACTCGTAGCGCCTTTGTCGTATTTTTTTCCACCTGCGTTATTTATCAACCGTTACTCCCAGATATTTAACCTCGGTGGTCCAGGACAACTTTATTCCATTGAGGGAGAGCTCTCCTAGGTTTCCTAGTTGTCTCTTCCTCCTGAATGGAATAAAGACTGCTTTGCTTGGATTGATAGAGAGGTGGTTCTTTGTGCACCATTCCTCTGTCATCCTCAATGACTGTTGTAATAATCCAGAGACTATGTTCGGGAATTTACTATTAACCATTATAGCTATTTCATCTGCATAGTTTACTGTATAGAATGGTCAGGTATTGTGTTTGGTAAGTAGCTAGTCGTAGCAAAATAATAAAGAACTTTTTCCCCCAATTGCTGAATTAAGAATTAAAAGTTGGGTATTTGTCAAACTCTACTTTAGCCTGAAAACCTGTCAAACAATATCGGAAGTCGGTGTTACTGTTTTTGTTTATTCGTTTATAGACACCGACATGTGCATAACTCCAGCTTCCTCATAAGTGTTAGAATAATTCTATCTATGCCAATATTTCAGGCATAATAGCAGCAATCAAAGTACCAAGTCTTTATTTAGCTGCCACAAAAACTTCGCTAATATGTGTCGTTTAGTATGAGTCAGCTGGAGTGACGTCACCCCAGCTTCCTCATTCAATACAGGCAAACTAGTGATGTTAGGGTTTTGGACTATAGTCAAAAAAATAAGGCATAATAGCTGCACATGGAAGGAAAGAACTGAACGATAATACTTAAAAAGTGTTGAAACTATGATAAAAAAACGTGTGTGTAAGCTGATGTGACGTCACCCCAGCTGCCATGTCATATCTTCTGAACAAAAGAAGATACGATTATGTATTATAGCCCAAAAAATAAGGAATAATAGCTGCCATTGGCAGCAAAATTTTCAAATCTGTAGTCCTTGTAGTTTCCACGTATAGGTGTACCAGAATCTCATGGCATTTTTTATTTTTTTAAATTGTGATTTTCATATGGCAATGTCAATTGTCACCTGTCGAATCAAAGTACTTGATGTGTCAACCGCTGCTGAAATTTTTTGATATTATCTGGAAAGTTTGTTATTTTTGTGAAAATGTCGAAAAACCCACTTCGATCTCATGCGAGACATATTGTTTTCAATGTGTATCATAAAATAAGGGAAGAAGAAGGCGTAAATCAAACGCAATCTTTGATTTTAAAGTGCGTCGTAGAGTGGACCGGTAAGTTGGACTGACTTGTTTTGATACTTTTAGTTTAATTTATATTTTTCTTACTTAATATTAATTTCTTTCCATTACTATTATATGGTAAATCGTAGGTCAGGGCATATCGAATGATGGCCGGAAGGAAATGGCAACAGTAATGTAACTGTTACTAATTCTTCGACAAGATATTGATTTTAACGGAGATTGAGAATCTTTGACGTAAGAAAAATATTAAGTAATAATCTGCGCCCTGCAGTGGGACGTGTATATAGACGGGAGTTTTTGGCGGGATTTTGTCGAGTGAAGTTCAGTGGCTGTTAATATTATTTGCAAATTGATTCCTAGTGGATATTGTGATATATTATTGGTGTAGTTTTGTATCTCAACTGTCTCCGCAACTGGACAATTTGTAAAACCATTGACAAAAGCGATCTCGGGATGCGGGAGCGGTGTATTTTATTGTAGTATTGACTGCGTCTGCAAAGCTTACTGGGAAGACTGACTCGATACAATTTGCTGCCAAATACTCCAAAAAACATTAGAATCTGTTACATCCGCATTCTAATGCATACAAAAGAATAAATATAAGATCCAAAACTCTTTCCAAAGACGTGGCTAACAACCAGCCTAGGTCCTAGCAACCAGGCCATAAAACTTACATAAAAAATATATATATAGACTGATGATGATGAATGACTTTAAGTAACATGATACATTTTATTATTTTTTACAGACTTTATACATAAAGAGATTGGTTTTGAATATGTTAAATGCCAATGAAAAAGAACCATTTTGATGGAGAGAGATGACATAAAACTACAAAGATACAAGTTTTTGAAATGCCAGTGGAGTTCATGGAATCGTATTCTAGTTTTCTAGTTCTGAATGAGGTTTTAAGTTATTAGTATGATTTAAATGCTAAATAATAAATTAGTACATAAATTAATATTCAATTGATTTATTTTTCCTATGTTAAGAACACGATGTATAACAACATTATTCATACACATACCTATAATACTCACAGTGGATCTTTGTGTCTCTGAATTGGTTGCAAGACCCCGCGCAGTAGCTATTTTTGTGTCAATGTTGAAGGTGAAGATAGCATTGTATAACTGTCTCTTTCACTCGCTTATGTATGTCACATAAGCTTACGGAGTTTCTTGTGCATTCTTCTCCATAACAAGCTACTTTCCGAATGCACGGTAGAATCAACTTTTATTCCATGTAAATTTAAATTGTGACATTCAAAAGTGCCGCTTGGTGGCCCAGTTGAAATAAATATCTTTTGTCTTTTTTGTCATCGTCCTATCTCGCTTACTCTATGCAGTATACTCGATGACAAACTGTTTCTTACGCAATGGTTGGCAGGATCAAGTTCAAAGACACAAAGATCCGTTGTGACTACTATAATATAGGTACCTCATGTTCATTAATACTAAAGACATAAATAAAAATTAAACAGTATCAAGATCGTTTGATCCATTTTCCCCAGTATTGCATACAACAAATTTTTATTTCCCTTTTTGCCATGAGATTCTGGTAGACCTATAGTAAACAAAACAATGGTTTCCGCGCCATAAAGATCAAATTATTACTTCGGAGGAGGTACGGAGCGGCGCTGCCGTTCTGTGCGCTACAACAGCGCTACGCTTTATGTAAAATCGTTACATATTATACATATCTACATATTGTAACATAATTATATTTAGTTATGCTGCTTTGCTATTGAAAAGGCGCCTTTTACACAGCACTTTACAAGTCAAGCACGATTGTCTGGCCGTAAATATGACTATAAAAAACCTGAATACTTACATAGTACCTACGATTCAAGTGTGTAGTCGGCTCCCAGTCTATAACCTAATTTAAACTACTTCAAACTGATAAAATAGCGCACAGAACGGCAGCGCCGCTCCGTACCTCCTCCGAAATAATAATTTGATCTTTTTGGCGCGGAAACCATTTTTTTTGTTTTCTACGTGGAAACTACAAGGACTAGAGATTTTAAAATTTTGCTGCCTATGGCAGTTATTATTTTTTATGTTTTAAGCTATAATGCATAATCATATCTTCTTTTGTTTGGAAGATATAATATGAGCAGCTGGGGTGCCGTCACTCCAGCTTACACATATCTGTCGGTTTAATAACTTATGGAGTATTTTGACTACAGATTTGAAAATTTTCCTGCCATTGGCAGCTATTATTCCTTAATTTTTGAGCTATAAAACATAATCGTATCTTCTTTTGTTTAGAAGATATGACATGGCAGCTGGGGTGACGTCACATCAGCTTACACACACGTTTTTAGGGTTCCGTAGCCAAATGGCAAAAAACGGAACCCTTATAGATTCGTCATGTCTGTCTGTCTGTCTGTCCGTCCGTATGTCACAGCCACTTTTTTCCGAAACTATAAGAACTATGCTTTTGAAACTTTGTAAGTAGATGTATTCTGTGAACCGCATTAAGATTTTCACACAAAAATAGAAAAAAAATTACAATTTTGGAGGTCCCCATACTTGAAACTGAAACTAAAAATATTTTTTTTCATCAAACCCATACGTGTGGGGTATCTATGGATAGGTCTTCAAAAATGATATTGAGGTTTCTAATATCATTTTTTTCTAAACTGAAAAGTTTGCGCGAGAGACAGTTCCAAAGTGGTAAAATGTGTGTCCCCCCCCCCCCCTGTAACTTCTAAAATAAGAGAATGATAAAACTAAAAAAAATATATGATGTACATTACCATATAAACTAACACCGAAAATTGGTTTGAACGAGATCTAGTAAGTAGTTTTTTTTTAATACGTCATAAATCCTAAACCGCAATTTACCAAGCACGGAACCCTTCGTGCGCGAGTCCGACTCGCACTTGGCCGGTTTTTTTTATCATAGTTTCAACACTTTTTAAGTATAATCGTTCAGTTCTTTCCTTCCATGTGCAGCTATTATGCCTTATTTTTTTGACTATAGTCCAAAACCCTAACATCACTAGTTTGCCTGTATTGAATGAGGAAGCTGGAGTGACGTCACTCCAGCTGACTCATACTAAACGACACATATTAGCGAAGTTTTTGTGGCAGCTAAATAAAGACTTGGTACTTTGATTGCTGCTATTATGCCTGAAATATTGACATAGATAGAATTATTCTAACACTTATGAGGAAGCTGGAGTTATGCACATGACACCGACTTCCGAAATTTAAGTTATTTTTCACTTTGAAGTGTTTTTATTTGGAAGTCGGTAGTATTTTCTTCTAAAAAAGTTTTTATTTTTCGGTTTTTAGCTGTGGTACCTACATAATGAGAAAGTTTAATAGTAAGGTACCTACATTGCCCAAAGTAAAATAAAACTTACATAACCAGTGAAATGAGAGTGAACCAGGGTGAACTGTATATAGCTGCGTACCCCTTTAGAGCGTACCGGCGTGATGTTATGTTATGAAATGGCGTAAACAATAAACAGACATGCGATTGCAACAATCCCGAGAGATTTGCCGCTGTTTATTGTCGAGTTATGTTGTATATCTCCGAAGATCTTCATCAGATCTTGATCAAATTTAAATAGGACCACACGAGAAGTAGAGCTTGAAAGCTCTACTTCTCTAAACTCTAATAAAAAATAATCATCAAAATCGGTTCTCCTTGTAAAATGGTGAGGTAACACAGACAAAAAAAAAAGGTTTCACGATCTTAGCACCTAGCACCCAAATATTCAATTCAGAAACCGGCCCTATTTATTTTGAGTATTGATTGAGTAAATATTTTTGATTTTTAGTTAATTTACATTATTCCATTTCTTTTTAAATTAAGTAAGTAGGTACTGATTTGAAATTTTATGGCAAGAACCCCTCTTAATTGAAGATGAAGGCCTCCTCCAGTGACAACCAACGATCTCTATATTCTACTGTGCGCATCCAGCGAGTGCCAGCGAGTTTAATTAACAATAACATACACCCAGCAAGCTATGAGCCTTCCACTTTTCCTTTTGCCCGATGGGTCCGGCCATGACGTAACTCTTGGCAGTCCAGCGGTCTTGCAATGTGTCTAACTCATCGTCTTTTTAAAACAACACCAAACGTCAAACGAAATATATACAACATGGAGCAACCAAAGAGATGGCGATTTAAGAGCCGGAAGAGCTTCCTTAAGTCGACTAAAATAATAAGAAAAAAGACAAAAGCCATAGCGAAAATCGCAAGAAACTGTAGCTTCTCATATACCCCCCTCCAACTGACTATGTCGAGCTTGCTGAAAAGCTCCCAGCAGGCCATGGCCCATCTGGAAATCCCTAAACCGGTAACGAAGCCAAGTGGGCCCCTGTAGGAATAACTTAGTCAGATGGGGGTACTCCAATCAGCCACAGTGTGACTGCGGAACCACCCCATAGACGATGCCCCATCTCCTGTCCTGATCCTTACGTAAAAACGCCAGCACCATGAAGACCTTTGTCAGGCTAGCCCTAAGGCTATCCACGTGGTTATGGAATACTGGTCGAAGAAAATTTTATCGAATCATCGACACGAAGATGAAGAATCGTCATTTTGGCTTTTGCGAATATTTGAGAACATCTATGACTTTGTTTTGAGTCTAGACGAAACATCACTTGTAACTTAATAATTGTGCCAGAAGCTTGCATCTCATCCATTGTGCCATAACTTCGGATGATTGGCAAATGTTACAATAATAATAATACCAGCATGTAACTGTCCCACTGCAGGGCATACAGAGAAGGCACGAGCATTGATCACCCCGTGCGCTCAATGCTGGTAGGCGTTTTTTACTTATATTCACTACTAGCTGTTCCCCGCGGCTTCGCTCCCGTGGGCCACCCCACTGGACCCGTTTTCGGGATAAAAAATAGCCTATGTCACTCAGGAATAAAGTAGCTTTCTATTGGTGAAATAATTTTTAAAATCGGTCCAGTAGTTTCGGAGCCTATTCGGTACAAACAAAAAAATCTTTCCTCTTTATATTATTGGTATAGATAAGTCCAGTAGCCTTATTGCGTAATGAATTCGACAAGGCAAAGGGCAAGGAGTATGAAAAACGACCAATCACATGTGAGATGAAAGACGTGATGTGGATTTCCGTATATGTGATTGGTCGACGATCGTGATGGATCGAAGTGTTGGAGTGTTTATACAAAAACGCCACAATGTCAGTTCGCCTTCAGGATCAGACCTCGGCACCCGTCCTTCTGCAGCGAGGTGTGAGACAGGGAGATGTCATATCTCCGAAGCTCTTTACCGCTGCACTGGAGGATGTCTTCAAGGTTCTGGACTGGAGAGGGCTAGGCATCAACGTCAATGGCTAGTACATCACTCACCTTCAGTTTGCCGACGATATAGTGGTTATGGCTGAGACCATGGAGGAGATCAGTATAATGCTCGATGATCTCAGTAGATCTTCCGAAAGAGTGGGTTAGGATGAACATGGACAAAACCAAGTTGATATTGAATGCCCATGTTACACCCACTCCTATCAAGGTTGGAGACTCTACACTCGAAGTAGTGGGCGACTATGTTTACCTGGGACAAACGATCCAATTGGGTAAGGCCAACTTCGAGAAAGAGGTCAACCGTCGAATCCGACTCGGCTGGGCAGCGTTCAGGAAGTTGCGCGGTATCTTCTCGTCCAACTTACCGCAGTGTCTATGTGTGTAGTCTATGACCAGTGTGTGTTGCCAGTGATGACATATGGCTCTGAGACGTGGTCGCTTACAATGGGCCTTATCAGAAAGCTTACAGTCACTCAAAGGGCAATGGAGAGGGCTATGCTCGGAGTTTCCTTGCGTGATCGAATCAGAAATGTAGAGATCCGCAAGAGAACCAGGGTTACCGACATAGTCCGAAGAATTGCCAAACTTAAGTGGCAGTGGGCAGGGCACAATGCTGATCATTGCTCGCAGAACGGATGGCCGATGGGGCAGAAAGGTTCTGGAATGGCGACCGCGAACCGGAAGACGTTGCGTTGGAAGGCCTCCCACCAGGTTGACCGATGACCTGGTGAAGGTTGCGGGGATCCGCTGGTTACGAGATGCACGGGACCGGTCAATATGGCGACGCCTGGGGGAGGCCTATGTCCAGCAGAGGACGTCTTTCGGCTGATATGATGATGATTGGTCGATTTCTCATACTCTTTGCCTTGCCGAATTCATTACGCAATAAGGCTGCAGGTTTCCTCACGATGTTTGAGGCTGCAGGTTTAAGGCATTTTGACTCAAGGTCGTAGCGAATTCCTAGATATGTGCACAGCATGATGAATCCTATCTCCACAACTTAATGCACAAAATTCTATCCAGATAACACGCTATATTTGGGTCGGTTTGACGGATGCAGCTGAATATCAGTTATCCACATGGAGCGACTGCCAATAACCGGGTAGCGGTAAGATTTCCTGACTTCTAACTATTCGTAACGACTGAAAAAGATCTAAAAATTGCAGCCGGGACCAACAGTCTAAAGTGCTCTATCCCTATCAGTGCAGATCAGTAGGGATATATGGTGCAGAAGGTTCCTTATATCTCTACCGCATAGCGATAATTGAAAAAAAGCTCCAAGTAAGTATCCCTACCGGTAGGGATATAAGAAACAGGAGCTTTCAGAGACACGGTGGTACAGTACTTGCGTGCCGGCAGGTAACTTAACGCAAGTCGTTAGATGCGCAGAAGTCGTTTTTTAGGTATGTTTTTTTTTTGTCTTCGTAGATACTTTGTGCATTTAGCCAGTGTCACGTTTAGTTCCGTTAGTTTTTTTTATATATTCCCTTTGCATGAAAACCTTGTTTTGCATTAGAAAGCGGATGACATTTCAATATTTTTTGGAATATATTTGCTGAGATATCTGCAATAACATTCTGAGCTCCACTTTACCAAAATACGAATTTTCTCCAGTTGCATAAATACTTGAGACACAAAACTACACCAGTTTTACATCACAATGATCACTAGGAATTTGCGAATAATTAAAACAGCCCCTGAAGCCTTATTGCGTAAATGAATTCAGCAAACCAAAGGGCAAAGAGTATGAAGAATAGACCAATCACATGTGAGATGAAAGATGCGATGTTGATTTCCGTCTATGTGATTGTTCGATTGGCCATACTCTTTGCCCTTTGCCTTGCCGAATTCACCAACGCAATGAAGCTGCTGAAATTTACTCGAAAAAATCCCGCAAAAATAAATAACTAGGTCTCTTTGGTTATCAAGCGGGACGCGGGGATCGAGGTAGCACCGTTCCAAGCATGCGATTGGCTGGTCAGTCGACCGACCAATCGCGTAAAGTCCACGTTCCTTTGAGTGTACTAAAATTCTACCCTTTGTTTGTGTTGCGTTTAAAATTTAATTGTAATGCCACGGATATATACCGGGCAAACATAAATTCTACAAAACGATAGTGACGATGACGGCATACCATGATTATCAACAACCACATTTTTTATAATAAAATATCCTAAAGCGTATCTAATGCATCTTTTGACAATAAACAAAAAATAACCTAGGCCATGTTAGGTTAGAGGACTGTGTGAGTAATAAATAGCAAAAAGAACTAGGTCTACCAACCGTTTAAAAAAAAAAACATTTTTTTAAACAAGTTTATTTCGTACTCTTCTCAGCAAAGCCGAGCAGCCCTTTCATTTGATACTTTTATCATGGCAGTGCACAAAAAAAAGCTAGTCAGCCATATTGGATTTAGAATGACGTCACTTGGCTAACTATGCATTGTCATCCAAACTAAACGTGTATGCAAAATTCCATCTTAATCTGTGGAGGATAACTGATTTAAAATTCAGTTGCAAGATTTGACCCGAACTCACTTACATACATACATTGCAAGTTGATAATAGCTTGTAAAATAGGTAACGCCTGACAAAAAGATACTAGGGTTTTACCCACAGGTTTGACCCCATAAAAGAGTATAACAAATTCTCTTTAAATAATTTGGTATTGCCATAAATTACTGGACGCTTTCATTGGTGAGTGAAGATACTCTTTTCGAAAAAGGCAATAATTTTGGCAATACCTAATTATTTAAAGAGAATTTGTCATACTCTTTTGACTCTTTGCCTTGCCGAATTCACTTACGCAGTTAACTTGCTGGATCTTTTTGGTATTGATTTCTCGTATTGTCCTCTAACATATAACCTAGTTTTAATTTCTGGAGAAAGGAAAAAAGTAAATCATACCAATAGTTTGCATTGGCTTTTCTTAACTTTTAACTGTATATATTTTTTGTTTATTACACCTAATAAACTTCACGAATGCCTCTCCTTTCTTAAACTTTATTCTAAACAGACACGTTAAAAAAGAAATTATGGCAATAACCGTAGAATAATGACAAGCAATAGTGACCCCTTTTTTGTTCCATTAAGTGCACTATGCGCTAACTTACCCCACCTTCGCCAAAACCTTGCTAAGAATCGTGGGGACTGTATCTTGCTACGTAAAGATGGTCGTCACCCATAAACGGACCGACCACGGCAAGCATTGCTTAACCTTGAAGGTCAACCCGTCCGGCTTTTATTATTTATCCACGACCTCCTCAGCTCCACTAGAGGCGTTGAAAATAAAACCACTTCAAATAATAATACATGATATTGTATTTGGAACAATCTTTCTCTCTTACCGCATAATAATATAAATTATAGCTTGGTGAACGTCACTGATACAAAATATATAATAATTAATAGTAATTAATTAATAATAACTTATGTATAGGTACCCCCGCCGGCGCTCGCTCCCGCTACAAAACAATTTGTTTTTACAAAAATGTCGTCGTCGTCGTCGTCGCCTAGCCTATAATATGTATAGTGATAGTTGCATTGACTTGAAGGCCGAAACACTAGAAGGCAGAATTGTATCTAAAGACTTAACTTATACGTAGGTATCCGCAGTTCAAAGGTTATAAGGGCGGTTATCGTGTGCATGCGGTTGGCCACCCCACTCTACGCACTCACTTTTCTGTGATTCCAATATAGTTAGAACATTTTAAGTCTCAGTAAGCCTCTGATGTTTACAATAGCTCAAAACTGATTATTTGTACAGTACACTTCTTAAAGTTTAGACAAGGTGTTCAAAATTTGAGTATCCATCAACTATTAGCCTAGGCGGAATTTCATGTATTCCTTATAAGCATAATACAATTACTAGCCAAACTTAAATCACACATTAATACGCCATTACAAAAGCAATATGAAAATTGTATGCTCCAGCACAGATAATATAATACTAGCATACAGATACCTCATCCTATACACAAAAACCGTGCCGACGTAACTAGCGTTTTTCGTCTGATTATGTTTATTTTTGTAAGTACACCGATCGCGGTCAGTTCGGTTTCACGGCTATAGATGGTGTTAGCAGCGACTTGCAAGTAAAAGGGTTTTCTCGGTTCGTGAATATTTATTTTATAGTATTTTTTTGCACGTTTTACAGTTTTATTGTACCAAAATGTGTTACAATACAAATTAATAAAATCGAGTGGCATGCCTCAGAAATTTAAAACCGCGCAGTCTATGGAATTTATTTTAAATGATCCATTCAAATTATCTTTGAAATGTGAATTAAGATCTCAATATTTTATAATTTTATGCTTAGGAGAGTTGATTAAACAAGAAAATTAAATTTGTATGATCAATTCTAGAAATGATAATTTTACACACAATTCAATAACAAATCGATCCATATCGCGACATCTAGTGATATCTATTTGAACCAAATTTTCGTTCTTAGCGCTGGGACCCCGTAGTTCCAGAAACCTACTTCTGGTGGAAGCTAGGCTGGCTATGTTAGACTTCTTTAGGGTTCAGGACCTCACGGACAACGGACCGAATGGAAGTGCTTGATTAAAGACATGTGCTTCAATTCCTTTTTGAATGTATGATACATATGAACTACACTAGTGTGGCTAGCGTATATTTTGTATTTAGTGACATCAATCGCCACCCGTTTTCTCAAACCGCGCTTCAATTTGGGCGAACCAGGGGCCTTAACTATAACTTCTTAAAATCATCATGGTTCTTGTGTTAGACAGTGACAGAGCTATACAGGACGAATAGCACTATTCCGTTTTCACAGCGAAATCATGACGATGTCATTGACGCGTCGTAAGATGGCCCCAGATGTCTGGTACCTCTGCTTAAAATGGTGGCAATTTCAGTTGTGTGTTTTGGTACAATATATTCGTGACTTCCCTCCGAGTGATTTTTATTTTTCTTCTCTGCCTACCACACCTACACACTCGCGTATACCTAAATGTCCATTTCGAGTTTGTCCGACGACACAAACAGAGCTCACTTGATCACAACTGCAGAAAAGTCGCTAGTCCAAGTTTATGACCGACTGCCAATTTCTTAAACACAAATAAAACATGATAAATAAATATTGAGTGTAAAACATCACCATTGCACTTGCTATATTCAGCACAAGGCTTCATGTAATTCTGTCTTCTCCGTGTGGTGGTGTACCGGCGGCGGCGACGACGTGAAATGCTAAAACTAATGGCGTTACATGTGACTAAGTTATCTGTCCATCGCGCACGCACACATCAAGCCTTCTTGTATCACGTGGCCACTTCAGCTGTAGGCTGCAAACGACAACAATAATCAAATTATTATATTAACGGACAAGATGCAGTTAAAAATCGCTCTCACGCAAATGGATCTGCTTTTATTTTTTATTATATGATGAGAAATATATGGATAGATATTTTCAAAAAACAGCTTATGGCACTTGTCCCACCGCTGACGATCAGCTAGAAAGTTGGCGAGCAGCGAGAAGCTAGTTTACAGTTCCGATAGTTTTGTTTATCGGCTATAAGCGAGTGTTCTTGTGTGACGGACGATTACACGCACCGCGTCTCAGTTCCGCACTGTAGGTAAAATGACCGCTGGTTGATCTCTCCTCGGCGTGAGATCAGGGGGGTGACCACAAGCTCTTAGAGTAAGGTTATTTTGAGTGTGTGTAAGGGACAGATGTATATGACGTGTATACATCTGTCACTTACTCGATCTCAAAATAACCTTACTCTAAGAGCTTTTGGTAACCCCCCAGACCGCCAAGCGAGCATCGCTGAACGAGTATTATCTTTGATAGCTCTTGTCGCTGGGACAATCTAGTGGTGAGAGAGTTCTCGCCGGCAGTGAACAGCAACAGCCAGCGATCAACTATTATTATATGTTTCTCTTTTATTTTTATTGGGATCTATATCTTTTGTCCGTTTCTTAAGCTTGAAAATAGTCAATAGCTAATCGGTTCCTCGTCGGCGGTGGGACAAGCGCCTTAGCATGAGTTTAATTTTAATGACTTACAGAGACTGATTCATAACGTAGCAATTTGTAAAAACAATAGGATCAGCCCAAACTAGAAGCAAGACAAGCGTATGGAAAAGAGGGACGGAAACCTTTGCCCAGTGGTGGGTCTACCATAGAGAAATAATCATTATTCCACTCACCATTTACAGGTGTTATTTCCTAGCCTGCAGCGCATTGGAGAGCCAGTCCATCGCCTGGTCGAGTCCCTCTCCACGCACGGCGGAAGTCTTGAAGATCTGGAAGGTGCGGTCGCGTAGCGCATCCAGCCCCAGCGCCTGGTGCACCTCGGCTACTGTCAGGCAGCCGGCCATGTCCTGCTTGTTCGCAAGGACCACTAGTATTGCATTTGCTAGTTCTTCCTCCTGAAAGTGAGAAGATTTACTCAGACGACTTGTAAGTTTGTTACATGATAAGAATGGAGTGAAGACTAAGGATCAAAGCACACTCAGACTGAGTCGATAAACCTGATGAGTTTCTCAAGAAGGCTCCTTAGAAACTCTTCTTCTTTCCATAGAAACATGACAAAAAATAATATTTTTTTTATAGAATGTTACTGATGGTATGTTGGCTGATGTGTTTTTGCGACTACACAGCATGATTTTCTTCATGCTTACGTCTTTTTAGTTAGCTTCTTAAGCAGCCGGAATTTTTGATTTTTTGAATTGACTGAATTTTAATTTGAGTGTTTGTCTCACAAGAGCATTGAGAAATCAAGTTTTGTATGAGTACATTATATTAATAAAATACCTAATAAAAAGTAGAAACTAAAAAGTATTGGACATTTTGATAAAAATTAAGGACAACTTCCGAATATGAAACAGCAAATTCACACTGATAACATTGTGAGTGAAACGTTTTCTGCTAATAATTTAACGACATTTTAGTTTCGTATAACTAATTAATATTGAATGGTAGTTATAAAGTTTCCTGTCAGTCTTTTGTATGAAAAACAATTGTAGGAAATAATAGCACCTTTGTAGGAACTTCAATAACACTATTAGCACTCTTTATATTTTTGAACTAGCTGTTGTTGTTGTTTTAATATCTCAAGGGATTTTTCCATTATACAGAGTTTATCAGAATAAAATTCACATTATAAAAAATCTGTGTGAAAAATTTTACCCAAATTCGTTCAGCTAATATATATTTATTACAGCTAGAGTGATCATTTCAGTGGTAAAAACTAAGGCAGAAAATGCCAAGACAGTTCTAACAAGAATCAAATAAGAATTGTATACCTTTACCTAAGAATAAAGTTACAGGCAATAATAACTTTATCAAGCTGAGTGCTTTAATATATACAAAAGAAAAGAATTGGAGAAAATATACTACATTATATTTAAACATAGGATATATATATTATCTATCTATCTATCCATAGGCCTTTTTCTGCACTTAAGAGTCCCATTTGGTCCATTGTGCGTGCATGCCTCCTCTCTGTGAGAAGGAATGGGCCGTCGTAATCCACCACGCGGGCCCATTGTGGGTTGGTGGATGTCGGAGGTCTTCGAATTTTTTAAGACATAATTTACACAAAGTAAAGCACTTGCCTGGGTTCAAAACCACAACCTAAAACATGTAAGTCGCCGCTGTTACCACTGAGCCACCACTTCACTTTCTAACCCATAAGGATAAAACAATTTTAACTAGGTATGTTAAAATTTAAACCTACTTCCTGTGTAAAATTGGAAGTAAGATCAGGAAATGACACACTTTTGATAATACTTAGTAGGTACTAGGAATTACTTTTAGGCCATTTACACTATCATTGTTATTAATCTTTATGGAAAATCAGTTTAAGTGGGTAATCAACCAATCTACATGACATGGTAATTAAAACTGACAAATTGTAAAGTGTAATGTTCTACAACACAAACTTACAATGAAAACAATGTCATGGTCGAATTAAGGTACGAAAAAATCAGATGATGCATTATGTTTACCATATTTGACCCAGCTTAAAAGAAAAAAAAAAAATTTGTTCCTTTGAATGAGTTTCGGATTATCTTATTAGAGAACTAGCTTTTGCCAGCGGCTTCGGCCGTGTGTAAGTCGAATTTATCCCGAGGGAACATATTCCCAGGATATTAGTATACTATATGCTATTCCTGACTATAATCTATCTCTGTGCCAAATTTCATCCAGATCCGTCCAGCCGTTTGAGTGTGAAGAAGTAACAAATATACAAACACACACACACACACACACACACACACACACACATACACTATCAAACTTTCGCCTTTATAATATTAGTGTGAAGTGTGATTGCCATTGACACAGGCGATATTATAGTAAACAGTGTGCAAGCAAACACAGGTGCACTCTATTGCAATATTGACTATTGTAATAGAGTGCACCTGTGTTTGCTTGCACACTCTTTTATTTCTATTAATTTCTTAGAATAAACTGCCCCAAGCACAATAGAACGAATGGGGTCTAAAAAAACAATGGGGTCCATAAATCTACTTTCTTATATTCTTCAACTTCTGGACTGAAAAGCCTTTCTGAAAGATTCAACAATTGATTTAGATCAAATCGATAAATCTATTTACTATCTACAAATGCCAAAATAACCCTTTCAGAAAAGGTGTTAAAATTTCAGTTCTTAATATATAACCCACTCAAGTAGCAAAAGTGTTAGGTAATTATTACAATCAAATGATTGGAATGAGTAATTAAATTCCACACCATACTGTAGTATCTAATTAGAATATAGCCACACCAAATGGTTTCTAGCTATTCTTATTGATTATGGCCACTTATCAGCTTGTTCCATGGTCACCCTAGCTTTTCTATATTTTCACAACTACTATAGGTCAAACACACGCTGGATATGAGATGAGACCCAAATGCACAATGGACTGAATGGGAGCCTTAAAGAGGCAAATAGTCTCTACATTACACTACCACTATACTACCTAGGTCAGTACAGGTAGAAATGGTAGAATAGTTGTTTAAATATAAATTATTGCTCTTATACTCTGCGCTGTAGCATGATGCGTGTGACAGTTTCAATAACATTTTTTACACATATACAAATACTAATTTTTTGTAGTTTAACATCATACAGGCAACTATGGTATAACTATGGTATGATGTTAAACTACAAAAAATATGTATACATATATGCGTAAAAAATGCAAATGCAATGCTACAGCATAAAGAGTGTAGACGTTCACGTTTCAATGTTTGCACTGCAAACTAAGGAAATAATTCAAATGATTCAGAAGACAGATATTATAAAACTTACCCTCAACATGTGTACCAATTCATCTTTAGATATTCCTATTCGATCTCTATCTGCTGAATCTACTACATATATTATTGCATCCGTGTTCCCATAATAACATCGCCAGTAGGGCCTGGAAACAATAACACATCAATGTTACATTACTTACACAAGTATGTAGTTACAGTACAGAAGGTTGTCAATGACACAAGAACAATAACCGTGTCTAAACGAGACCTAACCTAACATGGCACAACACTATCACTCACCTAATACTGGTTTGTCCACCGAGATCCCACACTTGAAACTTTAAGTTCTTATATGTGACTTGTTCTACGTTGAAACCGATGGTAGGTATGGTCGTCACCACCTCTCCAACTTGCAGTTTGTACAATATCGTCGTCTTCCCGGCACCGTCCAAGCCGAGAATCAAAATCCTCATTTCTCGCGCCCCTAGCAACCCTCTGAAGTAACTGAATAGACCACCTGTAATATACCGACACGGTCACAATATTATCAAAGTGCTAAACACGATAAAATACATTTTATGACAATTAAAATCACTTACCCATTTTCTGATAAGCTAAGCCTATTTTAATGCATTAGTTGTTACGTCTAAGGAATGATTTTGTATTATGTGTGCGCATCAAATGTTTCCAATGTTTTTATTTTTATTATCTACACTTTCTAATTATTTTATCAATCACTTTTAGCGATAAATACAGAACATTTTATCATAAAACTCAGCAAATCATTTGACGTGTAAGCAAGCACTCAACATAGATTGCCAGCTTAATAAAATAATTAAAGATTGTGACATTTTAATAATAAAATTAGGTAAAAACACGGTAAATGTATTGCTCAAAAAACGTATAAAAATAACGACTGTAATAATAATGTTTATGTTATCTCTCCTTAATCTAATAATGAACAGTAAATAACCCAAACAGTTTATTTCATAATAATAATTACGTTGTAACACTTTAATTCAAATTCTTTTTCTAAGGACGAAGCAAATACTTCCATCCATACAGCCTCACAATAAAAATCTAACATAGAATTTTTTTTTTTTAATTACATTCTGTAGTAATCTCTGTCTACGGTAGTAATGCCTAAAATAAAATAATTCCTAAAATAAAATATTAGTATTCTACCTATTTCATTCATTCTCTGAATCTTTATCGCACAAATATACGTTAGCAATGGGTTGCACGGTGGCGACATTTTAATGATAGTGGAATGAGACGGGCAGGCGTTTTTAAAGCTATAGCATTGCACATTTATCTTTATTTCAGTTACTTTTCCATCCACTTTGCGCAGTTTCGCCTATCTGGTCCAAGACTGTTATTTTGAATCCTTGTCGACATTCATTCGACGGTCGCCACTGTAGATTCTGTCTGGGCCTGGCCAGGGCCTGCAGTCTCGACATAGCTAACGATCGTTACGTTAAGTAACATTCGTTAACTCTTACCACAAAATAGTAAGTATACAGAAGGGCCACTCCCGCCGTTTGGAAAATTGACAGCTAAACTTGACAGATTCACTAGGGTTGTAGTGTTCGTGATATTAAATGGATATTTGATGCCCTGTCTACCCTCTAAGGCATGTAAGCATGATATGATGTATGTTTAGACGAATCTATGTATTTATGTTTGTAACTTGGGCAACCTACCCTTTTTTTTATTATTCGGAATCAATATAGTAGCAACCCTAGTGAATCTGTCAAGTTTAGCTGTCAATTTTCCATACGGCGGGAGTGGCCCTTCTGTATACTTACTATTTTGTGGTAAGAGTTAACGAATGTTACTTGACGTAACGATCGTTAGCTATGTCGAGACTGCAGGCCCAGGGCCGAGCCGACCCCTGGCAGCACCTGTGTGCGAAACCTATAAAGCGCCTCTTTTTTACCCGACTGCCGAAGGAGGGTAATGTCTTTATCAGTCCATGTATGTATGAATGTTTGTTCCTCTGTGGTGTTCTAGAGACCAAATGCGTTTGCCGACTTTGATGATTCTTACGTCAATCGATTGGTGCGAGTGTCAATGGCTACATTAAATTTGGAAAATAGAAAAATAGCGGCCTTTGGGCGCCATATTGAATCATCAAAATTGGCCAACGCGTTTGGTCTCTAGAACTCCACATAGGGACAAACATACATACATACATGGTAGTATTAAGTATATTTATGTACTCAAAAATACATCACCATAATCATAGAAATAAAGACTAAAAGAACGAAAGACGTCCACTGCTGGACATAGGCCTCCCACAAGCGTCGCCACATTTATCGGTCCCGTGGCCCGTACGTCTCGCATCCAGCGGATCCTCGTAACATTCACCAGCTCATTGGTCCACCTGGCCTACCAACGCAATGTCTTCCGGTTCGCGGTCGCTACTCCAGAACCTTTCTGCTCCATCGGCCATTCGTTATGCGAGCAATGTGCCCAAAAAAAACCTCAAAAATTTGTTGATAGATAAATTGAAAACTAAAGACTGATAAACACATTACCTTCGGCAGTAGGGTAATTAAATCACAAACGTGAATATTGTCTTGGGAGACCTGTATCTACTTACCTACTTATCGATACTAAACTGTACGGAATATGTTTTTATGTGACAAAAATAATTTCAATAATTGGCGCTGGCAATCTGGCATTTGATCCGACGCCCCTATTGCCGTGGCGCCGGTGTGCGCCGCACACTTCGTACACAGGGGCGGCGGGGCCCTGGGCCTGGCATAGATAATAGGTACCTACAGGAGCTGTTGCTGTGGTATATAGTACCTTACCTAGTATTGCGAACTTGTTCCTAATACAAAAGTAACCCAACTCAAAAAAGCTCGGGCGTTTTAGACCCAGATATAATCAAAAAACAAACATACCTACAGTTTTACCTGTTGTTTATAATATCGGCTTACATTTATATTGTGGACTTTCCTCTCTTTGTATAGCCTGTAGTTAAAACAAATTATATATTCAAATAACCAGGACGTAGTCTGCAAAAAGAGCGAATAAAATTAAGAACTTAGCTGCCATAATTAGACAGTTTATGATTTATTTCTAGAAAAAGTTGCATAGTTTAGAGTGGCCTTGTGCTGATATTATCTGACTCATAGGTAAACATACTAACATGGGGGTTTTCCAAGACGGTTAATTTACCAGTTACTACCTCAGTTTAATAAGTATGTATACCTAGTATTAACTATGGAGATAAAGACCGGTAGGTAACAAGGTACCTAACTACTTAATTGTTTCTGCTAAGGTGTTAAATGAGGGATCTCCGTAGACGTGTCTTGTTAAAAAAATGGTACCTGTGTCTACTTAGAACATTGGTTCATAGCACGAATCATTGGCCATCGAAGGCAGTTGTTCTAACTGGAAGGTAATGGAGTGGTGGTGGTAGTAGCTACTTTGATGCGGAATCAAATTACCCACCCATATTTCGCCATAGCTGGTGACCGTGTAGGTACCTAAAGGGCGAACGAATTAACGCTTAAACAAGACAGTCCATACTGACTGCGCAATCTAATATTCGAACTGGAACCCTACTTTGATCTACCTCCTCTGTAATTATTCTATTTTATAGAAGAAACTGTAATCCCTGAATGCTACAACCTGGGTTGGGGATCTTGAAGTCAAGATTGAATATATAATTCACCGTCGACCACATCATCGTATACCATCAGGTGGAAGAATCAAACGCGAGCAAATCGTTAATTTTAAAAAAGAACCCTTTTAGTTTCTTGACTATTTCAGTCGTTGAATGTGATGCTATATAAATGACAAGTACAATAAAGGTCGACACGACGTAACATCAGCTGACGAAGCGCGACGTCTCAGATCAAACAGTTGATCTGAGCGCGACGTCATGTCACGCCTCCGCTGGCGCTGAGCAGAGATGCGTGCGCGCACTGCGACACACTGGAGTTGGAGAAGCGACCAATCGGCTAGAATATGACGTCGCTATTATATAAACCTGGATGATTCATAGGTTAAAAATGCTAGTTATGAGTAGTTATGGTAAAATTTCTTACCCTAATCATCCTCATTATAGATGCATATTCTTCTTACTACTGCGATAGCGGAGATCCTCGAACAGCGCCAATACAGTAACTTGCCTCTGTACCATGACGTGTCAAAACTATAACGTTGCGACTGGGAAAAAGGGACAGATGTATGCAAGTCATATACATCTGTCCCTTACGTTATGCAGGAATAACCATAAGCTTAGAGCTATATGGTTATCCCCGCAGCCGAATTGCACAAGTGAATTCGGCAAGGCGAAGGATTTGACCGCTATCAAATCGACCAATCACATGCGACATGAATGACGCGATGTGGATTTCCGTCTGTGTGATTGTTCGATTAATAGCAGTCAAACCCTTTGCGTTGCCGTATTCACTTACGCAATAATGCTGCCTGTCGGTAGTATGTTTTCGAGCAGTTTAGGGCTGAAACTCTCAGGGTTGAAATGTTCTGAAACTTATTGCAAAATGCTTTTCCTAAATCTATGGTAGACGCTTCGGCTGACCCAGGGCCTGGATATTGCCTTGACCAGAGGATAAGCATTGCTAAACAACATGGCAATTCCTTGGGGACCAATTTTACGACGCCATATTGTTGATTATTTTTAGGTCCAGCTTTAGAAGTATTCTTTTTATTTTATTAAGTGAATAGTTGTAGTTACATTAGCATGTTGTGTATCGTATAAAAGTATTCCATGTAAAAATATCTTGTGTTTACTTGCTTACTTTTCAGATAGGGTCAGCATGAGCAAACTTCCTCTAGAAGTGACATCAAATTCTCAGAATCTGTGTCGGTGACTCCCTTTACTCAAGACACTTCGACTACATGCATGATGATTGATCTATCGCCATAAAAGCACTACATTTTTATGACAAGATCTAAGAACTGTCCGTATATATATAGGTAGTGAGAGATTTTCTAATGAATTTTGTGATCATGGGGTTTCAGATAAGGTTTTCGAGGAAGAAGATGCGGAAAATACACATTGCAGCTTCTAGGAAAGCCTGGAGACTGTAGAGATTAGATGTATATTGCTGACATCGAAATATACTGGAGTGTTAAAATTTGCTTGAAGTATGTCTTCCGTATGAATTAGTAAGTAACACTTACCCCTACGTACCAAGTCATGTTCTCCAACTCGACTCCACCTCGAATCATCAAATTGAGAGTTACAGCTCGTTTGTATATTGATATTAATTCGCTGCACATGCTGAGATAGGAGCCTTTTTGGTCTCGCACAGGGTTTTTTATTTTATTATTGTTTATGTGTATGCTTATTTTCTCGTGTCTCCTGTGCGGGTCACAAATAAATATTTTTTTCTTTCTTCTTCTTTCTTCTTCTTTCTTTTCTTTCTTTCGGAATGTATTTCCTTTGACATGGCGACTGAATCGAGTGGAGGTTCTTTAAATTGACCTCTGCAGCCTAATTGTGTAAGTGAATTTGGCAAAGGAAACAATCTGGTTCTTTCCCAAAAACACACACATACACAAAAAGTTGAATAAAGATTCAACTTTTTTGTGTATGTGTGTGTTTTTGGGAAAGAACCAGATTGTTTCCGTTGCCGAATTTACTTACGCAATTAGGCTGCTGGTCTTGTCTATCCTCAAATATTTTCTCATACCAACATACCTACATAACCATAGATTTGTCTGAATCATGCAGTCTACGTTAGGAGGTGAACAAAAAAGGGACGACATGTGGACAAGAACAACCCACGTTCTAACCGCTACTATGAATAGACTATATTCAGTCTATTCATAGTAGCGGTTAGAACGTGGGTCGCGTCCCATCACCCATGCTTGCCCAGCCCATCCCATAGTTTATGATGATGAGACCACTCCGGGCAAATCTATAGCTAGTCAGAAAGGCTCAGCTCAGCACACTATTCTCCGTTCTGTTTCCGACTTGAAAAGGGCAGAAGATAAAAACTATGTGTTACTCGTCCGCTGGACTTTTCTGATTAATTTCATTGTAGGATCCAATACTCGTCAAGCTTCATGGTCTCGGCGCTTATCAGGTGGTCGCCACTGTTGATTCTGGCATTCAGCTAAAAATACTGTTGACAGCTTTTCCAGGACGGAGTGTTTTCTAATTAGGTATTTTTTACCCCAATATGATTTTTCCAGAAAAAACAGGCTAAAATTAACCTGGTTAAGAAAAAACTCTATTGCGCATTAAAACGACCTACAAATGAAACGCAAATACGAGAATCTAGTTCAACAAACCTTGTAAATCTGTCTTTAAAGGCTTACGTCTCGCTGCTGACATTTATGGAGACTTTATAACGATGCCGACTTCCGACAGAGTATTCCACAAAAAAAAATGAAATGGATTACTGTATTCCCGCAAACATTTTAATGACTTAGTAATCTTTACGACTGGATTTCGGTCCCGGTGGCCAATCATCGAAGATAACCGCGGGATTTATAGTGCAAAGTACGCAGCGATTATTCTTAGTGCACAAGTTTGTGCTCAAGCACAGGCGCACTTTTTGTTTATTTACTTTCAAGGTAGAAAACAAGTTGAGGAAACCTGCAGCGGTGTAGCCTAATAGAGTAAACGAATTCCGCAAAGCAGAGGGTTTGACCCCATGAAAGAGTATGACAAATATTCTTTAAATAATTAACTATTGCCAAAAAATATTGGACGCTTTCATTGGTGAAGATTCTTTTTTCGAAAGAATCCAATATTTTTTATCAATACCTAATTATTTACAGGGTATTTTTTATACTCTTTCATGGAGTCATAGGTACTCTTTGCCTTGCCGAATTCACTTACGCAATTGGCTGGAATTTGAATCGCCCGCGCTCCGTCGTGATTAATGTTCGTACCTTCTCTTTACGAGAAGAGGTCTTTGAGCTGCAGTGGGATTTTAAGTTTCCGAGCCAGTGAGAAATAATGACTGTATCTAGCAGTGGCTCAGCAAGTTTTATCCGACGGCTGCAAAGGGATAAATAACTTAAAATGCACAAATTGTCTATCATATTAATCAACATAATACGATATACGCAATTTCTGAAAACTAGGAATTGTATACAATTCCTAGAAAATCTATAAAATTCTGGGCGCCGCCGATTCCCTTGAGTAGCTGATTTTAAAATGAGAATCACGTCTAAACGGATTATCGTAATTTTTTGGAAAAAATATATGTTACAATAGACCATTTTCTTAATAATTTGATCTAAGAAATTTTATAGTTTTATTCGTATTACATAGTGTTATTAATTTGTAAAGTTATGTACAAAACAGATAAAAACACGACAATCGCACCAAAACCACTTGTAAACGACACTATCTTATAGATAATTAAAAAAAAAACAAACACAACAACAACAAATTATCTACATATTTAACTGAAGCTTTTTTTTTAAAGCCACAGAATAATAAGGGAAGTAAAAAAAAACTACAAAATTCTGGGTCGCGCAGGTGTGAAATAAGGGCGCGTTTTGTTCCCTCAAGGTCTTTGGCGTTAGTCGTCGTGGTTTGATTTTTATCCTATTTTATATTTCTTCTTTTAGTCTTCTTGAATATTTTTGGTTGAATAGCTTTCGACTTACTGGCACGTCGAATCGAGTCAATAGACATTCGATGGATATGACTATCGTTGTAATGGCTTTTCGGCGAAACGGACGCTCGATCTTATGGCTATTCGAAATTGTGGTACATCGATGCTATGGAATTTCGGCGATTCGGACGTTCGATCTGATGACTGCAGGGAATTTGCCATTGGGGTTATGACATTCGGAAACAATCAGTAAAGCCATGGTTGCAACCCTGCCAAACCCCCCGGGGATTACAGGCGTGATGCTTATGTTATAAACTTAGGTACCGAGTGCCGCATATTTTTAGCATAAGACACATCTTTCAACTATTTATTATCTACAAATCCATTTAATGCGCACTTTAATCGCCAAACATCTGGTACAGTCGCAAACACAAACATTTTACAGTGTTTTTTTACAATGAGCGCTGATTCAGAAAGCTAATTTCGTAAAGATTCGGTATTAATAACGCTAATGTTTTGGTTGGATTATTTTTAACGTAAACCGATGATGATCGATGATCTAAATATTGAATACTGACTGTGCGCGCGACTCTGTCTGTCTGCATGGAAATACAATTCTTTTGACAAAAGTTTTAGTTAGGGGAATGCCTTTCAGTGACTGCCTTTTCCAACTTTTGCAACATTATAGGCCTATAGGGCCTTCTTTATAAAAATAATAACCATAACGATTTGTAGGTTCTTAATTAAAATTCTCCATTGATTCGAATTAATAATCACCGGCAGATAGATTTAAAAAAAGAATTAATATTGTATACATTAAAGGGCCTTATTATTAACCACAATAATTATGATTAGTAGGTTCTTAATTCAAATCCTCATTGATTCGAATTAAATAATCACCGGCAGACAGATTTAAAAAAAACCGGCCAAGTCCGAGTCGGTCTCGCGCACGAAAGGTTACGTACCTTTCATTATCGTAAAAAACGTAAACAAAATCACGTTTGTTGTATGGGAGCCCACTGAAATATTTATTCTATTCTGTTTTTAGTATTTGTTGTTATAGCGGCAACAGAAATACATCATCTGTGAAAATTTCAACTGTCTAGCTATCACGGTTTATGAGATACAGTCTGGTGACAGACAGAGAGACAGACAGACAGACGGACCGCGGAGTCTCAGTGATAGGGTCCCGTTTTTAAGCTTTGGGTACGGAACCCTAAAAAAGAATTACTTTTGTAAGCATTAAAGGGCCTTATTATTAACCATAATAATTATGATTAGTAGGTTCTTAATTAAAATTCTCCATTGATTCGAATTAATAATCTCCGGCAGACAGATTTAAAAAAAGAATTACTTTTGTAAACATTAAAGGGCCTTATTATAATACCCATAATAATTATGATTAGTAGGTTCTTAATTCAAATTCTCCATTGATTCGAATTAAATAATCCCCGTGGACAGATTTTAAAAAAGAATTACTTTTGTCAACATTAAAGGGCCTTATTAATAACCATAATAATTATGTTTAGTAGGTTCTTAATTCAAGTTCTCCATTGATTCGAATTAAGAATCACCGGCAGACAGATTTCAATAATGAATTACTTGTCAGTGATGAAATTATACTTTCTGTTGAAAAGCGATTGATGACCTACAGACATAATCTCGTTGGGTTTATTATTAGTTTAGTTATAGATCGTTCATCATACCACGGTATTTATAATGAGAGTGAATCACGTTCATTAAGATCACGGCGGGCGTAGGAAGGTATTGTTTTAAAAAGATCTCACGTGAGAGAAGGCCACACAATACAATAGGCCATGTTTTTTGTTAGGCTCGCGTTTGATAAAGTATATCTCACCTGATGGTAAGCGATGATGCGGATCTTTCTACAATCTTGTCTATGCTCGTAGAAGACAAAGGGGTTCACTTGAGTTTAGAAGAATGTCAGAGAGTCCTTAGCAGCACGCACAACAACTCGGGTAACATCGAAGTTGGCTACCTAACCCCGATTTCAAAATTAAGAATTTGAAATTGAGTTTAGCTCTATCTACCTAATGTAGCCTGGAAACCTGTCGAACTTCGGAATTAAAGAGGGTTTGACACAGTTTAACATCAAATTCTTCAATCAGAAACCGGTCCTTAGTTTCAAATAGACATCTGGCAGCAGTAAACATAAAATCATGAAAAGGCTTATAGTCATGTAGGTACCTACTACCTAATGTATATGACTTACAGTGAATAATACAATTAGGCATATGGCTTAATTTCCGAAATAAGTTTTTGTTTGGTGATCAATATACTCGTTCCTGCTCGCTTATCTATAGAAGAAACTTCTGCCCAGCTGTGGAACAATTAAACTCAGGAACTATTATTCCATAAGCTAAAGATCCGCCTCTTCATTAAAATGCGTCCAAAACTTTCATTATTCATTCTTAACTAACGTAAAAACCTCTCGTTGCGTTAGCCGCCAGTTTTTATTCGAACAAGACGGATGCAGATGCGGACCACGGCTAATTATCACAAGCAGAGCGAGGGCACGACGAATCGACGCTGTGCTGTTATCTTTGAAAGATCTGTTGCCACGGAGCATGCGTAAATGGAGACACAACACAATGCAATGTGCCAGTCTTCAAACGCTGAACATGCAATAGAGAACTTTAGATACTGCCAATTTCTTCCGGCGAAAATAAATGGTTTCTGTCCCGGCTATGGTTAGGCTAGGTTACGTTTATGAGCTTATTCTCTATGTTTGAAATACACATGTGCATTTTTTTTGAACTCTTGGTATTGCAATAACTTGGATTTACTTTTACCTGGATTGAAGTTTTGAAATAACTACCGAATATATTGAACGCTTTAAAATTGTTATTTTGTCTCTGATTTTACGTGATACCATCTTTTCGCTCAGCTTATCGTAAACAGTCGTCAGGTCTATGGACAATGGGCATCATATATCTTCAAACATTAATGGCCTAAATATTGTAAAGCGGCCGTCGAAACACCTTTTTTCAATAGCTATCTGACTTGTCATTGATGGATCAGTACTAGTAGTTCAGTTAGATATCAGCTTGTTATCAATAGGACGCCGTTGTTTACCTAGAAAGGGTAGTTAAATAAGCTTCTATCATTTCGATTTGCAAACCATAGAGGTTAGGCGCCAACAAATTCGTGCACATCAACACTCCATTTCCTAGCTACTCCGTGACTGCAAGTCATTTGGGGCTTTCCGCGGACATTGTATTTATATTGACGTAGTTAGCTAAATAATTCTGTTATCTATGCTAATCGATTCCCCTGTACGTGTAATTTTGTTAAATACAGATTTCTTTGGCATGGGTTTCGAGTTCTGTGGAATAAGAAGAGCTAGTGCGTATGTTTTGAGACTTTTGAGGTCATACTTAGTTTACTTACAGCTCAGTTCCAGTACCTCTACACTTCAGAAGAGCTAATGAACGACATTGACGTTGCAATTAATGTGGCCACTTATCGAGCCCGATTTATTTAAAGACTTTTTCATCGATTCGAAAAGGTGAAGAAGAAGCTCAGTGTGTTTATTCAGTCGCATAATTTACATTCTACTGGAATATTTCACTCATTTTGCGTCGCCGTGTGGTACAAACAGGACATTAGTATGAAATTGAATGCAGCGTAAATTCCGCGACTTATTTTACGCGACTCACAGTTCAAAAAATTTGTGTTCGGTTGGCCCTGTTTTGCCTCACCCTTATTGAATGGCTAACATGAGCTGGGATGAGTTGTCATCTGGGTGCCAGAGTTATGTTGACATTCTATAGTGAGAATGAATCATCTTCACAAACCATTTACTTGCCTACTTTTTATTTTGTCAAAGAAATTACACTTGTTTCAAAACATCCATCAGGTGCGTGCCATATTCCACCGTGTTAAACTTATTCTAGACGATAATATTATAGTTTTCTATAAACTTTCTTAGTCATGCGAGTTCTTGACTGTTTCTGTAGGTGCCATGCCATGCCCACACACCTCGGCAATGGCTGTGACGTCACGGCTTTGTAACGTGGCTGTGCGTGGCTCCCTAATTTGAATTACAGGGGTGTAATTGTGTTTACGGGTAGGTAATTAGTTTCTGCTTCAGTGCGTGGAGACTGGACAGTGACATCATTTCTAAATGGTATATCTACTGCAAAAGTTCGTGTTGATTGAAATTTGATCAGCTGATTGCCGGAAGGCTCCTGTTGAATGAGATTTAGTTCATAATTTCTTCATAGCCACAGACAATTCCTTGATCAGAGTCTATGGACAGTAGAACTATGAATTCTTATTATGTACATAAGAGGGTACCTACATATAATCGTGACAATCTAAGAAGTCCGATGACGTTTCTCATTTGACATGCCGCGATAACTTGAGTAATTACTTCATCAACTCGTCCTACATGCAATTTTCTGCAAGTCTTTAGGACGACTTGCAGAAAATTAAAATAAATAATATTTTGATTCTGCAACTCGTCCCACGTTTCTTTTTGTGTGGAATTTTAAACTTTATCAACGTTTGGTACAGTTAGTAAGACAAAGATATAACAATATTTTTAACACATATTATGTGACTGAATAGTGGTCGATAGTAAACATGAATTCAATAATTAATACAAATGCAAGTGGCTAATATGGGTGAGAATCTTAGCTCAAGTAGTAACTAAAGTTGAGTATTTCTACTCTCTGTTAAACCTACAGACAGTCTCAAATGGCCCAACTCTATCACCACTTCCTAGTGTTTCAACTGGGAAAAAGAAGGCGCAACAAACTACAAACCAACACGTTTACCACATAAGTTTTACTACTTAAGTAAAACAATAATAAAGTATGAAGAAAATAGGATACAAGAGGATTGCAAAGAGGGGAATATATTGCATATATTAATAGATTGCAATATATCGTGAGGGCTAGGATAGGGTCGTTACGCTTGCGCTTAGTACATTCATTATTCTCTTACTCTACGTTAATTTATCCAGCAGTATATTACCCCATTTAGCGACATGGAACCGTTGCCTCGTCTTACATGTACTGCTATGATAATTAAATATTTTAAAACAAATTATTTCTTTATTATTTCTACACTAACACTTTTGCTACTGATTGTACCTTTCCTCATTTTGTTAGTAAAGTGGGACGAGTTGCAGAATGAAAATTGTATTCATTTTGATTTTCTGCAAGTCGTCCTAAATGGGTCGAGTTGATGAATTACGCGATAACTTTGTACGTAAGAAATTTAAAAATCAACTTCATAATTCTAATTAATTATTATGTTACCCTCTGTTTAATATTAAATATATTATAGCTGTCAAATCAGAATTCTTAGATTCAAAGTCAAAACTCAAATATATTTATTCTTCACTCTTGAACGTCCAATAAATTTAAATTTACAATTAATAAAAATTGATCCTACCGTGCATTCGGAAAATAGATTGTTATGGAGAAGAACGCACAAGAAACTCCATACTTACTCTTTTTTTTAAATAGGTGTTATAAAATATTTACATAAGTACATACATTAAAAAAAACTGTTATAGTTAAACCGCTTTACAAGAAGAATAAAAAAGAACAAATAGCTAATTACAGACCAGTGGCCTTAATTCCGGTATTGTCTAAAGTAGTAGAGAAGTTAATCTATGAATTACTTAACAATTTTTTATTTAAATATGACATTTTGTGTAATGAACAAAAAGGTTTTAGGAAAGGCAAGGGCGTTAATACGGCTATTTTCGATTTATACACTACTATCATAAAACATGTAGATAGCAAAATACCTATTTGCGCAATCTTCACTGATATGACGAAAGCTTTTGATTGCGTCGATCACGACATTCTACTGAACAAGTTGAGTGTTTATGGAAAAAGGGGAAATGTTCTCAAACTTATTAAATCATACCTTAGCGATCGTAAACAGTACACGGAAATAACTACAATTTGCCATAAAACGAAGAGTGAAAAAAAATACCGATCCCAAAGGACGAACAGTAAAATATGGTGTACCACAGGGCAGCGTCCTTGGGCCACCCATTTTCTTAATTTATATCAACGATTTGCCACGTCATGTTGATCATCCAATGATGTTATTTGCCGATGACAGCACCGCGTTGGTAAAATGTAAACATCCGGATGGCTATGAACAGGACATAAATAAGACCCTGGAAGATATCGTACATTGGCTAGAAAGAAACAACTTAATGATAAACCTACAAAAAACTAATATAATGCACTTCCATCAACGCACAATTCTAAAAAAGTATCTGTAGAATACAATAAAAATAAATTAAGCAAGTAAAAGTAGCAAAATTTTTGGGGATTTACATTAACAGTCAACTGAATTGGCAACAACAAGCAGAGGAAATTTGCAAAAGGATGAATTTAGCGGCATATGTCCTTTCAAGGTTGTCCAAAAAAGTTGACATTCAAACTACTTTGGTGGCTTATCATGGTCCGGTTGCATCAGTGTTAAGATTTGGTATCTCAAGGGAATATATATTCAAAGCACAAAAACGTTGCATTAGAGCGATGTGTGGTTTGAAGACCACAGACAGTTGCGAACCGAAGTTTAAGTCCCTAAAAGTGCTTACATTTCCGTCATTGTATATTCTGGAAATGGCCATGTTTGTAAAGACCAATAAAAACCAATTTCCGATGATATCAGAAACTAGTAAACCACCCGTTAGAAATCAATACAAAACTCAATAACAATTTATTACAAATCGAGTCCTGCAACACAGCGTTATTAAAAAAGAGCGTTATTTATATGGGCCCTACCATCTACAATAAATTGCCAGAAGTAATGAAAAATGATACAATTAGAAACTTTAAAAAGAAATTAGTGGCCTTCCTAACAGAAAAATTTTATTACTCGATTAATGATTGGACAAAACTTTTAATGAGCAATGTCTATAATTTTTTTCTAAAGAAACGTCTTATTTTGACATTTTTCAATATTATTTAATGTATGAATAATTGTAATAATTCCGTGACATTTTAATTTGTAATTTTAATTTTTGGATACTTAATTAACAATTTTAATGAATTTAATGATTTAATAATTCTGTGATATTTGAAGTTGTAATTTTATTTTGACATATTTCAATATTAATTAATGTATGAATAATTGAAATAATTCCGTGACATTTTAATTTGTAATTTTAATTTTTGGATACTTAATTAATATTTTTTATGAATTTTTGCGTGCCTATTTCTAGGCAGAATGTACATGGCTCACTCCTATTTACAACACCTGTATTTTAATGTAACCTACATTCATTGCAAAAAAATGATTTGATTGATTGAAAAAATTCATATATGTGAGGACGATGCACCCAGAATAGCTCTATACACTATACTACGTACAGGTATAAAGTATTAAAAAGCATTAACAGGTAAATTAACTAATTTGATAAGTAGGAACATGGTTCTCACATACTTACAAATATTGCAAACATAGGTAAAATACCTAATTCAACAACAACGGAACAGTATGTGAGAAAATTTAAAAAAAAATAAAAAATAGAATAATTATGAAAAGGAATATAAAATAACAAATTTGATTTTGTCTCCACTAAAGATTGCCCTATGGAGCAGGACCAGCATGTTTCCAAGCATTCTTATCTTGAATATAATCATCTAATTTGTAATATGCTTGTTTACAAAGAGTGCTTTTAACTAAAGTTTTAAATTTACTTTTATTTAGTTGATCTAACTTATCTTTATTTCTGGTATTACAATTGTGTCTATCACTGACTTTACTAAAGAGATGTATATTTTTTTCCTTACATAAATAATATTTTCATAAATGAATTGGCAAGAAACTGTCATAATATTAATATGTTTACATAGTTCCCTAAGAGATTATCGGTGATTTAACTTATATATTGCTCTGACAGCTCTCTTTTGCATTATAAATATGGATTCAATGTCAGCTGCTCAACCCCACAATAAAATACCGTATGACATAATGCTGTGAAAGTAACTAAAATAGACCAAACGCGCGGTTTCTACCTACATCTTTCTAACAGCATAAGCGGCTGAGCTTGCTTAAGCGGTTGATCATTGCAATTGGTCGTCTAGAGTGATTTACAGGAAAACTGTTTGATTTACAAAGTCCAGCTTTTCGCCATTCAATATGATGTCGCATTCGGTACTTCTAACATTCGGCAATGTGAATCTAATACATTTGGATTGTCACGACTATTGTTCTTTAACGTTTTATCATTTTATTGCAATGTTCTCATTAGCTTGGTAGATATCAGTATCTATAATCATATATCCGATGACCTGGTGAACCCGATGACCTGGTGAAACCGATGACCTGGTGAAGGTTGCGGGGATTCGCTGGATGCGGGACGCACGGGACCGGTCAATGTGGCGACGCTTGGGGGAGGCCTATGTCCAGCAGTGGACGTCTTTTGGCTGATATGATGATGATGAATCATATATCAATTTGGCTAAGAAGGTTAACATCACCACAACTTTGGTTGCATACCATGGTCTCGTAGCTTCCATTCTGAGATACGGTATAGTTTTCTGGGGAAATTCTTGCTTGCGGGAACAGGTATTCAAAGCCCAAAAACGTTGTTTGAGGTCGATGTTGAATATGAAAATGACTGAAAGTTGTGTTCCAGTGTTTAAGTCCCTAAAGCTGTTAACATTTCCGGCAATGTATATTTTAGAAATGGCAATTTTTGTTAAACGTAACATGCATCTATTTACTACAGTTTCGCAAACTAGTAAGAGACCAATCAGAAGCCAGTACAAAAATCTCTTACTAGTTGAGAGTTGCAATACTGCTTTATTTAAAAAAAATGTTATTAATATGGGAACTACAATATATAACAAAATACCTGACATAATAAAAGATAACACTATACGCAATTTTAAAAAGAAATTAACAGCATTATTGATTGAAAAGTGTTACTACTCGATTAACGATTTTCTAAATGACAATGACTAAAATTTATTCTAATTTAAATTTCTAATTTATTATAATCATAATATTTTTTATGCAATTTAACGACATACTAATATATTATATACATATTTAATTGTATCCGTTTTGAACTGTAATACTTATTTTTGTATTTTGAGACTAGTTTTTTGATTACCTACTCGTTTACTCAATTAATTAATGTTTGCATGCCTAATCTGGTAGATTGTACAGGGATCACAATTGTTTTTTTTTATACCTTATGTCATGTACCTACAATCTGTGCGAATAAAATAAACTTTACTTTACTTTAGGTACTTTATAAGTGGCATGCAGTAAACTTTTACACTTGTAAACTGAAACATCGAGGAATTACAGCCTTCACATAACATAGGTACCTACATTCAAATTAATAAGTATCTCCGACGGCAAAAACTGCAAGAGCAATAAGTAGACGAATGGATTTCCCATCTACCCAAGCTCTAGGAAAATTAAGCTTGCTGCTGTCAGAGTCAACTACGCCATCAATCAGGCAGTCAGGCTGTATGTGCACGAAACTGGCATTTCCCTGCGCCAACGCGCCGAAATTAATTCTTTGTAAGTTCCACTTGAACTAGTGATGCATGCACTTCTTGGAATTAAGATTATCTAATTATTTGAGCCATGTGAGCACTTATAAATCCTGCTTGACATACCTACCAGTAGGTACAGTGTCGAACAAAAATATGTTTGCAATTAGCAAGTTAAAATAATTTTGGGGTTTTAACCAAAAAACGTCACCCGTTTTCTTATCAAAACTTAGAATTTGAAATTAAGTATTTGTCAATCTCCACTTTAGCCTGCAAACCTCACATAGTTTGGCATTAAAGTTGGAATTGGCATGTCTCAGATGAAATACCATTACAGAAGTTTACCTCAAAATGCCTGGTTATTTTTTGAGAAAATCGACTGTCGGAGACTATAATTCGTGATAGCTATATACCTTGAAATTAAGTCAAGAGAGAACAGTAGATGAATTCTTGGCCAGCGTGCTACATCGTTGGTGACATCATGAGATGAAATAGTGGTCAAACGCGAGACTGTCAATCAATCTGCGTTGCCTTTTCTCATCTATATTGAGGTAGGTTATAGGCTCCCAGAACCCCAAAGGGAACATTAAAAATCTGAAAAAGGATGATGATGACTGTCTACGAGTATCTTTTCAACCCAGTAACTAGGCCAGCGAGACTATAAATGCTAATAGAAAAACGCTTTTGAAATTCGCTAGTTGTACAGATATTGATGCTCACTACTGTACTTATGAACCGGGGATTTCCCAGAATATCCGGGTGAGGTCGCCGGAGCATGGCAGCTAATCATTTCGCAGCTCATTAACTCTTCTTAACATAATTATTAGTACAGCGAACTAATTACATTGTTTAAAGTCTGCTGCTATGCGTAAGTGTGCGTTTATTATGCTTTGTTTATTATTTCAAGTTACGCAGAAAAGATTCGGTTCGGAGGGTATTTAGTTCCGGCTTCACTGCTCTATTTTTGTATTGAAACTTGTTCATTTACACAAGCTGAAGACCTGTCTACTTACATGAAAGCAGTTTTGGTTTTAAGCTAGCATTACCTGATTGCTTGCTTTGGCGACTGTCGATTTTCTAAAGACTGTATACCAGGCAATTAGTCTTCAGTTCTAACTGATCCTGTCTGTGTTTTGATTGTGGTCGTTTCTGTTTGCGAGTTTATATATTTGTAAATGCACCCACGATGCTGGAGGAATTCCTAGTGTGGGGCAACGTTTCTTTAAAAAAATCCTAAGCTTATTTGAGACTCTGTTGATAGAAGCGCAACTTCGATCTCCAGTGCTCTAATAGATATCTATTTATATTACTGTTAGGTTTCCTTCAAACTTTTTCAGAAGCAGTTTCCCCCTTAGGAGCACTAAAACGAGTGTCTATAGATTTGCTTGCACGTTCTCCACAGAGATATACGTTTTGAAATTTACAATAGCTTGTCTTTTTTACTGATCATCTCCTTAGCAAAAATGCCTACTGTAAATGGTTTAATTGTATAACAAATTCTTTGAGTTTGATCCACGTGTTTAACCTTTAAAATATTGTCTATCTAGTTATCGTATCTTTTTAAATGGACACATCACACAAGAGTGTCCATGTCATCACTAACTAAATTCATGCTGTTGAATGACACTTAGTTTTTAATGATTAAATACCTATATTTAGAAATCTACATAGTAAACCGAATCTTGGTTTAGTAGGTATCTAAGCTACGATAAGGGTGGTGGTGAAGACATTCCATTGATACCGATATCAATAACTGATCTAATGAAAGTTTCATCAGTCAGTAATTAATAAAAAACCCTGTGATTGATTATGATTCACAGGGTTTTTGTCGGCGTGATTATTTATAATCTGATTACTACTAAGTACCTACTACTACTCTGTTATTTTTCGCTTTGAAGTGTTTTTTTTTGGAAGTCGATTTAATTTTTTTGTTAAAAGCTTTTTATTTATCTCTTTTTAGTTTTGGTAGGTACCTCCAACTACCATGAAAATCATTTATAGACAAAGTAAATCTCATGACGATTCCAATAAGCCCAAACACATCTAGGTTACATTGATTTATTTCGGAGTTCCAGTGCCTACCTTCCGACTTCATCATCAGATCAGTTCGATAGTACCATTTTTATCAGTACCATTTATATATAAGTATTTGCTTCATCATAGTCGGTTAGCTATTCGATATAACTTATACCTACCCGTGACATACTTAGCATTAAGCAGTGCCAGTGGACATCTGTGGTCTTCTTCATCAGTTCCACTTCACCAAATGATACTTTCTGAGTGAAAATGATTACATTATTGATGAAAATACCAAAATCGCTATTTGTATGCTTATAATACTTCAGAAGTTTCCTCGATTTTCCAGGATCCCATTATCAGATCCTGACCTGATGAGTATGGGACCACCTAAGAAGTATACACTTTCAAACAAAATAAGAATTTTCCAAATCGGTCCAGGCATATTTGAGTAATTGGGGAACATAAAAAAAAACAAAAAAAGTAGTTTCCGACGAATTGAGAACAGGAGGTCTCAATTCGTCGGAAACTTCTTTTTTTCTTACTTCTAACTTCCTTTTTTGAAGTAAAAAAAAAAAATATGCCTGCTTGTAGGTACCTGGATTTCCTACTACAGTTAAAAATCTCTTCTCGTACAGAGAAGACACGAGCATATTTAATGTGCCGATCACCAGACTTGCTCAAGGCGGATTGGCTACTTCCGACATAAATAAATAGGTAGAAAAGTACCTTAGAGTATTGTTACCGTAAGTCTAGATTTTCACAAGATGTTTTCTCTTCCATTAAAATTGTAAGTTTATCCACCTGTAAATATTTTCACGTTTTTCCAAATTTGATTAATGTTTTCAGACGAAAGCGATTACAACATAGATTTAGCTGACTCATTTCTTATGAATCCGTTCAGAGCGTTCACCTGTACAACTTTTTAATATTCAATGACCAAGGTAACTAGATGACTGTGCTCTATGAACAAATGTTACGAAACTATTTCGGGGAGGTCAAATTATGACAAATATATGATAATCTTCTCTGCTAGGGTTTCCTCCTCAGATAAGGTTCTTGACCTGATAATGATGAATTGAGTCACTTTATTACCTAACAGTCATAATTAAAATTAGTCGAAATTTCTGCCTCTTTTACATAGGTTTGTTATGAGCTTAAAACTATTGCTGGCGAAATATGTTGTACCTACTATACTTAGATATAACTCTGCCTAGCCCGTCGCGGAATACTGGCGTGATTATTATTTTCTTACCACGATCTTCGGCGAATGGCTGATAGAAACAGGATGACTGTTGGCGAGGATCAATATGAAAGGCGAGCGATTGCCGAGGTCTATGCCCAGCTGTGGACGTCTTTCGGCTGTAATGATGATGCTGATGTTGGCATAGGTATTTTTTTTTCTATAGGCTCGCGTTTGACCACCACCTCGTCTGATGGTAAGCGATGATGTGGCCTACGGTGAAGCACGCTTGCCTAGAAGTAACCTATTCACTCTTGACTTAAAGACCCCAAGGTTGTAGCTATCAGGGAACAAAGACTCCGGAAGGTAATTCCACTCCTTAGCTGTGCGCATAGGTACTTCGGAAGTGGTCTATAGTTAATATTAAAGCGAAAGAGATAATGAAAATTATTACTTACGGAACCCGCAGTTTTGCAGTCTGATTCGCAGATAAGCGGTAGGTAGATATTTCTTTTATTATCTACTTTATTCAAACAATTTGGGTAATTCCTGTAATAAGTGAAACCAGTAAAAAGCGGTAATAAATATGTTAATCCGGATGTCGTTTTGTAATTAAACAAAATGAAAATATATAATAATATCTAATTGAAGATAAAGCAATTTGCTGTTTTTCTAAGTTCCTAGCTAAGTATTAGGTAAGTACCTTATAAATAGGATACGTATTCACATTTTTTGTAGTTTAACGTCATACCATAGTTATACCATATACCATAGTTGCCTGTATGACGTAAAACTACAAAAAATGCGTATACGTACCAGGCCCCTCAGAAAGTATTGCGAAAAAAAGTTTTTATATATGGGAGACTGGCCAGTTATAATGTTTTTCGAAAATATGATTATTTATAAGTAAAAATAAGTAAGTTCCAATTTCAAAATTTCCCTCCACATTTTTTGCGAGTTAATTCAAAGTATTGTGTCTCACTGAAATATGGATCTGCGCCGGGAACATTTTAGAGCTATGATTTTATACGATTTCAAGTGTCGCCTGAAACCGGATGAATCGTACGATAGACTTCAAATGGCATTCATGGATGAAGGCCCTTCCAAGGCAACCGTGTATCGTTGGTATAACGAATTCAAGCGCGGTCGACCAACTTTGGGGGATGACGAAAGAAGCGGTCGCCCTTTGACGGCTGTTACCGAAGAAAACGTGCTAGCAGTGAAAAATTTAATCCAAGACAATAGGCGAATTACATATCAGGAGATTCAACACATATTGAAGATTGGATCGGGAAGCGTTCACGAGATTCTACACAGCCATCTTCGCGTGAGGAGGATAGTTTCACGCTGGGTGCCGCACAACCTCACCGATGCTCAGAAGCAGGCCCGGGTGGAATGGTGCCGTGATATGCTTAACAAATTTGAAGCAGGCTCGTCTCGGCGTGTTTACGACATCGTTACAGGTGATGAGTCCTGGATTTATCAATACGACCCAGAAACCAAGCGCCAGTCGACTGTTTGGGTGTTTCAAAATGAGCCAACGCCTACCAAAGTGAAGCGATCTAGAAGCGGGGGTAAGATTTTGATCGCTAGCTTTTTTAATTTGACTGGCCACTTGGTATCAATTCCCTTACGGGATCAAAGAAGCATTAATGCCGAATGGTATACTACCAAATGTTTGCCAGAAGTTTTCTCTGTTATAAGCAACAAGCGACCAAACACAGGGCTCCGCGGGCTACTGCTCCACCACGACAATGCACCTGCGCACACCGCACTCAAAACGAGGGACTTCCTGGACAGCACGCCAGTCAAACTCCTGGGTCACCCTCCTTACAGCCCTGATCTAGCACCGTGTGACTTCTTTTTATTCCCAAAAATAAAAAATCAGCTCAAAGGGATACAATTTTCGTCGCCGGAAGATGCGCTGGCTGCGTTCGAGCAGGCTGTAAACGAGGTGTCTGCGGCGGACTGGAAAAAGTGTTTTGAAAACTGGTTTAGGCGCATGAATCTTTGTATAGAGGCTGGTGGAAAGTACTTTGAAAAGATTTAATAAAAATATATGTACGTATAGAACAATTTTTTTTAGTTTCGCAAAACTTTCTGAGTGTCCATGCGTAAAAATTGTTATTGAAACTGTCACCCGCACCATGCTACAGCGCAAAGAGTGTGTTCCCTTTGATTTGAATGAATAAGCAGTGTTCGTGGATTTACGGAAAACATTTTAGTGGGCCCAAAAATCTTTCTAACTAGATTAGGAACCTGATTAGGTAGGTAACAGATTCTTAAACTGAATTTTATGGAGATTTTGAATATAGAACCAGGGTAAAAAGTGTTTTTATAAGAAAATAAGTTTCATAGTTTAGTAGGTACAACTGTTCGAAATATTTTCATGTTTTTGTAATCTTGTTTGCGCTAAAAGTTTATCTTTAGCCGGTCGAAAAAGATAGATTAGTTAGGTTTTGGTTGACCACAATAGATCCCAATGTGTCGAAGAGTCCGAGTTGCTTCTCGGTCCCTCCATAAGATAAGATAAGGTTTGGTTCAAACAATTAAACCACGTGGCGTGGTGGCAATATCTTTTTCAATTCGAGAAATGAATTAAGAACTGACCGCAATTTATTTAAATCTTTGGTTACATCATCATTGTATCATACCTGCATCACTCTGCACTCTATAATATATATAATAATTACATAAATAACCTATAACTTTGAGGAAAACTGTACATTATTGGAGAGTTCATTCATTGCACCATTTTAGTTATCTGTGAGTCACGAACGTTGTTTAAAATAGTTGTATATTAATGTGTACGTAAATCAATTAATTTACATTCCTCCGATACCACAACCGTGGGAGAAATATGCTCTAAACATAAAATATTGCGAACACTAGGTTTGCACACGGCTCCGCTCGAGTATTAGGAAGTGGAAACTGGAAAATGTCCACTGTTTATCTTCAAACACGTGTAAAGTTTTTTCTTATAATTTTTGTAATGCTTTTTGTCAGTCCGTGTTATGTTATAATTTTTATAATTCAATTAAAACGGGGTGAATAGGAATGCAGGGGTGAATGGGCACAAAACTAATGATTAAGATTTTAACTTTGATACTACTTTATGGTTTCAAACAAAGCATCGTTAAAACAAACAATAAAGTAAATAAATAAAAATAAAGTATATTATATTCTAATCTATCATATTTTTAAATAATTTATTTAAATTATTGGAGTATCTACTAAAATGCTGCAATTTTGTTTAGAATAACATGAAAGTTCCCTTCATAGTTTTGTTCCCATTCACCCCTTTTTTTTTTTTTTTTTTTTTGGGTGGGAAATCATCCAATGACTTCTCCCGCCCTGGGTGAAGCGGGAGGGCGTGTCAGACTTTTACTGACTAAAACCCACCCGTGTTCCTTCAGTTGCTTGCGCCAGGGCCGCGGTAACTCTTTTTCAAATTTATCCGCGACCCAGACAGGCATTGGTCCTATCAGGCCCCGTCACTTTTGCTGACATCTCTTTGAGGCGCGCGTGGAACACTACGCGCCGTAAACTCGAGCTTGGTCCTTATCGGACGGTAAGCTACCCATAACTTGCCGTCCGCAAGCCCGTGCCTACGGTGGCCGGGAATCGGCTTGCGACTCCCTACGCCCGGGGCGTCTCCTGCGGTGGCTAGGGGCGTGAGGGCGTCTCCTTTGCGTCTCCCTCACGCGTTCCGCCTCCTCCTTTGCGAGCATTACTGCTTCGCAGAAGGAGGAGACAGCTTCCCATACCCTCTCGCTCCGTACCATGGCCTGGACCAGGGCCGGACGCGAGAGGTCGCCACCGCCAATCGCCTCCACGAGGACACGGCGGTGCTCCGCCCAAGCGGGGCAGATCTCCACCGTATGCTCCACCTTGTCCTCTGGGTGGTCCACACAATGGTGACACCCGGGCGTTTCCTCCCGCCTAATCCTGAACAGGAACCTCCCAAAACAGCCGTGTCCGGTGAGGACCTGTGTCAGGCGGAAGGTGAGGACGCCGTGACGCCTCTCTAGCCACTCCTCAAAGAGGGGCCTTACCGCCACAATTGTGGCGTGCCCATCCCATTCACCCCTGCTTTCTTAATTCTCCCCGTTTTACCTGGTACCGAGTGTAAGTAAGAGTTGTTCGATTTGAATGTCACTTCTTCTTCGTGTCTCTGGCACGACAGCCATCAGATTTGTTAGGCCTAAAACATAGCTACTTCCACGGCATCGTCGCCGACGGTGGTTGCATGTTTTGGGTAAGAAGGCTGGGCAGGAGGTGGAGCATGGATTGCGACTCAGCACCAGATACACGCCCAGCTGCTGTTCTTTCATGGTCGCCCCATTTTGGCTCAGAACCCTAGTAGGAAGGTGTAACTTCAAGTTAGATCTTCCTACTAGGGTTCTGAGGCGGTTAAGGGACTTCCAAGTAGACCACGGAAGGCTAGAACCTGCGGGAAGATGCTCACTTGGTGGTGTATGAGGGTGTGGGGAAAAGTGTCCTGCCACAGTTTTCGGAGAAATTGACAGAAATAATAAAATTGTTTATATAAAAACTGCCCAACTAAATACCTTTGCCACAAACATTGTCACAAATTTAATTAAAAAGAACACAATAATTATAACAGACAAAAAGTTATCAGTCAATCAACATTTTTCCGCTCGAGATTTATTAATAAAACACAAAGAGGGCAAATGTTCAAAGCCACAGTAGTTACACTGATATTGGTTGCTAGGCCGGTTATCTTTTCGCAATAAGAAGTTCGTTACGTAGTCAGTCAATGAAATGTCGTCACAGAGGTGAAGGTTATCAGACATTACCTTACACACGGATTTATTGTTAAATCCATTCTGTTAGCAGGTTATTTGGAGTTAAGAAAGTGCAAACCCTACAATGACCAAGTTGCCTTCTACACGTCTAAAGGAGAGTTAGAAAGTAAAAAGCCTAAACAAGTCAAAAAAAAACATAGTTCATTTGCGCCAAGTAAAACTCAACTGCAAATTCTTAAGGCCCTTACTCCGTTTTAGTGCCGTAAAACGGTTACTTTCTAAAGCATACTCCATATAGGTTGGTTATAAGGTTTGCAATAAATATATATTTATTACAAGCTTCTGCCCGCGGCTTCGCCCACGTAAAAAGTGTTTTTTTTATCCCAAGGGAATATAAACTATCCTATGTCCTTCCCACGGTCTCAAACTATTTGCATGCCAAGATTATCCCCTATACATAACCTCATAAACTCATAAACTTTACCTCTTTACAATATTAGTATAGATTATTTCATGTACATTATTTGGGCGTTTTCATATGACTTTTGGTTAAAAAAAAGTTACAACACGATATTTTTTCGCTTCTTTTGCATACTCCTCCAAAACCAACCATGATATTTTTTTATTTATTTTTATAACAAGCTAAATTAGATGTTTAGAACTATTTCTTTACCTAAGATAGTATATGTTAGATAATATTGTAAATCAAAAATATTTTGCAAGCAAAACTATCCAAAAGTAGGTACCTAGGTCCCAATATTGATAATCTGGCAACGAGCGGGCGCACGGCCAGTACTGTGTTAACATTGGGGAAAATATACGCCTTAAGTCGGAAACCGGCAGCGAATCTCATTGACAGTTTCAGCCTTGAGTTTGGACTTTGACCATTGACTGACAGCTGAGTTTCAGTTTTGAACTTTGTCAAAACGTGGCTGGTAATCACGTGTAGCTTGCTAGGTTAAAGGTCATTATTGTGTATCTAGAATACTCACATTAAATTTTCACCACTTATATTTAAGTCCAATATAACCGGGAGCAAGCCTTTTGACATTAACCGAGCACACATCCAAACTCTGACTGCTGTTGAGCAATTTATCGGACCCGGGAAACGAACACTGGACCAACAAGGCAAACTCTCAACACTCTTCTTACTCTCTTATTTTAGTGTCCAACAAACTCCATATGAAGCAAGTTAAATAAGAGAGAAACAGATTTGAGTAAGTAGCTAAGTTGAATGTCAAAGATATGTATTGCAAAGATAGCCTAATCAGGAAAACGAAGGAAGAGCACGTGTTTCTATTATGATTTTCATAACCTTTTACCGAAATGTAAAAAACGTTTCACCTACAACACGCTAGTCAGATCAAATCAAGGCGATATCAGGAGTCACGTTGCCCACTGCCCTGAGAAGAGCCGGAGACAGAGTGGCGTGGAAGCAGCTCGTCTGTGAATCCGTCAAAAGCTTTTCAATCGGGCGCGACCTCCAGCAATGAAAAGCAAGAAGAAAAGCAATACTTACCAAAAGTATCAATAATTGTATTAAGCGACTAATAATCACAGTTTTGATGGGGGGCTTGATAATCTGTGTGACAGGATATTCTAGTGCAGATACGCAGTCTCCCACAAAGGATAATCAAATAATATTGCACCATTATGTAATACTTAGTTTAAATAAGACATCTTTGTGGCAGAGAAAAAAATAACATTAACATTAGAAACGGGATATTTACCATGTTTAATGTTTATGTTAGTATTAGTGACCATGACAGTTTAAAAACTTATATCGAGAAAAAAAAAAAAAAATAATAAGAAGACCAATGAATTATAAGCTGGCTGTTTTAGGTACTTATCTTGTTGTTACTATTGTAACCTTACATTGTATAGAAGGTAGGTTATAAGGTTTCAGTTACATCATGTTAAAGATTTCCTCATTTCCTTCTACCACAGATAATTACTATCTACAGTCTACCAAGGAAACTAGGGAAATTACTTTATCTAACTAAAAGATTTCCTCATGTGGGTCACGGCCGCGGGCTGGGTGATTCACTGACCCATATGCCTAAGACAGATCTATTCCAAGCATGACGCTTGCCCGCAAATATTTGGAAAATGTTCCCGTTTAAGAAATATTCACAATTTATGGACATTCCATCCAAAAGTAGGTACCTAGGTCCCAATATTGATAATCTGGCAACGAGCGGGCGCACGGCCAGTACTGTGTTAACATTGGGGAAAATATACGCCTTAAGTCGGAAACCGGCAGCGAATCTCATTGACAGTTTCAGCCTTGAGTTTGGACTTTGACCATTGACTGACAGCTGAGTTTCAGTTTTGAACTTTGTCAAAACGTGGCTGGTAATCACGTGTAGCTTGCTAGGTTAAAGGTCATTATTGTGTATCTAGAATACTCACATTAAATTTTCACCACTTATATTTAAGTCCAATATAACCGGGAGCAAGCCTTTTGACATTAACCGAGCACACATCCAAACTCTGACTGCTGTTGAGCAATTTATCGGACCCGGGAAACGAACACTGGACCAACAAGGCAAACTCTCAACACTCTTCTTACTCTCTTATTTTAGTGTCCAACAAACTCCATATGAAGCAAGTTAAATAAGAGAGAAACAGATTTGAGTAAGTAGCTAAGTTGAATGTCAAAGATATGTATTGCAAAGATAGCCTAATCAGGAAAACGAAGGAAGAGCACGTGTTTCTTTTATGATTTTCATAACCTTTTACCGAAATGTAAAAAACGTTTCACCTACAACACGCTAGTCAGATCAAATCAAGGCGATATCAGGAGTCACGTTGCCCACTGCCCTGAGAAGAGCCGGAGACAGAGTGGCGTGGAAGCAGCTCGTCTGTGAATCCGTCAAAAGCTTTTCAATCGGGCGCGACCTCCAGCAATGAAAAGCAAGAAGAAAAGCAATACTTACCAAAAGTATCAATAATTGTATTAAGCGACTAATAATCACAGTTTTGATGGGGGGCTTGATAATCTGTGTGACAGGATATTCTAGTGCAGATACGCAGTCTCCCACAAAGGATAATCAAATAATATTGCACCATTATGTAATACTTAGTTTAAATAAGACATCTTTGTGGCAGAGAAAAAAATAACATTAACATTAGAAACGGGATATTTACCATGTTTAATGTTTATGTTAGTATTAGTGACCATGACAGTTTAAAAACTTATATCGAGAAAAAAAAAAAAAAATAATAAGAAGACCAATGAATTATAAGCTGGCTGTTTTAGGTACTTATCTTGTTGTTACTATTGTAACCTTACATTGTATAGAAGGTAGGTTATAAGGTTTCAGTTACATCATGTTAAAGATTTCCTCATTTCCTTCTACCACAGATAATTACTATCTACAGTCTACCAAGGAAACTAGGGAAATTACTTTATCTAACTAAAAGATTTCCTCATGTGGGTCACGGCCGCGGGCTGGGTGATTCACTGACCCATATGCCTAAGACAGATCTATTCCAAGCATGACGCTTGCCCGCAAATATTTGGAAAATGTTCCCGTTTAAGAAATATTCACAATTTATGGACATTCCTCGTCTGATTTATTATATCTCTGATTAATAGAGAAAGGCGATGTAAACTATCATGTTTTGTATAATGTGCCTCTTCTGTTTACATACCCAATAATTACCGGCCCACATAATCGTTTTAGGGAGTTGTTTTCTTCCTACTTTTATTTTGAGGTGACCTGAAAACAGTCAGATTATTTGCAATTTATTATTGAAAACAAGTTTTTGGAATGTGTTTTTCAAAGTCAATGTTGTTTATTTTAATCAGGCTATTATTGAAAATCAAGGATCATAAATAGAGACATTATTATTAAAATGCTGTGCTATAATTGCGTCCTTGCGAGATCTTAGAGTAAATGGGGTAAAAGAACAATAAAAATAGGATAGGACTCAATATTGATCCCTGCGAAACACCCATGGTGCTTATTGCACCTACAGTTTTTTTTTTTTTTTTTTTTTTGTGATTGTTACAGATTTATAACAATAATATCAATATTTGATCGAATCACGTTTTACTGTTTTTCAGAGATACCTTATAATCAATTATGATAAAACTTACGTGTAGCCAATTATGCTTCATCATTAGGTTTATTGATGCAATGTTCGCATATTTGGCTAATAACTAACAGAAGGCCGGATGGACTTCTAGTTTTAGGTAAGTATAAAAGATAAGTTATCGGCCATTGGTATTTAGAAAATGTATATGATTTCCTATCACTTAGTGAAAACGTGAAACTCGCGCTTGCTATTTATAGACACCTCATCACTGTGTAGGTGATAAAAAGACTTGTATTGTTACTAATTCGAAACTTGACTTATATTTAGATTTCTGTGATAACAAGCCTAGACTTGTCCATCAGATTTACAAGTACTGGCTATATATAGATAGGTAGTTGGACAAGTTTTGGCTTGTCACATAAAACAGTCAAATCATGTGCCGTCATCGCGATGTGTTCTACTTATAAATGGTTTGATCTGCATAATCGCATCTAGTTTTTAAAACAGAGCACCATGACTTGCAAATTCCATAGCCAATGTGCCTAGCCTTTCCCGAATGATTCATATGTTGAAATCGGCTACCAGCCTACCCAGATGGTGCAGAATGCCAATATTTTACAAGGAACAACTTGACCTCTACAATACTTCGACTATAGTACCCTTTGCTAGACTAATGGTTATGTTTTCGGGTTTCTGACTAGCTATGATACTTATATACTTAATGACTGTTAAAGATCTACAAATTAGAAAAGACATTAGACTACCATAAAATTCTTAAATCAATACATATAATAAATCTGTATAGAAAAGTCGTTTTTGTACATCAAAAATATTTCCAGAAAAATTGACAGGGTGTTATAGGATAACCAACAGAACCCATTTCCTGCATTTTTGTCTGTTTCTCGGTTTGCCTGTTTGTATGTTTAGTTGTGCACGCATCACGTAAAATGTATGCTACTAATAACTTTTATATATACAAAAAATGTGCGTAACTTGAAGTATTACTTAGTTTTTGTTTAATCGCAATCGGTTCACTCTATCAAAAGTTAGATGAATTTAAAGTGTTCAAGAAGTAAAATATCACCACACGCAATTCAGATACTCGGACAGTTGAACTCCATATTCGATAGATGGCGTTGTGCATTTGACGTCATCTTTTGAATGGCGGCGTTAATATTCTCCGCGAAAAAAATATAGGAAGGTAAGTAGGGTAGGCATAAAATATGGTATTGAGTGGTTCCATGGCGCACAATTTTATGACAACTTCAGTAGTGCTATAGACGTAAACCATGTAGATCCGTTTGCGGATGTTATGTTAAAATTGATTAACTTAAGCCTTCCTTATTAACTGTAAGATAGTCACCCTATCACTGAATTTCACAATGTCTTATCAGTAACCAATGCAGCTGGTGCCAAGTAGATAACAATTACTGGGAATTCGTAATATTGCCATTACAGAGGTTAGGTCACTTCGGGTGACGAAAGATTAGCCTAGCAGAAATATTATGATATAAAATATAGTATGAAGTAATAGATTTGATTGTTTTACTTGGTATGAGGGATCTTCCCGCGTTGTTAAAACCGGTTAAAACTAAGCCAATCCATTACACGTGACGAACCCTCACGTGTAAATAACTGGTTAAAAAACTAAAACATAATTTTAAAAGTTTTCAGCGGCAAGCAATCCTTTCACTATCTCTGTGACAAGTATTTCTACAATTGTATTTTTATTATTTTGTATTGTAGGTACAGAACAACATTAAAAGTATTTTATCTATCTATTCTCTACTCTTAAATCCATGTTTCTATGCTCCATGGACATCCATACTGCTGTGAGCACACAAACTAGTAGGTACTTGTAATCTAAGACACAATGATATATACGCATCCCACATAAGGACAAAACCCAACTCTTCCTAAAGCTATTACTATTGCCAGTTGGTAATCCCTAAAGTCCTAATGGGGCGATAGGAAAAAAGATTAAAAAAATAGAGTCGAATTCGTTTCGTCTTTTACTCTGCTCCTTTTGTGCTCTTTGCTTTTGCTCATTTTGTGCCTGCCGTGATATTGTTTCCTGCCGTTTGGGGCCCTCTGTGTTTCAGTTTCGCTGATTTTTTCCTCAAGCTCATCCGGCTCCCAAAATATCTAACTTACCCAATTCCATATAAGTAAGTTTGTCCGAAGTTCGGCAGCAAAAAATTAACGAGATTCCACATCATTAATAACATTATTATAAAAAAGCGTGTCTGATGTCATAACGGCTATCTAATCTCGATCAGTAACGTGTTACTTGATAGAGTTGATGACGTCACGCCTTACACGGATGCCCAAACGGATAGGTCGGCGAGATCAAGCCGTTGTTGTTACGTCATCGTTGTTGCGCTGATTTTAATGACGGTTGTATTAAGTTGAACCAGACACAGAGCTTAGTTAAACCCAGCGTCAGTTAAACGAAGTAAAGTGTGTTGCCGAAATGACGTTGTATTCAGGTATTATTTCTTATCGAAAATGAGTTGACTGAAATTCAAAACTTTAATAAGGAAATAATATTTGAGTATGCATATCATGCCGAGAATCTTGATTCTAGCTGGGCGTTATTGAATTTAGTTTTACGGCTTTAATAAATTGCGGATTAGATTTTGTTTTCATAATGTGGATATTGCCCATTTGCACTAATGTATTTACAGCTTAACACCGCAATGCGGCTAAGCCTTTGGGCTGATAAGACACCAATAAAGTTAATACCGAAGAAGCCAATACATTCCTTCCGTTTGTTTTGTGGTGATTATTATTTATTATTAGCTGGCGTTTTCCCACTGCAGTGTACATGCCTCCCTTCCTCCTTTCCATTCCACTCTATCACTGATATATTCTGGTTTTCCGCACAATGACGCAATCTATTATCAATATATTATTATTATAGTATTAATGTAATATAAGAAAATACAAGTTTGACACATATTAAATAAAGTACACATAATTGTCAATTAGGGTACAGAGAAATTAACAACAAAAATAGTGTGTAAAAGATTATAATAATACTTATTAGCAGAAAATACAAGTTTGACACATATTAAAGTACACATAATTGTCAACTAGGGTACAGAGAAATTAACAACAAAAATAGTGTGTGAAAGATAGGAAAGTACAGTCAATACAAAAATTTGAGCCCTGACTCCTAAACAAAGAAGATCCTGTATCTTAGGAGGCAGTGTCTTCACATAAATATTGGACAAGCAAATTATGAGCGTACTAGCAGACTCGGATAGTCAAAGACAACATATAGGCTAAATGGTTAATATATATTAAACACAATTTAATGGTATTTTTAAATAAATACTAATGTTTGTATTAAGTGTATGTGTGTAGTGTATTTGTGTGGGGTGTCTGTCATGAGAAAGGGTTGTGTTTGTGTGTAAGTAAGGGAGAGGGAGAGGAGGTAAGGATGTAAATATAAAGGTGACCGTATTGTAAATTTGACGTATTTTTACCCGACTGCCGAAGGAGGGTAATGTGTTTATTTATACACTTTAGTTCATCATTTTTATATATTGTTGTGCAATAAACTGGTATATGTATTCAAATCTGTACCTACTTTGAAAAAATATTTATTTTAATTCGATGACTATGCTAATAATGAATTGTGACTCAATACGTATCTGCTGTAATCTTTTTTACATTTTGATGCTAAAATATCCATGTAATTAAATGTTTCGACTTTGCTGTTTGTACAGGGCTGATCATATCTTAAAAACCTATCTTTTTAGGACAAAGACGATTAATTTGACAAAAAAAAAATGACGAATGTGAGTTGACAAGCAGTGCCATCCTCTTTCAGCCCTTGTCCCATGTTACTTGGGGTCGGCGCAACACGTTTTCTTCTCCCATACCGCCCTGTCCCCTGTAACGCTATTACTCATCCCTCCTCATGACATGATCATACCAGGACAAACGGTTTCCCTTCAACATTTCTGTCACTGGCGCCACTTTCAAACTGCCTCTAAAATACTCATTTCTCAGTTTATCCAATGTCGTCACGCCGCACATCCATCTCAACATTCTCATCTCTGCTACATGCAATCTCTTTTCATCCATCTTTTTCACAGCCCAACATTCTGATCCATACAGTATGGCAGGTCTGATCACGGACTTGTATATTTTCCCCTTTAAGTTGAGGGGCGTCCGTGGGTCGCAAGTTGTTCCAGTGACCTGTCGCCATTTCATCCATCCTGAGTTGATCCGGTGCTTGTTGTTACGTCTCAGTCGTTAAAAATAATTGAAACAAAATCATGAGAACTCCTATGTATATATCTACATACTTTATCTGCCTGATTTTTGTAAACTAGGTTGCCCGGTTGTGAAGAAAACCATCAAAAATGCCTGTTTCATGATGAGATCCTAATACCTGTAATTATGGAATACCAGCATGGTAATATTGGGTATATTCGACCCTGATATTACAATTCACTGACGACACCACAGGAGACCCCCATCTTCACCCACCAACATAATAAGCAAGACACAGTATTTCCTTCAGTTTCCTGCAAGTTTTTCCTGTTACCTTGGAAACTAGAGCCACGTGTTTTCTACCACGTGCATAGCGTACGCATGGGGCTTTCTAACCGGAAAAGTGCCGCTAGAGGCATGTTCACAATCTCATGTGGTGCCTAGAGGCACGGAGGTATGAACTTCGATGTGACGTCACTGATAAGGGGGACGTGCCAGACGCTGCGCACGCGACTGTTACTCACTATCATGTGATTAGGTCGTGTTCGACTTTTTTTCGAGGTCGTTTTTGAGGTCGGAGCTCGGTCAGGTAGGGACATGAAAGTGTAGGTGCGTGTCTGATTAAATATAGTTTTTTTTTCAGTTTTCGTAGCACCCTAAAAATGTGAATAGAGTGGCATTGTGTACTTATCTTCTTCTGAAAATACTGAAATCGTAACGGATTTCTCAAAGTAATGTTGCGGAAACGAGACAGAAGTTGGTGAGTCTTTTCACATTCAAGTCTTTATGGCCAAAGGACACAACGGCCATTTGAATTGCAACTCTAGCCTAATATAACTAACTAACTGATAATATAACTGACTAATAATAAGATAGAATTTGTAGATCTAAGTTCAAAAACCTGACCCTGACTCTGACCTGCGCGCCAAGTACAGGCTAAAGACACAAATCAGGGCAAGGTCAGAGCTTCGTCGGACCTGAGTCCTTGACCTTGCCCTAATCTGCGCCTTCAGCCTTCAGTGGGGGACTCAGGTCAGAGTCCCGGTCAATGATTCAAAACATTAATGTACAAGGACCCGAAAGAAGGAAATTCAACTTTAACTCATCAGTAATGGCTTTTGATTAAGAAACTTCCTTAGTTCGTGACCTGAACCTTTTCGACAGGCCATTCATTTACGTCCGAGATTCTAGTCTTTAAAATATACTATTATATTACAAATGTCCAACAGATAGTAGCAGCACGTGTGATAAGAAACGTGGACGTCACTTTAAAATTGACCTCTCAAAAAAAAGATGTATCTAACTATAAAACACGTGTCGACTTATTAAGATAACTCTTGAGTGAATCACAAACGGTGTTGCTATGTGATGTGATTGCCGAGAGTGATATCTATTGAATTGTCTGTCGTAGTTCCGTAATACTTTGGCAGATGATGATAAAGGGAAATCAGAGGAAACACAGATACCTTATTCAAATTTCTAAATTTAATTTACTTTTTTAACAATTTCAAAGTAGTTAAGAAATGAAACTCCAGGATTTAAATGGAAGAGTAATAGTTCATCCGAAAACAATTCAAAGCTTTTTTAAATTAGGTAAATAATTTATTACCTGTCTGTGTTTACAAAGACCCAGCTTATAACAGTTCATCTACGTTGCAGTTCTTAGTTTGTTTCGACATTGAAAAACTTTTAAACTTTTAACCCATGGATAGTTACAGACACAATAGCTTACGCATACAACATGTGCCAACGACGCGTCGTGTGACGAAAAACATTTCAATATAAGATTTTCAATAGTTTTTCTTTACTTTTCCCCAAATTATAAAGGTACTTTCCATGACTTCATAATTCTTGTATTGACCTTTATGATGACCTGCACGCGTGTCATCTAAAAAAAAACGCAAGTCACCTATGTTATCATTTTATTTACGAATGTTTAATCCATACCGGTTGAAAATAGAAATACTTTCATAGATAATGAGATATGTAGATTTAGAGCCAGCTGCCGTTACTGTAGCGTCAAGTCGGTACTTGTCGTAACGATCTTTAACCCTCGAATGATTACGTGACTGCCGAACAGTTATCTCCTATCTCTACATGGTCAATGTACAGAATTCTGATACGTCATTTTGTAACCGACTGATTTAGTATCTTTTTAAAAAGATAATTTGGCTCAAGATCTTAGTTGAAGTGATTCTATCACCCATAATGATGAAGGAAAAATATACAACCGACTTCCAAAAAATACTATAAAAAGTGCAAAATAAGTTCAATTTCGGAAGTCGGTGTTCCTGTTTTCGTTTCTTCGTTTTTTGACACCGACTTCCGAAATGGAAGTTATTCCGAATAACATGAAACTTAAACATAACATGTGGAATGAGAGTATACCAGGGTGAACTGTACACATCTGCCTACCCCTATAGAGGGTACTGGCGTAATGTTATGTTTTGAAATAGAGTATAAATAAACAGACATGCAATTGCAGCATTTGCAGCATTCTCGAGTGATTTGCCGTCAGTTATTATAGATGAATTATAAACTAAAAAAAAAAAACCGGCCAAGTGCGAGTCGGACTCGCGCACGAAGGGTTCCGTACCATTATCGCAACAAACAGCAAAAAAAACACGTTTGTTGTATGGAAGCCTCACTTAAATATTTATTTTATTCTGTTTTTAGTATATATAGTATCATGTGTTGTTATAGCGGCAACAGAAATACATCATCTGTGAAAATTTCAACTGTCTAGCTATCACGGTTCATGAGATACAGCCTGGTGACAGACATACAGACAGACGGACCGCGGAGTCTTAGTAATAGGGTCCCGTTTTAACCCTTTGGGTACGGAACCCTAAAAATAAAACTGTTTTATATCTCCGAAATTCTTCATCAGATCTTCACCAAATTTAAATGGGGTCAATTCGGGAACAGACTCTTTCAAACAATAAAAATATTTAAAAATCGGGCCCACAATTGACGGAGAACAAAATAAAAATATCTTATCTTATCTAAGAAATCCATGAACAAACACACAAAAAAACAAACATTTAATCGAACATAAAACCTCCTCATTTATGGAAAGTCGGTAAAAAATTGGATTGATATACCTAATAAATTATTGAGACTCCCATGTCAATTATTTTGGAAGCCTTTGTATAAATACAATCAGGTCATCTTTAGCAGGTTAAAAAGGTAAAAATCAGTAGCAGGCTGAGGAGGTTGAAAATAAAACTTAGAAATTATCCAAGTTCTAAATACCTCTGATTTAAGACTTGAGACCCTCAGTATTAAACCTCGGGTGTTGGACTTTGTACCTTGGCTAAGCATGTCGTGGGAACAGTTAGGTATTTGTATTTAATTACATATCTAGTGACAATACCGTCCACGTCCGGCGATTTGCATTACGTGTGTAAATATTTTTGTAGTTAGTAGTGTAGTTATCAAACGGAACCTTCTGCAAACACTAAGGATAAACTTTATTTCAATAGACAGAAGAGTTACATCGACTTTAAAAACGACAAGTCAAAATGAGGTTGCGTCATTGGAAAATTGTGTAAGACTTCTCAGAAGCCGCTGATAAAAATGTTCAAGGTTTTGCTAAATATAGGTATAACAGTAAGTAATTATTTTTAGATAAGTTTTATCTAAATTGTTGTCATGTCTAAATTAATTCGGCAGTGTTTGCGGGGGTGAAAGATAAAGATGTGGGTGCAGAATTGCGGATGACATTCTAGAGAGTGCTGCTAATATCTGTTGTTTGTTACATCACATGAATTCACATGCTTATGAATCAGAGACACAGACATAATGAGAGGATGTGATTAAAAAGTCAGACTTAGTATTGTCTGTGTACATATTTGTATAATAGGAAGTAAAATATCTTCTATTTCTGCCACATATCTTATGAGAAATTGGTGAAAATTCAACGAAAGACAAGATGACATGATGGCAAAGATGGCAGTATAACCTTGGACTCTTACTGGATCCCACTAACAGAAGACAGAGTTGTGTGAAAAAGGGAGTAGGGTAGTGGGGCAAACTAGGCTAGACAAAAAGATTGAAAATATCCACAGAATTACATAAGCATAAACAGACGATAATATCCCCCCTGCTGGGAGTGCTGGGACACTGGCCTCCTCTCTTTGAGAGGGAATGGGCCGTGATCCACCACACGGGCACCATTGCGGGTTGGATGTTACATGTCTTCGAATTAAAAGTTTTACTATCATTTGCATTGAAATATAGTACTAACATTTTCTTAATGTCCCTCGGCAAACTTCGTGTTTCGCCGTCGTCGTATTTCTATCAGTTGCCGTTTGCACTTCTCTAGTACGTATATATTATAATAGTAGTCTATGGTGCAGTCCGGAAACTCTCAATCAACATGGATGTATATAGAGTTGTTAATACTCTTTTAAAATAATGTAATTTATTTAAAAAATGGGAGGAAAGCTGCTAAAGCTGCTATTTTACAGCTCTATATAGTTCACACGGAAATCAAAACAAAACTACAATAAAGAACTTAGTTCTGAATGCAAATTATTATACACGATAAATCTAATAACTGATGGTCATGGATAGCATTTGTTTGTATTCGGCAATGCGATGATTGCCGAGGGACATTAAGAAAATAGTTGTACTGTACATTTATTCATTATCCACCAACTCGCACTGGGCCCGCGTGGTGGATTACCGCCCCTTCCCTCTCACAGAGAGGAGGCCTGTGTCCCAGCAGTGGGAACATTAATAGGCTGATGATGTGTACATTTACATATTGATGATCATTTAGCGTTTAATTCATTGTCCTCAATAAACACGTTTAATTATTAGGCAAAGCTTATATACATCGAAACATTTAAAGAAAATGAAGGATTAATGGAAACTCTCTCGATGGAAATCCATTTAGAGAAATCCCGGCAGTGAAATATTAATTACACTAGTTTTATCTATTATTCTATGTCTATTATATATCTAGGTACTTATATTTTAACGAGCCCAATAATAGCTAAACTAGCATTTAAGTGCTGTGCTGATTAACATAACATAACAACATAACATAACATAACATAACATAACATAACATAACATAACACAACACAACATAACATTACTCTTAGATGGAAGGACCAGCCACATTACACCAGTTATGTTTAAGCCCCATGTAATAAAGGCCGAGCCTATTGCCATAACCCGGGCACAAGTCTAGACTTCGGGCTGCTATCGAGTTATTCCAGATGCAAAAAGCCAACAACATTGGCCAACCCAGGAATCGAACCAAGGGCATTACCTATGCTTAGCAGTTGGGCTTGCGGCCACTCGACTTTAAGGCTGCGATTGTGGGCCAATCCTTCTTTCAATTCCCCATCCCACCATCTCTTTTTGGGCCCGTCGTATTATTGTATGGTGCTATTTTTAAGTGCTTGCCTATGTATATTTATAAATATTCTTTCCAATTAGATAAATATTACTGTAAATCGACACAGACTTGTTACAGAACAAATCATACGCGTGAATTTAAAACTAGATACCAGTTCTGATAAGTCTAAGATTTGATGAATGAGTTTAGAACCGAGACTCCTGCTTGATTATTTATGTTCTTAGAATATTGGCTGCGGATTTCAGTTCATGTGAATGCAACCTACTTAATATTTTTTTTAGTTCCTTAAACATGAATCATCTTGACAGTTTATTAACAGTCATCTTCATAGAACGAAAGCACTTCGGCCATTTTATCATCGTCATCTTCCTCTCTGTGTCCCATTCAACTTGGGGAGTTCCTTTCTTTTCAGACCTCATCATGAGCCTTTTAACGTCCCCAGGTGCAGGGACACAGGCCTCCTCTCTTTAAGAGGGAATTGACCTCAGTCCACCACTTTATACTTTTCCGACCGAAAGAAGACAAAATTTATTCCCAATTTCCGAATGAATTCTTAACACGTTCATCATTTCATAATTATCAAGTCAAACGAAGGATTTTTCCCCTACGCAGGTTAAGAACCTGCTATTTAAGGTCACATAGGAAATAGACTATCATTAAGGAAAATAAACAATAATATTACAAAGCTTCCGTAACTACATACAGTCTAGACAACAAACGATGCAATTACGATTAAAAGAACTAGTAAGAACTGCGCCACTTTTCCTTATCTCGAGGTTAACCGGTAACGACCCGTCACCCGTCACTCTTACCATTTGTAGTTCGTAAGTGACAGAGTAATTCGGAGAATAGCTTTCACTGGTCTGATGCAACTCTGTCTAATGTCACGTCAAGTGTCCGGCATTGCTGTCGTCCTATATATAGTTAGAGTGCCGCTATCTGACAAATTCCATATTTTGAGTTACACACATAAAACTGCGAATTAATAAAAATCGATGCTGTCTTTCAAATCATATGCGAATGTTTCGGGTGTCAAAGAATAGATCTAATAGCGCACATCCGACTAGGCACAGGGTTAGTTTAAATCAATGACTTAAACTTACCAAAGAAGGTTTTTAAACTAAGCATTTTAAGGCGCTTTGATTTCACTTTACTCGGGATCTATAAATAGTAGAAATAATTATAATAAATATTGCTTTCACAGAAAGATAGAGTTTTTAGTGGCGTTAATAACGCATCATCATCATCATTAGCATTTTAATATACCCACTGCTGGGACACAGACCTCCTCTCTGTGAGAGAGGGAATGGCCCTTAAATCACGTGGGCTGGGAAAGGGCCTAAATCCACCACGTTTTTTTTGGTTTTAGGCATGCCGGTTTCCCTTCACCGTTCATTAAATAATAATAGTATTATGTGATGAAGCAATTGTTAATTAATAATGTAATATTGTAATATTTTGCTAACCTGCTACGGTAGGATATGGTCTAAAGAACTTTTATAAAAATGTCACCCTGAAAACTACCCATAAATACATTTCGCAAATAAATGATTTGATTTGTTCATATTAATAACTCAAAATCGGCCAAATATCAGATAGACACTAGCTATAGGACGCCAGATTGGCAGACAATGTCGGTGTGACGGAGTTACGGTACTTCGCCGAACTTGTGTGAACTAATGTGACTGTGACCGGCCTTGTTAACGACCTTTGGATTGGTTACGGTTTCGAAATATCTTGGTGGCTCATCTTTCCTGGTATTTTGATTTTAGAAATAGTGATTTTGGTGATATAATTCAGAGTAAGGAAAATTATCGACGTATTTCGCAAAGTGCCTTTATATGAGCATAAGGCCCGAGCCATAAGGAGCCTTTATCTGGAGCGTAAGGACCTTGCCCGGGAAGTAGGGTTAAATATATTGAAGTCTCCAAAAATACAAAAGAAGCATACTTATTGTAATTTGTATACCACCAAGCAGCTGCTCTGCGCTTCCGTGATAAGTGTGGTGCTGGAGTAATTACAGGCATTTCGACTTGGTCTCTGTAATGGCAACAGACATTGATCTATCTCCGGCATTTCCCATTTACTATAATTTAAAAATTTTTAGGTTGCTCTTTAGGATGGCTCTTAGAAAGACAACCTATATTTTTTTAATCAATACGATATTTTTTCTAATTTCTCTTCTTTTTTCGCTCTTGACCTACATCTCCCAATACCGGACTGCCGACATTTCTCCTCTATCTCGTGTTGAATGGCCAGTGTCGCGCCTGCGCAAGCTGTACTGTGGAAGTGCGAACGACACGCTCTTGGCACGTGCGCGGCGAGGTCGAGTCTCTAACCCAGACCATAACGGCATAACTTACACGACACTGCAGACAAAACTCAACATTAACTTCTGAAATGTAGAGTTGAAATTTCAACGGCTGTGTAAAGAAAGCTCTCGTGTTATTCTACTGGTGAAATTTTAACGTTATATGTTGAGAGTTAGAGTTCTTTTTCGTTTGCCAGTGAATGGTATTGTAATGTTTAGTAAAGTGATGAAGTGAACCGCGGTATTTCATTCATGAAAGTGCAAACGAGGTCGACGTAGTACTATGTGCGTAGTTTTCGCTCAAAGATAAACTAATTAAACGTTAGATAAGTGACGAGTGACGAGAGTGTAACTAATCTCTAGTTAGTTAGCGGATTAGTTAGGATTAAATATTTGTTTAAATATTACGGTGTAATCTTGTTATCTTAATGCAATAAGTAAGTAATCAGGTGTTTACTTACTTAATTTAATGAGGTCTGAAAATGATAAAAAGCTTAGAGGAATAAGCTGAATAATTAACAAGCTACTTAGTGGATACTACCTACGTATATTTAAAATTATTTTTAAGCTCCTTAATTAGTAGATAGGGATTTCAATTTTAGGGTTCCGTACCCAAAGGGTAAAAACGGGACCCTGCACTAAGACTCCGCGGTCCATCTGTCTGTCACCAGGCTGTATCTCATGAACCGTGATAGATAGACAATTGAAACTTTCACAGATGATGTATTTCTGTTGCCGCTATAACAACAAATACTAAAAACAGAATGAAATAAACATTTAATTGGAGCTCCATACATAAAACGTGACTTTTTTGCCGTCTTTTGCAATAATGGTACGGAACCCTTCGTGCGCGAGTCCGTTTTTTTTCTGGTGTAAGTTATTCAGAAGAAGAAACGTTTTGAAAAGCATTTTCTCTACTGCACTGCATTACCAAAATATTTCTTACAAATGAAAGCTGTGTTACTTGTACAACATCAGGCATTACACAATACTGACTTAAACAACAAAAGACAAATTCAGAACCTCCCTTTTCGAAATCGGTAAAAAATGGCCGGTGCAATCAATCCTCAGCTTTGCATCAGCCGGCACTCGAATTCAAGGCCCATTGTTACAATATAAAGGTCGTTAGTTACACTATTGCGTTATATACATTACTCCTATTACCTACATACATGTTGTGTTTCAAGTGTTTGCTCAGAGAAAGTGCTGATGTTCGGTTGATGGGGTTTTTGCTACATATGTATTTATTTAGGTGACGTAAGTAACCATTAATCTAGGTACTAAGTTAAGCCAGACAGATACCAGACAGCCTGTTCTAATGTATCGTGATATATGACGGCACTGTGTTTTATGTACGTCCTAACTAGTATCTACCTCACAAGTAGGTACTTAGGATAAAACCTGGAAGTCCGACAAACGGCGTTAGTTTTAGTACTAAAAGGTTCAATACCAAGAGAAGCTATCTTCGACTTATTTGTGTTATTCATTGCTGATGGTCGTGCCCGTCCTGGAAAGCTTTGACGGAGACACTGACGAGCTGCTTCCAGGCCACTCTGTCTTCAGCTTTCTCGGTAGCCATGCGGTATTTTTCTGGCTAGAACCAGTTTCTACAAGTTTTTTTTTTTACTTTGATCCACACTTGGCTTTTTTGTCTGTATCGTGAGTGCGTTTACAAATATTTAAACTCTTAAAAATTTAGACTCTGTAGGCCATTCAAATCTTTGTTCCGTGCGGGCATCGAACCCGCGATACGACTAAAGTAAAAAATTGTGGCAAGGATAGATTGTAGGTTTATCTTGTCGGGAATGGACTTAGGCGCTCCACCCACTGCACCGCGCCCCGTCGTGTAGCGCGGGATGGCAGATTTTACCATTGTAAGCAAGTATCTCAATTTATATAGAAATCACGCCTAGCACAACACACGTCGCTCCGCGCACCGCGGCGGGACGCATCTTCAGTGGGTGAACCGCCTTATTAGTACGTTTTGCTGCTTGAAGCCCAAGAAGTTTACATCGGCCAGAAACTCTACACAAATCATTTACTTACGCGCCGGTTAGTTGCAGAATGCGTCCATTGATATACGTAAAAACATCCCCCAAGCGTCATACGACGGATACTCAGATCAACAACTCTGCATAATTTTTCTTTAAAATACCTGTGCCGTCAGTGGTTTAACTCCAATTTCATAAGTTAAAAACCAACTAGTTATTTCGGAAAACGGTCACACAAGCTTGTGTACATGCTAAGAATTAAAACCGAGCTCCCTACGTCATACGGAGAATAAACTTTGAGTGGAATGTACCTGTAACAGGAAAAAAGACTTAAGAACTTGAATGTACACTCTAGACCCAGTTTACGGTCGTGCATTGCATAAAAATGCGTAATAATGAGCGAACACGTTCTTAGTTCTTTTAAAAGAACTTTCGCTAAAGCTTGGTGTATGTGCAGTTTCAAAAGCCACAATGGTTTGGACTCGTGCAATTTTGTGTTGAGGTTTGGGTATTTTAGTTTCGATAATTATATGTATTTGGTGACTGGTCTGCACTATTAGGAAAGGAGAGATGGAAGCACATGCATGAAATGAGTCTAAATAGGGTTGATATTTAGTGTCTATTAAGGATATGAAGGATAAGAAACTTATTAGGCAAATAGAATAACTGAGGTAAATGCTTAATATTTTTTCGGCAATTGGAAGCTTCACATCATCCTGCTACATTACCTAGCATTTCCTAAAGTTCAAAAGACTGTAATCTTAATTGCGTAAGAATTTGTAATGTTATGATTCGGACTACACACCTGCTTATTAGGATAAAAAGTCGTGAGTCATACCTATTACACTTTTTTAGCTGGAGTTCAAAAGCTATGTGACAAGATGTTACGGTAATAGATGAGCCACCTATAAAGCAACTTCTTGAATGATAATAAGTCTGGTAAAAATTTTGGGGTACTAGCGTTTGCCAGTGGCTCCACCTACGTATAGGTTCAAAATTATCCCACGGGGAAGTACTTACTACCAGTCTACTACGATAAAATGTCGTAGCGACATGATTGATTAACACACATACAAACATACAGCTTTTATCATTTATAATATAAGAAGGAAGTAGGATAAGATATAATTGTATGATCTGCATGGGGGGTGACCTGCTCTTAGATGACCTGTTCACAATCTATACAACACGATGTATACAAGTCATATACATGTGTCCCTTAAACACACTCAAAATAACCTTACTCTAAAAACTTATGGTCACCCCCCCTGAATTAGACAGAAAAAGAGTTTAATTAAAACGGATGTGATAGTTAAACTGAAATACAGTGCTTCTAGGTACCGTTGTTCAGTCAATGAATCAGTAACAACATTTACAGTACTGATAACAAGTACAGCGTAACACGTGATAAAAATGCGTCAGACTCATTAAAGACTCATTACTGCAGCGAAATCTATACAGACAAAAATTCTAAGAAAACCACTAAAATACAGTAACTTCCATATTTGGTAATACGACGTAACACGACGATAACATGACACAAGCCGCCGTAAGATAAATATGACAACAAACATACAGTAAAACGGATAACTAACACATGTAGACTTTTACAGTGACGTGCAAAAAAATGCGTGATTCATAGAACTTCGGAGTCTCGGCACGACTAGACGAAAATACGAATGAGAAACGGAATGACGCCCTGCGTGACTGTCAATACACCTGCTAATATGTCGTGAAGAATTTCATTAATTGAAGTGCTTGTGCAATAGAAAAACACTTACTGTATAGGCGGTAATGAAAAGGTTAATTTCACACGGAAAACACGTCTAGGGCGAGCTGAAACTGACACTGAAAGTATTCGAGAAAGTTCCAAAATGATTCAGAAAGTTTGTCGAATATTTTCACTGTCGGCTTTCAGTAAAGATTTTCTTTGGACTTGATTAAAGTGCCAATCAAATTAGGTTTGCCCTATAGCACTACTTTAAGTCGTCAGTTTGTTACTCTCTTTGAGTGGGAGTGCAAATTGGAAAGAAATTTAACGCGTCAACTGTCACATATGTCCGACGCGCTTTACGACATTCTTCTCTGTTTAAAATTTAAAAAAAAATTGTCGTGATAACATCAACAGAACTCAATGATGGATTCTTGAAAGTAACCTCTTCGAAAACTGATGGTTGCCCTCCAAGACTAACTAACGAGTAGTGAGCTTTCCTTATTTGAAACTTGCAGAGGCATTTGTGAATGCTGACTTTCGTCTAAAAGAATCCACAAGCTTCCACTAGGTTGTCTGATGAACCGGTTAAGGATGAGGGAAGACGCTCGATGCAAGACGCGCAGGAGCAGACGATGTGGGGACACTTGGGGGAGGCCTATGTTCAGCAGTGGACGTCTTTTTGCTAAAACGATGATTGACAAGCGCAAACGCATTTGCGTCTGACTTTGCAATTTTTTTTAGCTAAGGTTGATGCCCAAGTGGCCGCCAGCTAGTTTGTCACCTAATCAAACATTTTTAATAAGGCACTCGTAATTGGAAACTACAAATGGTAAAAATTTCGTAGAAATACAAATATGCGTGTCTCCGTGACCTCCCCCCATTAGGCGGCTTCAAAGGTAGACGTACTTTCGGCTGTGAGTCAAGCTAGTGGGCTAGGCTGGTGAGTGGTGTTGTTGTATTGCATCTAGAGTGAGTTCGTTTAGCTTTCCAGGAAGATGATTCATTCAGCCACCTGTAGACTTAGAGTAAGGTGGTGAGGAGAGCCGAATATCTTATAGTCTAATAGCTATGTTATAATTGCCGCTACGAACCAATTCAATCGGGAATGCAATAAGTTGATTATTATAATGCGTTATTTTTCAGAAACAAAACACAATTATTTTTATGAGGAGAATTACCTAGTGAGCTTCTAAGAGAATATGATTATAAAACCAGACATTCCTTCACCACTCACTGCTGTGACGAAAATCGTGTTTCCATTTCAATTGTTATTAGACCTTGCTATTTATAAAGATTCTCTCCACGATGCAAAAGCAAGACATAGATGGCGCAAATTAGAGAAGGAAAGGTCGACGGAATCACGACCCTTAGTAATGTGGAATACGACGCGAGGAGGAGGAGGATTTATAATGTAAATTATATTTAATTTTGATAGCCGTAAGCACGGTATCATCATCAATCTTTCCCTCACTGAAACATCACGATTGCATCATTGCAGAGCTATAAAAGAAACCATCATACGTAATTAAATAATTATGACATTATCAACGATTATAAAGTAATCAGTATCCGTAAATTAATGTCACAGAGCTATTAAAAGCATATTGCGCGTCTTTCATTATATCTCGCTGATCTATGACCGGCACGTAGGTAGGTACCCGATACCGGTCGAAACAAAGCGGTATCGGTATCGCGGTATCAGCTCTGATCTTTGCGTGAAAGGATTTTCCAGTCTGACACAATGATTACCAGGATATAATGGACTTATAGACAGTTCTTGTTAATACCTATTGAACCTTGAGGCCTTTGTTGAGAGAGGACTTACGTAAAAGAATAGTGAAGGCCAATTTTGAATGATCGATTGACTCTATGACAAATATTTTTAAGCAGAATTAACACTACCGCATGTAGAAATAACTCCACACTTTCAAGTATGCAGTAATTTTTAATAAAAATAGATTTTCCTTAAGATTCGGTAATGGAGATTGAACAATCATCTAGAAATGATGCATGCTATTGACATTCTGACTACCTTATCCATCAACAACATAATTCAAGTCACGGAGGCAGATTTCACGGTTCGTGTTCATGATTCAATACTTACTTAGGTATAAGCTAGGTATAAGACTTCAGGAACGACGGTGTGACACACAGACGGTGGCACAGTGATCTCGTGCTGCCGTGCACAGTGAGGCTCAGAGAAGGCGGTTGGCCGGCCTCCCCAAGGATGTGCCCTAACGGGCGTTGCACAGAGGGAGTTCAGGGGTGGTCTTTTAAGAGGTGATCCCCGATTCCTTGGTGATCACCGGGCGCCTTTTGAAGGTTCCCCAGTAAACAAAAAAATAAAGGTATAGTATAGGTATGTAGATAATTTACATAGACCTGAATTAACGGTTTATTCCAGAAATCCCCACCGACGATTCCGCACCAGTGGGGACAATCCATTAACATATAGAGCTTAACAACCGGTTTTAACTAAGAAGGATTTAAGTTGCAGCTCGGTTACAGTTTTCACTTCACTTATAAGGAAGCCTGAAGCTGTACGTCGTTAATGTACACTAGAAAGGTCAGGTGCTACTGCACATTATTCACAACCGGTGTGCAAGGATGACTTCTGTATGAACGTTAATTAAGTTAAAGGAGTATGTAAAGATCGTGGCCGGTAGCGTTCTGTAGGTTTTGCCTACTCCCATGGGAAAAAGGGAATTAATTTATGTATGTTTGTAACGCCAGAATGATTTTTGTTGCACTAAACTTAAGATAAGGCAGAAATTAGCTAGGAATTCAGTGTCTGTCACAGCATACAGCTTTAAGCAGATCATACCATAAAGAAACCAACGTTTAAGCATGTATGGACATTATTCCTAATTTACATTGTATCACAAAACTAACTATCAAATCACGGACTCGGATCGGATTAGTGCTTAATCGGCCTTAGACTGTATAAAGACGAAATTCTCATGTTTGCTCACGAGAGTGACCATTCTGCTATTATATCTATATATAGCTTATTAATGGATGATACATAAATTATGAATGACTGCCTCGTTGGTCTAGTGGGTTACAAGCGCTACTGCTGAGTATGCAGTCCTGTGTTCGATTGTCAGGTCAGGCAAATTATGAATGACTGCCTCGTTGGTCTAGTGCAGGGAAGGCGAACCTATGGCACGCGTGCCTGTGGTAGTACATGACAAAATATTTTGGGCACGTTTTTTGCATCTTGGTTATTTGCAACAGCAGAAATGACACCAACTCCTACTTTTATTTAAATACAACATAAAACTGTAAATACATATTAGGATTGCTGTAAGAATTTCCTTGTGCAAATAAAGAATTGATTAATTCCTAGCATTTAGAGTTTTTATTTTTTGACAATTCTTTGGTGGCACTTCATTGTCACATAAAACAATATATAATTTAAATGGCACGTTTTCTAATAAAGGTTCGCCATCCCTGGTCTAGTGGGTTACAAGCGCTACTGCTGAGTATGCAGTCCCGTGTTCGATTGTCAGGTTGGGCAAATTATTTTTTCCATCTGGAATTTCAATTATTTTTCACCTCGTAGTGTTTATTTTTAAACTCGGTTGTATTTTTTGTAAAAAGTTTTTATTTTTCTCTTTTTAAATGGGACCCCATGAGAAGCAACAGCTTTCAAATAAAAAAAAACATCAAAATTGGTTCACCTAGTAACAAGTTCTGAGGTAACAAACATAAAAAAAACAGTCGAATTGAGAACCTCCCCCTTTTTGACATCGGTTTTCCAACCCTTCGGGACTGCAGTGTGATTTTATGATTTGTTGTTTAATCTTATATGCACTAAGTATAATTCTTTAACATAACATCATAATTTGCCTATCACATTGTATCACTAAACCAACATGTGACGTAGACTGTACAGTCGCAGACGAATTTCTCATGATGTTTGCTCACGAGAGCATCCATTCTACTATCTGACATGAATGACTGATAAGTGATAACGAGATCCACACACGACGAGCTATCAATGACACACGACGACGTAGTAACGATAGTGATTATGTTAGCTTTACGAGATTATATCTGATTTATATATGCCGATAATTGTTGTTAGATTTATCGCTCGTATGCCTGTTGAGCGATGATAGTGTGTCGTCATGATTGTTGTATGTTACTTTATGGAATGTGGTAGTTATCAATGGACAACGGTTTTACCAAAAGTTTTATTAAGTGTAGGTACATACGTGGCCCCAGGGATGTGCCCTAAAAGGCGTTGCACAGAGGGGGTTTGAGAGGTCACGGCAGGGACCCCGTGCTGGTGGTGATCACCGGGGTGGTTTTAGTGAGGTAAAAATCCCACACTCCTGGCAGGCGCCTGGAATTTTGGGAAAAAGGCCAGTTTTTCCCAAAATTCCAGGCGCCTTTTGAAGGATTCCATCAGTGAAAAAAAAAGTACAGCTGTGGTTTACCGTCATCATAATTTCAGCCGAAAGACGTCCAATACTGGACAAAGGCCTATGCATCTCGTACATGTGGCTAATATTAAAGAACAATTTAAACATTCATATGTGATTTTTTCATGTTCTGAAAAGACAGTTGTTGCAAAAAAAATGAGATAAAATATAATAGGTACACTTTTCGATCGGACACATGCAACCACAAAGAAAGGAGTCCTACTCCCAAAGTATGTGAATCCGGGGTGGAATGATGACGCGATGATCAGGAGAAAGTGCTGCTGCAGAGGGTGCCGAACTCTACATTTATCGGCTTCCAAAACTAATGATTTGACAATTTATATTCAAAGGACAGCCGGTAACGGGTAGTAATAACATCGCGTGGTTTAAACTAGTAAGTGAAAAGCGAATTTGGTGTGTGTTTTACAACTAACCATTTAGTACCATTGACATGTGCCGTGCCATCGGGGCCACGTGGCCACAGACAGACACGTGCTCAGCCTATGAGCGCGTTCAGACGACACGCGCCCGATAAAAAACCCTGAACTGGGGGGTGAACATAAGCTCTTAGAGCAAGGTTATTTTGAGTGTGCGTAAGGGACAGATGTATGTGACTTGTATTCATCTGTCCCTTTTATACAGTCGAACTATGATAGATAGATTAGCACGTTCTAAATTCAAAAACTATAAAAAAATCAAATTAAGAATCTCCAGTAGCTCAACAGTCCCGAGATTTTTATAAATAAGGTCCAAAGTCCAGAATATTACAACGCCTCTCCCCAAATGACATCACAAAACTGTAAATACCAATTCGTCTTAAATAATTTGACCCCTACCATTGATACAGCAGGTATGTCGCCAGCTTACCCGCAGCCAGTAAACAAACATTATAAAGATAATTTAGTCCTGTTAAAACGTGAAGACTGCAGTTACCTGTGTGAAATACCCATTGAGTCATCGTTGACGACAATTTCGTCAGTTCACGTAATAAAATAACCGTCTCCGTATATGGGCGCGTATTTTCAGAAGTATGAAAGAACTTCCTTCAAACAACTCTTGTTTGATTTTACTCATCGTTCGGTCGCCGGTCGCCGGTCGCCGGCGCCCAGGCCGCAACACCGTCATGAGCAGGTGCGAAATGAATGACTTTTAGATCTTAACAATTTGATAAAAAGATAAAAGTATGAATGTGTTAGGGTTTTCCTTAATGTGATTCAGTGTTTGTTCATTGGTTTAGGGAACTTTTGAACTCTCCTTCTTTTTATCACGGACTTAGGCACTTAGGATTTCAACAGAATTTAAAAGGAACAGGCAAATACTGCAAGCTTTAAATAACTTACTCGTATTTACATTAACTTACGAAAATAGTAACACGTGGGTGTATTTCTGTAAAGTGTACTAAATAAATAGATAGTTAATAAAAGAGTTTATTAGACTTTTGTAATAGAATTCGCAACTCTCAATAGAACTGCGGAGATATTTCTATGTCTTTACGACGCAACTCCCACACAAGTCCAAGTTTAAAAAAGATATTCTATTCCTAGCTCTTCTAGATTTAAACGACAGTAGTTAATTAGGAAATCACTCAGCATTCCAATGGACTTATTGAAAACATTTCCCGATACACTGTTTACGGTCGATCAGCGTGGGAAATTCTGTGGAAAGCTGGTGTTTACGCAGAGCTATATGAACTGGTGGGTAATCGCTGAAATATTCGAATAATCCGCGTTACTCATGCTGTCGATCGTAACACTTATCACGGCATCAAAGAGACGGCTGTTTGTGCCAGACGAGTACACTAATGACCGCATGTCGACAAATAAAAATATCGAAATAATTCATAGCAATTGGCGTTCATATTTTTACATCAAATGCTTGTTCGTCGCTAATAATGCGATGCCAGAGATATTTTTGATTGTAATTTCTATTATTATTTGACGCAATAACCTTGTCATATTTTCTGGCTCAAGATAGGTATTTACGGGAGCATCTACGAATGGAGCCTACAAAAAATATAAAGAAAATCGGGGGAAAAAAAACATCCTCATTATAGCCACACAAACCTGCTACCTTGCAGACTGGCTTTATTATTAACACATTTATTTCAGAAATTATATCCATACACGGTCATTATAAAACCGTTAAAACATTGAGCTATATAAACACAAGTAAACGATAACAATGCGAGTTTCCCCTCACAGAAGAAAGTGCTAAAAAATGAGACGCTTTTTCCTTTGATAACTCGTGCGTTAAATAACTTAAATAATACAATAAATAGCACGAGCTACAATTAACTCATTGATAATAATTTAAATACCACGTTTAAATCGTAATCTCGGTCGAGAACTACTTATTAATTAGACCAGGAAGTGATAGTTATCAGAAGCTCTGCTGTTATCTGAAGCCGGGAGTTCACAGGGGGCACGCTGATGCGTCGTACTTATTGCATCCTGCCTACATCTCTTCTGTCTCATCTTATTAATATTGATAATTATCTGTGAATGCCGATAGCCTAGGTACCACATTTGCGGAGTAGTCATGCGATGTTGCGCGACTGCCACTGTAAATTTTTAAATACTGTTGATGCAATATTTAAGTATTATTTAAAACAATAATTTATTTTAATTAAGTTTTTACTTAACGATAACATTATTTGGCGTGAGTATTTATAGGACAGTTATCTCACAACAAAACAATAACATATAGCTAAAAATAATACAACAGTTATTTACTTAAACTAACTTATCTAAGTTAGCAACGTTGCCGCTATATTGCTCAAAAAGTCAGAACTTTTAGTCAATAATAAAACCGCTCTAAGAAGCACCCATCATCATCATGACTTCAGCCGAAAGACGTCCACTGCTGGACATAGGCCTTCCCCAAGTGACTTTCACATCAACCGGTCCTGTGCGTCTCCCGTCCAGCGGATTCCCGCAGCTTTCACCAGGTCATTGGTACAACTAGTGGGAGGTCTTCCAATTCTAACGCAGTTTCTGCCGGAGTACGCCATCGACTATCCGTTCTGCGAGCAATGCCCGCTGCCCACTGCCACTTCAAGTTCGAAAGAGATAGATGCTGTGATAAGCAGTAATACGCTTGTTCACGTATATTCGAATACACACTTTTGCAAATTTGTAGCGAAATGGATGATGATTTAGGACAAAAACGAGCTTATGTAGCCTTATAAACAGACCTTTTGTAGTCTGGATATCATGAAAAAACGACTAAATGTATCTGTTCAAATTAACATTATTTGCATTGTTGAACTACTAATCTATCCCTGTATAGTGACTGTTTTGCAATTATCCTTCTTTTTCCTTGCGCCCAAAGCTGCGTTAAAATTAGTGTTAAAATATGGAATTTTCGACGCTCATAACTTTCAAATATTTTTTTTTCCCATATTTTGCTAGCTAATGATGAGGCAAATTGATATCATTTTTTATTTCGAACGTACATCGTCAAACAGTGGAGTAATCGCCAGACTACGTTTGTATGGAAAATTATCGACTAGTGTAACCTTAAGTATGGCAATAATTCGGGCTATATCAGTAACTGGCACTCCTGCGGGTATCTTCGATTCTCACCCCTCAAACGAAAACAAAGTTACAGCGCATCATTACACATGAAACGATCCTCCGTAACTTTCTGAGCGTGAAAATTATTTACACGAGTAATGACGAAATACCTCATAGAGCATCCGTCAAAAATATCATCATCACAAATCGTCATGGCGGATGTCGTATTGTGAAAAGACCGTAAAATTGCTTTATTTTTAACTTGTTTTTAATGAAATTAATTGGCTGCCCTAAAAATATTCGCATCTAAAAATGTTTCACAACGCATATTAATAACTAGCTTTTCTCGTTGCTTTGCTCCTGTGGCATATAATATCTTAAACAGAAAACTATTCCCCTGGTTTCACCCCCGAGGAGTATATATCGTCCTATATGTTTTTGTGGTGTACAATAAAGTATATAATAAATAAATAATAAAAATATCGATACTTTTTTTTTCAGAAAGAATTAGTATCTACGTCATCAACATTTCATCCTTTACTTTCTTCTTCATTTTAAATCTGCATGCAGGCGGACTGACTTGAGTGTACACTGATCCTATTATGATTTTAATTGATAATTTTATTGGGATCAGAACTTACAGAGATTGCGTCCTATCATGATCTTATAATTCAAAGACAAACGTACAAATTTACTTCTTAATTATTATATTAGTTTAGATATTTATGACAACCGCCCACTAGTGATGTACTGCGACATCGCCTCTATAATAAAAGTTGACGGAATTTGTTTTGTTCTAATTTTATTTACATCAATCTACTCATGCGTCTGTCCGCCTGCATTCACATCTAAAATTGTGGAGTATACAAGAAAGTAAAGGATGATGATGAAATCTGTGCAGGTGGCTTTAATTATTTGTGGCACAACAATTACAGCTGTTAGATAGAAAATCACTTGACTTGGTAGGGCTAGTATGCGATGAGGGATGGAGAGGGAAAGCAAGGTCCAAAAAAAATCAAATGGTTTTATGAGAATGACAAGACAGGAGTGAAAAATAGTGTGACGGTTAAACTAATATAAGATATTTTCAAAATTACTCTCCTTTTAACAATTATGAAAAAATATTATAACAATTGACAACAAGCACCCCACGCTTTTTAATTTTTTTTTTGTCTCCCTATTCTCAATTTAAATTCATTGAAATTATTTTCTACTTTTTAGTTTTCTTTTCTATTAAAGCGTATTTTTAATAATTTTTTTATTTTTAGTTCAATCGCTAATTCTGAAAATCCTGGTAAGGATAATGGGATAAGCTATTTAAATTATTGCTTTATCGTCGGTCCTTCATAAGTGTGCATAGCTTCAAATTAATTCGACGTTTTGAAGAGGGTGAAAATCACGTTCAAAGATGCCGATACATAGATACCAATTTAGTAAAAGTGTGTTAAAAACCCTGCAAAGTCCAAAAGAAAGTTAACTCGATAGTTTCTTTGTTGTCTACTACAAGTTTATCTTATCTACGTAGGTATTATTATATTAGCGTCAGAATTTTGTACACGAAATAATGGTTCATGTTCGTACGTATTAAATTCTGACGCTGTAGTCACATGAGAAAACGTAGCAACAAAAAAATCCGACTTGTACTCAAAGTCAAATATATTTATTCAATTAGGCCAATAAACGGCACTTTTGAACGTCACATAAATTAAAATTAAAATTTACAAGTAATAAAAAAAAAATGATTCTACCGTGCAATCGGAAAGTAGATAGATTGTTATGGAGAAGAACGCACAAGAAACTCCATACTTACTCTTTTTTTTTAAAAATAGGCGTTTTACAATATTTACATACGTACAAACATTAATATATGTGAGGACGATGCACCCAGAATAGCTCTACACACTATACTACGTTCAGGTATAAAGTATTAAAAAAGCATTAACAGGAAAAATAATTAATTTGATAAGTAGGAACATGGTTCTCACATACTTACAAATATTACAAACATAGGTATATTACAAACATAGGTAAAATACCTAATTCAACAACAACGGAACAGTGTGTGAGTCAATTTCAAAAAAAAAAAAAAAACCTTGAATACAATAACTATGAATGGGAATATAAATTAACAAATTTGATTTTGTCTACACCAAAGATTGGAGCAGGACCAGCATGTTTCCAAGCATTCTTATCTTGAATACTGGTTCATACCGTGTACCTACGATGTTTTTCATAAAAACCTTACTCTTTTTAGGGATCCGTACCCGAAGGGTCCAAACGGAGCTCTATTGCTCTCACTAACGTGTCCGTCCTCTATCACACGGGTTTTACAGCCAAACGGTTGGGGCTACAGTCTTAAAATTTTCATAGTATAAGCATTTTATTGACGCAAAACCATACAAATTGTAAATTATTGACGCCGTAGTTTTTTTTAAATATTGGAATATAATAAATAATAATAATAATAAAACAAAGGAATGAGAAGCCACCAAAGTCAACTCTTTTTACACATTTTTGATCCGTACAATTTTTTAGCTTCCCTATTATAAACTACATCCTTGACATAACTTGAAATTTGGAGATAATGTATTTTTTTACGTATATTTTACTAACGAATACCAAAATATTGACAAATCAGATTTTTATTTGAAATTTCCTAATTTTTAGAGTTCCGTACCCGAATTCGGACGTCTTATATTCTATATTTGGTACGGAACCTTAAATGAGCGAAGTCAGACGTCCGAGTTTGCAACCTGTCCTTTTACTGAATAAGTAACCTTAATGTACCTACTATGCCCTTGGGTTTAATTGTTTGTTTTTAATTAAGTGAAGAAAACATAACAAAAGTATGTTTGTGTCTGAAAGATTTTCTATTCACCATTACATACTCAAGCATATAATTAGTTGCGAATTAATTAACAATTCTCTTATACTAGTTTCGCATTTAAGTAGGAAAAAAATTATAACACAGGAAAATGGAACTTGAGCTTTAGGAATACACCTGAGGTACTTAACTGTCTCGTATATTATCTACCTAAGTAATAAAATAATATTTAAACACAAGGAAATAGAGCTTTAGGAAAATACCTGAAAATCTTCATCAGTACAAAAGCACAGTACATTTAGGATTAACCCAAGACATCTGAGTTACGTTTGCTCTACTTAGTGGAAAAACCTGCAGTCTGTACATGTAGGTGACATACTGACGAACCGGTGAAAACTCATTGCAGGATAATGCAGTATTTTCATGAAGTGTATTCCAAGTACGCATTGAGGGGAATTACCTTACCCCTGCAGTGTAAGGCGGTAACTACTGAAGAAATAAGACATAGTACATAGGAGTGACCTACTCGAACATAAGCTTTAAGTTGCCGGCTATGTTAAAGTTTTAAATATGTAAATACCGTTTGCGCCAACTTGGGATCTTACTAAATCCAAGTTAGTAGCTAACACGACGAATTATGTATGACATATTCTTTATTTTTTTATTTGACAAGTCTGCGAGGCTGAAGTGCACATTTGCAGGACGTCGTAATAACGCTGGTGGATCTGGACCCGTTCCTATCGGATTGGCCGGAGAAGGCAGGAGACAAAGTAGCCTGGAAAGATGTGGGGGAGGCCTTTGCCCAGCAGTGGGATAAAGTAGGCTAAATAAAAAAAATATCAAATTCTTTAGAGAATAAAACAGAGTGATCGCTAGGCAGTGTCGAGATTTATACGAATAAGGCCCGATATGTCAAGAAAGGAGATGACAATGGACATCTCCACGGCGAATTGAGATTAATGGTAGAAAAAGACATGCTGGACCGATCCAAAATAAACTGGGATAAGGACACGAGACGAGTGATAAGAACAAAAGTTTCTTGAATGGCTTGATGCTTGTGACGCAACGATAATAATTTAATAAAGGTCTGCTGGTGATTAAAATTACTTGCCACTTCGTTGTTAATTGCAGAGGTCATTGACGGCTTGCAAAAGACTCATGTTCACAGGGTGATACGACGACAGTATCAGCCCTATGTTAACGACGTGATAGTCTGATGATAATCACGCTGTTCATGCTCTGTATGACAGGTACCTGGTATTAGCAGGACTGTTTGTCTTTAATTAAGTACCTAGTATTTAAACAGCACTGCAGCGGCAAACACAGCTAGGGTACAGAAAGGGATTTTCTGTTAGGGGCCATCTGCCGTGTTAGCTAGTCGTTTGTTAATTACTTATATAGGTATCTCTTTAGAAAAGTTTGCCATGTGGTATTGGACGAGACTGTCTAACTTTAAGTAGAAAATTGTTTCAGAAATCCCATCATAATTTCAGTCGAAGATTCCTGCAGTCTTACCCAGGTCATCAGTCCACCTAATGGAATGGAATGGAGGCCTTTAAGGCTGCGCCTTCCGGTACGCTTAAGTTTTGCAATTCTTCGGGCTATGTCGGTAATCTTGGTCCTAGTGCAGATATCTTCAATGTTTGAGTGAAATCTGCTTCATATCATTAAAACTGATTGCCAGCCACGCAATATTTCTAACGGCAAGTACCATCAGCCAGCGGCTTCGCCAGCGTGAAAATCTGAATTTATCCCAAGAGAATACAATCCTGGCATAAAAAAAACATCCAAATTCGTTTAGCAGCTAAGAAGTGAAAAGTTAACAGTCATTGCAAGCAGAGTTACTTTCGCAAGAATGGATATCTACCTTAATCTCTCCTAGAAGTAGCAAAGACCAACAATATTTTGCATTTATCTGACCCCCTGCAATGGCTATTGACAGGTTATGAGCTCGAGATTTTTTTCTGCCCAATTTAGCATCATCTCTCTTAACTTTGACCTTTTTATCAGCTACGTGATTCATAGTAGCATAATTATTAATAGAGTTGTGTATTGTATACGTATAGATTACTTATATGTAATCGGCTAACTGAATTAAGTAATTGCTTGAGATACGTCGGACGTGCGCTAGATAAAGTACTGTTTACTTAGGAACACAAAACCTCCGTCAAAGGTGACCGCCCTGTGTTGTCTGGGACTTTTCACAGACATACACTGCGCGGTCTAACATATCCTAAATGTAGTTAGGTATGTAACAAAAATACGCAAAAAGATATCTATATTAAGTTCTTTTTTAATTAAAATTAAAATTCATTAACTATTTATAAAAATCTCTGAGTTGTTCAATAAAATTAATAAATAAAAAGCTTTATTTCATTCCATGCAAACAATTACAATGAGTATATCATAAGTCGTACATTTAAATTAGCAATAATTAAAAATTAAAAAAATATTATAAATAATCATCATCATTATAAATATTAACCGTTTCTTTTTCACTAATTTGAAAAAGAAAAAAAAAATTGTTGTTCAAAATTATTTGCCGAAAAAACAGCTATTATATGTATACTAGGAACTTAGGAAGGTACTGCATAAGCGCCCCTGGTAGAATAAATGTACATAATATTTCTAGTTATAGATATATCACAATCCATGTTAATTTTACATGGATATATATAGATATACAGTCTTGTAGTTTTCGTTTTTTATTAATTGTAACTAAGCGACACTGAATTTATTAGCCATTCGCATTCGGTGACCTATAATTGTCGATTAGAATTTAAAAAAAATATTAACTCGAATAATTGATTTTTTCACAAGTTACAGTGTTTCCGGAGTTTCATAGATGACGGACAGGATTTTTTTTTGACTTATTTTGATGATTTTTTTGTTTCTATTGCACTAAAAAAATTTTTAGAAAGTATAGAATTAATCTCCATTAAATTATCTCGACAATAGTATGCAAAATATCTTGATTCCGTTAGCTAACAAGGCTATAATACTAAAAATAAACCAAACTAAAAAGTAGAAAATAAATAATAGTTTAAAAAAAACACGCTTTTTATAGAAAACCGAACTAAAAAATATAAAATAAATTTTAATAAATTGAAATTAAGAATAGTGTTAAAAATTCAATAAATATAAATTAAAAATAGAGTGAATAAAAAAAAATATTTTATAAAAAGCGTGGGGTGCTTTTTAATACATATATTATCGAAATGATAATCACTTTACTCATATCTGTCAATTAAATATTTATAACTATTGACACCATGCACCCCACGCTTTTTTTTAAATAGTTTTTTTTTTATTATTGTTCACACTATTATTAATTTATATTTATTGAAATTTTTAGACTATTATTTTTTAGCCAAAGAATCAGCATTACCATCCAACGCGGCAATGCTGCCAGCCTTCTGGGCACTTTTCCTGTTGACAACGATGTGGACGAATTTTTATTCTGATTTTATATTAGTTTGTAAATAATGTACGTACAGAGTTAAATAAATACATTTCTGTTCAATAAGGCAGTTTGAATATAGAATCTGATATCATTCTACGCATCATGAAGAATTTGAATGAAGAATCTGCTAATCTGTAATTAAAATTAACTGCTTTTAACTCAGTTTTTGACATCCTCTTAGGTATCCTTTCCTCTCTTAATGTGTCTCCTTCTGTGATTGCATGGTTTAATTCTTATCTTCGGGGCCGCTCGCAGTCGGTTCGCTCAGAGAATGCTTCCTCTGACTGGTGCGATCTCGCTGCGGGTGTTCCTCAGGGTGGCGTCCTTTCTCCTTCTAAAATTTAGGGGTTTTCTTGACTGCCACTTATCTTGGCATGTTCACATTGAAGAAGTAAGCAGGAAGGTGTTTTGCTCGTTTCGGTCTCTGAAGCGTCTCCAGAAGTTCCTGCCTTTTCCGACTAAAGTTACTCTTGCTCAGTCTCTCCTTCTTCCTCTTCTTGACTATGCTGATGTCTGCTTTCTTGACGCGACTGAGGAACTTCTTGGTAAACTCGAACGTCTGCAGAATTTGTGCATCCGTTCCATATTTGGCCTCCGAAAATACGACCATGTGTCGGAATTTCGGAAGCGGTTGAAATGGCTGCCTATTCGAAAGCGCCGAGATGCCCACACTCTTTAATTCCTCTTTTCTGTACTTCATAATCCTAAGTCTCCTTTGTAACTTCGAGAACGCTTTGAGTATCTTGTTCCGAGAAGAAAACCTTGTCGTCTGTCATCATCTCTTCTCCTTCGTTTTCCTTCCCACTCTTCAAGTCGTTACGGTGGATCCTTTACTGTTCGCGCTGTGCGCCTCTGGAATACTCTTCCATACTCTATACGAGATAGCCCTTTATTGGAGGTTTTCAGAAGAAGAATTAGGGAATATTTCCTGTCAACATGACTCATTTATTTATGTATTTACGATTGTAATATTTTGGTTTTATATTGTATAGGTATGTATTATGTTTATGCATTGTGTGTTGCAGACGTGTTTGTTTAGTTTATTTAGTGAGTAAGTATTTAATATTGTTAACATTTTTTAATAAGGTTTTGTTGTGCACATGGATGTACATCCATGTGCACAACAAAACCTTATCCTATCCTCAAATGTCATATTTCTACGAAACTGAGGTTTGCTGTTAGAGAACCCAACTATGGGTTATGCTCGCCTTTTTACATAAATTGTCCTATTGTATTTGTATGTTTTTATGTTTTTGTACAATAAAGAATAAGAATAAAATTTAAACTAACAATGATGGGCCTTTTTTTTAAATAAGGCTCCCATCTTCTCTATAGATTTGAATTAATTAAACAGTGTCAAGATTTTTATAATATTTATAAGATTGGTTATACGGTACATTCCATCAAATAATGAGCTTTTCATTTAATTCTAAACTTGTCCAACACCATTTGCTAGTTTTGCTTAACATAGGTAGTTGCCTAATGAGTATAATTGAATAATCAATTAGTATCCGGTATTCGTCGACCACTTGATGATAACTATCATTGTCTCTACAACAATAAAAATAACAACAGGTGCAGTTGATTAGGGTTGCTAGGTGGGCTTAAGTGGGATTATGCGCATATTTTCATGATATGAGTTGCTAATTGCTATACTGTTCGCACACGTCAATCTGCCTGGTCATATCCCATTTATACTGGGTCGACTTCCAGTCTAACCGGATTCAGCTCGTGTTTTTATTGAGCGACTATACTATCTGAGCTCCACAACCCAGTAACTGGGTAACACACCCTTTAGCAAGACTGCGGTTTCAGATTTCAGGTTTCTAACTACCTGTTACAACTGTCACAGATCTTTAAATTACAGGCTAGAACCAACGGCTTAGCTTGCTTTCCAAAGCACGGAGTATCAAGTTAAGTCTCGGTATTTAGGTACTACCCGGTCGAGGTTACGGCGTGGCAAGGGGTGTAAAGAATCCCCAGACGGGATCCGGCTACCAGAATACAAACCAACAACTGGGCCTGGCAACATTTAACACGCGTACACACAGGACCGTCTAGAACAGCCTTTCCCAAAGTGGGCGATAACGCCCCCTTGTGGGCGCTGCAGGCCTAAAGGGGAGGCGGTTAGACACCCAGAAAAATAATGGGGGCATTGTGTTGAGGCTTGGGGGGTGATTTGTAATTTCATTTAGCTAGGAGGCCTCTTAGACACCGACTGCATGAGCTCTCGACTCTCAACTACAACTTGTGAACATCAACTAATATTAGTTAAGAGATTGCTCAAACTCGGTTCGATATTTCTTTCCGCGTAGTTCATATATCTGTCCTGTTTTATTGAATATATAAAATAAAAATCATGTCAATCGGTCGCTCTGTTTCGAAATGAAATTAGACACAAACAAACAAATATAAAGGCATCAGACATACTTTCGCATTTTAATAGTTATTAATACTGTTTTAACAAGTTTTTTTTAAATAACCCGAATTGTGCATTCCTGTATCAATCTCGTTTATTAAAAGTCTCGTTTAGAATGAATGTTTAATCTCCGCTAATATAGCTCACAATAATTGATTAATTTAATTTGCGCTAAAAAATATTTTTTCCTCAAAGTGGGCAGTAGACAAAATAAGTTTGGGAACAACAAAACAAGTAAGAACAACAAAATAAGTTTAGAAGATTACCGAACTCGAGGATGAATTAAGAGACAAAAATTTGTCTTAAGAATAACGATAAAAATAAGGTCTTGTTCAAAAATTGTTTAGGTCACTTTAGGTAGTTTAGGTATACTGATGCACTCCGATTCTGAGAATCTGCATACCTCAAAAGTAATCAAGCATAGCTAAAAATATATAATAATTTAACCGTATCAATTAATGATTTGATTTTGATTTGATCAGCTCATAAATCATCCACACCTGTTTACTTAGTCCTAAATATCTCCAGATTATATTGTTGACTTCTAAATATCTTCAGATATTGATCACCCGATGAATGGCGTGACTTTAAGATATTATCCTGAAACTTGATAAAACGGCTACGTGTATCAAAACATGACTCGTTTAGGAAAGTTTCTTCGAAATGTAGGTATCAATATGAAATGGTATCTAAAATACCTACCTTGGATACTTATAATGTTTCAGTTATTGCTCCCAGCGTCCTAACACACTGCTAAAAAGCCCGTAACTGCAAAAAAGCTATCGCAAGTTTAATCACTAGATAAAAAAGTAGGTCCACCAAAAACAGGAAGCTTTCGTGAATAACAACAAAAAAGACCTAAACCGCCAATAGCAAAGTTTGTGACAGTGTCCTACAAGTGCAAGAGAAATATCAAGGAAGTCTACCAACTGAATTTTCAGAAGAAAATAATCAAAGAAACTTACGAGCTCAAAAAGTTTTTCATCAAGTATATTGGTAAAATTTTATCCGTCAAGGAAGCTCAAATATCGGGGCCAAAGCGATTTCAGCAATGAGGCTACAGCAATATCTAGGCCACCTGTTTGAACTGTACAATTAGCACTCAAGCAATTTACAAGTAAATACACCCTGTGAAACCCCATATTCGATCGCAAACTTCCCGTCGGCATAATAAGTTGCGTGCAAAACGACTATTGGCCCATTTAGCCTACATTTCAGATAAAGTATTGAAAAATGGCGGCTTTCCGTATAAACGTGACTGGTTGAATTCATTCATGGAGTTTTAGTGAATACCGCTATGGTTTCTATGGCATGCTAGTGGTGTGTGGTACGGTGGTCCGCTACGTCATAGTTTCATGAGTGGGCAATTTTCGTGTGTCAAGGTTCTAGCCTGGCCAAGTCTTAAACGCTCGCGTTTTCAGACTATTGACGCGATTGCCAGAAGTTTCTGTAAGCTTTTTTGTTAGGTATGTTTTGAAGAATATTCGTTACACCATGCTTATATGGATACTTAGTACCGTGCAGGTAGATCAACGAAAGCTCATGGCAGCATAGCATGCGGTGTTGATTCACTAATAATTTTTTCAAGCCGTGTGCCGTGTGATTTGCCATAGGTGAAATGACGAACTTCCATAAAAAAACATGCATTATTTAACCTCTTTGGGAGATAAATTTTCAAAAATTCTTCCTTAGTTCTCATATTTTTTTATATTTCTATATATTCTTTTGGACCCAGGGGCTGTGCGTTGCCTCTCAGTCAATTTAAGTGGAAATAAATCAATTATAAACTTGCCTTCGCTTATCTAGAGACAACATTTTTAATTTAACATGTTGTAATAACCGACCCCTATTGTGGAGTCACTATCCTATCTACTTAATTAAAATAATGCAGCATCATCACAACTCATCATTACTGAACAGTCTGAAGGAATTATCATAAAAAGAGATATTCAGTCGTGAATCATCATAGATAAAATAATGAAAGATTAACGTAACTGATGATGAGTGTAGCTAGGAAGATAGCGTTACAGACGTTTCAGAGTTATCAGCCTCACTTGCAATACATTTTTATGTTCTAGAAAGTTACTAATTAAATTATTTTTTGTATTAGCGTCGCCTTCCTACAAGGTGCACAGATAAGGCTCTAAACAAGTAACATTCTATCAAGCGTCGCGGCGATTGCTCATCATCATCATATCAGCAGAAAGACGTCCACTGCTGGACAAAGGCATTGACCGGTCCCGTGCGTCTCGCATCCAGCGATTTCCCGCAACCATCACCAGTTCATCGGTCCAAACGCAACGTTTTCCGAATCGCGGTCGCCACTCTAGAACTTTTCAGCCTCATCGGCCATCCGTTCTGCGAGCAATGTGCCCTGCCCACTGCCACTTAAGTTTCGCAATTCTTCGGACCAGGTCGGTAACCTTGGTTCTCTTGCGGATGTCTTCATTTCTGGTTCGATCATGCAAGGAAACTCCGAGCATAGCCCTCTCCATTGCCTCTTGGGTGACTTTAAGCCTTCTGATGAGGCCCATTGTGAGCGACCACGTTTCGATCCCGTATGTAATATTGTAATCCCGTTTGCGATTGCTAAAATGTTAAAAACGCGCGAAGGCTCTCTAGACGAGTGTCATTCAATGTCAGCGATGGCGTCAAACGAAAAGGGACATTTCCATACATTTTGCCAATCGCGATCACTACGCTTTCGATGGTAGAATGTCACTTGTTTAAGACCTCGGGAATGCCAAGTCCTATCGAAATGTCACCTGAGCAAGTCCTTACATTTTGGCATTTCGAACATCACCATCGCTAGACGGAAATACGCATTGCCAAATCTAGAGCCCCTAGAGTACGGGCGTTAGCTGGATGCTAGAAGCATAGGACCGATCGGTTCATGTGGTGATGCTTGAGAAGGTCTGTGTCCAGTATTGGACGTAATAATAATTATGAAATAATATTCTATTAATACGTAGAGTTGTTGGATAATAAATGAGTTATTTCGTGCACCTTCACAACTCTACGTAACTTATGCAATGAGCAATCCTATCATAATACTAAACAAGAAAAAGACAGATAAAAATACGAGCTTTCATAAGATTGAAGAAACATTTCCATATTCCGATCGATACTCTCTACAGTTTAAGTAGTCAGATAATCGCCATTTTTAGCATACAATCACGACAGTCAAGGTAACGAGTAGGTACGCCAGACAGACAGACCATTGGCATTGTTACAAAACTGACCATTCTTAGTACATTATATCACTAACCTGTAAACGACAGTGTAGTCTCACTGACAGCAGATAGACGGCTGGCAACCGTTCAAACTGACGACAAAACTTCGTTAATGAGTTAAACTAACAGAAAAAAAATTGGGCCAATGTTGTAATGGAAACTCTAAAAGATAGGGTCCAAAGTCCAACAGGACATTGGGAAAAGAATAATTTGGCAAGTGAGTTGACTGAATGGCCAGTTTCGAGCCAAAAATTAGTAAGTGGGTAACAGTTTTTTTTTTTTTTTTGCAAATCATCTCAGAACATGTTCAACCGGTTCTAAGAAATTTCATAATTTTTGGCACTATTTAAAAGTCTTATGAAATACCCATGGAAACAATCTAGAAGCTATTAGAATAATGAGATTGTATATCAATTATCAACTAACATAATCGGGCGTGCACCCAAAACCGGTTTCCTGGGTGAGAAGAAACTTTTAGAGTGAGAAGATCTGGGTCACGGGCAGAAAGTAATGAATGAAACACGCAAAGCACGTCCTGAGGACGTGACATACAAGTTACTGTATGTCGTAGTTACGTGGAGAGGCTACCACTTAACATCAGACAGACGTTGTCTACGGCACCTTAGTACCATATTCGAAGTCGTGTCCTCCAACTCGACCCTACCTTGAATCATCTGAGTAACAGACTTGGAATATGGGTTTTCGATATATTTTTACCGACTTCAAAAAAAAGGGAGGTAATCACTTCAACACTTTTGTATGTAATATTGTTGGTACTGCACAATATTCACATACGTTTATCTTGGGCTTCTATTCCAAATACGTATGGCAAATTTCATAAGTGTATGTTTGTCCACGCATTTCTCCGAAATTCCTAATCGGATCGTGATTATTCTTTTTGTGTTGGATTGAGTATCTCTCAACTTAGAGAACAGTACAAGTTTCATCCAAATCGGTTCAGCAGTTTTCATGATATGAAACATACTACGGCAGCCGTATTGCGTAAGTGAATACGGTAACGCAAAGAGTTTGAACGCTATCCAATCGACCAATCACATGCGAGATGAATGTCGCGATGTGGATTTCCAATACAGCTGCGAAATCCTTAGCGATAAACAGCACGAATCTGTAAATTGAGTTATTGGGTATTTTGTCAATCCTTAAGTTACGTAATAAAGCAATTGCTCATTTTTCTTAGTGATTGTGTACTAAAACTAAAAAGAGAAAAATAAAAAAAGTTTTTTGTAGTATAAGTTATTATGAAGAAAATTCAGCATGACAACGATAATCAATAGCCTCCATTAATGTTAATAAAGAACAAGCTATAACTGTCATTTTTCATGATTCGAGTCGAGGAAAGGCTTCAAGTTATGTTCTTCAAGTAGACTACACCTGGGACCGCCTGAGCGCCACAACATGACTGAGTTGAGTGGAGGTCCTTTAAAGTGACTTACAATATTGGCCTTATAATAAAGGGGTTAAACTAATTTAAAATGTCCGTCATTCAAAAGTTTATGTCTTGCAACATCACTTCTGAAAATCAAGCTGTAGTCGCGACTCGACGGGGGTGGTTCACATTCCGACGAGTCACCATGACATGTGACGTCATGCACACAGTCAAGCTATGACGTGTACACGTATACATAACGCTTTCCCAGAAACTTTTTCACACAACACAGCTTTATTGGCCTTCATTAATTCCTAGAATTAATTACTAGCTGGAAGTGCTGGAAACCTAGAATCTAGAAAACTCATGCAAGTCCTATGAGTTTTTTTTAATCAAGGAAAAATTAGGATAATGGAAGTTTTCCATGAGCTAATTAACTGTGACTGAAAATATTCATAAATTCAAAATGAGTCAGAAGAACTACTTACATAGTAATTTTCACATACATACACATAAACTCACGCCTGTATTTCCAGAGGGGTTGGGTAGAGTTGCACGTATATATAAGTAGGTACCTACATATTTCACCAGTTGTTTAAGTAGAATGTATTTTTTTTGTCCCGACTTGGGAATTGAAACCAGAACCATGTCGGGCAAAAATTGAAACCAACCATCATGCTTCTCCGCATGCAGACCAAGGACGCAGTTTAATATTTATTAACTAAGTATTATACTATAATGTAATTCAACATTTACATCAAGGAAGTGACATAATAGCAATATATATTGTCGGACTTTCAAGATTTCCTTCCGTATCCTTATTATATTCATCTTAATCGTTGTTATAAAGCAGGTAGTAAATCAGGCCTTTTTCTGCGTAATGGGCTCCGGGGAAGCACATGAGATAATTGAGAGGTACAGTGACTTTCAACACTAACAACAGAGGGTATTAGGAGGAAAACCATACTTCCCTGAGGAACTCCTAAAGTTAATTCCGGAGCTTTTAAGATTCTTTATGGTTTGTGCAGACAGAAAAGGGAGTCGTCAGTATGCTGGAGCACGTTCAAAAGCAGGAGCAAGGAACCCAAAATTTTAACTGATGATAACTTATCAGACGGCGCCGCTTTACCAAGAACGCGTGCGCACGTAAAGATTACAAATTAGATCATAGATCATATCTTAAATAACAATAATGTAAAGTGATCGAACACAAATATGCGATATAACTTTATTTCATGATAGCCGCGTAGGAAATCCCCACGACATTTTTATATTTTGATCCGATCAAGTCATTATTTGGTATTTTAAGCTGCTTAAGTAATTGTGAAATAGTTTGATAAATAATAATACATATGACATTGCAATATATTGCGTTCGTTGTAATAAAAAAACTGTACACTACAATGCTACGATTGAGTTCCCAAATAGTGTTTGTAAAGTTGAATCAATAAAGAATGTATGTAGGTTAGTGCCGAGTGTAGGCGCAGGCGCTGATTTGTCCGTCTAGTTCAAACATATCACACGCAACATTTACACTTGTTACACTATTTGCTCTGTAACGGTAAACAAGGTATCACTGTCATGCATCGCGCTTCCTAATCTGTTTACCCCATGTTCAAAAAAAGCAAGTCGGCAAGAATTGCACAATGTTTTATAATCGAACCCACTTTCTTCTCTACTTTCTCATTTCTGTCAGGAGCTGTGGTGTCAAGGTCATTCTCATCAGTTTCTGATGGACACTTATCACTAGGTAAACCCTGCAGACGGTCCCCGACCTCAGCGGTGGAGGAAACTGCACATGACGTCATGAAATTACCGCTACCGCCAACTTATTACCTTAGGAGTTTCCATATGCGCACTTTTCCGCTATCTCGATCAAATTATCGTGGGACTTGCTTTTTCAATTAATTTTAAAGATAATTACTACAGAAAGGATTAAATAGATAATTATTTATGATGAAATTCCATAAGATTATGACGTAGAGGCAGTACTTTTGGACTATCTTGAGGCAAAAAATGTTCTAGAAGTAGTATTGGGGCCATGTGTAGAGTTCCGTTCAAAGTTCTTAAAATTTGGGTACAGTAGCAAGTGGTTCATGAAATTTTGGGTTGTCAGCGTGGTGACGTAGCATCAGCTGTGCTAACAGAGCACGTCGGCGGTGACGCAAGCGGCCGTGCCCTCCGCGCGGGCCCACGTGTTGAGCTGGCTGCTTTATAACAGCATACCGGCCCGCCTTCCAGCACACGCCAACAGACCGGCAAGCGAGCAACACGCAGTGACAGTGACTAGTGCATATCTCTCGAGTTATCAGTGCTGTGTTAACAAATCGTGATAAATTAAAAAGTGATAATCAAAGTGAAAAGTGAAATTATAATAATGGCTAAAATCGTAATCTTGTGTGTGGTGTTGTTTGTGGTGGTCGCTGGACATAAGCACCACCCCAAGTTCCCCAAAAATACTGAGGATTTTATCATACCGATGCCGAAGAAAGGTGAATGTTTATTTCAAAATATTACTTTCTTCATGGATTAAAATAAAAAAAAACAAAAAAATTATAATAGTTGACTGTAGTCGTCCAAAAATTTTTTCGGATGTGCGAATCCACCCCAAAAAATTTTTAGGACTTGAAATTTTTTTAAACAAATTTTGGTCCTAATATTCCTTTTTTGTCCTCAGTGGCATGCTCTAATGACAATGAACGTGAACGTGGAAACATTATTGAACAATCTAAATGTGGAGACCCCAAAGAGGTCTTCGAGTACCTGAAGGTGAAGGCACATGAGCAGGTAAATATCACAACAAACCCGACTTACTTATTACCTCTAATTAATTATGGCCAATCTGGACGCAATGGATTTTTAATTAGTCAATAAATTATGATATGACACTATTAAGTTTTCTTCACCGCATATTTTAACGTGACATTCCAATTCATTATCTTATGACCTTATTAGTACTTACTACTCGTGACCATCGCGCAATTCCATCGCTACATGCCAATGACTTCCCAGATAATTATAGTTATTCGAAAACATAATCCATCCTCCAACTGTTCTTTGGCAAATATTTGCAATCAGATTACATATCAATTGCTGCACTGCGGTGGCGACTCGGATTCCGTCATCAAATAAATCAGCAATGCTTAATGGATTAACATTTACCCGATTAACAATCAAATTACTCATCGTCAAATATTAGATATTATTATGAGTACATCCGCGACCGTTTCGCGGTTACAAAACACGGCGTGATTAGCGTCGCGTGAGAACATCCTCGACTTCATGTTTGTTGTACGATTGCTGACGAGCGTGTGTTTCCCCAGATCAGTCCCCGCGCGGTGTGGGTCAAGCGGTGCGTCGGCCTCTGCGAGTACGACAACGAGGGTACCTGTGTGGCCACCGAAACCGCCGTCCGACACATTCCCGTAAGTACATACCACCACACTATCTTCTTATCTACACTCAGCTAATTCTCATCCATCCTTGACCCGCTTACTATATTTGTACAAGAGTACGCCGAGTTGCGTAACTATGATTGTCCTTAATGATAATAGTGACATAACTGTGGACAGTAGCTGCCATGAGTCAGCACATTTTGAGGTTCATTGTAGATCTTGATGTTTGGAAGTGCCGGTGTTTGACGGAGAAGCTAATGATTGTGTTGTTACAGATACGAATATACAACTCGAAGACCAACAAGGAGACGTGCGCAACGTACCCCATCGTGGAGCACGTGTCGTGCGGCTGCTGCTCCCTGACGCCCGAGGAGTGCAAGGCGCCGCAGTTTTACAATCCTCGTAAGTGCGCCTGTCAATGTCCCAACATGGAGGAGCGCCGCAATTGTCTCAAAAAGGTTCGTAAGATAATGGATGTCTGTCAACACTAACGTCTCGCGTCAGCACTCTCCTTTCCCGCTCTGTTAACACACGCTTCTTTTTTTTATTTCTCTTTCGATGTTGTTTATCCTTCACGATTCTTTTGTGATCCGCGTGTCTAGCTGTGTTTGCACGTAGATTGAGGTCGAGTCAACACTGGCCTATGCTCAAGTAGAAGAAAAACATACTTGGTTAATGTCTGACGCCTGTTCTATGTCGACGCGTTTTGTACTGACATCCATTGTCTTTCAATCTTTTGCTTTTGTGTGCACTCTTATTTTTTTTCTCGCATGTGCTTGTCACTATTTTGTTTTGTTTTTATTTTAATCAATCATTAGAAAATGATCAAATTTTATAATTCTCTTGTCAATAATTGATTACACAAACCCAATGTAATCAATAGCTGTCCCTAAAGTAACAAGTAACTTTCAATTAAATTTTAAATTCATAGTGACAAACTAGTTTTGCCGCGAAAAGGTTAGCAATGTTTCTTTTACTTTGTTACAGCGGACCCAGAATATGAGGTGGAATCGGTCTAAATGCGCCTGCGAGCCGCGGAGGAGAGAGAGAGTCTAGTGCTCTCGCACTATAAGACATAACGTGGACCGCCTTGAGGCGGGCCGGTGATACCTGAGTCCTGAGACAGTGTTGTGAAACTTAGAGACAGTAATGTGAACAGAGCATGAGAACTTTGAATAGTGAGGTGACTTCGAAGAACTTTCTTCTATGGAAGCGATAGTGACGTGTGTAGTCAAGTCATGACTCAAACACAATATTTGGCGGCGATAGTCACCGGTCACCGGTCACGAGGTGACAAGTCTCGTGCGACCACTATACGTATACGACTGAGTGAAGTGTCTTAATTGTTCAGAATTTAACAGTATTATAGTGTTGTAAGTTATTTATTTGCTTAGCTTTAAGATCAATGGGGCCAAAAGGTGCTGTGAGTAGACATTGCTAATTTATTCCATGACTTTTTGGTTTGCTGTCTAATGTACTTAATATTGTAACTCAAATACGTATTATTTGTAATTTATTATTTATTGTAACTAGTTGTAATATTCCGTAACGGAAACTTTCAATGGAAGGATAAAGGTGTGTTGGTGAGATGCCTATTGCTACCGATCAAGCTCAATTACAAGAGCTTTAAAAGAAGTTAATTACTCAGTTTCACCCAATTCCACTTTTACCTGACCTTGGAATCAAACCTCGCACGTTAGTACCTTACGAGGCTAATGTTCATTACTTTTATATTAATTATTTATTTTTATGTTAATGTGCATTTTCGCCATTTTCCGAGCGACATCACTGTTCAGTATTTTTGTAATTTTAGTATTTAATGACGAGCGTGAAGCTGATTTTGCGCAATTCCTAAATTGTGATAATAGGTATTCCATTTCTGATAGGTTATTTTTAGATTTGTTAAGTACTTAAAGGATAAGTTAAAATAGATTCAAAAGTATTTGCTATCTAGTCAAGAATTAAGTATTTTTTAAATTATGTCTTAGATTCGCTCTCTTTTTTATTTATCTAGATTTAATTATTGAATTTCAGGCACCTCCTGTACTTACTTAGGTTAGGACCTAGTCTTCTATTGTGCCAAAGGCATAGAATCTCATAGGTTGTCTTATATTCGTTTTATTATTTATTTTAATTTATTATTACTGAACGGAGGTACTCGAGCTTTAAAAGCTACGCGACGGACATGATTAGAATAAGCTTTTGTATTTTTAGTGAATAAGTTTTAAAATAAACACTTTTTTAGAAAACTATACTTATCTATATTTTTCCATTCAAAATATACCTTTCATTAAGTATCTCTAATAATCTGATTTGTAAATTTTAAGACCATTGGGATACCAAACACAATCAATGAATGGAAATTGAATATTTTCTGTACGCTGCGTTTCCACCTGCAAGCAACATACACTCAAGTTTTATTACATTGAGGGGCAGGGTCCTGCGATTGATCACGTTAAACCTCGGCAGCCCGCATTGCATTGCAACTTACATGAGAGCTGAGACTCTAGTAAAAGTGGGTAGAAAAGGTTATGTTTGAAGTGCCCAAATGTAAGGGATTGACAATCGATAGCGCTTGGCTTTATTTGTTTTTACTTTTTGTCTTTCGCTATCGCAACGCTTTCGTTGACGGCGAGCCTCTGCTAGCATTTCGGAAAAATAACCTTACACTACACAGACTGTGATTCTCTTAAAGATCATCATCATATCAGCGTGTAAATAATCCACTGCTGGCGTCTTGTCCTTGCTACCATATTTGTCCGGTGTTGTGCACATCTGGAAGCTCTGGAAAAAAGTTAAAATGTACAGGATTGCCAAGCGATGCAGAAATGTCACGTGATCAATCCCTCACATTTTAGCATTTCGACCATAGACAAAGACAAAGATATTTTATTTCATTTAGGCCATCAAGCGGCACTTTTGAATGTCACATAGCCATCGCTCATAGGTTACACCATAACCATGCCTAGAGGCTCTTATACTCGACCTTTATGTCACGCGGCTACTGTAATATCGTCGAGCCTATTGGCTATACGAAAACCGGTCGCTTACAATGAGCCTCATCAGAAAGCTTACTGTCACCCAAAGGGCTATGGAGAGGGCTATGCTCGGAGTTTCCTTGCGTGATCGAATCAGAAAACGTAGAGATCCGCTATAGAACCAGGGTTATCAACATAGCCTGAAGAATTGCCAATCTTAAGTGGCAGTGGGCAGGGTACATTGCTCGCAGAACGGATAGCCGATGGGGCAGAAAGGTTCTGGAATGGCGACCGCGATCCGGAAGATGTTGCGTTTAAATGGCTTCCACCAGGTGGACCGATTACCTGGTGAAGGTTGCGGGAATCCGCTGGTTGCGAGGTCAATGTGGCGACGCTTGGGGTAGGCCTATGTCCACCAGTGGACGACTTTCGGCTGTTGTGATGAAGATGATGATGAAATAGTAGATTATTAACCAAGGGGATAAAGCAGTGTCTTCTGTCGCGGGTGACGATTTAAATCGCGAGCGTAACGAAGGACTCGAGGTTTACTCCCAAGCGTAGCGAGGGTGTTAAAAACTTAAATCACGAGCGAAGCGACGGATTTAAGACGAGTCCTGAGTGTAGCGAGGGATTTAAGTTCACCCAAGACTAAGACAGCTTTATCACCGAGGAAAATACTCTACTTTTCGTACCATTTGCGAAAAAATTAACACAATAATAATATGAGATAAGCATTTATTAAAAATAATGACAAGTAAAAGTAAAATAAACTTTACGTTTATGTATTTGAAGAAAACATAAACGCGGCAAATTCCTATACTAATATTTTTTTGTCGGAAAAGCAAAGGCATCAAACTCATACGGCCTCGTCGGTTTTCGTAATTTTATTTAATAATCATAACTGCATAATAAATGCGTATTCCTTTTTCAAAAAGATGTATAATGCTTTATATACAAACTCAATGGTGTAAACACAGATGTAGTTCAGTATAAATTTCGGTAAGTATTCCAAATTTAAATTACATTCTCCCCCTAGCTAATTAATGAAATTCAGTACAATTTTCTTTCCCTGTTTTTAACAGATTAAAAATGACTATTGTTTTGTTTGCTTTTTGTGGCATAGAATGTCACTTTTTTGAGCAAGTGGTACGACAAAACCTGTTCCTATAATCACGCGACCATCACGAGATGATTACAAACGTATAAATAACAATCGTAAGACACATATAATACATTGCATATAATAATATTATGCAATTGTGGCGTTACTTCGGCTATAAACTGTCAGTGACATGCGGTAACACAATGATACGTATAATGTCATTATATTATTATCTAGAATGCACATTATCTTATCGACTTTTCATTGAATCATAATTGAAAGACGAGATCTTGATTGATCGATGTTTGAATCTGCGCATGACGGTCAGTCAGTATGTGAGTGATAGTTTTTCTCTTCGAAACTTCTGCGTCATTTATACGCATAACTTTATTCATTTATTTTTTTCGTTTATCCTCGCACTGGAACGCCTTGCAGCAATAAAAAAGGAGCACAAAGTAATACAGTAGTAAGTCAGGTTTCCTCGAAATGTTTCCTTCTCCGAGCGAAGTCCAAAATAAACTTAGAAAGTACATATGAATTGAAAAAGTCACATTGTTACTTGCCCGAATTTAAACTTACGACCTCAAGCACGAGAGACGAGGTATTGGCTTGTATTTTGACTCTCTTGAGTGTTTGATAAGACAGGTAAGATTGGTTCCTGTTTTAATACGACGGAAAAATCTGTAGGATAATCTGAAGAACTATTTCCGACATCAACCTGAAGTTTGGTGAGGAATCGTGTTATTTAAAGAAATGGATAAAACTACACAGGCAGATGATGAAAGTAAATTACGGGATATTTTGCGTTGTCATGGCAACTAAGCCCATTGGAGTGAAGGAATTTTCCTTTAACCGGATCGAGAATATAAGCCTCAGAGATCAAATTGCAGGTGGTCCATAGGTGTTCTTTTATTTTAAATAATAAATCTCTCACTGGCTGGGATGGACTGGATTCGAAAGGCGGGTTAACGTGTTTCGTGACACAGTTTGGGTTATCGCATACATCGCAATTCACTACTGGATAAATCCAGTAGTGAATTGCAATGCATTTCACTACTGGATTTATCCAGTAGTGAAATGCGATAGGCTAAGTTGATTGATCTCTGATTGTTATTACGTTGTAAGTCTTTGAAAAAGCCGAATAGATAACAGTATCAGTATTATCACACACAGATCTTATCGCTGGCGTGAATCACGATCAGCCTGTACGTAACTGCGTAGCACTTGCGCTGAGCATCCGTGCAGAGCTTTGTAACGGAGGTCAAAAACATATTTAGTATCAGCATATTATTTTCCCAGTTCTGTGGACGAGCCGTAAACCAGCACGCGGGCCCAATGCGGGTTTGTGCCACTTCGTTCCGGACTAGATCCCTCAAAGAGACTCTAAGCATAACTTTTTCCAAAGCTCGCTGAGCGACCTTGAACTTAGTCCACTTCTTGGCCCTAGAACGCACTGTTTGAAGACATATAGGCCTTTAGGCTCTATGGAATACACTACGAGAAGATTCGACGAAATGGCCCAGATTACTGCTGTAAAATAATATATACTGTAATGTTCTTCATTTTTAATAATACCACAGTTATTTTGAATAATCATGTACTAAGAACTTTTGCCGTCAGGCCCTACAACTGTGTCCAATTATTAAACTAGATTTGAGTCAAGATTTAAGGTCGAGATATGATTCCGAATCTGCGTGTTTCTACACTTTGTACCAATAGTTGATTAAATGAATATTAAAAAGCAGTAAGTAAAATAATAACCACAGATTCAGAAACAAAAAACTAAAACATAAACTTTGAAATGTAAACTGAAATAACCTCATACCAGGTATTCCCACCTGTATTGGTATTGCAACAAAATTTCATAATACTAGAACAACTGCATAAACCAGGAAAATTGCATATTTACCTACTGATAATATGAACTTCCTAATGAATGACGGCTAATAGCTGCTTCACACATACAACGGATGCCCATGGCCGGCCCCAGAGGCTAGACATAGCGCATTCTAGCGATGGCAATGGTCTAAATGCCGAAATACTCGTATAAGGCATTAATCACGTAACATTTCGATACGAAAAGTTTGACCTCTATGACATTTTTAACCGACCTCAAAAAGGACGAGGTTCTCGATTCGACTGTATTTTTTTATGTGTTTTACCTCAGAACGTTTTAATACGTGAACCGATGTTAATGATTATTTTTTTATTTGAAAGCGGGTAATTCTCATGTAGTCCCATTTAAATTCAATCAAGATCTGATGAAGAACTTCGGCGATATCTCCGAAGTTCTTCATCATCATGGAACAGAACTTTTCAATAAATGACGGTAAATCTCTCGGGATTGCTGCAATCGCATGTTTGTGTTTACACTATTTCATAAAAGAACATCACGCCGGTACGCTCTAAAGGGGAATGCAGATGTGATCAGTTCACCCTGGTACACTCTAATTTCACCGGTTGTGTTCAAGTTTCATCTTATTCGGGTAATCTATTCTGGCATAACTGTGGGCATTATAGATATGTGCACTAAAAATTGGAAAATAAAAACATCTTTACAAAAAATAAACCGACTTGCAAATAAAAACACTACAAAGTGAAAAATAACTTCAACTTCAGAAGTCGGTGTCAAACAACGAAAAACAACCGGCTAACCCGAAATAGGAAGAATTATATAAATACATTTGACTGACTTTGACTTTGAAAAGGCCCCCCTTCCTTCGCACCGCCTACCCTGTTGCCTGCTCACCTGAGGACCTCATGACACCATTAGCGGATGGCGTAGCCGTGGGCGAATACTGGGCCAGGTAAGGGTAACTAAGAAAAGTTTGTGTTTGTCATCGACACGGTAAGAAGGAGTGAATGTCTAATTAATTCATCATAACAAAGTACAAGTATGTCAATAAGCTATTTCTAGTAAACTGGTTTTGTAATTTATGTGAAGATGCGGGATGCCCCTGTGCCTTATAGAGGCTATACTGCAGATCAAGGAAATTCCATGCCTAAATTAACTCCATTAAATAAATTAAACGACATTTGAATATTAAATTAATTATACCACAATGTTTTTTATTTATCGTCTGATTTGCATAAGTGATAAGTATTGCGGTTTCGATGATTTATTTGTTATTCATATGTAATGCGAATGTCAAATGCCGAAGACGCTTGATAAAAAAAGGTTTCAAAAACTATGGTGGCTTTTGCCGATTAAGCCGACGACGTAGCGGCCAACTAGTAGGTTGCGGTGCCGCTTGAGAACAGTCACTTGGCTGAGGGTTGGAGGCCGCGGCGGGAGAGGAGCGCCGGTATTGCGGTGCGCCGCTCCCCTACCTTCCGCGGCCTGGACGGGGTCGCCACCATGGGGTCGTCTGACGCCCATGTGCTGGTTTGGTTCCTGGGGTGGTCACGGCGTACAGTGTGTTTTGGTGCGCAGGTGATGGGGGGTACTCTCCCGAGGAAGGTCCGGTGACGGAAAGCCGCGCCGGGTTCGCGGTGAGTGCTAATGCATGCCTATGTTCCCGCCATAAGCGGCACAGGAGGACACCGTGGAGTTTAGTGGGTTAGAGTCCCACATAACTGCAATATCTCCCCGTGGTAGTGCAGTATGCATGAGCATTTCCCAACTTAAAAATAAAAAAAGTATGTCCCTCTTGCCTGTATAGGTAATTATAACAGATTCCTCTAGACATTTTTTTACATAGAATATACAGTAAATAAAATAATTAATTATCTAAGACTACAAACATATACACTTAAAACAAAAACTACTCACTAACTAAACCTAAAAATATACTTAACTAAAATTATGGCATCGAAAAACTCCTTCAGATCATTGTCCACTGGTAATGGGCCCAAAAGACTGGCAGCATTGCCACGTTGTATGGCAATACTTACAAGCCCAAATCAAGCCCAAGCTAGCCCTTGGGTCACGCGATGTGTCAACTAGGCGTTTGGAAAGATCTTTAACCAAAGCGTGTGAGCACTCGGACCCCACGGAACAAGAGTTTCAACCCTAAACGCCTCGAAAATAGAACTACCGATGAGGTTATTATATTTCCACCGCTTGAGGTTCTCTGCAGCCGAAGCGGCAGCGCCAGCACAGCACGACGAGCTAGGAAGTTGGGATGGCGCAAGAGTATCGACACAAGTAGACTCTGTCTCTGTCACCTCTGACCTAGACTAGAGTCAAGAGCAAACCCATCATAAATAAAAAAATAAATAAAAAAAAAGTAGCCTCCCACACTAACCTACCCATCTTCCATAGAATCAAAGACATCCAGCCCGGTCTTTTGCCATCGTCACGTGCCAGGCCATAATGTGCTAATACGGCCGGAACGCCGACGGTGACGAGAGCACGTCGGATGATGTTGTTTAAGTTTCCGTGCTGCGCTATGCGACCCGTACTTCGGCTGCATGAAAGACCGTGGTGACCGAGTCTGTTGACAACTTCGCCACAGTGATAACGATGAGGAGTACAACAGGGAGCGCCAAGACGCAGGGAAGAAGCGAGGCGGAGGGTAGTGTCGTCAAACAAGGTTCCTATGTTCTAAATCGGTAGTCCGTGAAGCCAGAGGCCCGACTCCCACTGACCCACAGCCAGCAGGCGAGCGCGCTCGGCAGGAGAGGCAGAAGTGGCAACAACTTTTAACAACTTCATGTAATTACCCATATTAGCAAATAAATGATTATGATTATGATGATTATTTAAAATTAAAGTTAGTGAATGACGGATAATTTGGTCCATTTTTGGGGTTCCGAACCCAAATGGTCAAAACGGGACCCTATTACTAAGACTTCACTGTCTGTCTGTCTGTATCTCAGGAACCGTGATAGCTAGACTGTTGAAGTTTTCACCGATGATGTATTTCTTTTGCCGCTATAACAACAAATACTAAAAACAGAATAATATAAATATTTAAGGCTCCCATACAACAAACGTGATTTTGTTGCCGTTTTTGTTGCGATTATGGTACGGAACCCTTCGTGCGCGAGTCAAACTCGCACTTGGCTGGTTTTTCTATAAAATGAGGGTGCTTCCATAGATGGGAAGCACGAAGGAAATATGTTAATTTGGGGCCAAAGCAACAAAATTAAAAAAAATAGATCCAGTCTCTATACAATGTAGCTAGTTTAAATTAATTTATTTATTTATTTATTTACCGTAACGGTGTTTTGTTTATATTTTTACAATGTTTTTAGTTTGACAGAATGAATGACAAGACGTTGTTGCACTGACAGTTGGCATCTGTCAGTTGACATATGTCAGTTGGTTGCATTGCGTTTTGTTTTCTTACATTCCATTCGATGCCGATGTGTGAATCGATTGTTTTTTAAACCTGTTCAATTTCATTATTCTTTTCAATTATAGTTAAAAGTGTATTATTTAAATTTAGTTGTAAAATTTCTGCCAATATACCAGCGAGTTGGGGTGGTTTTCTTATTTGATAGAAAATCTTTTTTAGCGTTTTGAATATTTATATAGATTTTATTTATATTTATTTGTATTACTAGTTAGGTATACTTATATATATTATTATGAATAATGTAGCTGATTTTAATGACAGCTTTTTCTCATGCTCTTCTTCTGATAGTTTGGTAGCGCGGATAGTGACCCTTCCTTGCCACTCACGTTACACGATAAAATCTCTTCTCTTTTCTCTAATAATCCTAAAAATCTGCATATTGTGCACATAAACGCCCAGAGTGTTCCTGGTCACTATTCTGAACTTCTGGCATCCTTCAGCAGTGCTAACCTGGATGCAATATTGATATCGGAATCATTTTTGAAGCCTTCTCTCCCATCTACGAATTATACAATCCCCGGCTTCGTTTTGATCCGCAATGATAGGACTGGCAAAGGTGGAGGAGGTGTGGCTGTGTACCTGCGGGCTGACTTACCCTACAGGGTGGTTAGTTCATCTCCTTCGCTGTACTCTGAATCGGCTGAATACTTGTTTATTGAAGTATGTGTACATCACACAAAAGTTTTGCTTGCAGTGCTCTACAGCCCTAATCTTCACATTGACTACTTCAATTCTCTTGAAACTACTCTTAGCGATCTATGCCCCATGTATGAGCACATTATTATAATGGGTGACTTCAATACTTGCTTGATTAAAAATGACTCTCGCTCCCTTAAACTCCTTTCACTCTTGTCTTCGTTCAATCTTCAAGTTTTGCCTCTCTCTGCTACTCACTATTTTCCCAATTGTACGCCTTCTTTACTCGATCTAATGATTGTTTCCTCTCCTAATAATGTTTCTTCCCATGGCCAGCTTACTGCTACTTTCTCTTACCACGATCTTGTTTATCTATCCTATCGTATCCGTGTCCCCAAGCGTAAGCCCCAGCTTTTATATCTACGTAACTACAAGGGCATAGACCTGGAAGCATTGAGGCGTGATGCCGGCGAACTTGATTGGTCTCCTCTGGTCGGGACGGATGATATCGATGACAAGGTGGAGTGCCTTAATGTAACCATTCTGAACTTGTATGACCAGCATGCCCCTATTCGACGAGTCAAAGTGCGGCATAATCCTGCACCATGGATTACACCACAAATTAAGGAGTATATGGCCCGTAGGGACAAAGCCAAAGGCAGGTTTAAGCGCAGACCTTCAGACCTGAATCTCGCTTATTACAAATCTTTACGTAATCGCTGCAGTCATCTGTGTCAGGATGCTAAGAGGCGCTACTTCCATGAACAACTCAATAACCGCAGTTCTTCCGATATATGGAGATTCCTTAAGTCTGTAGGCATAGGCAAATCGCCTACCAATCAGTGCAAGGATGTGAACCTTAATGATCTCAACAATCATTTCTCTCGTCTTCCGTTTTCTCTTGATAAGCGTGTTAAGGCAGCAACTTTAGAGCGTCTTTCCAGTTTGCCGTTGCCACAATGCCCGACTTTTAACCTTAGCGATGTTACTGAGGATGACGTTAAGAAGTCTGTTTTGGCAATAACTTCTTCAGCAGTCGGTAATGATAAGTTATGTTCCAGGATGATTAATCTTATCCTTCCATCATTGCTTCCTGTTCTAACTCACATCTTCAATCACTCGTTTACCTCTTGCTCTTTTCCGACGGTCTGGAAGCAGGCTCACATCATACCTTTACCTAAAACTAACAATCCTTCTTTATTAACGCACTTTAGACCTATTTCTATTCTTCCATTTCTCTCTAAAGTCTTTGAACACTTAGTTCATAGACAAGTATCATATTTCTTGACGTCAAACTCATTAATATCTCCCTTTCAATCCGGTTTTCGCACGGGTCACAGCACTGTTTCTGCACTTTTAAAAGTAACTGACGATATCCGCTGGGCTATGGAGAATAAGTCCCTTACTGTACTTGTATTGCTTGACTTTAGCAGTGCCTTCAACTCAGTGGATTTCGACATTTTGCTTGGTGTTCTGGAATCCATCAATTTCTCTTCTTCCGCTGTAGCATGGTTCAATTCTTATCTTCGGGGACGTTCTCAGTGTGTTCGCCTTGATGAGTTCTTCTCTGATTGGTGTAGCCTCACTGAGGGGGTTCCACAGGGTAGCGTTCTCTCTCCTCTTCTTTTTTCAATCTTCATTAACTTTGTTACCAGAGTAATCTCATCTAGTTTCCATCTTTATGCAGATGACTTGCAGCTGTATCGACATTTTACTTTAAACGACGCTGGTTCTGCTATTGCGGCTATGAACCGGGACCTGGCATGTATCAGCTCATGGGCTAAGTCATTTGGTCTACAAATTAACCCAAGTAAATCACAGGCCATGGTCATAGGCAGCAAATTCGTTCGCAATGCGGCTAACGTTGCTTCTTTGATGCCTCTATATCTCAACGGTGTGCGCATAGAATTTACCGAAACCGCAAAGGATCTGGGGGTAATCATTGACTCCAATCTTTCGTGGCATGCACAGGTCAACGAAGTCAGTCGGAAGGTGCATTTTTCATTCCATTCGCTAAAGTGCCTTCAGAGTCTATTGCCCTTAAAGACGAAAATTTCTTTGGCGCAAACACTTATTCAGCCGATTATAGATTATGCCGACGCCTGCTACCTGGATGCCACAGAGGAGCTATTAAACAAGCTTGAGCGCCTGCAAAACTTATGCATTCGCTTTGTTTATGGTCTACGTAAGTATGATCATGTTTCTCACCTTCGCAAGGAACTCAAGTGGCTCCCTATCCGTCTTCGCAGGAACACTCGGATTTTATGTCTCCTCTTCAACATCTTACACAACCCGTCTTATCCTTCCTACCTCCGTGAGCGATTTTCTTATGCTCGCCCTAGAGATGTATTATGTAGGTCAAATCTTAGATCCCTCCTTAAATCCCATCCTCATAAAACTAGCTATTATTCACATTCCTTCTCTGTCCATGCTGTAAGATTGTGGAACTCACTTCCGCCTAGCATTAGAGATCTAGATACTATCTCGCTTTTTAAAAAACGATTAAAAGAGCATTATCTTTCCTCTCAAATCTGATCTTTATAAGCATATGTATATATATTCAGTATCTATCTATTTTAGAGTTATGTATTTATTTAAGTATATATCACTTATACTATATGTGTATGTTTTTATATCTTAGGTTAGTCGTTCACTTTTCTACTCTTCTTGCTCTCACACACTATTTGTCTACATTTCTTCTTCATATCTCCTTTTCGCGGGTCTGCTGGTAGAAATTTCTAAAGAAATAAGCAGTACCCTTGTACTCCTCTGTCATGATGTGTTTTCTATGTGTATTTTCTGTGTGTACATTAATAATAAAATAAAAAATAAATAAATAAATAAATTAAATTTTGAATTTAACTGCCAAATAATTGGGTGAATAGCCAGACTGAAGATCACTGGCCCGAGAGGGTCACCTTGTTGACAGCCAACAGCGGATTCCAGAAGGTTGTCCCGATAAAGTAATTTAGATGTATCCCAACATAGGTACTATGTTGAGTGACAACACTTTCCGGATCGCTACATGTCTGCGGCACATACGCCTCTGTCTCTTCCCTTTGGAGAGTGCAGGTGCGATTATATTTTTTAATTTCAAGACAAATACTAGGACATTTGGGTTTGGTTAAGTAAGTAAGTAAGTAAGTAATTCTTTATTTTGCAAATATGGGTACAGTACATGGTGATAAATAGATAAAAAAAACGGTTGGCGCAGTGGTTGAGCGATTGACTGCTGCGCTGCGTGTCGCGGGTTCAATTCCCGCACGGAACAAATATTTGTATGACCTACAGATAATTGTTCCGGCTCTGGGTGTTGTGTATGTGAGTTTATATGTTTGTAAACGCACCCACGATACAGGAAGAAATTCCTAGAGTGGGACAACGTTTAAAAAAAAATAATTGAAGTCACGATGCATGTATGCACCATTGATTGCAATTAAGGTTACACTAGTCGAAAATTCTTCCATACAAACGTAGTCTAGCGATTACTCCACTGTTTGACGATGTACGTTCAAAATAAAAAATGATATCAATTTGTATCACCATTATCTAGCCCTGTATGGAAACAAAAATGAAAAAAAATATACGTGTAAGTTATGAGCGTTGAAATTTCCATATTTGATTTGCTTATTTTCTGCAATACCGTCATCCCTCTCTCGCCTCACGTTAAGACTTAGGCCTATACATTGATGACAGGTTAAGCTGGAATAAGCTCGCTCAAATTAGCCAGAGAGTCACATTTGCACTGCGGTCCCTCTATAGATTCAAACATTTTCTTCCGTCTAACACTAAAACCATTCTGGTTCAAGCTCTTGTGTTGCCTATAATCGACTATGCTGATGTTTGTTACACTGATCTATCCCAAGAACTTCTTAACAAAATGGATCGACTTCTCAACAACTGTATTCGCTTTATTTTCGGCCTTCGTAAATATGATCACATTTCTTCCTTCCGTTCTCAGCTTAAATGGCTGCCTATCCGTCAGAGGAGATCCCTCAGATCCCTCTGCATGCTCTTCAACATCATGAACGATCCTCGTACTCCTGATTATTTAAAACAATACTTTAAAGTGTTGGGCAGTTCTCACGATCTTAACCTTCGAGCTTCCAAAAACTTACTTCTCCATATTCCTTCTCACCGCACTGGGTTTGTATCGAATTCTTACACTGTCTCTACAATAAATCTCTGGAACGTGCTTCCCCTTGGCATAAAAAAAGCTGAGAGTAAATTTTCATTTAAGCGTAAAATCCGGAACTATTACTTGTCCTCTCTTACATAGCTCGGTCTTCGTCATATATATTATATTTAAATTTCTGTTTCGTTTTGAATATAGTATTTATTATAATATTTATTAGTCTATTGTTTTAGAAATTATTTATGTATTTTATTAGTTAGATAGTTTAATCCAATTTTAATTATTGTTCATTTTTATTTTGGACTCCTACCACTGTTGTGTTCTTTTTAACCCAAAGGTTGACTGGTAGAGAATGCCTTGCTGCATTAAGGCCGCCTATGTATCACCATTGTACATGAAGTTTAAATAAATAAAAATAAATAAACTTGAACACTAATTTTAACGCATCTTTGGGTGGAAAATAAATACCATAAGAAGAAGAAAAATTGCAAAACGGCCTCCATACAGGGATAGAAAAGTAATTCAACAATGCAAATAATTTTGTTTTGAAAATATACAAATAGTCGTTTTTTTATGATATCTAGACTCCCACAACGGTCGGTTTATAAAATTTCGCGCGCTTGTTTTCGTCCTGTAACGGAACGTTACAGTGAATTAATGCTTCGTTCTTTGTTTGTTTGCAACTTGGAAAGCGCCGGGTACCAGAGGCGCGGGGGAACGATTATTCGCATAGAACGAATGATAAAGAAAGATTCAACACGACCGCCTGCGCGCGCAGTGCTCACCGGCAGTCGTTCCTAGACTGGTGTGTGAGCACACGTATCGCGCAGTGCTCGCCATCAGTCGCTCCTAGGCTGATGTGCGGGCACAAGTATCGCTTTACGTAATGTCCAGCGCTCTAGCAGACACGAGCGTTATTATTTAAAACTAGATATTTTATTTCTCAAGTGTTGAACAATTTAACGTAAAAGTTGTGCGTGGAAAGCCCGAATTAGGGTAAGTTTTGAATAGCACACAAATTACGAACAGCATAATCATTGCCATTTTCATTTTTTGCTAATCATTATTTTATGTACCTACCCCTATATTTCTCGTTACGGTGCAGTTGTAGTAGTTTTTTTCATCATATTAATAAGCACCATTTAGGAATAGCTTTTTCTTTTACCTTCTACCTTCAAGTGTTTTAATAATTTAAAAAATATAAATTCGTTATTTTTTACGGAATCCTAAGGATTATTTTTTATTGCTAATTTTTCTTTTTGCTCAAGCTTGCTTGAAATGTAAACTCCGTTCTGGCCAGTACCACCACGTCAATACTACTACATTTAAATAGGTGCTTTCTTCTTGTTGTCGTCGGTGGTACCCCAGCACGGAAGCTTTTGGCCGATATCTGATGAGCTGGAATGGTGGTTTCCAGGTTCTACGTTATCGTTACTACGGCATCAACGTTTCTACGGCATCGTTTCTACGTCATCGTTCTACGGCATCGTTTCTGCGGCATCGCTTCTGCGGCGGCTTCATCATTCTACGTCAACGTTCTACGTTATCGTTACTACGGCATCAACATTTGTGCGACAAATACTGCGTGCCCGTCATTGTGTGCCGCAGTCACGAAGACCCACTCGTCGCTACGCCACTGGTGTGCTGAGCGCGTCGGTCATCCTCGCCGTGCAAGTAACATCACCGTACAGCACTCCACGGATCATCGGCTAACTTCCATCTCCGGCCACCTGCAACTACAGGGGAGTACCTATCCCTGCAGAAGTGACCACAGACGTCCGTAACCCACGACCTTACAAATTTTTGTGTGCCTTCGGCTAAAACTGGTTTAGATGGTAAATTAAATGTTATTTTCTAAAGTACACGCCCGTCTTTTATTCAGTTGCCAATTGCTAGGTGGGAAAAGAACGGGTGGAGGCTACAGTCCTAAAACATCGTCCATTTCGATACAAATTTTTGCAAAAGTGCTAATTTGTACGCGATCTAGTTTCTTACTGCTCATCACAGCATCTATATCTTTCGCACGTGTTGTCGGATGAGATAGCATTCATTTTAACCTCGCTCACAAAATAGTTCGTGCCGTCGACTAGGAGAACCTTAACGAACCCAAATTAAATACTTTGTGGCGCGAGGTGGCGGGTGGCTACGAAGAGCTACACCATTGCTACGGCGTAGCATGTAGCAGCTTATTGTAGTCGGGCCCGTAGCCGCGCTGCTACGCGGAGCTTTCAGTATTTTGAGTTTATTGTGACAGATATATTTTTATAATACCCGTTTTGTCTTACGGTGAGTACTAAAGGGACGGCCTGATAAAAAAAATTAGGACTTTGAAAGAAAGTGATTTTAATTAAAAAATAATCTCGTCTAATACCTAAATATTTGATAAGTTATGGAATCCGGCGTTACTTTGCGGAAATACTTCTTCAGTCGGACCCTCATTACTGAGGATCGTGGTCACTGGACCCCTTTAAGCGGACAATCTGCCTCCATCGACTCCGGTCCAAAGTTGCCATCACCAATTTGCTTGAGGAATCCAATCCCTGGAATTTGCTTGAGGACGTAGCTTCTTTCACTTGGTCAGACCATCGAGTTGGCGACCGGCCTCGTGCTCTCTTTCCTTCGGTATTGCCAACAATGAATAGCTTTTCAAGGCTGTTATCTCCTCTTCGCATAATGTGGCCAAAATAAGTCAAAATATACGCTGTAAGCAAACCGTAGACAATCGGGTCTTGATATTGAGTTGTGAAAGGACAGATACATTTGTGCGTTTGGCTGTCCATGGGATTCGGAGCATCCGCCTCCAGCACCACATTTCGAATGCGTCTATCCTCTGTCTTTCTCTTGCTCGGATTGTCCACGTCTCAACTCCATAGAGGAAAATCGGGAAAACCAGTGCTCTGTCCAAACGGGCTTTGGTTTTGAAACTTATACCGCGATTTTTCCAGATGTTCTGGAGACGCGTCATGGCATCTTTAGCCATGGCTATCCGTCGCTTTATTGCCGGGACGCAGCTAACTACATAATATTATATTCTGTTCAAATCGCACAATACAGGCAAAATGTAAAACATTATCCATAAACTCACAAACTGCAGTAATTAATGATTACTGTCTTAGAACAACATAATCTCGTCATTTATCGTGCGTTTAATGTCCACACTGTGACCACGAGCGCCCTGTAGTTAGGTTTATTATTCAAATGTCATTTATAATATTATGACATTACAAAATGCATAATGTTTTTACCCATAAAATGAATGGAATGTAATACCGATTAGGAACGTGCCTACATGTGTGTCCTACTTCCTACTAATTTAATAAATGTGTGTGTATTTGTTAATCAATAACGCCTCAACGGCTGAACGGATTTGGATGAAACTTGGGATCTATCACACTAATCCCATCACACTATCACTCTTAATATTATAAAGGTCAAAGTTTATGAGTTTGTTTGTTACTTATTCACGCTCAAACGGCTGGATGGATTTGGTTGCAATTTGTAGACCAGGGTCGATAATTTTTGAAAAGAAAAAATAATATAGTAGGATGAAACCCATTGGAAAAGGAAGAGAATATACCAAAAATTAAAGGAAAAATAATTTACGGGCGATCTGAGGTCGGGAAGGGGAAGTTTTTAAGGGTGAAAACTGTTTATCTCGATTTCCGGCAAAACAAAAAGTCCTATGGAAAAAAGTGAAATGACAAAGTTGTAGATAATAAAAAGATCTACAACTTTTGTATTGACACTTTTACCTCAAAATGTATATGGAAAATTCAAATAACCGAGTTTTTGCTTTTAAATTTTTATCTTTTACAACTTTTAATTTATTTTCACATAGTTTGGTAAAAACTTACCTTTTTATGTCCCAAACACACTGTTATTTTTTTTATTTAAAATATTAATTTTTCTCCTTATTTTGACTTAATATCGAAAAAACTACCCCAATTTTCAATCGAAAATTCTCCTGTCAAAATATCTGCTTTTTTTAAAAAGTCTGTGGGTTCTTTGTTCGTTGAAATCTCTAATCTCTAATCTCTACTTGATGGTGTATAAAAAATATACATTACTATGATACATATAATTTAATTTAAAAACGAAATAACTGGTAATAAGGCCCAGACCCTCCTAGTCCCTTCCCTACTTTTCTATAAAATACCTTTTGATGGGCTTAAAACTTCCGTAGGTCACTCAGGTATATCAGTTAAGTATCTTAAAATAGCAATAAATAGGCATCTACGCATATAATTTAGAAGATTCTACAATTTACTCAAAATATTGTAGATGTCTTAATAAATATTAACTTTATTTTTTGCATTTTCTGAGAAAATTTACAATAGTAATGTATATTTTTTTACACCATCAGAAAGTAGAGATTTCAACGAACGAAGAGCCCACCGACTTTTTAAAAAAAGCAGATATTTTGACAGGAGAATTTTCGATTGAAATTAAGCGTAGTTTTTTCGATATTAAGTCAAAATAAGGTGAAAAAATAAATATTTTAAATAAAAAAAATTGCATTGTGTTTGGGACATAAAAAGGTAAGTTTTACCAAACTTTGTGAAAAACAATAAATAATTGTAAAAGATAAAAATTAAAAACTAAAAACTTGGTTGTTTGAATTTTTCACATACATTTTGAGGTTATGTGAAAAAGTGTCAATTCAAAAGTAGTAGATCTTTTTATTATCTACAACTTTGCCATTTAACTTTTTTCCATAGGACTTGTATTTTTGCCGGAAATCGAGAAAAACCTTTTTCATCCTTAAAAACTCACCCCCTTCCCCTTCCCGACCTTAGATCGCCCGTAAATTATTTTTCCTTTCATTGTTATAATATTCTTCTTCTTTCCCAATGGGTTTCAACCTACTATTTTTTTTTTCACTTTTTATTATTTTTAAAGGTTTCTCCCTGGAACAGAGATAGATTATCGTCTGGAATAGCACATAGAATACTTTTTATCCCAGGCCTCGTGATAATTTTTGACATCACGCAGGCGAAGCCGCTGGCAGAAGCTAATACATACATACATACATACATAAACTCACGCCTTTTTCCCATTGGGGTAGGCAGAAACTACAGAACGCCACCTGCTACGATCCTTACATACTTCTTTTGCTTCACACACATTCATGCAGAAGCTAATAAATATAATAATCAGATATTAGGTTCCAGTGAGATAAATAAATAGCTGACCGCGGGCGAAGCTGGTGGTGAAAGCTTGCACTTGACGTCTATGAACGATTTTTTTTGGATGTAAGTAAATATAAGCCCGCCCGGGAAACGCTACGGCTAACGGTTTCTTTGGAGTGACTTTCCTATCCTGCCATTCACCTACCAGAAGAGCTAAAATCAGCAGTCTTTGTGCCGAACTGCCGCTAGACACCAAGATGGCCGAGTGCCTCGATCAGCACCTAAAGAGGCTCTCAAGAGGCGGCTCATAACACATGACAGGGGTACTCCCGCAGCCCTGGCCACATCACTCACGTGCCCTGACCGCAAGCTTCGACGGATATATAACCTTAATTATGTTATGACAGATATGATATAATTAAGATATTAACTCCTTTTGAATAAATTTTCCAAAAAGGAACAGGTTCTATGTTCGACTTGCTTTGTTTTTTGTGTTTGTTCACCGATTTGTCCGTCAATTGTGGACCGTTTTGAAAATCAACGATTTTTATTTGAGAGAAAAAACACCGACGATTTCCAAATAAAAAACACTACAGAATTCCTGTCTATTTCGCCCGGCAATTTTCAACACATCTAGTCTTTTAGGCAAATGAGTACTACTCTAATAAAAACCTACATAATTTACATGAAACTAGCCTTTGCCAGCTAAAAGTCCCATTATCCCATGAGTCTCACGATAACGTGCTTAGGTTTTTTTTTTTAAACAAACTTTTTTCGTATTCTTCTCAGCAAAACCTTTCATTTGATACCCATATCATGGCAGTGCACAAAAAATAACTAGTCCACCATCTTAGGCCGTCCGCCATATTTACAGATGTATTTATTTATTTCTTACCACAAATTTACAGAGAATAAGTTTTAAAGAGTCTACAGATACAATTGTCTAATTTGTGGCAGAATGGTGCCTAAACTAAGTTTTTTACAAAACCTGTATGCTAGGTCACCAGGCCACTTCTTGAGAGGCGCCACGGCGTCCTCACCTTCCGCCTGACGCAAGTCCTCACCGGACACGGCTGTTTCGGGAGGTTCCTGTTCAGGATTAGGCGGGAGGAAACGCCCGGGTGTCACCATTGTGTGGATCGCCTGGAGGACACGGTGGAGCATACGGTGGAGATCTGCCCCGCTTGGGCTGGGCACCGCCGTGTCCTCGTGGAGGCGATCGGCGGTGGCAACCTCTCGCGTCCAGCCCTGGTTCAGGCCATGTTACGGAGCGAGAGGGTATGGGAAGCTGTCTCCTCGTTCTGCGAAGCAGTAATGCTCGCGAAGGAGGAGGCGGAACGCGTGAGGGAGACGCAACGGAGACGCCCTCACGCCCCTAGCCACCGCAGGAGACGCCCAGGGCGTCGGGAGTCGCAAGCCGATTCCCGGCCACCGTAGGCGCGGGCTTGCGGGCGGCGAGTAATGGGTAGCTCGCCGTTCGGTAAGGACCAGGCCCGTGTCGACGGCGCGTTGTGTTCCACGCGCGCCTCAAAGAGATGTCAGCAGAACTGACGGGGTCCGTGAGGGCCGATGCCTGTCTGGGTCGCGGATAAATTTGAAAAAGAGTTACCGCGGCCCTGGCTCAAGCAACTGAAGAAACACGGGTGGGTTTTAGTCAGTAAAAGTCTGACAATAATTGTCGACTGGAGATGAATTGAATCACATTAATATTCAAATTATCACATGCATTATAACATTGCAAAATTTCGCTCATATAAATTCAATTTACAAAAACAAAAATAAGAATAAGATAGTTGGATTTAGAATGAGGTCACTTAGCTAACCATACATTGTCATCAAAACTCAACGTTTATGCAAAATTTCATCTTAATCGATGGAGGGTAACTGCTTTAAAATTCAGTTGCAAGATTTGACCCGAACACACTTACATACATTGAAAACAAACCTACATACTAATCTATAGGCTAGCTAGCTTATGGTGATTTGTTCCGGTCGGATCCCCTCGATCTGATCCCCTGGGGGATCAGTTTTTTTTTATAATAATTTCTATTCCGGTCTGATCCACCGTGCAGATGTTACAATGTTCAGCTGTTGAGGCGTCAAAATGTAACAGACACATAGACAGAGAGACAGGGTTACTCTCGCTATTTCGCATGTGTATTGGGATGAAAATCGGCACACGAGTAGATCCCGGGACTCTTTCTTGGTTTGGGATAATAAAACACTATTCACGCAGGCAAAGCCAAAAAATCAGACATTAGACTTGCCAAAGGGTGTTACCTAATTAGTGGGTTGAGGCGGTCAGATAGGCACGTGCTTCATGTAAAATAGGTACTAGTACTCAACTGTATCCGGTTAGACTGGACGCAACATAGTTGGGGAAAAGCAGGCAGATTGAAGAATCTCAATATACATACCGAAATGAAATCACCGAGACCAAGTAAGTATAATATCTCAAGTGTCTCACAATAGTAGGTGATGAATGTTGTTCAAAAAAACTTTAGGAAACCCCACTTTTTGTCGCGACACGTGAATCATAATTTACTGTTAGGAGTCCGTAGACGAGCGACTAAAACGAATTGTTAGGTACTCGAGTGTCTGGGTTGTTGACATTATTGTTTGTCTTACTTTTATATAGGTTTATAAGCTCTGTTTTATCTATGTAAACTCTATATACCTATTCAGTTTCAAATAATATCTTGCTGGCTTATCAGGGGGGTGACCATAAGCTCTTAGAGTAAGGTTATTTTGAGTGTGTGTAAGGGACAGATGTATATGAATTGTATACATCTGTCATTTACCGATCTCAAAATGACCTTACTCTAAGAGCTTATAGTCACCCCCCTGATTAGTGATATAATGATTTCATCAAAATTATCGTATAAAAGTTTGAAGTAATTCTTAGGTATAAAATATTGTAACTCTACATAAGGAACCCGAACTGTATTTACACCACACACGATTCTACTTTTTTTGTTTATCCGCTTAATTACCTCCAAATTGTAAAGGATGCAAAGTCCGAAGATATTGCCCAAAAAAACTAAACGAATTAGTTCGGGTATCGTTTTCTAATAACCTCGAAATAACCATGATAGCCAGCGATTTAACGTTTTTGTGGGTGTAGAATACCCGGCGGAAGTGCATTTGGCTAAACCCGTTGTTTGGCCTTGATGCTGTGGTCAGTTTTTGCTGGTAGCACGTGTACCTACTTGTGCTGGTCATGGTAAACACTTACTTCATGATTGACGGGACGGATCTAGGTCTTGGACCAATACCTAAATCAGATTAGTGGTAAGACAGACTAAGTGCGTAACAATGCTCTTGATAGTCAAGATCTTTAGGTTAAGACACGGATGCGATATATTGTGGATATTTTGAAAACTGTTTTGTTAACAATTATATTTCAATAATTTATTGTAACATTTTAAAGCTTTATGAACGCAATTATATTTTTTTTTTTTTTTTAGCAATTATAGACGTAGTAGGAGGCACAGATTGTTCGTCGTACCGGGGAGTCGAACCGTCGCTCAAGCCCAGTCTCCCATCCCTCGTACACTCGCCGCGCTCAACGCTCTCTTGGATGCTAAGCCCGATTGTCATGTGTTCGCGGACGAATGGAAGAAGTTTTTTTCTGTATGTCTGGCATATTGTGAGATGAGCGTATGACTGCCGTGTAATTATAAATATTATCATTGTTATTTGTTTTTATATTATTTATTTTTAATGCTTTTTATAAACATGTCTTTAACTAATGTAATTGGCCTTTGGCCGTGTTATGTTAAAGTAAATAAATAAATTAGACGAGTAAGTAGTAATAAATAAATTATACAGGCTTCGAGGTTTTGGGTGTCCGCTGGATGCGAGACGTCCCATGGTCGATCAATGTGGTGGCACTTGAGAAAGGCCTATGTTCAGCGTGGAAGTCTGTCGGTTGCAATGATGATGACGATGATATCGACTTCTAAAAAGTTTGAGAACCTATGGAATCTGGAGCAACAATAATAACCTAGCGCTTTTCTCACAGAAAATTAATATACAGTGGATTACATAAACTCACTGCGTATGTATACAAATAGCTAATAATTTATACTCACCTAAAGCTTCTTAAGAACATTATGTAATTGGAATTCCGTAATTGAAGTATATTTCCTTGAATTGAGTTTAAATTTAAAATAGTCGCACTTTGAACCTAAGAATTTGTTCGTTGGATTAAGTTCTGTTTGTCTACTGAATGCGTACACATTATTTTTACTTGACTAACATTTGTCTTTGATTTCTTTCAGTAAATATTTTTTATTTGTTAGTATATGTATGACGTCTTTCATATTTTTACTGAACTTTGGTGTTGTTTAGGTATACGTTATCAACTTACATTTACTCGTATATCGTATATACCAAGTGCAAACGTATGATGACACTTTAAAACAACAGTTATCGTGTGGACTCATAATGATGACATTTTAGAATTCTTTTTCGCAATAAATAAACTACCTATAAGATGCGCGCATACGCCTCCAGATCATTTGGAAAAATCGTGGCATAAAGTCGCAGTTGGTCACAGAATTTTCCTCATTTCCCTCTATGGAGTTAAGACGTGGACAATCCGAGCAACGGAAAGACAGAGGACAGACGCATTCGATATGTGGTTCTTGAGGCGGAGGGATAGGGAGCAAAGGGTGCTCTTAGGTCGTCAAGTCTACTACGCTCTTGCTGGTGTAAGAGCTAAGTCATCTGATAACTTAGTTCGCAGCCGAAGCCGACCACCCTCGGCAACAAACAGCTCGGGCACTTGCAAGTAAAGGTGGCAGTCGCCAAAGACGACGATGTGTAAATGGTACAGTTTGTTCCCAAAATCAACAGACTACAAACACTTTCCATTATATTTACATATTAAACCATTACTGTACACACATAATAAAGAGACAAGAAGAAGAAGGAACAGAAAATAGGTACAAAGGAACGCTTATTACAAAGAAATCTCTTCCAGCATACCTGCGAGCGAAGAGTTGAAAAGAAAGATATGTAGATACCATGTGTAGAGGGGCAATAAAAAGAAAAACACATCAAACAATCCACTACAAAATAGAATAAAATATAAATAAAAATAATACATGAGTATTTGCCACTATGACCGAATGGAAAGAAAGAGTTCTTTCACTCTCTTTTTAGGGTTCCGTACCAAAGGGTAAAAACGGGACCCTATTACTAAGACTTCGCGGTCCGTCTGTCTGTCTGTATGTCATCAGGCTGTATCTCATGAACCGTGATAACTAGACATTTGAAATTTTCACAGACGATGTATTTCTGTTGCCGCTATAACAACAAATACTAAAAACATAATAAAATAAACATTTAAGTTTGGCTTCCATACAACAAATGTGAATTTTTGCCGTTTTTTGCGATACTGGTACGGAACCCTACGTGCGCGAGTCCGACTACCACTAAGCCGGTTTTTAAATAAAACAGCAAGAGTTTCTATGTACCTATATTTTATGCAAAATATTCCAACAATTATTTTTTTAATTTTTTGCTTTCGACGGTTTTAACAACGCACCAGCCATGTTATCTCTTCACCAGCGTTGGTTGACTGGTAGAGAAAGCTTATGCATTCTCTAACCAACCAACTCACTCACAACTCAACACTCATAACTCAGCCAATTACCAGGCTTTAATTCCGCCATTGTACCTAGCTTTGTGCTTAAAGTTTTAAATTAATCGATAAATATTAGTCAACTAGGGGTAACCTGCGGCATGCTCAAGTCGCTTACCTAAGGTAGCAGTTAATGCAGTTTCAGGTTCATAGTTTCTGGAAGGGCACCTTCCCTGTTTGACAAAGACATCTTAAACCACAGAGTGCTTGATGTGTTGATATGAGACATTTTCATTAGACATCCGATATGATATTATGTTAGCGTTACTCACGTATTACGTCCTAAATCTGTCAAAATAAACCGACAAGCTCACATGATGGCTTCTCCCCATACACTATGATAATGTAATCTTAGTAATCTTGGCTCTAACACAATCGGGCTATATTTGACTGACGTGAAATCTTTTTGATACGTACGGTGTTTTCCACGCGTGAATCACTAGCGTCTGATAGCTGAGAAGATGAGTATTTTATTACCAGGTTTAAAAGCCTTTGAAAGGTTCCTAAGAGATCTTTGTTAGTGACTGTTTTATTGCAGTTTTAAACCAATAAACAAATCTACTTAAACACCTCCATTGAAACTTCCTCTATTTCGTTTTAATATAGATGATAAAGAAAAGAAAGTAACAAAAAGCGTTGGGCATCTGATACCCAAGCAAATATATACTTTGTGATTGTTGCTATTGTTTTCTTTGGGTATAATTATTAACAGACTTCAAAAAGGAGAAGGATTCTCAATTCGACTGATTTAATTTTTATGTGTGTTACCTCAAAACTGTTTACGAGGTGAACCGATTTTTGATTATTCTTATTTATTTGAAAGCATGGTGCTCCTCGTGTGGTCCCGTTTAAATATAATTGAAGAACTTTTGAGACATACCACAGAACTCTTTAATAAACTACGGAAAATCTCTTGGGATTACTGCAATCACATGTCTGTTTATTGTTTATTATTGTTTACGCCATTTTATAACATCACACCAAGCCAGTGCTCTAAAGGGGTACGCAGATATGTACAGTTCACCCTGATACACTCTCATTTCACCGGTTATGTTAGTTTTATGTTATTCGGGTAATCTATGCAGGCATAACTTTGGACGATATAGGTACCGTAGTATTGAACTTGCTCATTATGTAGGTACCACAACAAAAAGTTTTTACAAAAAATACAACCAACTTCCAAATAAATCCTAAACCTACAAAGTCGGAAGTCGGTGTCAAAAAACGAACAAACAAAATCAGGAACACCGACTTCCGAAATTGAAGTTATTTTTCACTATAAAGTGTTTTTTGAAGTCGGGTGCTTTTTATTAGGGTTCCGTAGCCAAATGGCAAAAAACGGAACCCTTATAGATTCGTCATGTCTGTCTGTCTGTCCGTCCGTATGTCACAGCCACTTTTTTCCGAAACTATAAGAACTATAATATGCTGTTGAAACTTGGTGAGTAGATGTATTCTGTGAACCGCATTAAGATTTTCAGTGGAAAATAGAAAAAAAACAATAAATTTTGGTGGTCCCCATACTTGAAACTGAAACTAATTTTTTTTTTGCCCATCAAACCCATACGTGTGGGGTATCTATGGATAGGTCTTCAAAAATGATATTCTATTATAATTTTTTTCTAAACTGAATAGTTTGCGCGAGAGACAATTCCAAAGTGTTAAAATCACTCGTTCCACTAGAATCCCCTATTTCAGTCCCCCAGGGGATTCTACAGCACTCAATGTTCCACTACGATCCCCTATGCAGGGGATTCTATAAATACTAATTAGTTATATTCCTTCAAAGTCCCTTCTAAATAAAAAAGCCACCTATAAAATAACAATATGTAATACATAGAATTTAAAATCAAAATCGGTCTACAGAGAGGATTACAATAACGTAAATAAATATTTCTAAAACAAGTTAGATGTTGAAAAAAAAGCACCAAAAGCGTTGAAGAATTTCGCAAGTTCGACTAGTGCAGCATCTCGGTGGCGTTGGGTTCGAGTCCCACCTAAGGCGTACGGTTTTTTTCAATTTTTAACTTTTTCTACTTTAAAAAAAACCTAGGTCATTGGTCCTTTTAGTGGGAGGCCTTCAAACGCATCATCTTCCGGTTCGCGGTCGCCATTCCAAAACTTTTCGGCCCTATCGGCCATCCGTTCTGCGAGCAGCAACGTGTCCTGCCAATGCTTCCCACTAAAAGGACCGATGACCTAGTTTTTTAAGTAGAAAAGGTTTTTTTTTTATATTTTGCGTTTATCTTAAATAAGTTAAACATTGAAAAAAACCGAAAGCCTTAGGTGGGACTCGAACCCAACGCCACCAAGACGCTGCACTAGTCGAACTTGCGAAATTCTTCAACGCTTTTGGTACTTTAAAAAAAAAATAATTGTCATTTTACCTCTGTGGACCGATTTTAAATTCTATGTATTACATATTGTTATTTTATAGGTGGCTTTTTTATTTAGAAGGGACTTTGAAGGAATTTATCTAATTAGTATTTATAGAATCCCCTGCATAGGGGATCGTAGTGGAACATTGAGTGCTGTAGAATCCCCTGGGGGACTGAAATAGGGGATTCTAGTGGAACGAGTGGTTAAAATGTGTGTGTGTCCCCTGTAACTTCTAAAATAAGAGAATGATAAAACTAAAAAAAATATATGATGTACATTACCAAGTAAACTACCAGCGAAAATTGGTTTGAACGAGATCTAGTAAGTAGTTTTTTTTTAATACGTCATAAATCTTTAACCGCAATTTACCAAGTACGGAACCCTTCGTGCGCGAGTCCGACTCGCACTTGGCCGGTTTTTTTTTATTTGTGATGGGTTTGCTCTTGACTCTAGTCTAAGTCAGAGGTGACAGAGACATATTCAACGATGGAGTTAGCTTACCCTGAAGAAGTCTGTTCACTCAAACTTATTCTTTGTATTTTTAGGAAACATATTTTTTGCTTCCCTAACCTTCCATAAGGACATAACCGAAGATGGCCTGCCCATACAGGGTAACGCTCGCTCCACATGTTCCACACGCCTCGTACCTATACGTTCGTACGTCATCACCCTCGCCTCGTGATGTATGTACACGTTATTGTTAATGAGTCAATGTTTATGTTACCCTTGTTCATAACACGGCTTTATTATGGAGTTTAACGCAGAATGTCGGCATTCCTATAGCGTTACTCTTACTGCATTAGTTATTATCTGTGGGCTGTATGACGTAGGAATAACGTCATAACAATGAACATTTTTGTGGGTAAAGATGTGTGTTCATTACCTGGGTAAGCGATTAAAAATATAGCTCTGTCAGTCGGTCTGACGACTCAAGTTATGTTGAGCGGTGAAATACTACAGCAACCTTCTGAAGTGGCCACTCGAAGGTGTAGTACCTTCATTGACACCCACAGACAGCTACAAGCCTCTGATGGGACCATTGTTAACAGAGAAAACCTTAATGCTGCAATGGTAGAAAGTTTAAGAGAAGTTGCTAATCATGGACAACGCTATGAAGAGATAAAGAAAAATCTAGAGTTACCGCTCAGTGCCAGAGGGCCCAGCGGTTACGATTGGTGCAATTCGCCAAGAGGGCTCTTGATCCAACCTCATAAAATTATAGCAACCGTGCTGCGGAGATCTATCATGAGGCAATCGAAGATAAACTTAAGGACCCTAGACGATGTAGGCTCGGTTAAGATCAGCAATTGTATGTAGGTACTATGTCTTCAGCTTAAGAAAGAACTTGCGAGGCAGCAGCATCAACCTGCACAAAAGTAACACCTCCTTACTAGCCTGTAACAGTCTCGTAAAAATCTGTTTGGTATTTAGGCCGTGGGAAGTTAACACATTGGTGAAGGCCGGAAATCTGATGATATCGACCAGAAACCACCGAATACCAATACAGAAAGCGAGAATAGATAATGACAACTCTTGGCACGAGTTTACACATAGGAAACAGATTTATATCGGCACGGTGCGCGGTGTGAGAACGAGTAATGCCCATAAAAGGCTAAGAGAAGGTAAAGCACGCGGGCGGAGCGCAGATCGGGGCGGGTCGAGGCGGATCAGGGCGGGTCGCGCGGTGCGGGTCATTGCGTTAACCGCGGCGTACGTGATGTTATTTTTACACTGCAGCTTCACATTTAGTTCAATCCACCGTTATAGCTCCTAGGAGTGTAAACACTAGGCTTTAATTAGGAACAGTTGAACGCATGCGCGTGGGCACGCGTGGCAGATTGATGCGCGCCCCGCGCCGTTTGTTTGCGTTCGCGCGGGCATCAGACGTGTTTGTTTTGCAACATTCGATTTAGTGAAAATTCACTAAGATCGTTGATAGACGCCTGTGTTAATTCGGACACATTAGCTTATTGGTTCACGTTCAACACATTGCTTTTTATAAGGCATTCGGGACTTAAAAATAACTCTCCGATATTTTTATTCGTGGTTCAAAATAGCATGAGGAATTTGTAGAAATGGGGGTAATTGCTTTTCAACTATAAACGAAACGCAAATAAATAATTAGGTTTGGAAATAAGTAACGATTAGTTTATTTTTCCAGAGTTAACTAACGACTGCTTCGGTGGAAACTTTTGAAGTAGACGGAGCGGATAGCATCATTCTGAAAGATCTGTTACTTACATCAGTAAATCTATGAAGTAAGAATGTGTCTTAAAATAAATGGGAGAAACCAGCAGACATACAGGAGCCCGTCGATGTTGAAGGTTACACAAGTGGTGTTATAATTTATTGTTAGGCTTCACTACCTGAGTCATCATGATCTTCTGACTTGACTTCTATAATCCAATTTAATTCCGGATAGAGCTGTGTTCATTGACAAGACTAATTCGACAGACTCTGGGGTTTATACCTACCCCATTAACGACTAAAATGACTATGTAACTTCATTTATGGTCAAACGAGGATTACCTAGCCCTTCGAAAACTGATATGAGTTTTGTAACTAGCCTCTTATATTTAGTTCTTACGGATGTGTCATCATAATCTTTCTGCCCTTGTCCCATGTTACTTGGGGTCAGGCTCAACACGTTTTCTTCCTCCATACCGTTCTGTCCACCGTCACGCTATCACTGATTCCCTTTTATTTTATATCCTCCTCACACAGTCCATACATCTTTGATTGACGGATGAGTACGGACTTATATGTATTGGTTACGGCGCAGCATGATTTAAACATCCTTTGTCTCTCAACCATATCAATACACCCCTATTTTAGTCTCTCTCACAATCCATTCATAGCACCTCTCTTCTTATTCTTACAGCCAGATCTCGGGTATCCACGGAAAATCCCCGGCTGGCTCACAGTTGCACACGAAAGGTGCGAAGTTGAGAACACGAAAAATACCTCTGTTATTACTCAGTACACCAGAAACGAATTCCACCAGGTAACGCGCAAATACACGTTACACAAAATTAATTTTAACATACATATCGCCCACGTACATAGCTCTTGGGCCACGGGGTCGATCAAAACAACTAATTTTCTTTGTTGGGAAAAAAGTTAAAAATACACGAGTATTTTTAAACGGTCATGTGAAGAAATAGGGTAATGAAATCGTAAATTGTTGAGGGTAAGGAAACGGGAAAAACGTGCGGTTTATTATTGTTTTTCAGTTGGTAGGTCGCAGTCTAAGGCCCAGTCTTTTGATCCGTACTTAACTAAACCAACGGCTAGATATGCTAAATCATGGTTTCCGTCTTAAGATGTTAGCGTCACAAATGTTCAAAAAAGTTGGAAATTAATTATTTGACCATTTTTAAAAGTGAAGATAGAAAAATAAACGCGTTTTACCGAAATTTTAAACCATTGGTTAGCATATTTAATCATCGGTTGAGTTAACAACGGATCAGAAAACTGGGTGTAAGTCAAGTAGTTGTTCTCAATTCTTTGACTGATATCTACTGAAGCTCTAGACGGGTGTGACCCAGAAATTCTCATATGGCTGTAATCTAAGGCAGGCATTGGATATCAGTGTCGTATCGTGCGAGATCTTGAGGATGTGCCAATGGAGGAAGAAAGCCCACAACATAAATTTTGCTGTTCAGCACATTGCCACAACGGATCCGTGACGGTTGTTTCCACCGACGTGGATTTGTTTCGCCATTCAAACTAAATGAATTACTTAGTTAAGTGTTACTACTCATTGCAGATAATCGATTGGCGCTAGTTAGTTTCGTTTTCATTTATTGTCTTTTTCAATAGGATTTGTTTTCGAATAGCGGAAATCCGTAACTGCTCCCCTACGTACCTACACTCATCCGAACTAAGGACTGCACCGCTTGCCTCAGTCACGTGCTCCTTGTATGTTTTTCTAGTGAACGTCACTTATATTTTTGAGCCTAGTAATTGCCTATACCGCAGCCTGATTTGAAAAGGAACCTGCAGCCTAATTGTGTAAGTAAATTCGGCAACGGAAACAGTCTGTTTCTTTCCCAAAAACACACACATTCACAAAAAAGTTGAATAAAGATTGAACTTTTTTGTGTATGTGTGTGTTTTTGGGAAAGAAACAGAATGTTTCGTTTGCCGAATTTACTTACACAATTAGGCTGCTGATTGCTGCATCAGTGCATCATTCTAGGGATCTAGCACCTAAGGTACGGTACTCAAGGAAGGAAGAAACATGGTCTGGTCAGAAGCATTACCTACTAAAGAAATGCGTTTACAGCGGCCTACTCGGGTAGGTAGCCAATCGATGGCGACCATTCCATATCCCTTGTAGATCAGCATCATCATTTCAGCCGAAAGACGTCCACTGCAGGACATACACTTCCCACAAGCATCGCCATACTGGACACTAGTAATAGATCATATCTGCAAGTGCAAACAAAATTGGTTCTGAGGTTTGACGAAAGACGTGGTGGGTGCTTTTCCGTTTCTCGAGTAAGGTATTAAAAGCGTGACTGTTTCCCTATACATCGAGCGAAACCTTTGATGTCTATGAGAACGCGAAACTGAAATGTAAACCTTTCAAAAGTAGGTAGGTACAAGCTTAGAACTTGTATTAACCCAATGCATAAGTAAATCTTAATAAATTCATAATATTTTAAAGTGACTAAGTTTCTAACGAAGGGGGAATATTCGGAATAGTTGGCAGGCATTCAACCGGAAGCGGGCCGGATTGCTGGAGATCTTGTCGAACACATCACCGGGGCTGGGTTCAACGGGATGGACGGCATTCGCTCCGGATGACCTTCTCATTGCGCATGAGCAAGGCAAATATTTTGGTGAAAAAGTTATACAAATATTTAAAATGTAAAAGTTTTAAAGAAGAGCCATCAATAGTGATGACTCATTTATGATCTATTTCACGATTTTGCTTACGATCCAGCTAAGTTATCTGGCAGAGACTAATACAATACTGCTGTTGATCCAGTAGTCGCAAGCACTAATGCTGAGCATGAGGTCGCGGGTTCGAATCCCGGTTTGGGCCAAGTTTAATTTAGGGTTTCCATTATAAATTTCTCAGTAACAGACCGGAGTTTCAATTTATACCCGGTTGTGAGTAATACGCTAGCCTCTATTGCAGGACCAAATGGCGGACCGTGGTCCGGATCCGGACAGCCAACCTATTTTGTGTGGACCGTACAATATAATTTACTTGTGTTACTTGAATAGGATAGGATAAATTAGATGGACCCCCTATGCCGCACTTATGACTCCCATTTGGTCCGTTCTGCATGCAGACTTCTTCTCTGTGAGAGGGAATGCGTCGTAATTCACCACGCGGGCCCAGTGCATGTTGGTGGAATGGTGGATGTCATATTTCTTCGAATTTTTGGTTCTGAGACATGCCGATTTCCTCACGATGTTTTCCTTAGCCGTTTTGAGAGCAGTTGTGATGAAATGATTTACACAAAATAAGACTGCGTTTCCACCAAAGATCTGCGAGGTAGTTGGGTGGTGCGAGGCGAGGTTGCATATCGAGGCTGTGGAATGGTGTGAGTGTTTCCAGCAGAGATGTGGTTGACCGCTAAGCGGTGCGGGGATGCGTATCGACGCTGTGAAACGGTGCGCAGATGTGTCATTCTATTGGTTCTTAACAAAAACATCCCTCCCTACGCATCCTCGCACATTTCTGTTGGAAAAACCCAAGTAGGCGCTTTAGGCCGGGACTCCACCAAAGCGGAGATGTGCGGAGAAGTCCAAAGCGGAGACGAAACCAACCAATAGAATTTCGTTATTCACACATCTCGCCTGCGCTCAGTTGCACTTTCCGCACATCTCCGCTTTGGTGGAGTCCGGGCCTAAAGCGCCTACTTGGGTTCGGACCCACGACCTACAACTTGTAAGGCACGGCCGCTACCACTCTTCTTTTGTGTAAACGGGGGTAGGTTGCTTTAAACCTTACGGACTGCGACGGTCATTTATTAAAAAAAAACATGTTAGTTGTATGGGAGCCCCACTTATATCATTATTTTATTATGTTTTTAGTATTTGTTGTTATAGCGGCAACGGAAATACATCATCTGTGAAAATTTCAACTGTCTAGCTATCACGGTTCATGAGATACAGCCTGGTGACAGACAGACAGACAGACGGACAGACAGACAGACGGACCGCGGAGTCTCAGTAATAGGGTCCCGTTTTTACCCTTTGGGTACGGAACCCTAAAAAACGGACCCCAAATCACAGATAATTAGCAAATAGATGCCTCATCCCATACAAAGAAACCGTACCGTAAGCGTTTTTCGTCTGATTAAGATGATTATTTTACAGTTTCGTTGTCCATACACAAATGTACTAATACAAAATTTGAACAATCGAGTGGCATGTCTCAGAAATTTAAAACCGCGCCATCTTTTGGAATACATTTTAAATGATCAGTTCAAATAATTTTAGAAATGTGAATTAAGAGCCCAATATTCCATAATTTTGTGCTTAGGAGAGTTGATTAAAAAATAACATACTTTTATGATCAGTTCTAGAAAATGTTAATTTTACACACAATTCAATAAAATTCGCGCATATCGCGCCATCAAAGTCAAAGTCAAAGTCAAATGTGTTTATTTCAAGTAGGCCATTATGTGGCACTTTTGAACGTTAAAATTTACATTTAATAAAAATTGATTCTACCGTGCATTCGGAAATGTAGGTTGTAATGGAGAAGAACGCACAAGAAACTCCATACTTACTCTTTTAAAAAAAAGTTTTATACAATATTTATATAGGTACATACATTAATAAATTCGTATACGTGAGGACGATGTACCCAGCACTACTATACTTCATAAAGGTATGAGAGAATTACAAGCATTAACAGGTAAATTCCTTTACTTGATAAATAGGAACATGGTCCTCACGTTCTTACAAATAGTGCAAACATAGGTACATTACCTTATTAAACAACAACAGAACAGTGTGCGAGTCAATTTTTTTAAACAAAAAAAGAAGAAAAAAAAATAAAAATAAAGCGTTACTATAATTATGAATATAATACAAATTAACCATTTTGATTTTGTCCACACCAAAGATAGGCCTATGGAGCAGGACCAGCATGTTTCCAAGCATTCTTATCTTGAATATAATCATCTAATTTGTAATATGCTTGTTTACAAAGTGTGCTTTTATTTCACTTTAATATCTCACAAGGTATTTTGTTATAGAATTTAACACAGTACCCCATGAAAGATGTGTGTACTTTAGCTAATCTATATGATGGTTGATCTAACTTATCTTTATTTCTGGTATTACAATTGTGTCTATCACTAACTTTACTAAAGAGATTTAAATTTTTCCTTACATACATAAATAATATTTTCATAAATGAATTGGCAAGAAACTGTCATAATATTAATCTTTTTAAATAGCTCCCTAAGAGATTCTCGGTGACTTAACTTATATATGGCTCTGACAGCTCTCTTTTGCAATATAAATATTGATTCAATGTCAGCCGCCCGACCCCACAGTAAAATACCGTATGACATAATGCTGTGAAAGTAACTAAAATAGACCAAACGCGCGGTTTCTACATCCGTTAACTGTCTTATCTTTCTAACAGCATAAGCGGCTGAGCTCAGCCGTCCTGCCAGAGATGTTATGTGAGGCCCCCATTGTAATTTGTCATCTAGAGTGATTCCTAGGAAAACTGTTTGATTTACATAGTCCAGGTTTTCTCCATTCAATATGATGTCACAATGACTACTTCTAACATTCGGCAATGTGAATCTAATACATTTGGTTTTTTTTTCATTTAGTACCAAATTGTTTGCCGTGAACCAAGTTTGGACCTGATGAATAGACTTATTCACATCATCAAGATTTTGTGATCGTCGATCTATTTTAAATATCAAAGATGTGTCATCAGCAAATAACACGATCTTCGGTTGATTTTGTAATAATTGGGGCAAATCGTTAATGTAAACTAAAAAGAGGAATGGACCCAATATAGAGCCTTGAGGAACGCCCATTGTCATTTCAGACCCTAGTGAGTTTACGCCGTTTACCTGAACTTTAAGTTGTCTGGCTTTCAAATATGATCTTAGTAATTCAAGGGCCGTATGCCTAATCCCATAGTGCTCGAGTTTTAACAATAGTGTCTCATGGTTAACGCAATCGAACGCTTTCGAGAGGTCGCAAAAGATTCCAATGGCGTCTTGTGCTTCTTCCCAGGCGTTAAAGATGTTCTTTATTAGGGTGACGCCAGCGTCAGTTGTGCAACGCCCTTTGGTGAAACCGTATTGTTGATCATGAAAGATGGAATGTTTGTTAAAATGACGCAACAATTGGTTGAGCATTAACGTTTCGAAGACTTTACTGAGAACCGGAAGAATTGAAACTGGCCTATAAATATTGGCTTCCTTGCTATCCCCGGATTTAAACAATGGAACTACTTTACTGTGTTTCCTGAGGTCCGGAAAAATTCCTTGTTCGACACTCGTGTTAAAAATGAAAGCTAAATAGGGTGCAATAGTTTCAATGATTGATTTACATACTTTTACAGGTAATCCCCAAAGATCTTCTGTTGATTTAATTTTTAGATCTTTAAAAGCTTTTAAAATAGCCTGGGGGTTTGTATGTTGAAACTTAAACTCTGAAGGGCACGCATTTACATTCTTTCTAAGTAAGTCAGCAGAGAGCACGGGTGAGGAGTTTAAAGCTGCTGTAGTTTTAAAAGGAATATTAACAAAAAAGTTTTCAAATTCCTGAGCAACCTCTACATCTGAATGTATGGGACCATGTGCAGTCGCTAAATTAATTTCAGTATTACGCTGTTTTTTTCTACCTGTTTCATTATTTATTATTTTCCAGGTAGTTTTTATTTTATCGTCTGCTGATTTTATTTTATTGCTTATATACAGCGCTTTAGCTATTTTGCATGCAGTTTTAAAAGTTTTTGAATAATTCGCAACATATTTATCAAAGCTTGCATTATATATATGTTGCTTTAGGCCATAAAGTTCATATAGCTTTTCCCTGCTTTTACGAATGCCTGGAGTCGCCCAATCGCTAAATACGAACTTGGTGTAGATACTTTTCGCTTTCAGTGGAAAAATCTTATTAAATTGCGTGTTTAGTACTTTAGAAAATTCGGCATAGAACTCATTTGGGTCCCCTATATTATTAAAATTTTGAACACATAACTTACTATTAACGGTATTATTATTTTTTTCTAAATTTTTACAAGTAATTTGTCTAAATTTTATTTGTATTTTTTGTAAAGGTATGTAGGTACTAAACGTTATTGTTTGTCCACTGTGATCAGATGCTAACTTATTTACAATTTCTTTATCAAAGTAATCACAATTACAAAAAACGTTATCTATACAAGTCGCAGAAGAACCTGTCACTCTGGTTGGTTCCATAAAAACATTTTCCAGATTAAATGATTTAAAAAGACCCAACAACCTGATACTGTTAGTGTTATTCTCTAATAAATTAATGTTAAAATCGCCACATATGACAATTGATTTGCTACTAGTACTAACTTTTTTTAACACATATTCCATTACAGAGTCAAACACAGATAGATTCTGGTAACTTGGAGGTCTGTAGACGCACACTACAATATGCTTATCAAGCTCAACACAAGACAATTCAATGGTGTGTTCAACCGACAATCTAACAATGTCTTTTCTTTCTTTAGATTTAATAGAGTTTTTATAAGTATTAATGATCCACCATGTATCATCTAGTGACATTTATTTGAACCAAATTTTATTTGTTAGCGCTGAGACCCCGTGCCCAAATGAAAGCAATTGGTGACCCCTGCTCTATTTCATGGTACTGTAAGGGGGTAGATAGGGTGATCAGCAGATAAACATGGAAGATAACTTTATATTATATATATTTAGTAAGATATTACAATATGCCTGCCTCTGGGCGGCTTCAGTCCAATTCTGACACATTGAAAATTAACAAAAAACATCTACAGCTATTCTGTTCGAAATTCATACATCTTTCAAGTAATAAATATTGCCAGTGTTTTAATAGGCAAGTAGGTTGCCTTCTCAAATGGTAAGTCCTTACATGAGCTACGCCCCTACGAATAGGCGCACAGAATCATATGAGGTGCTTCTATTCTAAGTCTTGAAAGGATATATGAATCCTACCTTATCCTAACCCGAACATTTACCTAACAGAGGAATCAAAGTACAATTGAGGTACGACCCTTAAAAGGGGAAGGCTTAATCATGACAAACGAGTTATCGGATACTCCGATATGTGCTTTTAACTTCAGCTGACGTGCACATAAGCACTAACAAATCAACGCAGTCATGCTTGAACCTCCTTGGCCAAAACCTAAGAGCTATCAAGACGGAACAAATAAAGTTAATAACGTCTTGGACGGCGATAGTGAATCTATGGAAGAAAGAAGTATAAATACGGTGTCTAAGAATGACTATTTGTATTTTTCGAGATTAGTGAATAGTGATGATGCGAGTTATATATCAACTGTACCCAAAGAATGTAATTTAAAAAGGGAACTTGATATAAACCCAAACTTGAGTCTCTGTAAATTGGAATCGCTTAAGAATCTTCTTTCATCTTATAGTGTGAATTTTGCTTTTACGGCTTCGGATCTAGGCAGCTGTAGTATAGAAGAAATTACTATTAGAACTGTAGATGATATACCTGTCCATCATCCTCCTTATAGAGTATCCCCTAAACAGCTTGACATAATAAATACACAAATAGAAGAGATGCTTAAGAATGGTGTTATTCGGGAATCGAGGAGTGCGTACGCTTCTCCGGTAGTATTAGTACAGAAGCCAGATCAGTCCTGGAGATTCTGTGTTGATTATCGGAAATTAAATAAAAAAAGTCGTAAACAAGGAAAAAATCATGCTGTGCAGTCGGAGGATACATATTCGCCGGCTGGCTGACCAAAATCTGGTGTATCCTCCGCCTGCACAGCATGATTTTTTCCTTGTTTACGACTTTTTAGTTCGCTTTTGAAGCAGTCGGGTTTTTTGATTTTTTTAATTAAGTTTTTTTATTTATAACTTTTTAGTTAGTTTTTTCGAATTAGATACATTTAAACATATAAGTGTTATATATTTTTGAAATCACCTCTTAAAACCCTTTATTTTGATACCCCACACGATGGGTTTGGAAGAAAAAAAAAATTTGGGCCCCCACAATATGGCACACAAAATCCGCCATTTCTCTATTATCCAATTTTAATGTAGCCTATGACACTCGCAGAGTTAAGACGCATCGATTGACGTACGAATCATCAAAATCGGCCAACGCGTTTGGTCTCTGGAACGCCACATAGGAACAAACATACATACATACATACATACATACATACATACATACATACATACATACATACATACATACATACATAGACTGATAAACACATTACCCTCCTTCGGCAGTCGGGTAAAAAGTAATTACCGATAGTTACCCATTACCAATCATAGAAGATTTAATGATTTATTTGTCAGGGGCGCGATACTTTGCGGATTTAGATTTAAATTCAGGCTACTGGCAGCATCGTTTGAGCGAAAAGGATAAGCATAAAACTGCGTTTATTACTGCTTCCGGTCTATATGAGTTTAATGTTTTACCTTTTGGGCTAAAGACGAGTCAAGCTGTTTTCCAAAGGATAATGGATAAGGTCTTAGCTGGTATCAAATATAAAAAGGCCATTTGTTACGTAGATAATATATTAGTGTGGGGTAATAATTTCACGGAGTTTATGGAATCGTTAGAAGAAGTCATGTGTAGATTAAAGAAAGCAAACCTGACGCTAAAACCGAATAAGTGCAGCTTCGGATATAAGAAAATTTCAGTGTTGGGGCATGAGATTTCCGGTGAAGGAGTTAAGCCTGATAAAAAAAAATTGCAATCATTAAAAACATTAAAGACTCCAACCAATGCAAAACAGGTTAAGTCTGTATTGGGTTTGTTTTCTTACTATAGAAAGTTCATTAGTAATTTTGCTGAGATAGTATTACCTCTTACAAGATTATTAAAAAAAAACGCCAAGTTTATATGGGGAAGAAAAGAAGAAGAAGCCTTCCAGAAGATAATAAATATTATGGAATCACCCCCGATATTGCATTTTTATTCTAGTAATAAAAAATTAACAACTAGGTTGCATGTGGACGCAAGTGGGGAAGCCCTTGGCTGCTGTCTCATGCAAGGTGACAAGGTGTTGTTCCCTATAGCATACGCATCCAGGAAGTTGAGTGATGGAGAGAAGAAATATTCTACAACGGAGAAAGAGTGTCTTGCATTAGTCTGGGCGTTAAATTATTTTAAACATTTTCTTTGGGGTCTGAAGTTCCAGGTTATCACTGATCATAAGGCATTGTGCTGGCTACGAGGTAGAAAGGACATGAATGGAAGGTTAGCTAGGTGGTCGCTGTGTATCCAGGCGTATGACTTCGATATTGTACATTGTTCAGGCAGAGATAACGTTATTGCTGATTTTTTGAGTAGGAATCCATTAGTGCAAGTCGAGGAGGACCCGAAGAGGACGGAGGAGGACCCCGACGATGGCATGCAGTTATATAGGATCGAGGTGGTCAAGATAAGAGATGACCAACTTAGAGATGAGTTTTGTAGGTGTTGGTTGGATAGGATAGCAGCTAGCGGGAGTAATGCAGTGAAGGGATTTAGTGTGATAAATGGCATTTTGTGTAAGAAAATCAGGATTATGAATGTTGATCGAATGCTAGTAGTTATTCCTAAAAATTTGTTACAGGAGGTGTTGAAAGAACTTCATGATGATCCATGGTCAGGAGGACATTTAGGTTTGGCGAAAACTTTGGCTAAGTTTAGAGCGAGGTACTTTATCAAGGATGCAGAGAGAGTGGTAGATAAATACGTAAGAAGTTGCGTGTTGTGCCAGGAGCGGAAGAAGGACTATCAGGTGGCCCAGTTACAACCTATTGTTGTGAACCGATTGATGGATAAAGTTGGGATAGATGTGTTAGGTCCTTTTAGGAAGTCGCTGAGAGGTAATAGGTATATCATTGTAAGTTTGGAATATGCAACGAAGTATGCAGTTTGTAGAGCAGTTCCTAGAGTGACAGCGCAGAGGATCAGCGAGTTCCTAATCGAAGAAATTTTCTGTCGTTATGGAGGAGTGATAGAAATTGTGTCGGATAGGGGGTCAATTTTTACATCTCGTTTGGTAAAAGAAACTGTAAATTATTTTGGAGCCAAGTCACGCTTCACCACTGCGTTCCACCCTGCAACAAATGGTTTAGTTGAGCGATTTAATCGAACAATGTGTCAGATGCTATCCATGTATATCACCAACGATCAGCGAAATTGGTGTAGTTATGTTCCACTAGTGTGTTTTGCTTATAATGCCAGCAAACAGTCAAGCACTAGATTTTCACCTCACATGTTGCTATACGCAAGAGAACCATTATTCCAAACCGACATGCTAGTAAATGGCAACAATATTGACATAGTTGATTATGTAGGACGTCATGAGCTAGGTAACAGCTTGTCACGTTGTGCCATAGATAATATAAAAAAGGCACAGCTTAAACAGAAAATGCGGTATGATAGAAAAGCTAAATTGAGAATATTTTCACCGAATCAATTAGTGATGCTCTATACACCTAGACGGACCACAAATAGAAGTCTAAAACTGTGTAGGTTGTATAAAGGCCCATACCGTATAGTTAGAAGATTAACTGATGTAAATTATGTAATTATAAAAAATAATAGTAGGCGTTTTAGGGACATAGTACATGTAAATAGATTAAAACCTTTTAATGTTCGATTAGAATAAGATATAGGTCCAAATAGATAAGAATAAGTTATGATTATTAAGGTTTATATATAGGAAAAGGCCCGTTGTCAATAAAAAAAAAAAAAAAAAAATGACAACTATCGAATTTGACATAAGGAAGTTAATAGAGATGGGAATGTAGGAAAAATGTATCGATAGTTTTCTTGTCGAAATTTTCAAATAGTATCGATATATATAATAAAATTATTTCTTTCCGTTGCATGAGCTGTTGATGTGCTGATGGGTAGTATGCTGCTGGGCGAAGAAGAGGCTGGCAACATTAACTATGCATCGAAGAAACGACTATTTATATAATGAGCAAGTTTGTAGGTGCGAAACTTCCACCAGGCCCTAGAGATAAAATACAATAGATAAGGAATAGTTGTAACTGAATCCGACTTTGCTAACGGGGCATAGCCTTTGCAAAGGATGTCGAGTTGACATCATCGGTCCAGTTGATGACTGTTGTTTAAGAAAGTAAATATATTTATGATGTTAAGCCCTGGTGTAAGTTTGATGAGTAGAATTTAAATTCGATGCGATCCAGCCTTTCCTTCTCTGGCCTGATAAACGCACGAGATCAAAATATTGTATCATATCTGAATTTTTGAATTTAAACCCCATCCGGGTCGATGTGAGTTGACGCATCATTCTTATTAGTGTTGGGAGGACGCCTTGTTCCTTTTTCAGAGGTTTTGGCCAAGGAGGTTCAAGCATGACTGCGTTGATTTGTTAGTGCTTATGTGCACGTCAGCTGAAGTTAAAAGCACATATCGGAGTATCCGATAACTCGTTTGTCATGATTAAGCCTTCCCCTTTTAAGGGTCGTACCTCAATTGTACTTTGATTCCTCTGTTAGGTAAATGTTCGGGTTAGGATAAGGTAGGATTCATATATCCTTTCAAGACTTAGAATAGAAGCACCTCATATGATTCTGTGCGCCTATTCGTAGGGGCGTAGCTCATGTAAGGACTTACCATTTGAGAAGGCAACCTACTTGCCTATTAAAACACTGGCAATATTTATTACTTGAAAGATGTATTCTGTTCGAAATTCATACATCTTTCAAGTAATAAATATTGCCAGTGTTTTAATAGGCAAGTAGGTTGCCTTCTCAAATGGTAAGTCCTTACAGTACCTACTTACTTACTTAACTGGCGAAATGAGGGTGTCCTTCGGGTAATACAGGCGTGATGTTTTGTTGTTAGGTACTAACATTAAATAATAACATCTTAGGGATTACTATCGATTCAAAACTGCAGTGGGGCGAGCACATTAGAACTCTTTCGGGTAGGTTAAGTTCAGCTGCATATGCAGTAAGGAAAATAAGGCAGCTAACCGATGTAGCCACAGCTAGGTTAGTATACTATGCTTATTTCCACTTTATTATGCCTTATGGCATTCTGCTGTGGGGATCAGCAGCAGACGTTGACTCAATTTTCATATTACAATAGAGGGCAATCCGCGCGATCTATAAAATGGGTCCTCGCGAGACCCTCAGAGAAAAAATTAAAGAGATCGTTAAACTGACTCTACCTTCACTTTATATTTTAGAATGTATTATGTATGTCCGCAAAAATCGAGGGCTTTTCAAAACTAGAAGCGACTTCCATAATTTAAATACACGCAGTAAACACGAAATTGTAATACCCAAATTCAGATTAACGAAAACTAGCAAGTCTTTTCTTATAAACAGTATACGCTTTTATAACAAGTTGCCAAAGTCAGTTACCTATAGAAGTCACCGACGGAAAGTTCAAAAATCACATCAAACGTGTCCTTATTAAAAAAGCATTATTATAAAATCAAGGACTACGTTGAAGATAAAAAATATTTGGTTTTAACTCCTGCGCATGCGGCTTCCCTGGTAACTCATAAACAGCACAAATTCTAACTATTCTCAATCTCATTTTTCTTCATTTAATAAGACTTTTTACAATGGTTTTCAATTATCTTTATAGCCCTTTGCTAAGAATAGTTACAGCAATTACAACATTTGTGCCACATTTTAAATTTAGTCTTGTTATACTTTGTATAGATTACATTACCGATTGTTTTGTAAATGTGTGAACATTGTAGGCCTTCTAGATTGTTAACATTTTATCTCGTTTTACTTTTTTTTTAATCTTTTGTTTATTTATTATATAATCATTTTTTGTTTTAGTTTCTTACGACTTATTGTCGGGCCTGCGTTGTCCCCCCATCTAAGTACTGCTGAAACATGGAAATATTGTAAAACCAAACAATTTTTTAAAAGAGTAACCATGGATTTTCTTGCCGGTTCTTCTCCATAGGAATCGACCAACCCGAACCGTGCACATTTTGTCTTCGTTTTATAAGTGCCCATGTAGGCCTATGTGAAATAAAAATTATTGATTTTGTTTTTTTTTTATTTTGAATATGTTCCATGAAAAACTGGATCATAGTGATCATCCCAACCCATCCTGTCAAGAACTGCTCTTCAATCAGGCTAGATATATACCAACAAGAGTTGCCGAATGGTGCCTTTATTGTGTTTGAAAGAATAGCTAAATAAAACAATAAAAATAACAAGAAACTCATTTATTCTCTGGAAGGTTAACTATGATAAGTTACACGTATTTACAATGTACAAAAGTATATAATCGTCTATGTACGAACAATAACTTATGTCTTTCGGAACATTCCGGACTCAAGGCATCCCTGGATGACACCCCTGGGGGTGCCACGGGAACTGGAATGCGCACCTGTGGCAACCCCAGGTCCCCAAATCCATACAACGGTGGATCAGTGGTATCACGGGTTCTATTTCCTAATTCCCATGAATCTACCAATCGAATAGTGATGGGACAGATAGACAAAATAATTTATTAGTGTTTGTTTAGTAACAAATATTGCACTTATTGACCTGGGGGTGGGGTCTGAATCCAAGTTCCCGTAGCACCCCCAGGGGTATCCTCCAGGGATGCCTTGGGTCCGGAATGAAAATAAAGGATAGTTTCGAGTGTCAATTTTGCGATCTACATGTTTTTACTCTTGCTAGTAATGTATTCTTTGTCAAAAGTTCCCACGAATCTTATGTATGTCCGTTATACCTATTATAAGATCCGGCATCATGTGAATTGGGTAAGACAATCATAGTCGTTTAAAAATAAGGTATGGGTTAAAATAACTAGGCATACCGACATTAGTGTATCATCGAAATAATGGTCTTATTTATTTATTGGTTATAAAGTCATCACATTGTTGGACTCATCAAACAGTTCAATAAAATTAAAGTTAAGTGTATTTTCGGTAAATTTAACACTATTGTGGCAGTGGAAACTGTATTACGGGTTCGATTTTTTTATTTAAAATAGTTAGCGAAACTCGACGCAGAAGTGATTACCCCAAACATTTACTTTTAATTAACTACAGCTGACTAGTGGCACAGATAATACGGGGGTAGCGGCCGCTGGCAGTGTATTTGAAATTATGAGTTTTGTGTTTGTCACTTATAGGTGGTTTAACTGAAACAATGAAATATCTGAAAAGAGGTCAATGACCTCGTCACTAAGAACAAACATGTAAAATTTATAAAAACTTCAGACACATTTTTAACCCCCGACGTAAAAAGAGGGGTCTCTGTGGCATCATAGCTCCTAAACGGATGAACTGATTTTGATCTCGTTTTTTTTTTTGAAATGTAATTAGTGTAAAAAAACTTCCGACACATTTTTAACCCCCGACGGGAAAAGAGGTTGTGTATTTGTGTTTCTGTCTGTGGCATCATAGCACCTAAACGGATGAACTGATTTTGATCACATTTTTTGAAAGATGACTTTATCGAGAGTGTTCTTAGCTATGTTTGATGAAAATCGGTTCAGCTGTTCAAAAGTTATGGGAGTTTTACTGTTTGAATCGGGCTGTTTCCGCAAGATATCAATAAGTGTTCAATATAGATTGTCGATCACAACGTGTCTACTACAAGTTAAATTTATTTATTTATTAATCACAAAATCCACAGCTCTTAAAAATACCTTAACACACTTATTGTACTACTATTACAGCCAAATTTATGTAGTTTAAAAAGAATGACATAAAAGAAAATAGTCTTTTGGAAATTTTAATTTTTTCTTGTTATTTCATGCTGCATAATTGCCTAACCCAACAATGTATTTTTTTTTCGTGATCTCCGTGATTTATTTAGTAAAAGACGTTTACAATGATTAATAAAATGGCCCCTTTTCAGGAATTGCATTATTACAGTTACCCCTTGATTGATACACATCACTTCTACTAAGTTTCACTAGGGAATTCAGTTTGACCTGTAAAACCAACAATCGAAATAACAAATGATCTACTCTACAGGGTTTATTAATAAACAAGGATCTAATAGAGGTCTCTGTTAAAAACATCACCTGTAGTTTCCAGAGAGGGAGCTGGCAGGGTTTTTCTACAAGCATATGAAGGGCGAAAAGATTTAGGGAAAGCACATAATTTCTTCGTCAGATTTGCCTATTTATGTCATTTTGAGTCAAGTCGCACCAGATCAAATGAAAATGAACGGCCCTGCACGTGACTTTTCCCTTTTGGCCATCTGAAAGTGGACCCCTGGACAAAGTGCTTCTATCTGCAACTTTTCAGATAGTTAGTTGTATTCTCGGTGTTCTCTCAGAAAGCCGCACTTACTCAGCTATCAAGTTTTGGCCCTGAATATGCTTGCCCAAAAACCTTACTAGCTCTCCCTCTTTTCAGTCATTGGCACTGTGTGAACTTTGACATATAATGTTACTATAATAATTCGCTATAGGTAAACAATTTATTACTTTTTGTTAAAATTATATATTAACTAATATTACGCTTAAGTTATACACAACATACATATTATTTAATTTAGCAAAAAATAAGAATTCAGTCTTTATTTCAGCACATTACTAAACATAATTGTTTCAGGTTATTTACAGTACATTTTAGAGGTAATTTTTAGCTGATTACGTCACCAGGTAATTGCAAAATCCGTTAGTTTTTAATAAATCTCGTAAACTCTTTCTTCTAAATAAGACAAGCATAGTATCGAACTTTTATGGAATTTATTGAATTTAAAATTGATCAAAAAAAATTGAGAATTCATAGTATTTCATTTTAATTTTCAATTGCCAGACATTTTAATTTTGTGTCATTTTAGTTTTATGAATTTAATTTAATTTTTTGACTTTTTGTCAATTAAAATCGAAATATTTTTTCATTCTCAAGAAGTTGGCAGCAGTATCATCACAGCGCTAATTGTCTATTTCTGCTAGTTGTTTAGGTATATTCCTATATTTCATTTATTATTTATTGTATAAATTATATTGTATTTATTTATTATTTCTAGCTTATATTTATGTATTGTATATATATTTAAATCCATTCAATATCGTGATTGCACCTACCACTATTTATCTCTGCATCACCCAAAGGTTGACTGGTAGAAAATGCCTAAGGCACTAAATCCGCCTCTGTACATTTGTGTGCTTAAAGTATCAAATAAATAAATAAAAATATGAAATTGTCTTTCTTATTTAATTTATACTTGGAACTCTGTAATTATTTTAAATTATTTAAAATGTTTTCTTGTCATGTACTGATTACTGACTAACATGAATTATAAGGTTGTGTACTAACAAAAAAATGACTTCAAAATTGTCTGAATTAGAAATAAATTTAATTTAATAGCATGGCAAGATACAATTATACGGAGTTTGCAATAATCCGGTGACAATTATAAAGTAAATATCACCCACTTTAGATTCTCGGTATTTGATCATTAACTTAGAACACATATTATATAAATAACACTAACTATTTAATTTGACTATACTTCCCATCATCTGGTTATTTAAAAGGCCTCGTTTATTGGAGTACAAATTAATATGCTTAGTTTTGCTTGGAGTTATAATCATGCAAGTATGTATGCCTGTCGTTAGGAATGGTATATGTACTTTCATAACAAGTAAATACCATTTATTTTAATAAACCTCACTTGCATTATCAATACATCAAATAATAATAATGAACATTAATATTATTGCTTTGTTTTTCGCCTCTCGTGCCCCAATGTGACTTTTTCAAATTCATATGTACTCTCTAAGTTTATCTTGGACATCACAGGCAATGGTCAAGGAAACATCGTGAGGAAACCTGGACTTTTATGGTTAAATTAAGTCTAAAATAGCCAAGTCAGAGGACTGTGGGGTTCCCAGAGGCGGCTTAATTAATTCTGACACTAGAAGTGGCTACATCCTCACACGACAAAGAAGAAGCCCCAATCCCCAATAATAAGCCGCAATCGCGTAATTTTTGTGGTTCGAATTTCGCACTTATGTGTTAACATTATGGCTCACATTGCTATTTAGATGCAAACTATTATCAAACAGACATTTTGTTCTTGTAAAATTTTGATAAGCAGTTAGTTATAAAAAGTATTTCAATAAAACATTTATTTAGGTGTAATTAAAGGGAAAAAATTATGATTAAAATTCTTTTCTATAAATAACTACTATTGACAAGCCGACAAGCGCAGGTACATTCTAGTAATTATTATGTTTTATCAACTAAATCGTATTCAGGATAAAAATAAATTAGCCAATTGCGTAATATCGCTAGCTTATTTAATTTGACCCTGTACCTATTAATCTTGCGTAAGACCAGTGCCGATATAAAACAAAACAACTAATGTTACAAACCTATCCTAATGTTTTATAAAATTGTATCTTATTATTTTGGTCCTAAGTTAGAAGTTTGGTTGCCACTAATATCGCTTGTAGGCGCTACAAAGTTCCAGGAAGATTATTTTTCCTGGACCCGGCCTTACTATAACGTGTCAACGCCATCATGAATCCGCTGTGATTTAATTCACCCGGTGTAGCTCCGTCTCTCTGTAATAGTGGAACCATGATAGTTTTAACACTTCAGAGAAAGGCATCTGTCATCTTATTCAAGCTTTTAATTATTAAATTAAAATTTCTAGCAAAAACGGGACATGGAAATCGTATTTCATATTAGCAGTCTTTCCAATTATTTAGTCTTATGATACGAAGTAATATCCGATTTTGCCTAAAAACGTAGCAGAGTAGCGCCTGGACTTAGCAGCAGTTTTAATACTAAATATCAGATTTAAACTATTTGTAATAGCTATCACAGTTTCTCATACAGCGGGTATATTGTATAGCGCTGTAAGTCGTTCTATGAAACCGTTTTCCATGGTTTCTCCGTGGATGTCACTTCTAACCTCCCGCTCTAAATGTCGCATATCGCCTAGTGATACTTGAGAATTAGGAACTATAGTGTTGTTTTTCTCTATGTGCGTATACACTTGCATCTTACCATCAGTGTTCTCAGTCCTAAACACAGTTTGATCGGGTTCCACAGTGTCACATAACACATTATTCCTAAACATCGGTCTTAATATCGCGAGTTCTCTCTCCTGAGTTTGTTCGTCTTTGTAATTTGTTATAATTTGCTTTGTAAAGGGATTATCTAATTCTTGCTTGTAATGAGGGTCACTGTACATCTCTTTGACGGATACTACGTTGAGTTTCCCGTAAGAATCTTGCCTCGTGTCGAATACTTCAACATTATTAGTGTAACTCTCATCTAGTTGGTCTATGGTAACGTTAGGAGCTCCTTTCTTTACACTCTGGTTCTTTTTATTTGGTTTTTTCTTCTCGAGAACAGTTCTAAGGATATTAGGTGATTTGGTTGTGGACGCGAGGGCGATTTTCTTGATGTTCTTAGAGACTTCGACGTCTTCGATCTTGATGTTGGGGGGAAGTCTGTCTTCTTGCTTGATGGGGGGCTTCTTGTCTTCCTTGAGGTCCTTGAGCTTGGGCTTGGCGTCCTGCAGCCGGTTGCGCACCTTGTCGTGGATGAGCAGGTGTCTGCGCAGGTCGCCAGCTACTCGGAAGCACTTTTCGCATTGTGGGCATTTATGGGGACGGTCGCCTGGGGGAGAGAAATTTGTTACTAAGAGACTGATTGAAAAGCCACACTTTAAGTAAGTAACGAATAGCTGGTTTGGCCTAGTGGCTACGAATCAAGAGAAAAGTTAAAAAGGTTTTGGTCAAAAAACTCTCACTGTTAACCTGGTTTTTAGAAAGTGTCCCAACAAGACGTGCTTTCCACACCGCTACTGGCATGTTAGGAGTCTGTGTCCAGCGCCTGTTCTTTCGCCGGAGTCCGTTACGACTATGAGAGTAACGGTACACGCCGGTGTACCGCTGTGTATGCGCACGCATATCACTCGATTGAATTCTTGGCTAAGTCTCAATTGAGATCTGATATTATTTTATAGAATAAATAATTAATAGTTACCGGTATGTGTCCTCATATGACTCAGCCTATAAGACGAAGCTCGGAAAGTTTTATTGCAGTATTCACACTTGTAGTTCCTCTCGCCGGTATGTATGCGTCGATGCACGTTCAACGAGTACTTGCGAGCGAACTCCTTGCCGCAAAACTCGCATTTGAACATTTTCTGTAACAAGTATACATTTGTAGTACAATTAAATGACAAAAATTCTCATAGACGATTTGTTTTCACAGTTGACGCCTATATTCTAGGACTTCCAAGGACCTCGAAGGATGTACAGGTATCTTATAGGTGGTTTCCATCAGAAAGGCCTGGTGCGCAATACCTATAACCGACGTGCGTGGCTATGACTAGGTGTATGAACGTAATGAAGCAAAAGGAGTATATAAGGATTACAGCAGGTGGATTTCTAAGTTTCTGCCGGTTAGGCAGAAACTACAGAATGCCATGGAAAAATGCGTGAGCTTATATACCTATTTATGTTTCAACGCCATCTATAAGAGGCTATTAAATGTCATAGTCAGTAAACGCTTCTTACATTTTGAATGTATTGTTGGCTGGTCTTCCTTCACACATAAACAGAATAACCGACCGATGTGATTATATGCTTTGAAGCTCAGGAGCAAATACGCGGGTATAAAAATTGTTTAACAGTATACACTGTATACAGTAACTTGGTGGCAGCTAGACTAGAAGCCAACTAGAAACTTTGTGGGAAAGGCTAGAGATGTTGATGTGTTACCTGGTCGGAATGTATGTACAGTAACTTGCTGGTAGCTAGACTAGAAGCCAACTAAAACGTTTGTGGGAAAGGCTAGAGATGTTGATGTGTTACCTGGTCGGAATGTATGTACAGTAACAAGCTGGCAGCTAGACTAGAAGCCAACTAAAAACTTTGTGGGAAAGGCTAGAGATGTTGATGTGTTACCTGGTCGGAATGTATGTACAGTAACATGCTGGCAGCTAGACTAGAAGCCAACTAAAAACTTTGTGGGAAAGGCTAGAGATGTTGATGTGTTACCTGGTCGGAATGTATGTACAGTAACATGCTGGCAGCTAGACTAGAAGCCAACTAAAAACTTTGTGGGAAAGGCTAGAGATGTTGATGTGTTACCTGGTCGGAATGTATGTACAGTAACATGCTGGCAGCTAGACTAGAAGCCAACTAAAAACTTTGTGGGAAAGGCTAGAGATGTTGATGTGTTACCTGGTCGGAATGTATGAACAGTAACATGCTGGCAGCTAGACTAGAAGCCAACTAAAAACTTTGTGGGAAAGGCTAGAGATGTTGATGTGTTACCTGGTCGGAATGTATGTACAGTAACATGCTGGCAGCTAGACTAGAAGCCAACTAAAAACTTTGTGGGAAAGGCTAGAGATGTTGATGTGTTACCTGGTTGGAATGTATGTACAGTAACTTGGTGGCAGCTAGACTAGAAGCCAACTAGAAACTTTGTGGGAAAGGCTAGAGATGTTGATGTGTTACCTGGTCGGAATGTATGTACAGTAACATGCTGGCAGCTAGACTAGAAGCCAACTAAAACGTTTGTGGGAAAGGCTAGAGATGTTGATGTGTTACCTGGTCGGAATGTATGTACAGTAACATGCTGGCAGCTAGACTAGAAGCCAACTAGAAACTTTGTGGGAAAGGCTAGAGATGTTGATGTGTTACCTGGTCGGAATGTATGTACAGTAACATGCTGGCAGCTAGACTAGAAGCCAACTAAAACGTTTGTGGGAAAGGCTAGAGATGTTGATGTGTTACCTGGTCGGAATGTATGTACAGTAACATGCTGGCAGCTAGACTAGAAGCCAACTAAAAACTTTGTGGGAAAGGCTAGAGATGTTGATGTGTTACCTGGTCGGAATGTATGTACAGTAACATGCTGGCAGCTAGACTAGAAGCCAACTAGAAACTTTGTGGGAAAGGCTAGAGATGTTGATGTGTTACCTGGTCGGAATGTATGTACAGTAACTTGCTGGTAGCTAGACTAGAAGCCAACTAAAACGTTTGTGGGAAAGGCTAGAGATGTTGATGCGTTACCTGGTCGGAATGTATGTACAGTAACTTGCTGGCAGCTAGACTAGAAGCCAACTAAAAACTTTGTGGGAAAGGCTACAGATGTTGATGTGTTACCTGGTCGTAATGTATGTACAGTAACTTGCTGGTAGCTAGACTAGAAGCCAACTAAAAACTTTGTGGGAAAGGCTAGGGATGTTGATGCGTTACCTGGTCGGAATGTATGTACAGTAACTTGCTGGCAGCTAGACTAGAAGCCAACTTAAAACTTAGTGGGAAAGGCTAGAGATGTTGATGTGTTACCTGGTTGGAATGTATGGACACCTTGTGGTACTTGAGGTCGCTCCACTGGCGGAAGTCTCGGCCGCACACGTCACACTTGTAGGGCCTGTCCCCGTTGTGCACGCGCTTGTGTATCTGTGGGGGAGAAGGATATGCCATTAATATTATTATAATAATCACTGTGTGTCTTATAACCGACATCCCAAAAAGGAAGAGGTTCGATGTTCGACTGTATGTATGGTTTTTTCCACCGATTTTTCCGTCAATTGTGTACCGATGTTGAAAATTATTTTTGTGTTTGAAAGGGTATACGCCAAAGGTAGACCCATTATCACCCAAGTCAGAATCTGATGATGGGATCCCGTGGAAATTGACGTTACTCCTCAAATATTATAGGCATACACATAGCGATTCTGGTATAGTTGTTCTATCTCACGATGACGGATGAATCGTAGCAAAACGAATCTTATTTCGGCGTCATAAAAGTCACGTGAACCATCATCGTGAGAGAGAACAATTATAATTTCATCAAAAACATTTCACTCAGAACATATATTCGATGGCACTCCTTAATAGTATATTATGCAACTCGTGAATAAAGAACGGTTTTAAAGCGAGGGCCATAGATGAATCATGAGCAAGTGAAGGATTCTAACGATTGAATCACGACCGTAGGGAGTGATTCATGATGATTGAATCACGAGCATAGCGAGTGATTCAAGTGTTAGAATCATGAGCGACGCGAGTGATTCATGGCCCTCGATATAAATCCGTTTTATTCAAGAGTTGCATACTATATTTTATACCATGACTTCGAGAAAAAGAAAGATTAAGCGAAAGGCACAAGGAATATTATGAGTAATAAATAAAAGGTTTATTTCCTTCACAATGTACAAAAAATGTGAAATCCGGACCCCTGAGCTAGGTAACAGCACCTGTGTTTCAGGGACCAGTGACCACCTCCGTTACGTTACATATTAAAATTAATTAAACACCATTGCAATTAATATTAGAATTACAATCCAAATAAGTATTCAATAAATATCCTATACTAAAATCAAAATCATTATTAAAATCATAAATATAAACAAAATTAAAATCGAAGAAGGAGTTTGAAAATCGAATATTCTCTGCTCAAGAAGTTTGTATCGAGTATTTTTTACGCAAAGAGGTTATATAGCAATGAGATGGAGGTCTAATACATTCGTGTGTTCCAAATTCAAACACCAAAACAGTGATTAAAAATGCTTTTTATTCACTGTTTTCAGTGAATAAAATAAGCTTTTTAGAGGGGGAATGGTATAAAAGGTTTATTTCCTTCACAATGTACAAAAAATGTGAAATCCGGACCCCTGAGCTAGGTAACAGCACCTGTGTTTCAGGGACCAGTGACCACCTCCGTTACGTTACATATTAAAATTAATTAAACACCATTGCAATTAATATTAGAATTACAATCCAAATAAGTATTCAATAAATATCCTATACTAAAATCAAAATCATTATTAAAATCATAAATATAAACAAAATTAAAATCGAAGAAGGAGTTTGAAAATCGAATATTCTCTGCTCAAGAAGTTTGTATCGAGTATTTTTTTACGCAAAGAGGTTATATAGCAATGAGATGGAGGTCTAATACATTCGTGTGTTCCAAATTCAAACACCAAAACAGTGATTAAAAATGCTTTTTATTCACTGTTTTCAGTGAATAAAATAAGCTTTTTAGAGGGGGAATGGTATAAAGATATGTATGTCACGGGTCTCGAATAGTTTACCGACTATGATGAAAAATGGTACCATAGAAGTGCTGTGATGATGAAGCCGGAAGTGAGGCAATGGAACTCCGAATCCTAAAACAATGTAAACTAGTCGTGTTTGGGCTTATTGTTTTATGGTAATTTTAGATACCAAAATTAAAAAGAGAAAAACGAAAAATAATAGGTACCAAAGACACCGACTTTAGAAAAGAAAGTTATTATTCGCTTTGCAGTGTTATTTTTTTTTTGAAATCTGTTTAATCTTTTTGTTAAAAAGTTTGTTACACTTATATATACTAGTGTCTCTTTACACATTAAAAATCTTACAGAGGATGCGTACAATTAAGGATAGGGGTAACTTTGCCAGCTTCCATAATAAAAAGTTCAAACCCTTTTATGTTAGTTTTTCTTTGATAAAGTCCAGTGAAAATTACCTTGAGTGCTGCGACGGTGTAGAAGCCCTTCTCGCACTCGCGACACATGTGCTGCTTGCCGCTGTGAGACAGTGTATGGTACAGCAGACTGTTCCTGAAAACGATCATATTTTGTTAGGTTGGTTGGTTTCAAGAATCGATTTGACGTCTCTTACCCAGTTATTTTTCAAGAACCCATTTATTCCGTTCCGCGAGTAAAAAACTTAGGGATATTCATTGATGGGAACTCAAGAAGAATTCGATAAACTAGAGCGGCTTCAAAATATTTGTGGTTCATATTCGGTTTGCGTAAATATTACCATTTATCCGAATTCCGTGTGAAGCTCAAGTGGTTGCCAATTCACCTGCGCCGGAATGCTCATATTCTTTCCCTTTTATATAATCAAGTATTGGGGCTGTCCGTGAAGTTCTGACAACTTACCTGTGTTGGAACACCCGCTGGCACTGCTGGCACTCGAACTTCTTCTGCTTCTTCTTGTCGTCCTTCTCGCCTGCGGGCGGCTCTTCGGGCGGCAGCTCGCTGCTGTCGGCTGGGTCGGTCATGGGGCTGTCCGTGAAATTCGGTATGGGCGGCGGCACAACGTCTGTCTCTAGGATTCGGCGGAGGACTTCGTCTGGTGAAAGAGAGAAAATATTTAAGGGCAGGCAAATATTATTTTGAAGAAATAAGAGTGAGATACTATTTGTTCATCATCATGATTTCCTCCGAAAGATAGTCATTGGTCGACAAAGGCCGACGCGACACACGACACAACAAAATGTGGTCACGATTCAGAGCTCCATATATTTGTATGGACCGTTTGCAGGACAACGCACTACACGCGACACGATTTACAAACGGTTTTTCGGCTATGTCGTCGCGACTTGTTTGCTGTGACGATTTAGCGGCTATACAAAACAAGTATGAGCTTGTTGACGACACGACACACCGCACGGCTCAGGCGTGTTTCGTCACTCACGCGCATATATAACAATTCAAGTGCATTGCAGTGTCGTTGCAGAATCGTGTCTAGTGAACAAACGAACGGACGACAGACCGTCTGCAGTGTGTTGAAAATCATGACCGCAAAGCGTGTCGTGCGGTGCCTTGTGATCAAACGACCATAGGCTGCCTCTAGTGTTGCTATATCGTTCTGTGCTTCTCGCATGCAGCAGATAAAAAATACTGTAAAAAAATATTAAGAGTTTGTCAACTGAGGGTTTAGTCTGTAAACAAGGTTACTGAGGCATCTATTCTATTAATGAAAAAATAATACTAATCATTATGGTTTGTAGAATAGATCTTCTCACTCTTTGATAAAATCGACTTTATCTATATATAAAGTTCATTTGCCAATAATCACACTGGGGAACTGAGGTTCGGTTTTATGAGGTTTCAAATCAGATTGTAAATGATTTTGCCGAGCTGATTACAAATCAGAGAGCAGTGGTGGCCCAGTGGTAGCGGCCGCAATTTGCAAGTTTTAAGTCGTGAGTTTGAACCCAGGTAGGAGCTTTACTTTGTGTAAATTATTTCATCACCACTCACGGTGTTTTCCTTCACCATTTTGAGATCCAAAACGGTGAAGGAAAACACCGTGAGGAAATCGGCGTGTCCTAGAATCAAAAATATCGAAGACATGTGACATCCACCAACCGGCACTGGGCCCGCGTGGTGGATTACGGCCCATTCCCTCTCACAGAGAGGATGCCTGCGTCCCAGCAGTGGGAACATTAAAGGGCTGATGATGATTACAAATCTTAAGGCCGTTTTCCAAAAGCGGCTCTACTTTTTGAGATATCGAGGTATGATATTTTAACAAAAAAAAACATGAATTTCAAAATAAATCTTTTAATAACAAAACTTATATGAAAAATTATCTCTTTTATAAGATTTTCTTGAATCAAATCAGTAATCAGCGATCATTTTAGCAAACGCGTCTCCACTCCGTTTTGCGAGGCAGCCTCGCAATGTCGATACCCGGCTTAAAACATTTTTAACACGTTTAACGCCGTGGGGACAAAATATGGGCCTTACTTATTTGGTAAAAGGAGCCAGGTTAAAAATGCCCGATTGTTAAATTTTACGTACAAGTTTTTATTGCTTTATGGGTTAGAAAATGTGCCAAATCATATGAAATAAATCGAGGAAAAGCTATTTGTGACTTTATTTTACCAAAATACTACTGTCACTCAACCCCCCATGGCCCACGCGGAAATAAATCGCGTTGTTCGTTGGCAGGGGCCGCGGGGGTCGGTGCTTGCGAAGAAAGATGGCACAAGCAAAAATAGTCGACATGTCAACAGTGTCACAAAGACAACAGTAAAGTAATGGGACGAGTATTAGCCAAAAACAAGACGGAAAAGTTTGTTACATTTTGTGAAACCTGCCCTAACAACCATTTCTTTGTTTTGATTGTTTCCCTAAAATTCATTAAAATATTAGGTGTAGTAACGTTGATATTGATATCAATCTGAAGTCTGATTTAAATTTGTTTCATTTAAAAAGTGTAATAAATAATAACTTTAATAAATAATTATTATATTTCTGATTAACAAACATGTAGTTTAATTCATCAAACTATCCCCGAAAAATTAAACCCTAACAGCTATGTAGTACAACTTTAACCAGATTTTAACTACTTAAGTAAATAGTATCAGAATACAGTATTTTACAACACATTATAAATAGTAATTTTATGGAAAAATATAAAATAACACATTATCATACACACTTTTTCCTTTAGAACTTTCAAACAAGTCTTGTCCCGAAATTATTTGTCATATTTTTCTAAGTCATATTTTTTACTAAAAACCAAATACAATCTGTTTGTCTGCAGGGCCGTGGGGGTCACGTCAAATACATATTAGCTTCATATCTGTGCCCGACGGCCCAAAAAAGACGCTTAAAATCGCCTCTGACTCGCGGTCATATGTTGTCCCCCGTGGCCCCAACGGTTCTATTGTATGTCGACCACACGGTGTACCCACGGCTCAAACAGAAAGATTGAAAAATTAAAGCGGCGTTCAACGTGTTAAACCACCTAAACGAACTCAGACCACGCAGGTTCTTCTTTAAACACTGGCCACAAATGGAAAAAAAAACTATTGGAATCATTTGCACATGTTCTTCTTGATGCTGAAATCTCGATATATTTTGGAAATCTGCTTGATTACTTGTCTGACCGGAATAAAGCTTGAACTAAGTAGTGCGAAATACTGCGTAAAAAATTATCTGAAATCAGCGCCGTTAACGTAGTAAGAAACCGATATAAAACGTATAAAAAAAAAATAAGTAGAATTTTGTATACCAGTGTTATTGGTGCTGCAAACCAGAAATAAAAGTAGTTCGTTTTTATGTCTTTGCTGTTTTTTTTCTGGTTTCTTTCGTTGTGGCGTCGATCTTTATTATCTGAGCGCTGTTTTGGCTGTCGTCACTGTTAATTTTAACTGTCAGAAGCATGTTCAAAGTGTCACAACAGTGAAAGCAGTGTAAGTTACCTTTGAGCAGCTTGAGGTGGTGCGAGTCCTGCGGCGCGGCGGTACAGCCCGCACAACACGACGCGCCACTTCCCCCCGGCGCTGTGATGCCACCGCCACCGCTCGGAGGGCCGCTCGCACTGCGACCGTACCTGATAATAACAAACAATATTGTATACAGCATGATATTTTGGATTAAATTTTTAGTTATGACAACTATAAGGATTCGATGTTAAAAAATGCACGATTAAAACAAAAATTGAGCAAAAATGGTTACCGTTAGAGTCCGAGCTGGCTGTGTTTTTGAACAAGCATATCCAGGACGAAATGTTGATAGCTGAATAGTTGCAACTTGCTGAGAGTACACCGGGAATGCATCGAAAAAAACTTTCACATATATGAACCCTATGGTCAGAATTCCTTTTTATGTAAGGTACATCAACAACACAAACACAAAAATGGACATATTACATTCTCCTCTTTCAAATTTATCTTGATATACTTGCTCAAAGACCCACCAACTATATGCACTCAAAATTAAACATAAAATAAGTAATTTAAGATCAAAACTGAAGAGGCAAACAAATTTGAGCCATGTGCAGAAATTACTTCTCCTAACCTATTGAAATGGACCCGCTGTTAATCGTTATTTATTCAGATTTATTTATTTATAATAAGCACACCAAAAGCACTGTCACTTACAATTCAAATAAAATAACATACAAAATCGACATTTCAGTAACCATGAAAATGCCACAATGAATATCAGAGACAAAGAATAAATAAAAAGTGTAGACCTAAATCTAGACCACAACAACAAAAAAAAACAAATTGTACATTGTTCGCACTGTTTATATAGATAACGTCTGTATAAAGCGAAACTCATAGAGAACACTTCGATAGGATAATCCGTCTAGTTTGCCCTTTCATTATATATATATAGCCTTGCCATACGTGTTAGGCAGCTATTAAAGGTTGTATTTAAGGTGGATGTAGGGATCCGAAAAGAGTATCGATACTTTGTGGTATCGAGTACATTTCCATTCGATACCGATACTTTTGTACTCGATACTTTGCATTCGATACTTTTACTCAATGAGTACTTTTTGGCAGGTATCGTATTGAATAAGAAATTAAGTTTTAAATGAGTGATCTTAGAAATTACCCATTTAAAACTTGCGACCTTACGGCTTATGGTTATGGCAACGCCATCTAGTTCACTCGTTCTGAACCTTCTAGAACATTACATCGATCTTTGCTCAAAATCGTTCCTTCCGTTTACAGTTAAATTCCTAACCTTCCTTCATACATTTACTACACTAATCAATCACTCATTAACTCACTCGTTCACCGTTGTCATTTAATTTTATCGTATTCGTTTCGCCTAAAGTACTAAATTATTTAATTTTGTTTCTATTTATTTTTATTTTTTGAAGTTACAGTTGTCTTTTTCTATTACTGTATTAAATATTTGTACCAATACCATTTGCTTTTCATGTCCTGTCCTACTGAAGTTATACTGACGTTATTTACTGACTGATATTGACCTATGCTCTATGCGCATTAGGGTCCCTGAGAAAGTACTCGATACCTTGAAGAATCGATACTTTTGTTTCGATACTTTTATGAGTACGATATTTTTTTTCAATACTTCTCATGAGTACAGTATCGATATTTTTATTCAATACTTCTCATGAGTACAGTATCGATATTTTCTATTCGATATCGTGTCCCTAGGTGGATGTAGGCAATTAAAAATGCAATGATGTCACTTTCTACGTTTGCTAGTCATAAAGCTAGAATAATTAATCAATTGCGCATCTATGAATCCATTTATAATTTTGTGTAGTATAAGTAAGTCAGAATAGATCCCGTCTTTCTTTTAAGCTATTTATTTATTTAATAATTTATGTACACGCACAGTATAATACATAAAGACAACACATCAAGACAAAAGAGTACAAGGCTATGTTATAGTAATGATCTTCGTCTACCGCCATGTGGAAGTTCCACCAGGTCCTCACTCCTAGTGCCTAGTGGTGGTACTCACCAGTGCCTCACGTTGTCCTGGTGAGCGTGTCCGTTCTCCACGGTGAGGTGCGGCAGTAGGGAGTGCTCGTAGTGTTCCGGGGGCTCGTCTACTGCCACATGGATGCCCTCCATCAGGTCCTCAGGCTCGCTGAACTCGCCCATGTCTTCTAACTGCAAGGGAGGCTGAAGTGTGTACTCATATAGTCATACCGTTGTTAACATAAAAAAAATTGGATTGAATATCAAAATCATTTATTAGAACAACGGTTCCCTCTATCAAAAGTTGGATGAATTTAAAGTGTTCTAGAAGAAAACTCATCACAACACACGCAATTCAGACATTCGGACAGTTGAACTCCATATTCGATAGTTGGCGTTATGCATTTGAAGTTATTTTCTGAAAGGCGGTGTTCTAAGATTCGCCGCGAAAGAATGACACTAGGAAAAAAATATAGGTAGACAGGAAGGCAAGTAGGGTAGCTAGGGTAGGTAGGGTAGGCATGAAGGTAGGTAGGGTAGGGTAGGCAGTTGACGGGAGCAAAGCTGGTTAGACATAAGATCAAAAGTCAAAAGCGCCTGAACATAGCTCCTTTTTCCCACACCCAGTGTAAATTAAACCATATAAGCATAGAAGCTGAGATTCATGACGGCTAAGAGCCAAGAAAGAGAAAATCATATTCAAGCATCAATAGCCAATAACACAGATAATTAAACATTAAACTTATTAACAAAATACCTTCATATTAGAATGCGCCTCCTTGATATGTGCTTCACATTGCTTCTGTTTCCGAAACGACTTGTTACACTTCGAACAGCTATACAAGTCCAGTTTATCCAACGTATCGTACAAATCCGCCTTTTCAGCCTCTTGCACTACCGTCGGGGGTTCCTTGTCCATGCTTGCCATGGAATACTGAAGCTTATTGTTAGCGTAGGTATACGTTTTATCGCTTGTCGTGTATAACACGTGCTTGTCCATAGATTGGTACATAGTTTTTGGTATGGAATTTTCTAGAGACAGTTCTACTATTGAGTCTGGAATCGTTGTTACGTTATCGACTATGCATGAGTTGGTTATCTGCGAAGAAAATTAATTAGATTAATATTTGTTTAGACAATTTTTTCGTGTTTATGAGCAAAAATTATATTAGAACCTAGATTTGTGACCCATTCAAACTGTGAAAAATCAGTAATTTCAAAAATGAGTCAATGTGATTTTTAACAAACATCATAACTCGTCAAAATTGTGCTGTGCTATGCTATATCACAAACGGTCCAGTTAGGTAGTTTCGAGAAAGAGGTCAACCGTCGAATCTGGTCGAATACGACTCGGCTGGGCAGCGAGGAGGCCTATGTCAAGCAGTGGACGTTTTTCGGCTGAAATGATGATGAATGATGAAGCTATGTCCATCAGAAAACTATTTAATTACAAGAATAAATAAATATATTACAAAGTAAATCTCAACAAGATACCTTTTCCTTTTTTCGCAATGTTAGATTCATAAAATGTCGCAAGACTCCCAGAAGTCGCGCTACAATAGGTCACGTACAGGTATTATAATAGGTGGCAGCACAGAAGTGTCAAGGCAAGTATTTAAAGGGTCAAAATTTGGAATTAACTCCAACAGAAGGCGCAGACTAAACCGATCCCGTAAGTAAAAGAGTACCTTATCTATCCCCAGGTCCTGCACCTGCACGGGGTTCTCGATGATGATGTGTGGTTCGTAGTGCTGCTTGAGGTGCTGGTAGAACTTCAGCTGCTCGTCGCCGTAGAACTCGCCGCACAGTTGGCAGATGAAGCACGGACGGACCTGGGAATAAACACTCTTATTATAGCAGGAGATATTTATTTATTTAGACTTCTAACCATATTCTCTACCAGTCATCCAGGCATGGTGAAGAGATATCATGGCATATTTGCCATAATGTGAAAAATCAAGCGATTTTGAACCAAGTGTGGTGTAACTATGCACTGACACTTCGACTTGTTTTGCAACTAATCTACCCTACAACTCGGCTCTATGAAATGGGGACTAATAAATTGTGTCTATCTGTGTATCAATTACAACTTATTTTTTTATTTTCAAACGAACTAGGAAGGCGAATGTTGGCACTCCTTTTCGGGGATGATAACAAGGGAGTTATAAATTATTTTCAAACTTTTCAATGGTTTCTTGATCAACATTTAATTATGGTTAATTGGTAGTGATTAATTAACTTCTCAAGGTCTTAATTGCTATAAATAAATACATATTGTGTTCCGGAGAACGTGCCATTTCTTTTATTTATTTTTCACTCTTTATCTTGATACAGAACATACCTCATGCGTGATATGATGCGTGTCTGTAGGCATGTGCTCCTGCTGCACAAAGTTGTCGGGCAGGATCTCCTGCTCCTGGCCGTGCTCCGCGCAACTGATGCGGCCCTCCACGTCCGTGCAGCTGATCACCACTAAGTCCTGCAAACCCATGGGCTAACTATAGCATTATTTTCACGTCTTATTTTCAATGTAACTTAACATTTTTTCTCTTCTTGTAGTAAGTATAATTTAAGCTATTCTAGGTTTATAGGTTTTAAAGTTTAAATCGCATGCATCGCAAAGATTTTTAAGTGTATTTTGTGGCAAATGTTGTTGGGTATTTGGTCGTATTATATCGTCCAAATATAATATGTCACTTTTTCTTTTCCCCGATAAAAAAAACATGAAAAACTTGAATTAATAAAAAACTTTTTTGCAAAAAAATACTACCGACTTCCAAATGAAAAACTACAAAGTGAAAAATAACTTAACTTTTGGAAGTCGGTGTCTTTCGTAGGAACCATTTTTTTGCGATATGGACACCGACTTCCAAAAGTTAAGTTATTTTTCACTTTGTAGTTTTTCATTTGGAAGTCGGTAGTATTTTTTTGCAAAAAAGTTTTTTATTTTTCCCTTTTTAGTTTTACCTACCTAATAGCAAGTTGTTTATTAAGGTCCCTATAACTCCAGAATAGATTAACCGAATAACATGAAACTTGAACATAACCGGTGAAATGAGAGATCTGCGTACCCCTTTAGAGCGTACTGGCGTGATGTTATGTTATGAAATGGTATAAATAACAAACAGACATGCGATTGCACCAATCCCGAGAGTTTTGCCGTTATTTATTGAAGAGTTCTGTTGTGTATCTCCGAAGTTCTTCATCAGACCTTCACCAGACTAAAATGGGACCAATTTCGAAACATTTTCTTTCAAACAAAAAAAGAATTTTCAAAATCGGTCCACAATTGACAGAGATATCGGTGAAAATACACAAAAAAAAAAAAAAAAAAAAAAAAAAAAACAAACATAAAGTCGAACATAGAACCTCCTCCTTTTTTTGTAAGTCGGTTAAAACTGTAACCCGACTAGTTTAACCTATATTAACGGCCATAATAACGAATCGATTGACGCCTTATTCTTCTAAATTGGATGAATAGTTTAGGTGCTACGGTGGTACATACGTAAATGCAAACATACATGGTCTGCTAATATCATAACCCTTTCTTATGGCTTCGCCATATTCGGTTAAAAACATGGGTAGGTTGTGCAAAAACGAAACGTATTAACATCGGAAACTCTTTAAAAAAGATTTTCCGATGTTAATACGTCCAGCTATATGCTATAGTGGTATCTATGGCGCAGCTATCTCGTTAAATTAGCCAGCTAATTGGACGCACCAAAACAAATATGGCGTCAACGGCGCAAACCGTGAATGTTATTTTTCGTTCTAGTCAGTGGGGTAGTGTGCCTTGCCGGGGCCCCGTATAAAAAAATTGTTTGGGGGCCCTTATGAAGGGTAAAGAATTGTCACAAAAGAAAAAAATGTTTGCATAAAATTAAAGAAATATTTATTCATCATATTTATCTATCTGTCACTTTCGGCTAACTGATTTATTAAATCATTTATAGCTGATGATGACTTTAGTTTTTCTAAAGTTTCTGCCTCTATGGACAACATGGCAGAGAGAGGTCAAACAAGCGAAAAAAAAAATTGGGATGTTTTTATTAATTTTTGCTTACGAACGTCGGGGGCCCTTCGGCCCCCGTATAATTGTTATGGCAGATACGGCGGTAGCTATGCCCCTGGTTCTTGTGTGTAATCTTAAGTGAATTAAAGTGTGATATTATCAAAATAGTATGAAAACATGGCAGTGACAAATAATACTAAGTCTTCTGAAAGTATTCGCGAAATATTTGAGTCATAAACTATCTAGTCACCCTAACCAAACATTGCAAAATCATCAATATCCAATTTAATTGAATGACTACACGTGTTTCAGCCATCTGGTTAAACGTTTCGCTCAATGAGTTGGCTAGTTGTCCTTCAGCCATTTAATTGCATACCAGCGATTAATGAACGGCCTAGGCGTCAAATGGGGATGTAAACTGCCTTTTTCACAATAGGTGGCGCATCGTCGCTATGACTATTGAAAGCTGTCAAATCCATACATTGTGTAAAATATAATTCAGTATTTTTTTTCTCGAAATATGCCTTTGTGTGCTGTAATAGGATGTACCAACCCCAGTGTTCATTTATTGCCGAAAGATACGACGCTAAAAACTACTGGAAAAAGCTATACATATTTATAGGTTATGTTATGTACCTGTCAAAGTAACTCTGATTATATTGCTTGGTAACCTTTAGCGATATTGTGGTGCTATTAACGTATTGATAAAGTTATACAGCAGGAATGTCGTTTGCTTGGCTTTCAGAAGCTTGAGGGCTTTGATTGCCGAAAATAAAATAAAACTTCTAACCTAAAACGTAAAAAATACCAACACATTTAATGTCCTCTCATTTTTGTAAAGATTCCTACCACGAGTCAAGTAAGAATTAACTCGTTACAACAAAAAAATATCCAAATCTAGAACATATCACCGATGAAAAATATATTTTCTCATATAAAAATCTGCCTCTCATTAGGATCTGTTTTCTTTCCAGTTATCCTTGCTCCTCATTTTTTTAGTTCGTCTTTGAATCCCTTAAGTTTCAAAGGACAATACATAATATCAATAAACAAAAAAAATAACAAAAAAACGTGATATAAAAAAAGGAAAAGCTATTTGACGGCAGCCATTGCGCCGCCAACGACATCTGCGCTAAGCTTTCCGTTCACATCCCCATTAGCTGGTTAATTTAACCAGATGGCTGTGACATCTATACCGCAAAAAAGTAGTTCGATACAGAAAAGGCCCGACGTCACACAAATACTACATGGCGTAGTCAGTTAGTCTTATTATTTATTTTATAGTTAATTAGAATTATACAAGGCTAATTACATTAATTAACATAGAGATATGACAAAAATAAAGAGGTACCTACATAATGTAGCATAAACAACAGCCCCATAAAAACCATAGGGTACTTGCCCACGAAACATAAAAACCAGTGGCGTAGCGTGCCTTGGCGGGGCCCAGTATAAAAAATTGTTTGGGGGCCCTTATGAAGGGTGATTTCTAACAAAAGACAAAAAAAAAATTGTTTAAAATTAAAAGAAATATTTATTCATCATAATTATCTATCTGTCGCGTTTTTCCAAAATGTTTACAAACAATTCAAATTGAATATACACTCTCCTTGCCTTTTTTCGGCAAACTGATTTATTAAATCTTTTATAGCTGATGATGACTTTAGTTTTTCTAAAGCTTCTGCCTCTATGGACAAAATAGAGACAGGTCTGACAGGCGTTCATGTCCCATCGAAGTTCTTAGGTAATTTTTTATTATTTAGTTGTAATTTTAATTTACGCACGTTGGGGGCCCCGTGGCCCGGGGGCCCCGTATAATTGATACGGCAGATACGGCGGTAGCTACGCCCCTGATAAAAACCCATCTGGTCGAAGGATTCTCCCTTTTCAAAAAAGTTTGCGGAACATTTCACCCGGTTCCGTGTGTTCATACCTGTCGTATAACGCCAGGATGCGAAACTGAGCAAATAATACGTCCTGAAGTCTAATAGCAAAACTCTTTTATAATTAATTTGTCTATATTAATGCTTTCATTTATTGATGCATCACGCCATACAGTTCTTGAAGGAATTAGACAAACAAAAAACATTCTAAACATATCTATCAAAGGTTGTCTTGAAAAGATCGCTTTTAGCGATAAGGCCGCCCATTGTGTCACCCAGTGTAATGTTTTCTTCGTCTAAACTTTTTGTAACTTATATGGTTTACATAATAAAGAGTATTCTATTCTATTCTATTTTGTGCAAGGCGCCCAGTACACGGGCGACGTCTCTCCGGATGACCGCCCCTTCATGGAAGTTTCGGGTCACCGGAAAAAATCGACAGATCGGTAGTCTAAGTTAGCGTGAAATCTCACATAAGCGACATTATTGTGTCTGACACACCATCGATCGAAAAGAATCTGTGTTCTATTTTAAAAAAGGTACCAATATAACTTTCCTGATGACCTAAAATCATAATATTTACAAAGATTATTGCAAAATTCAATCACAGGAACTGACCTGCTGAGGAGTACAGTTTCCGTTATTCTTCTTGAGTTTTCTGGATATCCTCTTCTTGTGTGGCAGACTCTTCTTGCTTTGCAGTTTGTGCTGGCCCGGCGACGCTCCAGGGCCGAGTTCTAACACGGGTCCGTCTGAGTCTATCATGGACGAATCATCCTGTATGAAGAGGAAAACCGCATTTATTTAATCTCATTTCATATTTATAGTATTATATCATACCTGAACACTTTTTATGTGCATTTTATATACACTAAACTTTTTTTATAAATAAACTGGATAAGCCATTTTTTTATAGATGCACAAATATCTATCAATCTACAAAATTCTTTATTTATTTTTTTACTTTGTTCCACACTAGTTTTTTTCCTGTATGGCATGTACTTGTTATTTGTATTAGTAGTGTAGTATTGGCACCTTTCCAATTTGCCTAGTGTCCTGTAATTTTGGGCCCATCCTTTGAGGAGTCAAGCTCATCCTGCCATCTCCGTCTGGTTGATTTAGGTATAGAAAAATAGCAGCAATAGCGAGATACTAAGTAAAACAAAATTTAATGTTTGCTATCTTACTTTGAGTGATGGTTTTGTCTTGTTATTGAACCAGTCGTTCTCCTGACACCTCTTCATCTCCTGGAGGGGAGGCAGTGGAGGCAGGGGAGGTACCTCCACCACTATTGGCTCTTGTGACTGGTCCTGGAGAAAACACAGAATCATCATCCAACTCCCGTGCCTATACAATATGTCCGAACTTGTAGTAATAAAACTATAAGGCCGTGAAATACACCTAATTTTTTCGATAAAAACATCCCACATAAGGGGTGCAATCACCACACCCACAAATAGCAATTTTAATATCTGATTTACTTATTATGCTGTCCAAACAGTCTAACAACCATTACTTTGGACCTAGGTCTCATGGAAGTATACATTTAATGTTATAAAGAATCTTAAAAAATATTCAACTATCACAAAACCGTAAGATATTTTTGTATTGAGCCACAAAAGTCAATCTTTAAACATAATTTGAAAAGTATTTATTGAATTACCAAAAATTCTACAAATATTTAAGGGATTAACACATGTCTGTTTTGTTTTTTTTGTTAGACTTTGAGTTGTTCTCAACACTGACATAAAAAACACAGCTCTAAGCCAATTAATTTTAAATTCATTATTGCCATATAATTTTTGCAGAATTTTAGGAAATGCAATAAAAAACGTGTAGGGCATAAACCCCTTGGAGTGTTTTTATAGATAAAATTAAGGGTATATAGGGGCCTTAAAGTTTTATTACTACAAGCCCGGACACATTTCATAGGCACGGCATTTCAAAAAACCTTTATTGCAATAGCCCAATGAACTTGCAACACTTGCTGAAGTGGTGCGAACAGGTGGCGTAAATTTTCCTGAAAACGCTCATTTATTTAGGGTTATTACAGAATGACCAATTCTGACACAAGATGTGTCAGCCTCTTTTTGTAACCATACTCATCTTTCACACAATTAATCCATTCTTGAGTACCATAGAAATGCATTCAGACATCTTTCCATCTAGGACCAGTGTGCATTATATTTCTACAATACAGCATGTTATTTTAACTTTCAGAGAAATCAATAATGCCAGGCAGTAGTTTTTACCTGACTGCCGAAGGAGGGTAATGTGTTTTCTAAGATGGTTTTAAGGTTACACTAGTCGAAAATTCTTCCATACAAAAATAGTCTAAAGATTACCCTTTTAAAATAAAAAATTATATCAATTTGTCTCATCATTATCTAGTCCTGTATGGAAACAAAAATGTAAAAAAAAAATATATTTGAAAGTTATGAGCGTCGAAAGTTCCATATTTCAACACTAATTTTAACGCATCTTTAGGCGGAAATAAATACCATAAGAAGAACGAAAATTGCAAAACGGCCTCCATACAGGGATAGATTAGTAATTCAACAATGCAAATTTTATAAATATACATTTAGTTGTTTTTTCATGATATCTAGACTCCCGTTTTCGTCCTAAATCATCATCATACATTTCGATACAAACTTGCAAAAGTGCTAATTCGTACGCGAACTAGCTTCTTACTGCTCATCACAGCATCTATTTCTATCCCACGTGTTGTCGGATAAGATAACATGCATTTTAACCCCGCGCACAAAATAGTTCGTGCCGTCGACTAGTTCAACCTTAACCACAAAATCTACATGTTATAGGTCAAGCGCCTAACTGTGTCAGTTCCTGAGGTATGGGAGCGGTACGGGAGGGGTGACAAGTGACGTGACATGACGTGTCCTAACTGTCTCGCTATACATGTGATATATTTTAATGCAGATATCTCTTACGATATGCTTATGATATTTTTTTTTGTGCTTTTATTTTTATTTATTTATTTTTCTTTAATATTTCGGCGTGTGACAATAAAAACAAAAAAACCGGACAAGTGCGAGTCGGACTCGCCTACCAAGGGTACAAATTTGTAGGTAAATATTATAAATAAGTAGTTCAGGAATCGAGTCTCGCAGTTTTATCCAAGCTTATTGATAAGCACTAAAAAATTAAATAGTAAATAAATAAATAACGTGTGGCTATCTAATGATATTTTTTTAATATTATTATTTATGTATGTTAATGTCATCTTTAAACTCAGCAGAATTGGTATCTAAATTTTTTTTTTTTTTTTTTCGTACACTATAAAATACTTGTTTAGTTTGAGACCTTATTGGAGGACTCATCTTTGGTTGCGAATACCGTGTGCGTTTTACTTGAAGCGACCTGTCCAATTAACACGTGTTGACGACAGCAAGCCTGACGCCCAACTGAAGTTACGCGTCGTTTGACGTTTCGTAAACACACCCCTCCCGTACCGCTCCCATACCTCAGGAACTGACACAGTTAGGCGCTAGACCTGTAGTGCATTTATTTCTTTTACCAATTCAATATTTACTCACCATTGGCTGGCCATGGAAGATTCTCATGGAATTATCAATTATAATAGATGAGTCCACATCAGCCCTCATTGTATGCACCTGTAAAACAAAATTTTTGGTAAGTTGTGACTATACCATTATCACATGTCACCATCATACTAATATTATTCATAATAAAATTATAAATTTCAATGTAATGATGGATATTTGCAACTCTTTAACTCAAAAACTACTGAACAGATTTTGAATGAGGCAACTTTTCAGTAATACATAACCATACAAATAGGGTATAATTTCCAAAGATATTATGTACCATTTCCACGAGGGTGGAGCTGCAGACAGGTAATGCATTATAAGCTGTAGATCGAGTTCGAGGCTTTACAAAGTTAATATTGTAACATTAAAAACTTGTTGATCAGAGTTAATTGACTCCATATTTTGTCAAATATGTTTCTATGTAATCTCTTTTTTTCATGCATATCTCAGACTCCAGCAAAATTTTATTTTATTTGAATAAATATCTAATATCTATTATTAGTATTAACTATTGACAATTATGAAATGGCAGATTGTGTTATTTAAAGACAACCACACACATGCCTGTAAAATGCATAAAAGGATGCTTGCATGCCATTGTGACTGTTTCCAATCTGAAGTTTATAGGGCGAAAATACATCTGCCTTCTAACTTCCATAATAGTCAAGTAGCAGACATGTGTATTTTTGCCCTTATTCTAAATGGATTTCTCTAATACCTTATGGTGCAGTTGTTGTTGTGGTTGCCCTCTGGACTGCTGGGCCGTGATGTGAGCCACGAAGGCAGCCAACCTGCCTTCATCCATGATCTCATCATTCCATTGGCCCTCAACCACATGGTCGCCCACTGACACTTGTCTGTAGAAAATAAGCAGGAATACTGGATTAGTTATTGGCATAATTACTTTCAAAGCATTATCAATAAGGAACTTCATAACAAAAGCAACACAATAAAAAAAAAAAATAGCTAGTTACAGGATGATCTTTAGAAAACTATTTATGTAATAGTTTTATCTCATTTCTGTTATTACAGCACAGTAATAACTTGCTTAATAATCTAGCTTGCTTGCTAAATACAAAGTAACTTTGCTGTATTTACAGAAATAAGATAAAACTCTATTCCTCAAGAAAAATTGGCTTAAAATACAGCACCAGTAGATTTTCAATAGTACTAGGTTTTCTTTTACAGAACATAGTTATCCAAAATTTAAGCTGAGGGGTGAAAACCACAGGCACTAGCATTGTATGACCATTATATTGTGTACTTTGTTTATATGTCAATAAATGTATTATTTATATACCTGCACATTGATGTAGAGTAGGTCTGGGAGTGCATGATGGCCACCCTACTGCCTCCATCATCTTGCACATTGAGGGCCAAGGCATTGCCATCAACATGAACTGCCTGAAAACAAAAACATAACAACAATTAGAGAATTAACCTCTTTCATACTAACTCATTAGTGGTAATTAATATACATACAGCTTGGTAATTGGAACACAGGAATAAAACCATGTATCTGTTTTAATTATGTTTGCTAATTAATGGTCATTTTATTTGTTAGGAATAGGTTGTCTTAGACACTAATAAATCAAAAAGATCTAGAATTGAGGGCTGATTCACTGAAAATTCAAATAATTAGGTGATTGAAGCTAATTTGTTAGTGCTGATTAATAAAATATGATATCAACATACCTGATCAGCTGGGTGGGAAGTTATATAGTGCGTGACGGCTTCGTCCATTGTTACAAACGGTTTGAACTTACGTAGCCTACGCTACGTAGGTACAATAAAATCCCACAAGAAGAACTTCTTTCATCTTTCGTTTACAAAAATTGTGGTTAGGTTATTTGACAGCTGTATTGCTTACGCTCAAGGTCACAAACTATTTACTTATTTTTATTACTATTACGGTTAACCTAGCTACACTACATTATTTTTCATACGATAACTCAAAACAATATAAGACTATCTATCATTTTATTGCGATAGAATATCTAACAATATCTTAAAATTCATTTCACTTTACAAACAAAGCCCTACCCAGGCTAGGGTTTTTTCTTTTTTCTGAAGTGTTGGGAATGGACAACAGCTGGCATAGCGTAGACTAGCCACAGACTAATCTGAGATGAACTTAGTCGATTATTTGACATAGAAAACGGGTACCATCTCCTAAAATGCTTATTAATTTGGTTTTCATAACACATAATTATTTTCTTCCTTCAATATTTTACTGTTAGAGTCTGGCAAACGAAAGTAGACACTCGAATTATTTGCAAACTTTGGCAATGCTATACTAATGTCAACCTAAGTTTTCCAAAACAAGATGGCGTCTTGTTTTGGTTTTTGTGGTCTTGTTAATAGCATTTATTCAGTGAAAAAAGAATAAAACAATTAAAAGTGGATTACTGGAGATGTTGTTTCGCATGATGTCTGAATTTAAAGAAAAACAACAAGAGAAAGACGCCGAATTCAAACAAAAACAAGGTTGTTTACGTGTGGTGTTATGTTTCTTAAGATAGTATGACGCTAATAATTTGATACTTTGTTTTAATTCGTAATTACTATTGATGCAAAAAACTATTTCACTATTATTATTCACATTCATTTTATAATAAGTAACACCTTCATAATAATGCATTGTGGTTTATTATCACACCATAATAAAATTTGCATTGTATATTTATTTAAATTTTTCTTTTACAGAAGATCTGGCGTATGTAGCAGGGGTTAATGAGATAGCGTAAACTTACAGATTTAGAGCAGAAAGATAGGATAAGAACCCACAACCAGTACTTGGGTGAAATAGCTAGCAGAGGAGTGAAAGAAAATGACTGATCTTGTCATACAATGTTGAAAATAAATATAGTGAAAGGGATAGAATTATAGAAAATAGTTTATAAAGTTCCATGATTAATGTACGAAACAATGATTCCAGTGATTCTAATGAATCTATAAACATGGAAGTCTGAGATTCAGATTTTGATTATGGTAGTGAATATACCAAAATTATTATAGAATACTGTTGTTTTTTTTATTTGGATTGATATATCACATAAACCACATAATCTCTTAAGTAATGCCTGCCTAAAGTACCTATAGTATTTTTATTCGGACAAATTAAAATTAATAATTCGAAAGTATCAAATTAGGTTATTCCAAGTATTTCATACTAGTTTTGGGGTTGCTATGTCGAGATTTTTTAAATTTGCCGCGCTTTTTCAGTCTCTACTTTCGTTTGCCAGACTCTAACCCGTTAGTGGGCTGTGAAGATAATTTAGGCTTAGGCAGTCGGCTCATGTAAAATACTGGTACTCTGCTGTGTTCAGTTGGATTGGACTGGGATGCCGCCCCCAACATAAATGAGACAACGCTAGATATTTTTTTTTAAGGCAGATTTGTTAATTCTGTGTTGTGGGTTTTATGGAAATCATTTTAATGTCTACAATAGCAGGCCTCCGTCACTCCATGTACTTGCGCGCTATAATTACCTACCGCCCGACCTAGCGGTCTCGGGCCTCCAGCGGACCAAATTCAGTGCGGTTTTCGCAAGCGGAGCGCACGCACTCTGTTCAATTTTTATAGTTCCATTCGTTCGTACGCGTACCTACGATGCCGTCTCGTGCCTTATGTGCTGTAGATGGGTGCAAATCAAATAAAAGAAGGGATAAACACCTAACATTTTTCCATTTACCTGTCAATGACGAAAGGTAAGTATTACTATTTTTTGTCGTTTAAAAATTATTTTTATTATGTAGGTATTAAGCATTAGCTTGTCTTTCAGACACAGATTTACATATTTTTGTTACATAGAAACGTTATACTTATCATAAACACTATTTTAACAACGTTTAAAAAGCTATTATTATTAGAATAAAATTGTGATAATATTTGACGGACAGTCGCGCAAATACCTACCTACGAAATTTCCAACACAAGTTGCGCGGCGCGGCGACCTGTCTCAACAAAACGATGGACACCACAGAGACATGCAGATAGCTCGCGCCGCAGTATACCTTCGCTTTTGAATTTAAGTGGTGAAACTGATTACCGCTTCGACTTGCCAACTGATAACGCCTTAACATATATATCGGGTTATTTACTTTTTAAATGTAGCAAGAAGCATACCTGTCCTGACTTTGTTGCTGAATTACAGAACATTCCCGATTTAAATGAATCTACGAATAGATTGTTTATCTATTTTAAAGCATTCAACAAAACATTGTCTTTTTACGGAAAGTTAAAAGTGCCAACAGATGCGTTTCATAATTATGTAAGAGAACTTTGAGACTATTTTTATTCATAATTTTGAAAAAAATAAGAAACAAAGGCCGGGTAGTACTCTTTATGAAATTTTAAATGACATACATTTTGATTCTCCCTGCCCTTGTTTTCCAAAACAATATCTCATAAAACTTTTTATTAGATTCAGGATTTTTCCTACACTAAAATTTAACAACAGAGAATTTAGAAAGGGTAAGAAATTTATAAAAAATTATATAAAAATAAAACACATGTAACTTTTAAAGATTTTATTAATTTACCTACACATTGACGTCTATAATTATGTTTTATCTAGATGTATTGAACAATCAGCACCAATTTATAAAAAATATATTTTATAAACTATACAGTTTTAAACTGCCACATATAAGTCAGAACATATTCACAGTTCTCAATAACATAGACACAAAAAGTTTTTTTTTTTTATAATCAGTAGGCTCGCGTTTGACAACTATCTCACCTGATGGTAAGTGATGATGTGGTCGACGGTGGAGCACGCTTGCCTAGAAATAACCTAGTCACTCTTGACATAAAGACCCCTAGAATTTTATCGAAGAGGCAGCCCTGCGATTGCTGTGGGATCGCGCAGTGCGAAGCAATCACAACTGTACGCTTGAGCATTTAGGCACATTTTAGCATGCAGTGTTTGCTGACGCAACGGATTAGGCTATTATAGCAATAGGTATTGGACATTTTCCACTGAGTGAAGGATCTGTTACGTAGTAACTATTAAGTCATCTGTGACAATATACTTACTATTGATTGCATACCGTGCTACCGAGTCCTACGTAAATTTAGGCGATTCTGATAATTGATGTAAGACATTTTCACGTGACGTCTCTTTACTTATTCCCTGACTGACAGATGACAGCTGATTGTTATTGTATGAAATAGTATGAATATGGTATGAATGGCCGTGAAAGTTTAACGAAATTAAAATATTAGTTTTAGGGTAAATTGCTTCGCTGTGTTTACATTTATTGTGAAAATATAAGCTTTATGTGCCTGTGAAAATGTTCCGCAACAAATTAAGGTCTTCTCTTATTTGTAGAAGTAATGACGTAAGTATCAAAATAACCTCTTTGACATCAAAATAACATTCATAGTTTTACGCGTAGTGCTCGTTTATTCTCGTCTCATGTTCTTCTGGAATGTTAGAAGATACAAACTGCTATAATAGGGACTGTACCGGATGCCAAAAATTCTAAATGTTTCTGATCTAAGTTTTCTGTTAGTACTCAACTAGGCACACAAAAAAATCTTAATTTTGTTTAGTAGCATCTATTTCTAATTAACTCTATCTAGTTTCAGAGGTGCAAAAGTACAAGCAAACTCGACACTATTAGAGAGAAACTTCGCGAAGGACCAAATCTAGCTGATTTTGTAGCTGAAGACCGTCCCAAGGATTGGGAGGAGTATGAGGGCAAACTAAAGAGGGAGAAGGGCGAAGCAGAACGACTAAGGCTGCCTCCCTGGTTGAAGACTACCATCCCTACTGGTGAGAATTGTATTCTATTTGTTTTTAACTGGCTATAATGCCAAAACCTTGAAAATCCCAAAGCAAGTACTCAAGTGTTTTTATTTTTATTCAAAAGCTAGATGTTGATGAAGTCTTTTCAATAATTAACAACATAATCAATTTATATGAGTTAATAATAAGAATATTGTGTAATTGAAGATTTGTAACAAATTCTCAATGGCCTTATCTTATCAGTGTTAAGCTGAAGCCAATATAATATTGTACTGAGTGATATTTAATTTTGAGATGGCAACTTACATAGCCGCATCCCTTTTATTTAAAGAATTATCTATTTGGGGATGGTTATTTTTGTGATAAAAAGATTTTTGCTCAGGACCATTATTTATGCAATATAAACTTTTTTGTTCACTTAACAGATATACAGGATAAACAACTATAAAAACAAGTTTACCTTATGACACTCTTAAAATTATTCTGCTGGAAGTTACTGTAGGAGTATAAATAAACAAAAACAAATTTACAATGCTCTATGTCTGTCTCTGTCTAACCATAAATTATATGGTTTCTGAACCCTTGTCAGGTAGTTGAGACTGAAATCCTATCAGGTTATGATATGACACATAATTGCGTCAGCCTTGCTAGGGAACACATGTATCACAAAATATTACTGGTGTTTCAGTAATATTTTGTGATACATGTGTACCTTCCAATTTAAAAAGTAATTAAACTGTATTTTTGAACCCCTTTAAAAATTGGTATTTCATTGGTGTCCACATCTACCCATAAATCCCAAAATCTACAATTGACTAAAGCTGCAAGAGTCTCTTGCTGCCTAGCGAGCATGGGCGTACCCAAGACATTTGTGACAAGACATGATAAATTATGTCATGTCTTCAATTTGTCTTAAATGCTAGCACGGGTCAAACATGTGACATATTTTAAAGGCGCAACATGCCTTTCTTGTTGCTGCCCGGCGAGCACGGCCTACTGTGACATGGCTTGAGTTTGGTGATAAAATTTTACAGTTGAAAATAAATATATTTGCCTTCTAATTACTGCACCAAATAGCAATAAATTCATTTTTGTGTGTATGGTGATCAATGCTTATTAATTAATTGAAATGTTACAGGATTATTAATTAATTGTATATTATTACTTTTTCATAATTGTAATTTTTTTTAATATTTTGGTTATTATTTATTTATTATTATTTTCTTTTAAACCATATTCTTATACTTTATACATTTTTAAAATGTTTCTTAAATAAAATCCCCAAAAAACATGTATAATATAAAAAATAAGGGCCCACCGGTATTGGTCCAAGCTATTATATTTTTTAGTAAATCTTTCTAACAAACACTTAATATGTTATCAAATAAACAAAGAAAAAATAAAGTGTGCATAAGTCTATGGTCGTGGGTCAAATATTAATTTATTCCCAACAAAATTAAAAAGTTGTTTGGCTGTATGAACGGCATACTTTTTTACGTATTATTTTATTTGGTCGTCTATTCAAATTATGTCGCACTATGAAGTCAACAACAAGAAAAGCAAGTCGCGACTGCACACTATGTCATATGGTTGTCCCGTGCTAGCATTTAAGACAAATTGTAAGACATGACATATTCTATCATAACTTGTCATGACCGTAGTTCAAGTCGAAAACCAAGCAATGTAAAAAAAAAAAAAAACTTATAATTCATGTTGGGATGCTGCTAACATGGGGGTGGCAAAGGGGGGGGCCTAGGACATACCGTTTTCGAGATATCATTTTAGAAATATAGAGCGTTTTATGCAAAATAAAATAAGATACGGAGGCCCATAATTCGTAAACAGTGCGTCGTAGGGCTATGCTTCTCAGTACATAAATGGTTTTTATGGCCAAGGTTAAACCGAAACTGCAATAAAATTGGAAAAGTTCCGAAAAAGAAAAAATTAACGTCAAGAAGTTATGCCACAAGTCAAGAAAATATCTCACGCCGCCGTGCTAGCATTTAAGACAAAATGAGTTTATCGCCCAAACTGTGATTAAAAGTGTGACTTAAGCGATGTCACAGTAGGCCATGCTCGCCGGGCTGTTCTTGCCAAGAGACCAATTTGATCTTTACTCTATCATAGTAGTTATATCTTTTATCATAAACCTAAATATAAGAACTAATACTTTTGTATTTAACATAGTGCCCAGCATTAAATCAGTAGTTGTGTTGTTCCAGGGTCAAAGTTCTCAGAGATAAAGAAACAGCTGCGTGAACTGAAACTAAGCACAGTATGTGAAGAGGCGCGCTGTCCCAATATTGGAGAGTGCTGGAGTGGAGGCAAGCATGGCACTTCTACTGCTACTATTATGGTTAGTTTAGAACAAGAATTTTGTTGCAATCCATTGAAGAGTCTAATAATCATTATCAGATCTACTCTTATGTTACTATTACTATTTCAATATATTTCACTCCAAATTGTCAAAAGCAACATAGTCACTGTCACATTATTTTCTTATTTTTCTTTACCGTGAATAGATGCACAAGTTCCTTATCATTGCAATAACCTACCCGAGCAATAGTGTCCCATGTGTGATTTGCTTCCGTTTAACCAGATCGTAGAACTGCAAAACCAGAACACCACCTATTTTTAAAAACATTCTGTTTTGACGCAATGCTTTTCTATTGCTAAAATGCTTGATGCTTGTGTTTGGTCTGTGGATGGGTGACCATCTTTACATACCGAGACTCCTCCGTGTCGCAGAAAGAATGTCAATGATGTTTATGGAAATGTGCGTCTGTCTGTGTTAAGAATGTTTAGGTCCTGTCCTGGCTCTAAGTTCTAGATCTTTGACAGTCATTACTTAAAGTTGAAGTCGCTCCATGTAAAATACTGGTAAGTTCTCAGCCAGATAACAAAAAAAAACCAGTAATTGATCTGACTTGTAAGGTACAAGTCAGATCAATTACTGGTTTTTTTTTTGTACATAACTTGAAAAGTCATGATTTTTTGTTTATTGAGATATTTTGATAATATTGGTTTCAAATGAAAGGTATAGGCGTAGAACCATTTTATCCGTTTAAATCATGCAAATCGGTCCATGCTTAAATGAGATACTTATCTTCTGGCAGCGGCTTCGCCTGCGTGAATGTCGAAAATTATCCTGAGGGAACAAATTCCCTGGGTAACAAGTATCCTAAGTGCTATTCCTGACTATAATCTATATCTTTGCCAAATTTCATCTAGATCCTTCCAGCCGTTTGAGCGTGATGAAGGAACAAACATACAAACACACACAAACTCACAAACTTTCGCCTTTATAATATTATAAGTGTGATGCGATGTGATTAACTCATTACTGAATCCCAAATAAAAGGGTCACGGACGCCCCGATTCATTTGTTTTGATCATGTTAGCGATACTGCCTCTTTTTTTTTTTAGACTGGAAGCAAACCCCAACATAGTTGTAAACAGGTTAGGCAGATTGTTTGATTGCTTGTTTTATTGATTGTTTGATTGCAGTTGATGGGCGACACGTGCACTCGAGGGTGCATGTTCTGTTCGGTGAAGACGTCCCGCAAGCCTCCGCCGCTGGACCCCGACGAGCCGCGCAACACCGCGCACGCCATCAACCAGTGGGGGCTCGGCTACATCGTGCTAACGTCGGTGGATAGAGATGGTAAGTAGACTAGACTGGTCTACTGCAGCGTTCGCAGCCATCAACCAGTGGGGGCTCGGCTACATCGTGCTAACGTCGGTGGATAGAGATGGTAAGTAGACTAGACTGGTCTACTGCAGCGTTCGCAGCCATCAACCAGTGGGGGCTCGGCTACATCGTGCTAACGTCGGTGGATAGAGATGGTAAGTAGACTAGACTGGTCTACTGCAGCGTTCGCAGCCATCAACCAGTGGGGGCTCGGCTACATCGTGCTAACGTCGGTGGATAGAGATGGTAAGTAGACTAGACTGGTCTACTGCAGCGTTCGCAGCCATCAACCAGTGGGGGCTCGGCTACATCGTGCTAACGTCGGTGGATAGAGATGGTAAGTAGACTAGACTGGTCTACTGCAGCGTTCGCAGCCATCAACCAGTGGGGGCTCGGCTACATCGTGCTAACGTCGGTGGATAGAGATGGTAAGTAGACTAGACTGGTCTACTGCAGCGTTCGCAGCCATCAACCAGTGGGGGCTCGGCTACATCGTGCTAACGTCGGTGGATAGAGATGGTAAGTAGACTGGTCTACTGCAGCGTTCGCAGCCATCAACCAGTGGGGGCTCGGCTACATCGTGCTAACGTCGGTGGATAGAGATGGTAAGTAGACTAGACTGGTCTACTGCAGCGTTCGCAGCCATCAACCAGTGGGGGCTCGGCTACATCGTGCTAACGTCGGTGGATAGAGATGGTAAGTAGACTAGACTGGTCTACTGCAGCGTTCGCAGCCATCAACCAGTGGGGGCTCGGCTACATCGTGCTAACGTCGGTGGATAGAGATGGTAAGTAGACTAGACTGGTCTACTGCAGCGTTCGCAGCCATCAACCAGTGGGGGCTCGGCTACATCGTGCTAACGTCGGTGGATAGAGATGGTAAGTAGACTAGACTGGTCTACTGCAGCGTTCGCAGCCATCAACCAGTGGGGGCACGGCTACATCGTGCTAACGTCGGTGGATAGAGATGGTAAGTAGACTAGACTGGTCTACTGCAGCGTTCGCGGCCATCAACCAGTGGGGGCTCGGCATGCTTACACTGTCTAATAAGCTTGTCTACAACAATGTGTTCACTAGAAATGCATTACTATCATAATGGCTTAAACATGCAGTGCTTCGACAAATGTATCGCATCTTAGCTGCATATATTATAAATTCTGATTCAAATTAATTTGAATTGATGATTAGTTTGTACATGTATTTTTCAGATTTACCTGACGGCGGCTCAAATCATCTTGCTGAAACTGTTAGAGAAATTAAAAAACAGTAAGTGCTTATTATTATTATTATAATCACCTTGCCATAATCTTTTCGTCGTTTCAATCGTTGTTATATTAGGCTCTGCTTTCTTGGGTCAACCATAGTTTTATTTAGTTTGCAATCAAGAATCCCTTAGCAGAACATCCCATTTACTTTTTTTATTTTTTTATTCGTGTTTCAATACTCATGCATACTGCGCTACCGTTTTATGGTTCATGGCAACAGGGCCGTCCACTACATGAGTTAAGTTTGGGGGTCACCTTCCATTATTTTGGAAAATACATGAGTGCAGATAAGCAATGTTACTTTTAGATTTAAATTGTATTTGTTACTATAGGAACAAGGACATCCTGGTAGAATGCTTGGTGCCCGACTTCCGAGCGAAGCGCGAGTGCGTGGCCAGCATCGCGCACTGCGGGCTGGACGTGTTCGCGCACAACATCGAGACCGTCGAGAGACTCACGCCCTTCGTCAGGGACCCTAGAGCTGGGTAATATTGTCATCTTATTTGCTGCAAGCGGTTTTACTTGCATTTTAGAGAAATTACTTCATATACTCTATAGAAAATTATCCCATGTTAACCAGAGATTAAAATCCAACCCAATATCTGGCCGAAGCCGAAGCCGATTAATCGGTTATCACCACAACCTTCGGCCGGAGCCAAAGCCGAAGGCCATTAATCCTAAGAAACAGAATAAAATAATATTATTTTAAAGTTGACGGAATATAAATAACTTGCAAGGCAATTCGTATCACCTGGCACTTATGAAGATGATACGAATTGCCTTGCATGTTACCAAAAATAATGCCATTTTGAAATTAAATAAATTTCGGCACTTCTTTTTTTATGGGTAATCATCCAATGACTTCTTCCGCTCTGGATGAAGTGGGATGTCAGACTTTTACTATGTCTTTCCGTCAAATAGGCCTCGACCACGCGACAGGTAGGGCGGCATCCGGTGATACCGGAGTGCCTCCCTGATGCAACTCCAGGGCAGGGTGTTTAAGGCATTGGCGATGTTTAGAGACACCGCCAAGACGACCCCACCCCGGGCCACTGCATCCCCCATCGTGAGGGCTCGCACGCGCATGATGGCGTCCACCGTAGAGCGCCCCCTGCGGAAAGCAAACTGGCTCTCCGCTAGATCCGGCCCCACCCGCACCAGTTGATCGACGAGGCGGTCTGCTATGACTCTTTCAAAGAGCTTGTCCACCTCGTCGAGCAACACGATGGGTCGGTAACCGGATGGCGAATCCGCAGGGCGCCCCGGCTTCTTAATTAGGAACAGTTTCCCCGTCTCTCAACGAAGTGTAAACTGGCCCCTCTCCAGGCATGCGCTAAGGATCGCCCTCAGTCTAGGCCCGAGAGCCTCTAAGGCAAGGGCCCAGGTAAGCCTTCCACTGCATCTTCTTCCTTCTGGAGCATCGTCGTCGTTGGTGTGGTCCGAATCGGCCATCGCAGGAGGCGGAGCCATGGGTGGAGGAGTATGTTCACCTCGCGAAGGGAACAGAGTGCTCACCACGCCCTCCACGAGCTGCGGCCGGAGACTCTGCGTCTGCGAGGGAGCACATAGGCGGAGTTTATCCCACACAATTTTGTAGGAGCGTCCTCTCCCCACGGATCCCTGTTCAGAGTCCCCAGTGACTCCTCGCGGGCCAGTCCCTTGGCACGCTTGATCTCCGCTCGGAGAGTGGTCCTCGCCACTCTGTACCCTCGTACAGCTCCGCCTCAATGGCTTCCGTATCCGGAGGACGGTTACAGAGCCTGCGGTGCCTGGTGTACCGGCGTCGCGCAGCAACGCACGCCTAACGCAGAGCCGTAAGCTCCGGCGACCACCAGTACACCTGGCGACGGCGTGTCCTGGCTGGACCCGGGGCATTGCCACGTCACATATCTCGGACATGGCCTCCCGGAACCACTCCGCCTTGTCGTTGATGTCAGCAGGCCTGTCCGGTGATGACACCCAGGCCTGCAAGATTGAGGCTTCCAGGAGAAGCTCTCGGTCCAGCTACTTCAGCGGCTACCGCTGACCACATTCAACTAGGCCAATAAGCGACACTTTTGAACGTCAAACAAAAATTAAGATTAAAATTTACAAGTAATAAAAGTTGATTCTACCGTGCGTCGAACCGGATATACCGTTGGTCGGAATAGGTCTCCACCTCCTCCATGACGCGCCAGTCGACGACACGTGGCGACAAGGCAGGGCTGGCGAATGAAATGTCCACCACCGATTCGCCTTGCATCAAGAGCATCAAAAGATCCTGAGTAGCGGCGCAGTGGTTGATATTCGCCTGAAGGAAGCGTAATGGGGCCATTATTGGCACTCCATTTCATTTCCCTCCCGAGCCCCCTGTGAGGGTCCTGCCGCGATGGTTTCGGCGGCAACGACAGCTGTAGCGGGGCGGCGTGCTTCGTTTTATTCCTTGCAGCCTTGCCCGTCTTCCTCTTCTCCCCGGCCGCAGGATATTCAGGAGGCGGAAGAGATTAGGGCGACCGACTTGCCGCCTGGGTTGGGGCCCTCGCCGCCTGTGCAGCACCTCCGCCCTTTTTAGGTACTGGATTGTCTGGTTTCGCCGGGGCCGGTCTCGCCGAGCCCGGTTAGGCCTGTGGCGGCGGCAGCTGTGCCGGTGGCATATGAGGGCGCCTTCCGCTGGTCCAAGGCCGCCTGGCTCGCCGACAGCGGGGGGAGACGCAGGACTATGGCCTCTACAGCAGAAAACCGACTCTTTAAGGCAGCCAGCTCCTGCCGCACCAGGTTCAGAACCCGGTCATCTGCCGGCACGGGCTGGCCTTGCCCATGTTGCACCTCCCCCTGCAGCATCTCGCGAGGGCTGTTTCCTCGGAGCCCGGCCAGGTCCGCTCGGAGCTTCTCCTTCTCTTTTGGAGAAGCTCCATGTCGGCTTACAAGCGGGCCACCTCCGCCCGCATCTCGGATATTCCATCCGACGGAGGCCCGAAGTGATTGGCCTACGCTGCCGCCATAATGGAGGCCGTGGCCGCGGATACGGCCTTGTGTTTAGAAGACTTATTCCGCTTTAAGGCCACATCCCGAATTGCAGCTTTCACGACCTCTGCAAACCTGGCCGCTCGCTCCGAATTTGAGCCACCAGCGGCGTCCAGCTCACCGCCAGAAGATTCCGAATGGACAGACCTGCGGCTGGTCAATCCGGGGTGGCGCCCCTGCACGGCAAGCCTCTCGGCTTTTCTGTGCAGGCTCCTGGGTGATGAGTCTCGTCCCCGCACCTCTGTCTCGACCCCCACGCCGCCTATTGGTGGGGATCTTTGAAGCGAAGACAGCTCGTTATCGGGGGGCGACCCCAAACCATCCCCCGATTTGGGGCACTTCCGGAAGAACCTAAGGTTCTTTGCAGCAGCCCCCGCCACTTCGCGCTCCAAGATCTGTGAGCCCTTTGCGCCAGACGCGACGTCGTTCTCCGATCCCGCATCACTCCTCATTTTTTCGTCGGTATCGCTAAGAAAATTATATCGCGTATTTCGTAGAAGTTTTGTCTAAAGAGACAGACAGCAGACGTTTGTTGCCCACCCCAGAATACGGAGGGCAGCCCGCCGAAGCGGGGTGGGATTCTCCGACCGCTGAGCAGTCGAGACCCACCTGGGGAGTTTTTTTACAATAGTCATCGTCCATTGTTGAGTTTTCCTTTAAAGGGCCTCACCCTTCTATACTATATCTACCTCCTTCTTTTTTTTCTGCCCTCTCTAAGCCCACGTGACCTACCCTCTGTAAGCAGAGGGGGGAGTAGGCGTTAGAAGGCTCAAGCGAAAAACTAGTCATCCTGTCACTAGCCTAGTTCCTTTCACAAACCATCAAGGATGATCTGTGATTGGAACCGTGACCTTTCCTCGTTTGTTTCAAATTAGCCGCCAGCGCCAACTGTCCATCAAACGCGGGTGGACAATTGGAGCTGACGTTGCCGAGGGTGCGCCACGTGAAGGCTTTCAATTTCGGCAATTTCGGCGTACTTAGTAAATTGCGGTTTACGATTTATGACGTATTAAAAAAAACTACTTACCAGATCTCTTTCAAACCAACTTTCGGTGGAAGTTTACATGGTAATGTACATCATATATTTTTTTTAGTTTTATCATTCTCTTATTTTAGATAGTTACAGGGGGGGACACATTTTACCTCTTTGGAAGTGTCTCTCGCGCAAACTATTCAGTTTAGAAAAAAATTATATTAAAAACCTCAATATCATTTTTGAAGACCTATCCATAGATACCCCACACGTATGGGTTTGATGAAAAAAAGTTTTTGAATTTCAGTTCTAAGTATGGGGAACCCCCAAAATTTATAGTTTTTCTATTTTTGTGTGAAAATCTTAATGCGGTTCACAGAGTACATCTACTTACCAAGTTTCAACAGCATAGTTCTTATAGTTTCGAAAAAAAGTGGCTGTGACATACGAACGGACAGCTAGACAGACATGACGAATCCATAAGGGTTCCGTTTTTTTTCCATTTGTCTACGGAACCCTAAAAACAGCTTCACAATGTTTCAATTATTGTATAATAGTGGTATACTTAATAAAAAAACACAAATTATTCCTAAAGTAAGTAAACTCATAATCCGCCATGTTTTAATTTCATCTGATCATTGCAAGCATGTTTTACAAACAAATATTATCATTATAATTATTATCCATCCTCAGCTACCGTCAAACCCTGAAGGTTTTGCAGACAGCCAAAGAAGTCAACCCTGACCTGATCACCAAGTCTTCAATCATGTTGGGACTTGGCGAAACTGATGAACAAGTGGAACAGACTATGAAAGGTTAGTTATTATTACTTACTATAATGGATTACTGTTTTACTGCACTATACTGTGCGCACTCACTGCTAATACTAACACTACACTTAAGTTGGCATCGCGGCGGGATAATCAAGGTTCACAGCTGTGCCTGCCCGCTCAAGTTAGTCAATACATCAACATGACACAACTCGAAATCTTTGAGCGCACTCCCTTAGAAATCTCTGTACTTAGATTTGGTAGTACAGGTGTCGGCGCGGATTAAGAGCGCTGATCTTGAATGCGCAGAAGTCGATTTTTGGGTCTGAGTGGCGGGAGGCGTGAGGTGCAACGGGTGAAGCGGCCGGCGCCGGCGTCTTATTGGTCAATCAATCGTCCTTCCACCGCCTCGCCGCGCTCGTTCACACTTCCCGTGTCCCCTATGTACAGTCGCGCATTATTGTGTTAAATAAGAAGTTCCGTTCCATAGTGTTTCATAATTTCGTACTTTTCGTTGCCGATGAAAGATGCCGAAAAAAAAGTGTTAACGAGGCAAGCACGAAAAATGATTTACGATGTGAATTATTTTATAAAAAAAGAAACAGATGTGACATATTATTGTGAAATATTATTTATTAATATGATGATAGACTAAAGTGCCTAAACCACACTGTGTTAAAATTAGGTATTTAAATATCCATTATTCACAAAATTTAAACTACGTACAAACAAATAATTACTTCAAATCGCTCTTAGTAATTTTATGCGTGACTGTACACATGCGCAAATCACCCCACCACTTTTGCCCAGCGCTCTTAATCCGCGCCGATACCTGTAGGAATATATATTATGTCACCGGATTATTGTAAAGCTATTTAAATTATTAAATATCTCGACATTCTATAAACTATGGATAAATTGTGAACCTGAACATTTTGAACAGAATAATACGAGCAATCACATGAATGACATAGAGTTGCGAATTAAATATACTGCCCGTTGTCCGATGTTTATGGTACTTTTAGGCCAGGTTAAGCAATACTTACCAATGTCAGTTTTTGGATGGGTTGTTTTACCGTGATGATGATGTTCGTGTTCAAAAATAAATGTTAACCATTTATCGATAGTTTATAGAATATAAATACTACTTCAACATGAGGTTGATGTATTATAGAATATATATTATTATTGTTCATTTATAGAATCAGTTTATAGAATAATGCGCGTTTGCCCAGTCGAAGTACTTATAATAACTTTAGAAAACTAATTGATAAATTCTTATTTTGTACGCAGATCTTCGCGAGGTCGGAGTCGACTGCGTAACACTCGGCCAGTACATGCAGCCAACCAAACGTCACCTCAAAGTGTTTGAATACGTCACCCCCACCAAGTTCAAGCAGTGGGAGGACCGCGGCAACGAATTGGGGTTCCTATACACAGCCAGTGGGCCCTTAGTCCGGTCATCTTATAGGGCGGGAGAGTTCTTTATTACTAGCTTACTTAAAGATAGGAAAGCTAAAAGCTTGTGACCCGGGACATAGGCAATTTTTTTTTGTTGTGTCCAGTTTTTTATTTTGTGATAACGATAGCGAGATTTGTTTTTTTATGCAAGTTAGATGTTGATTTTAGCAGTGGTGTAGATTTATTTGTTGTTATGTGAATTGTAAATTGTTAACTGTATAATACTATGGTTGTTCCGCCAGGCTAGTCTTTTTAATTAATAATTTAAAAGCCAAGCTTACCTGTAGTTATTACGACACTGACAAACCTTTTAAAGGTGGTGCAGATGTTCTAAAAAAGGGATTCCCAAACTATTTTGAGCAAGAGACCCCTTTTCCAAAATTAACCTCAGAACCCCATAGCCAAATACTTAAAAAATCCGCTTATTGACTTGCCGAGTTTTCATCCTGTACGAACTTGTGCACGCTTATCGACTTGTTGGGTTTTTTAAAAGTACACCAATGATACTTTTTACTAAAATATTAGTCATTCTTATAACAAGTTGGTACACGTAACACAACTTATACAGTATCTTGAAAGTTTCAAATAAGAACTTGTTCTAATTAATAGGGGTCGTTTATACTCGTCGATCCCCAACATCAGTTTTTGTATGTCGACTCCTGGGAAACCGATTTTGATTTTGATTTCGACCCCAAGGGGTTGATATCGACCACTTTGGGAATCCCTGTTCAAAAGTAATAATTTTAACTTTATACCTACCAACTCTAGCCATTTTGACGACTTTTTCACCTAACGATAAGCTATGTACCCTCGAATGCGCGCGCGCATGCATGCTTGCTTGAGGTTCAACTATTCACTCGTGCCTTTTTTCTAGCAAACTCATATTTTGCTTGGTTGACCAAGGGCTGATTTCACCAATAAAACTAATCGTAGATTCTCAGCGGTTTCAACCAATCAGAACGTTGTATTTGCATAAACCGAGTTTAGTTGAACTAATCGCGATTAGTTTCATTGGTGAAATCGGCCCTAACTCGTGTACGTAGATTGATAAAGTCGACGCAATATATTTGTTTTTTTTTAATTACAATTTGTTTGACACACTGTATGTAACAGCAAAATGCGGTCCATTTCCTAGTCAACGACATCCAAATACCTCTAATTTGCTCTCGCCGCGCTATCCATACCCAAAGAGTAAATTTAAATACATTGTTACCACAGATTACCTGCCAATAGATACCGCTTACCTACTGTTTTGTTGATTCCGAGTTCACCAAATTTGGCGGAAGGCACGGGTTGCGCGGTGACTGTGCCAGTGACAAGTGCGCCGTGATTGGCTATTCAAGTTCACGGTACCTGTCGTAGTGATGGGACATACGCATTAAATGTCGATAAAAATATAGATATTTTTCGTAGGCGGCGATTTTATAATTACTTTAATAATAATAAAGAAAAACATCGATCGAGAAAAAAAAATGATTTTGGCCAAAAGTGATTTAATTTAATTGTAATCCTATGTAAACAGGGTCACACTGAGCTCTTATTATTAGTAGAGCATTATTAGTATAAAGTAAAAATAAACAAAATTTTAGTAATCAATTTTAAAAAATATATTTTATTTTTTATTTTTTATTTTTATTTTTTTATTATTTTTTTATATTCTCCTATATACCTAATTAAATATCGATCATCGATACTTTTCGATTAGCAAAAAACATATTTGTCTCAACATTTTTACTTCGGTGGGAAAAAGATAGCAATATAATAATTCCGTATGAGTGAAAGGGACTTTCACAAAATACATCAACGAGCGCTACTGTAAAGTGTGCGATTTTGATTTGTTAAGCATTATAACTTGACCTTTTTTAGATTGGTCAATATTTACTACTTTGCCTACCGGTGGAATGTTATCCCATCTTTTTTTGAACTTGAAGGGCTGGTTGATTTTTCACACCATTTTACTGCACACTGTCGCTAGCGTCCCCCACAGCTCTAATGTCTGGTCGACACTAAAGAGATCATACCGTGCACTGAGTTATATCAGCCTAAATAAACTGATGTGTGGTGCGCGTAAGTTGTCTTCTATGCGGAATCTATTGGGATGTAATCTGTAATTGTTACCTACACAAGTCTTGTTAGAACCACTGCTACTACTGTTTCATGTTATGGATATATTTGTATATTATGGATCTGTACGATAGAGCTAGACAAATCATTCATAAGTAATTTATTGTAAAGCCTTTTATTGTTGTTGTTAATAAAATATATTTTCTCAATATTTTCTGATTTTTCTTTATTGAAACTACTACAAAACCGATAAAATTTAAATCTTTCGAGATAGGTACCTATCATGCATTGTCTGGATAGCCTAGAAAGCTGTTCTTTTGCTAACCGTCTTTGTCTTATTGTCAAGACAAAAAGTAGGGTAAATTGTCGGCTGTATTTGACGAAATACAACGATGCAGAATTCACACGATGCAGAAATACAACTTGCGGAATGCCCAGGTTGCCTGGAAGAGATCGCGGCAAGCGATAAGGTCGCCCATTGTATATTTTTAGTTTTAAGTTATTTTTGTTCCTGTATTTTCCGGTGTACAATAAAGTATAAATAAATAATTCACATTTAAACTGGTGTAAAATTAATTTGAACCTCATTTCCAATACATAAGATTCAATTTGATCTGAGAGTTACAAGACTGCAGAAAAACTTTTATGAACTAAGGCCCATTTTCACGACATACTATATTCAGTAGCTAATACGAGGTTATATTGTTTGTCAAACAATATTTTCAATTTAATCTCATGTTAGCAACTAAGTCTGAGTTAAGTTTTTCGTGCAAGTGGGCCTAAGTTTATTGCGTCAATGTTCTTGTGGGTGAAGCTGCATGCCGAAATACAGATTCTCACCCTAGTTCGGCTGCAGAGTTATAAGTCACTAATATCTAAATGATAAATAAACCTTTTCTTTTATATATTTTACTTAGGTACGTTTTTGATTAGTTGATTACATTTTATTTAGAAATAGCAACACATTATCATTACGAACGTTATTCTTATTAGGTACGCTCAGCGAGAGGACACGGCACGTATAAAAAAATCATGGTTATTCTAAACAGCTAGTCACGTCACACACACGTATCACTCCTCACTTCCTGAACTGATGCCTCATCTGGAGCTGGAATGGTTGAAGTATACCTTCCTTCCAGCTTTTCAGATGCTGTTAAGCTGCTGGAGCTGTACTGACCTCGAGTTAGCTTGGTTAGAACTAACTCTCGAGTTAAGATTTTGGCCCAAGTGGGTCTTATACCAGGCCCCTCAGAAAGTATTGCGAAAAAAAGTTTTTATATATGGGAGACTGGCCAGTTATAATGTTTTTCGAAAATATGATTATTTATAAGTAAAAATAAGTAAGTTCCAATTTCAAAATTTCCCTCCACATTTTTTGCGAGTTAATTCAAAGTATTGTGTCTCACTGAAATATGGATCTGCGCCGGGAACATTTTAGAGCTATGATTTTATACGATTTCAAGTGTCGCCTGAAACCGGATGAATCGTACGATAGACTTCAAATGGCATTCATGGATGAAGGCCCTTCCAAGGCAACCGTGTATCGTTGGTATAACGAATTCAAGCGCGGTCGACCAACTTTGGGGGATGACGAAAGAAGCGGTCGCCCTTTGACGGCTGTTACCGAAGAAAACGTGCTAGCAGTGAAAAATTTAATCCAAGACAATAGGCGAATTACATATCAGGAGATTCAACACATATTGAAGATTGGATCGGGAAGCGTTCACGAGATTCTACACAGCCATCTTCGCGTGAGGAGGATAGTATCACGCTGGGTGCCGCACAACCTCACCGATGCTCAGAAGCAGGCCCGGGTGGAATGGTGCCGTGATATGCTTAACAAATTTGAAGCAGGCTCGTCTCGGCGTGTTTACGACATCGTTACAGGTGATGAGTCCTGGATTTATCAATACGACCCAGAAACCAAGCGCCAGTCGACTGTTTGGGTGTTTCAAAATGAGCCAACGCCTACCAAAGTGAAGCGATCTAGAAGCGGGGGTAAGATTTTGATCGCTAGCTTTTTTAATTTGACTGGCCACTTGGTATCAATTCCCTTACGGGATCAAAGAAGCATTAATGCCGAATGGTATACTACCAAATGTTTGCCAGAAGTTTTCTCTGTTATAAGCAACAAGCGACCAAACACAGGGCTCCGCGGGCTACTGCTCCACCACGACAATGCACCTGCGCACACCGCACTCAAAACGAGGGACTTCCTGGACAGCACGCCAGTCAAACTCCTGGGTCACCCTCCTTACAGCCCTGATCTAGCACCGTGTGACTTCTTTTTATTCCCAAAAATAAAAAATCAGCTCAAAGGGATACAATTTTCGTCGCCGGAAGATGCGCTGGCTGCGTTCGAGCAGGCTGTAAACGAGGTGTCTGCGGCGGACTGGAAAAAGTGTTTTGAAAACTGGTTTAGGCGCATGAATCTTTGTATAGAGGCTGGTGGAAAGTACTTTGAAAAGATTTAATAAAAATATATGTACGTATAGAACAATTTTTTTTAGTTTCGCAAAACTTTCTGAGTGTCCCACGTACATACAGGCCTTAAAAAAATTGGGACCCTACAATATGGCGCCCAAAATCCTACACGTTTATTTTTTTTGGACGTCACTTATCTAAGAACACTTGGGCGGTCAAGACTTATTTAACGATGTCCTAATTATATAAATCCGTCTAGCGCTCTGTAAGATATAAGGTAGGTAATAAAGAATATTAAATACATATAAGATAAGCGCGGCAAACGTAACCCTTTCCTTGCAGTTTACTTATGACGAGAGGTCCAAAAGTTCGCGGATAATTTTCCTTAAATTATATTTACTTTTAAGGGAAAGATGCCGCGAACTTTGGACCCCCTATGGGCTATATGTATTTTTCTTTACTAACTTTTTTTAATGGTAGACTCGCGTTTGACTAGTTACTATAAAATATGGCACCTGATGGTAGGTAAACAATGACGTGGTCGATGGTACTCTTGACTCAAAGACTCCCAGGTTTTAACTTTTAGGATCAACTCTTGTATGTCGAACCCCGAACTGATGCCTCATCTCCAGCTCCATGCTCCTTGCCGATGAAGTTGAAGGTGCAGGAGCAGTTCTGACTTCGCGGTTAGCTTAGTTAGAACTTATTTTGAATGAATAGTTTGGCCCAAATGGGCTAAACACACATTTAAGTAAAAATAACAAACTCTGCTCAACGACAGCAATAAAAAAATTCGACGAATACAAAAATACATCTTTATTCTAAACAGTTAATTACTAACATGTCCTAAGAGCCTCCGCAAACTACAGATTTGTTATCGGCCGATAGTTTGGTCGGATTGAAAATTACATTCATTACCGAATCGTTCTAATGGCCCGACCAAACTACCGGGTCATAAAAAGTCTGTAGTTTGCGGACGCTCTAAGTCCTCACTTCCCGAACTGATGCCTCATCTGCAGTTCCATAGACTGGCTGAAGCAGCCCGGCGTCCTCGCCGCCTTGACGATGATGTTGAAGGTGCTGGGGCTGTACTGCAGCGGCGCGTACGCTATCTTGACTACGTTCGTCAGCTTGTTGAAGCTCACGATAGGTTTCGATATCGAGTTCTGGACCTGAACTCGCACGTATTCGACTACGTAGCATTGTGGTGTCTGGAAGAAAAATTCAAATTCAAATAATTTATTTTAATTAAACCATTTAAAAGGTACTTTTGTCAAGCAAAAGAAGAACCTAGTTGCACTTTTGCAAGCGTCAGTAGGTCTATGGAGAAGAACGTGCAAGAAACTTCTCGGACACTCTCTCCATCATGAAGGAATGTCAAATGTGTTATTGAGTTTAATACCGTCTCTCCACTCATAGGAGCGCCAAGACTTTCCAGGGTTAGTGTTCCAATAGGTGCAGGAAACATTGTTGCTTTTGTAGATCCTGGCTGAGGCTGGACCCACCCTGGCCGTATTCATTCTTAAAGGACCATTTAGACAGCAGGTCCTGATCCGAAACTGAGTGGATAGAGAGCGTCAGCAAGATAGTATTTACGAACGAGAGAACAAAAAAAAACAATTTAAAAAAATTGGTACGAACATTAACGCACATTCAATTACAGGTTACATAGATGAATGACAATATTGACGCTTTTGGATTGTTAAAGATTTGCAAATTATTTAGTACAAAGAGTAGATTTGTTCTAAACGTGTCATCATCATAATCTTCCTGTCCTTGTCCCAAGATACTTGCGGTCGGCACAACAGTTCTTCTTCCATCCTGTTCTGTCCACTGCACACTAACTCACTCATTTTTCTTTCATAACACTCCTCACACAGTCCATCCATCTATTCTTTGGCACTGAACTGAACCCTATTCGCTCTTACAGCTAGCACTTTACGTTTCTACTCACCCTTAGCTTTATCTCCTTAGTCTTCTCGAACAGCGAAAAGTCATCGTCTCTATGATCAACTATTATGCTTCCAGGAGCATCGACTCCGAACTCCCATATATTGCCCAGGACACATTGCGTCACCGACAGAAGAACACAGAGTATCAGTGATGCCCGCGGCTCCATGACTCACAAACCACTAGTTGCATCGGAGTCCACGATTCGTTGCGCCAAACTTTACAAATTCTTTTTAATTTTACTTAGTGATGCCTGTAGCGACACATTAATGTTAATTTCAATACAATGTAAATGTGTGTCAAGTTGTTAAGTGCATATTGAATTAATATAAGTTATTGTTATTTTAAAATTATTATATCGTAAGTGGTTTATCGTGTTAAATAGGTTCTTAATAGACGTAGGCTCGTCTCCATTTAAAATTAGAGGAAAGGCAGCATATTTGGAATACTGCAGGTAATTTGGAATACTTAGATATCTATATTATTATAAACGCCATCTGTGTTTTTTTAACGTAAATATAACCTCATCAGACACACGAAGCAAACGAGTGTCAAACAGAGGGCGCCATCTTGACATTCCGGCTGCCAGCCACACAGGAACGTGACGTCAACTTTCAAATCTTTTTCGGTATGAATTCAATCATTGATAATCATTTATAAAGATACGTAAAATCTTCATTGTAATTATTTAAATTGCTTAGTGATCTTGTTAGTTTATGATTTTACTTTGATTTTGTGAATATTTCTAGAATTAAAAATATCAAATGGAATTTTAGGTTAAAAGGACATGTTGTTAATTTGGAATACCGAAAAGGAACATAATTTGGAATATTCCAAATTATATGCTGATTTTTATATGTTGATATTAATTCTTCTGTTTAAAAAAAAAACTATATGTCCCAGAAATAAAAGAAGAGAAAGAGGTGGGAAAAGGAGGAAATGTCCGCTGCTATTGCCGCTGTTCGTAAAAAGAGAATAGGATACTTAAAGGCAGCTAAATATTTCAATGTTCCCAGGTCAACACTATTTCGATTAGTTAATGATAAAAACTCCCTTATAGAATTGATAACAGATAAACTTATTGGTCGAAGGCCTGTTTTATGTGTAAATATTGAAAACCTGCTGATGGGTTCATATTAACTATGGAGAATAAATTTTATGGGATGACAAGAATGGATAATATGCGTCGACTGGCGTAAGCTTTATTTTTATTTTGTTTAAAAAGAGTTAATAGCAAAGTCTGAGGAACTCTTACAAAATATTAAAAGAATATATAAGTTTTTAAGAAAAACTAATATATTCATAAAACTGTAAAAAATTTACTAAAGAAAAAATGAATATAATTTGGAATACTATATTCCAAATTAACTGCACCCTATGTGAAATCACGATTTTGGAGTTTTTTAATTTGATACAAATTTTGATAAGGTTTCTGGTTTATGTTTCGTTTGATTGTTTTATATTATTAAAGTAAGATAATTTGCTAACCGTTTAGTGCATTTTTATTGGCCTGTCCCGTTTCTCTTTCAATTTATCTCCAAAAAACAAACCAGTATTCCAAATATGCTGCCTTTCCTTATATCGTAAGTGGTTTATCGTGTTAAATAGGTTCTTAATAGACGTAGGCTCGTCTCCATTTACATGGGTCCTGAACGCGAATCGTGACATGTGGCATAACTACGCACTCCGTAGTTATACCACATGTCACGATTCGCGTAGTACGCAGTTGAGGAAGTAAATGCTCTACAACTACCAGGAGATCAAAATAATGAGGGCAGTATTTCCGGGGCTGGAATCATAGCGGCAGACTTACACATTACCAGGATCAATTTCAGAGATAAGGTACCTTACCTACTACGTTTCCAAAATGTCTCTGGTAAGGGAAAATTTTACTAGGCACTAGTACAGCATTTGATTAGTTGAGTAAGTTGAAGGTACCTACCTAAGTATAATTTAAGTAATCAATAGTCAATTTATACTTACATACTTGTACGACATCTAGAAAACCAATTTTACTATTGTAATCTACTACCGATTTAAAATAAAATTAAGAGTGTTCCGTCTGGAACTAAGTCATACCTTGCTTTCTGATGTTTCGCCTTCTCTGTAACAGAAGCGTCTTAACTTCGTAATCCCAGTATGAAAATTAGCCCCACTATACTCAAAGTATGGTAAATTGGTACCTACATGCAATCTCATGAAAATTGTTTTCCATGTAGCGATTATAAAATTTACTAAAAACATTTTCTTTTGATTGCTTTTAGTTTTTGCCTTGATTGTATTAATGAAATAATGCGACAAACCTAATATAACAAGGCGGTAACCAAGGCCAAAAGAAAGAACTGGCGGCAGCATTGCACCTCCATCGAAGCTCTGCCAAATGGAATGAGGTTGTGCAAAGCAATGTCCATGAATAAGACAAACCCACTGTCATCTGTAAAGGATGAGAATGGGTATCTTACGGAAACTGGACAGGACACTCATGTTTAGGACTCACTTTCCAGAATGTGTACTACGCGATAGCGATAAAGAGGAACCAGTCACAACCACCACATAGACCATACATAATGCTGTATTAAAAAGCACAAGAAAAAATTCAAAAACCCCCGGCACTTTTTTATTTCATTCTACATAATTTATCTAGTACCTACATAGTTGATTCGCTTTGATCTATTGAATACGTTATTATGACAGGATATGTTGCGAAAACACCCCGATTCAAACAGTAAAACGCCCATAACTTTTGAACGGCTGAACCGATTTTATTCGAACATAGCTTAGAACACTCAACAAAATCATCTTTCAAACAGGGTAGAGCTCACAAGGAACACGTCCAAAAGTAACTGGCTCACGGCAAAGAAAGTGGTAGATGCAAATAAACTGAACCTTGCCATAGCGGGCTTCCAGCCTCTCAAAAACCCCTGGTCCGGATGGCATCTACCTAATACTATTGCAATCTGTTTTGATACCCCATTTGATTAAGCTCTACAGAGCTATGCAGGCCTTTGGGTACGTACCCAAGGCATGGAGGGAGGTCAAAGTCACCTTTATACCGAAGGTGGGTAGACCGACTTACGAAGAAGCTAAAGCTTACAGGCCCATCAGTCTATCATCATTTCTCTTAAAAGCACTAGAAAAACTAGTAGACAGATACCTAAGAGAGGGATCACTAAAATAATTCCCTCCACATAAACTACAGTGGGCCTATACATGTGGCAAATATCACGACAAAGGCCCTACGAGTGTTCGGCATGTGTCGTTCCACCTACGGTAAAAACGGCTTGGGAGCTTAAGCCCAAAGTGATACGATGGCTGTACCGGACAATGATAATACCTATTATCACATACGGCAGCATAGTGTGGTGGCCAAGTACAAAACTTGCCACGTGCAAAGTGCCACTCACCAGGTTACAAAGAACACTGTGTCTCGGAATCACGGGTGCTTTCAGGACAACACCTACCGCAGCGATTGAGAGATACCTCAATATCCCTCCTCTGCATATGATGGTTGAACTCGAGGCAAGGAAGAGAAGACATAAAATCTTCTTGCTGTTGCTGGACTATGGGATGCCTCTAAGCCAAAGACTAAAGACAAGACAAGACCATACATAAGTATTAAAAAGCTCAAGAAAAATTTAAAAAACCCCCGGCACTTTTTTATTTCATTCTACATAATTTATGTAGTACATAGTTGATTCGCTTTAATCGGCAATCTATTGAACACGTTATTATGACACGATATGTTGCGAAAACACCCCGATTTAAACAGTAAAACGCCCAAAACTTTTGAACGGCTGAACCGATTTTATTCGAACATAGCTTAGAACACTCGACAAAGTCATCTTTCAAACAAGTAAAACTAATTCAAAATCGGTTCATCCGCTTAGGATCTATGATACCACAGACAGATACACAGATACACAGCAACACACGTCAAACTTATAACACCCCTCTTTTTCCGGCGGGTGTTAACAATTCGATGTAAAAGAAGACCTGGATCGAGTAACAAGCATGCTGGATGATGAAATGCAAACTATGTTTGTGTTTGAAAGGTCTTCCAAGGTCCAAATCCCAACAATAGAGGACTGGACGAAGGGACTCGATCCGCCGGACAAGATAGTCTTGTGTGGTACACTGATGGATCAGAGAATGAATGGAATCAGGTACAGGAGCAAAAGGAAAAGGATATACGCAAATGGTTACAAATGTTGCAAAAGCTTAGGGAAGATGGCAACTGTATTCCAAGCAGAAAACTACGCTATAATAACCTGTGCTCAAGAGAATATAGATTGAGGAACCAGAGGTAAATCTAAATATATTCTTAGTGACAGTCAGGCTGCAATCAAAGCCATGGCATCCTACAAAATGGACTCCAGACTTATTCTGGCAGCATCCACAGTCAAACCCCTAGCCTAACGGGGTAAGACTGATGTTGTGGGCACAAAGGAATCTATGGTAACGAAGTTGTAGATGAACTGGCAAGAGAGGGCTCAGCAAATGATTTTGTAGGTCCAGAACCACAAAATCATTCTCTCAACCCACCCTATTCGATTATTGTAGTGTAAACAGACGTAGAGCATTCTTCGTTGTCCTATCTGCGTTCACAATGATTCATTCAATCCCAAATTCTCCGCTATATTAGATTATTGTAGTGTAAACAGACGTAGAGCATTCTTCGTTGTCCTATCTGCGTTCACAATGATTCATTCTATCCCCACTCTATTAGATTATTCTAGTGTATACAGACGTAGAGCATTCTTTTGTTGTTCTGTCTGCGTTCACAATGATTCATTATATCCCCACTCTATTAGATTATACTAGTGTAAACAGACGTAGAGCATTCTTTTGTTGTTCCGTCTGCGTTCACAATGATTCATTCTATCCCCACTCTATTAGATTAGTCTAGTGTAAACAGACGTAGAGCATTCTTTCGCTGTTCTGTCTGCGTTCACAATGATTCTATGGAACATTCTAAGAATGCTCGCTCGTTTGATCTAAACGACACTAGAGCTTGCGAACAGTTGCTTAGAGCGTTCTTCGTGTTCGGACGTGCTCGCTCCCCGAAGCGGTCTCTTCAAAGCATTCTTATGTTCTTGCGAAGTTTTGGTATAAACGTTGAAAACGAGCTTTCGTTTACACTTAAAGATCAAGAAATAATTAATGCTCTTGTTCTAGCTCTAGCTCTTTGTTCGTTTGGTTTAAACCCACCTTAAGTGAATTTGGCAAGGCAAAAGGTTTGAACCCATGAAAGAGTATAAAAAATTCTCCTAAATTAATTAGGTTTCGCCAAAAATTATTGGACGTTTTTATTGGATGACTCTTTTCGAAAGGGTCCAATAATTTTGGCAATACCTAATTATTTAAAGAGTATTTCTCATACTCCTTGGGGTCAAACCTAGTGCCTCACCGAATTCACCTACGCATTAGGCTGCTGGCTCACGTGACCCCCTGTATCCCATTTGAGCCTGGCAGCCTGTTATGTCTCCTTTTTTTTTTTAAAACGAAGTTATTGCAACCTGAAGAAAAATAAAATCACCGACAGGTCGACAGTCACATGGGACAGTCAATCGATTTTCAAATGACTTTCAAATTGTTCGGGTGACTTTTCTTGTCAGATAATATTGAAATTGTATTACCGCCGTTTATTAATTTAGTATTAATTATAAAAAGTATTAAAAATAGAACCGGAATGAGAAGCAGCGGCCTGGTGTTGTTTGCGTGTTCTGGTCTGCTGCTTGTTAGTATGCCATCACCATCTACGGAATTCATAGTACATTGTCTCTTTGGCATATTTCGACATACAATCCTCATTTTGTAACGAGTCTACTTTTTAAAGACCTTTGCTTTTGCTGTGGTGATAGTTGACTGCTACTGAGCATGAGGACCCAAGTTCGATCCTCAGATCTGGAAAACCGTACTCAGCAGTTTCGACTTCCCTTTCTTTGGAACTTTACATAAATGGCGAAATATGGTGTACCAGTCATCCGGCCATTCCACTGGGGAAATGACCCTTAGGTGGCGTCGCCGTCAAATTATTGCCACTGATGTGCTGCTGCCTTCCGGGTAAACTTTGGGTCTAAAATATTAAAACTCGAGTCTTTAAATCTCCAGCGCTGTACCCACTGTCGTGAACTGTAACTGAATTCGTTCTGTCTTGTTGTAGAGCGGTGGAGCGATCCTCGGTGGGTCGGCAGCATGGAGTCTGCTGCGCATGTCTTACTACTTTTGGACGTCGGACCTGGGCGTGGAGCTGAGCTGCACTGTGCTCCTCATGGCGGGCTCGCTCCTGTGCCTGCCCGTGTGCTGGGTGGCCACCACGGTCCCCTACCACACCAAGTCTTTGTGGTTGACTGCCACGGTAAGCGATTTTTATGAACTGAAAGTCTATCTCAGTACTTGTATACTTACCTCAGAGTGTGATCCGGAATATTAAACGCCTTGGAAGAATTGGAGCCGGAAGGTCCACGTTCCCACGGATAACATAGCATAAATCTTTAATTTTCTCTTTACTGAGGCATAGCCCGTCATTCTTTGCGGGCCTTAATCCACCCCGTTGTTATGATTAGAGAAGTAACTACGTAACCCGTAGGCCCAATGCGGTTTTTAACTTAGTCTATTTTCAACATTATCAAGGTAAACTTGATGCGGAACAATCATTTGCTCTGAACTTTTCAGCTATTTGATGGTCTAACTAATCACAACTATTTTCTTAATGTCCCTCGGCAATCATCGCATTTCCGAATACAAACGAATGCTAATTTCCATGTCCATCAATTATTAGATTTATCGTGTATAATAATTTGAATTCAGAACTAAGTACTTTATTGTTTTCTTTTGAACACCGTGAGAAATATATAGAGCTGTAAAAATAGCAGCTTTCCACTAAATATTAACAAGTAAAATTTAAAAAGCCCCCGACACATTTATCTTGCGAAAACACCCCGATTTAAACAGTAAAACGCCCATAACTTTTGAACGGCTGAACCGATTTAATTCAAACATAGCTAAGAACACTCTCGACAAAATCACCTTTCAAACAAAAAAAACGAAATCAAAATCGGTTCCTCTGTTTAGGCGCTATGATGTCACAGACAGACACACAGATACACAGACACACAGATATACAGACACACAGATATACAGACACACAGATACACAGACACACAGATACACAGCAACACACGTGAAACTTATAACACCCCTCTTTTTCCGGCGGGGTTTAAAAATAAATTACATTATGTTAAAAGAGTATTAACAAGTCTATACTTCCTAGTTGATTGAGAGCGTCCGCGTCCGGTATGCACCAAGTGCAAAGGGCAACTGATAGAAATCCGACGTCTGACGAAACACGAAGTTTGCCGAGGGACATTAAGAAAATAGTTGTACTGTACATAGGTTCGATTCCTGAAGCGTATACTTTTTATTAATATTATTGATAGGCTTTATTAAGAAGTCGGGTTTTGTGAGTTTTGTGGGGCAATGTATTAGTTTTAAGGAATTTTTAATTTTTAATAAATAAATAAATAATAATAATAATAACAAGGAGAAGTAAGACTAAACTTACTTCTCTTTTTTTAACCGGCTTCCCAAATAGGAGGAAGTTGTCAATTCGGATATTTATGTTTTGCTTTTTTATGTTGTTCGGGCGTAACTCCGTCATATATAAACGGATTTGCAAAATTTCAAAATGGTCACATAACCTAGATCATACAGATCTAATGGAGAACTTCGGAGACATACAATAGAACCCTTCAATAAATGACTGCAAATCTTTCGGGATTGCTGCAATCGCATGTCTGTTTATTGTTTACACCATTTCATAACATACCATCACGCCAGTACGATCTGAACTGGTACGTAAATGTGTACAGTTCACCCTGGTACACTCTTATTCCACTGGTTATGTTCAAGTTACATGTTATCGGGGTAATCTATTCTGGCATCACTGTGAGCATTATAGGTACCTTACTATAGACCTGGTCCATTATGTACCACTAAGAAGTAAAAACTTCTAAGTTGCCATGTTATTAGGCTTGATTTCCCCCTACGGTGACGTCGGTCGCGCACATCGGTCGAGCGTACGAATAAAAACAATGTTCTATGGGACACTGCACAGCGACGCTGACGTGCGCGGCAGATATTTTGCTACGCACCGCCTCATAGCGCGCGTCGGTCTTACTCGTCAGCGCCGCGTGCGTCAGCGCGCTGACGCGCTATTCACCACTATCGCCCGGCTCAGTGCAAACTGCAAAGCTGACCGGTTGAACGTACGTTTTTGTGTGCGGTACAGGCGAGCAGATGCATACAGCGATCGGTTTCGCACTACGGGACCTTTTCTGTGTCATACGCGACCGACCGACGCGGACGGTGCGCTCGACCGACGTACGCGACCGACGTCAGCGAAGGAGGAAATTGCCTTTGCAGCTGGCATATACCCTTCTTAAGTATTATTTCGTTGCCTCTCAGCCATGATCATATTACAGCTGATGGCTCTGGTGTCGGTGGCGATGGTGATGGTGTCAGTGGGCATGTCCTCGCTGTCGGGGCTGTCGCGGGCGCTGCGCGAGCCGGCCATGCTCAACAACAGCATGCTGCGCGCTATGGCCGTCGACGCCTTCGACCCCGCTGTAAGGAGCTCCTTCGCGGCTATGCAGAATGAGGTACGTACTCTTGCTGTTTTGTTAGCAGGCGATATGATCAGGGTAACAGAACATTTTTTATTTTTTATTATCATTTCAACTTACTTTGTTAATATAATGAATTTATATAGTAATAAGCCCCCGATATCATTGTCTGTTACTGCTCACAGTGGTCATCTAGCAGCATCAGCTATTGAACAATTACTTATTCATAGTTCAAACAAATGTAGCAAAAATATGCTTCAGACTGTCCAAAAAAGAAGCATTTTTGCGCACGACAGTTGAGGAACTATCAAATCTGGCCTTGAGCGAGCATACAAAATTACAAAACGTTGAAATTGCAACAGCACCCAGGACCTGCCCACCTACCATGACGTGTCAACACTATCATGGTTCCACCGTGATATAGGACCGGAGCTATACAAGACAAATAGCACTGTCCCTGTTACACAATGGCACTTTGAAAGTTTGCCATGCCTTCCACATTTTAAATAATAGTGAAATAGGAAGCCTAGCGGAGGCGCAAAGTCAGAATAAGATCTTTTTATGACTGTTTGTCTATATTCCAGTTGAAGTGCTGCGGAGTGCAGTCGTATGCCGACTGGTACGCGCACCGCCGCACTCTGCCTGTTTCCTGCTGTGGTCGCATGTGGAACGGAAAGGTAATCCCGAATAACCTACTTTTTCCCCAGCCTCTGAGCAAAGCATTCCCTTTACTCCTTCCAGCTTTCGTCAGTCAGCGCTTCCTTCCTTACCGATATTGAATCTGTTCTTGTTGTGTTGCGAATGTAATCTTCCCGTTCCTGATATACTCTTGAAGGGTTCGATACCCAAAGGGTTCTAACGGGACCCTATTACTAAACTTAAACCATCTTATATGTACATTAATTCGCTTTTCACTGACAATGCAACACAGGACCACATTCGCACAACATCAGTAAAATGTAATTAGCGCGTACATTTACAAAAACATACATAAAAAACTGAATATCTTAGACCTCAACAAACACAACCTAAAATTAAAAGTAACAGAATGGCTACTTAAACAGGACTATGCCGCAACGGAGTCTTTACCTACCTACATCACCTAATATAAGTGCACACCCATCTCCATGCTTGCACGAATACTTCTACCTCGCATCTAAACACTCTCGCAAATACAACTCCCTCACTCACTTACACACCAACACCACATCATCTACCTATCTACACTCACACACAAACACCGACACACCTACAATTTACATTAATTCACCCACACCCTCGCACTCTCACATACTCATTATAATGCGCATAATTTAAAACTTAAGTCAACTATCTCTTTTTTCCCTTCTGAAGGTAAATCGACACACAGTCCACACATACATGAATCAATTGTAACTTCATTGCGAAACGCTGTCTCTTAAGATACAGGATACCCTAGTTTAGGAGACAGAGTTTAGTCTATTGATTGTGTACAGATTTCTGCAGCATCCAAATGTTTAATGTAAATGTTTTCTACCATAATTATATAAAAAATTGTAAACTTAAAGTAACTACAATAATCTGTTTTTTTTTTGGGAAATAAAGTTTTTTTATTTTTTTATAATTAATGCGGGTTACCGCGTATGAATTCGCCGCTAGAGGCGCTGGTCTCCGATATGTCAAATTTCATAGGTTTTTTACTTTTTGCGCGAGTTTATTTACTTTCTATTTTTTTATTGCTGTGAATATTTTCCAAATAGGGCAGATTAAGATAGGTACCAAGATAGGTATTTACCGAACATGTTTAAAAATTAAACTCAGGGCGTGTTGAACAGCATTGACGAATTTTGTTATGATAAAGATCTAAAAACAGTTTTTAGATCTCTTGTAACTTTGTTATAAATGTATTTTTTTTATTGTTTTGTACTTAATATTTGACATTAAATGTATTTTTAAAGCTTTTTGCTAGCGACTTTGCTCTGTATCAATAAGAATATTAATGTATGTAAAGTTAGTACATTTTATTTAATTTTAATTGGTTGGATAGATGTTATAACTTCAATGATGGGTGAGGAACCAAACGCGTTGACCGATTTTGATGATTCTTACGTCAATCGATTTGTCTTAATCCTGCGAGTGTTACTGGCTACATTAAAATTGGCAAATAGAAAAGTGGAGGATTTTGGGCACCATATTAGGGGGGACCAAATTTATTTTTTCTTTGAAACCCATCGGTTGGTAAATCAAAATAAAGGATTTTAAGAGGTGATTTCAAAAATATATAACACTTATATGTTCGAATGTACCTAACTACCAAATTTTTTATTTTTGAGTGAGGTACTTAAAAGTTATAAATAAAAACTAGCTGACCCAGCAAACTTTGTTTTGCCATAAAAAGACCAAACATTTATCTACCCTACCTACCCTACCTTACACTACCCTACCCTACCCGACCCTACACTACCCTACACTACCCTACCCTACACTACCCTACCCGACCCTACACTACCCTACCCTACCCTACCGTACCCTACACTACCCTACCCTACCCTACCCAACACTACCCTACCCTACCCTACACGACCCTACACTACCCTACCCTACCCTAACCTACCCTACCCTAACCTACCCAACCCTACCCTACACTACCCTACCCTACCCTACCCGACCCTACACTACCCTACCCTACACTACCCTACCCTACCCTACCCGACCCTACACTACCCTACACTACCCTACCCTACACTACCCTACCCTACCCTACCCTACCCTACCTACCCTACACTACCCTACCCTTAATATACTACTATACGAATGCAACCAACTTTTGTTTCTACCGGCAGCGTTGATCTAATTAAAATTTTGAACATAAAATTTGCTATTGTGAGTCAACCTTAAAAGATTTTTTTTTAGAACTTTTAAAGAGAAACAATTCCATCATACATGATATTTGCGTAACTTAAACCATTTACGCAGCGCACGCAATGGAAGCTCTCAAAAAGGAATATTTGTTCCCGTTTTTGTAACATTTTTCATTTATGCTCCGCTTTTATTGGTCGTAGCGTGATGTTATATAGCCTATAACCTTCCTCGATAAATGGACTATCCAACACAAAAAGAATTTTTCAATTCCAACCAGTAGTTCCTGAGATTAGCGCGTTCAAACAAACAAACAAACAAACAAACAAACAAACAAACAAACAAACTCTTCAGCTTTATAATATTAGTATAGATAATAATTCAAAATGTCAAAAAACCGTACTGCTTTGAAAGCGAACTAAAAAGACGTAAATCAAGAAGAAAATCATGCTGTGCAGTCGGAGGATACATCTGGTTTTGGTCAGCCAGCTCGCGAATATGTTTTTTTTTTGTGTACCTACTGTGCAAATATATCGACACAAACGTAATTACCCGACTGCCGAAGGAGGGTAATGTGTTTATCAGTCTATTTTTGTTATGAAATAAATAACTTGAACTTTAACTTAAACTTGAATTTACCATTCACTGCTTTAATAGAGTTTTATGTTTCGGAAAAATTTATTCTCCTTGTTTCGGGTAAAAGGGGCTGCGCAAAAATGCAACAAACTCGATTTTATATTTAATCGTACTTTTACGGCATCAGAAACGAATTGTTATTCAAACTTTGTTTTCGTGCGCGTTATAACATTGTTCAACGAACCTTAGTCAACGTTCCAAGTTTAAACTGATGTTAATTAGTTTTACTCGCTTTTTATCGTAGCAGGTGGCGTTCTGTAGTTTCTGCCTCTTCATGGGGAAAAGGCGCGTCTATCTGTGCAGGTATGGACTACGATAACCTAGTTTTCTGTATGGTACATTTACAGCGAGGAGAAACGTGCGATGTCCCGCTGTACAGCATGGGCTGCCTGCGGCCCGCGCTCGCCGAGCTGCGCTACTTCGCCAACTCGCTGTCGGCGCTCTCCTCCGCCATCGTTATCATCATGGTAAGCATGAGTGACCAAACACCTGCACCATCGAGGACTTAATGAACGCCACTGATGCCGCTATAAATGTGGCAACCTACTAGACCCAAACTATATAAGGGTTAAGTGTCGATTCGAAAAGAAAAAGCATGAGTTGAATAGGTTCAGCCACATCTTTTTATTGTCCTGCTGCTACAGCTGGCTACCTGATAGGAACTATTAACAGGCATCACAGGATAAGTTTCCTAAGTTTGCAACGGCATTTGAACTTTGGTATTTATGATAATGAGTTAGTTTCCAAAACATGATATGTCGTGGTTCTGAATTCAAAAATATAATAAAATTTTCATCCAGTAATGTTCAAGAAACGTAACCACACGTAATATCGTAATATTTGTTCCCGCACGGAACAAATATTTTTATGACCTACAGATAGTTGTTCCGGCTCTGGGTGTTGTGTATGTGAGTTTATATGTTTGTAAACGCACCCACGATACAGGAAGAAATTCCTAGTGTGGGGCAACGTTTTTTTTAAAAAGAAAAGAAAGAAAGTAACAACCTTTGCATTTAAAATTAGAAGATCAATGTTTATAGTCAGAAGAGCGGCGCTCGTGGCTAAATAATAACAGCTGTACGGGTCGATCTTCAAGGTTAAGCAACACTTGACGAGGTCGGTCCGTGGATGGGTGACCATTACAACATAAAGAGTTTACTCCTTTTTTCGTAAAAGCACGTTAAGCTGTTGGTCCCGGCTGTCATTTGAAAATCTTTGATAGTCGTTACGAGTAGTCAGAAGCTTGAGATCTGACAGCAGTCTAACCAAGGGGTACCGTGTTACCCAGTTACTGGGTTGTGGAGGTCCGATAGGTAGTCCCTCAATGTAAAACACTGGTCCTCAGCTGAATCCGGTTAGACTGGAAGCCGACCCCAACATAGTTGGGAAAAGGCTAGGCAGATGATGAATGTTTATAATTAGAACTCTTTGTCACTCTTTCTCTTGTCTCAATTTTTATTTTGTTTTCCAGGCTGTGACACTGTTCGCGACAGTGTTCCTCCTGGCCACAACCGTGGTGGAGCGCAGCGAGTTGCGCCTGTCGAAGCCGCCGCAGTCGCTGCGCATCGCGTGCCTCAGCCACCCGCCGCCGCCGCTCGTGGCGCTCACCTCACCCGCCCCGCTGCCCCTGGACCACCCCATGTAAACGCTACCTTAGTCTTCGAGCAGTAAGCGAGTGACCACCGCTCCTTTTCCGCTCGGCCATCTCATATAAACCGTGGCTCCCTTATAGTGCCGCTAGAAACTCCATGTAAACACTACCTAAGTCTTCGGGCAGTAAGCGAGCGACCACCACTCCTTTGCCGCTAAAAAACCGCATGTAATCGCTACCTTAGTCGGCGACTACCGCCCTGCTGTAGCTAGACAACCCCATGTAACCACTACCTTAGTCTTCGAACAAGAAGCGAGCGACCACCCCTCCTGCGCCGCTAGACCACGTCACTTAAAAACTCCCTATGTCTGCGGCTACAGCCCGGTTGCCGCTAAATTACCCCATGTAAATGCTGCATAAGTCTTCGAGCAGGAAGAGTGCCCATCGCTACTGTGCCTCTAGACAACCTCATGTAAACGATAACACCTTATTATACCAAGCAAACCATCGGAACGAACAGTATCCAGAAGATAGCATACTGTTTACCATTATGACGTCTTAAAGTTATCCTAGTAATAGTGTTAGAAATATAGAGCTATACAGGACGCATTGCGCTGTATCTTTTTCGCAACGGTAGCATTATGGCTTGATAAAGCCCCAGTTCGTTCACAGTTATGTTCAAAGCACTTTGACGCAGAAGCGAAGCGTCATTCTTAAAACTTACATTGCATTTTGATGACCATCGCCAACTTGTCTTTTTTAAACCTATTTTAAATGTGTGATTTACCTGGTTGGATATAGGAATAAATTTTTATATTGACTCTTCGACTCTACTTCAGTGTTCTATGAACAAATAGGAACTACATGCAATTAAGAATCACGGTGTTACAAAATCAGAATCAATGTGATGCAAAATCAGAATCACAAATTACTGTGAATACTGTTCCTGACAGTGTAGGTACTAGGCGAACATGATATCGAACATGGTACGCTGACAGTTGTGAGTTGGCGCCTCTTCTCACCATCTGCATTCTAACTAGTTGACTTATACCGAAAACGAAGCAGGCAAATAATAATACTGATGGAAATCAACGCAAACTCGTTCGTCTACACATTAAGTAGTATTTTTATTCGCCCGATCCGTTCCCGGCATAGCTTGGCCAGCTAATAAAATAGTCGCCGTGTGTCAATCTGTCCTTTACAGAATAAAAAAGTAACGAGTCGGGCGTTCTTTGATGTTAGAGGTATGGTTTACTAGTCGTGTTATATTCGTAAAATATGGCACCAATTAATATGTATCCTTTATCAGTAGTCCGCTTAACTTTGTTCGGAGTTCGTTGCTATCTAATCAAAGTGTGAAAGCCTTGCAGATACCTAAGCGTTTTCAAAGTAGTCGTTGAGTCGTATGATTGGTCTGGAGTCATACAGTCACTAATAAAAACCCTATTGCGACAACTGACTATTTTCTGAACTCGTTGCTAACCATGTGTCACATTGCATGCAGCTTTTACTGTTCTACAACTACTCATTTTGAATTCTGATCTGTTCCGGTGGTGAGCTAACAAGGATGTCGAGCTGGCGATGTCAAATATGTAACACATTCACCACATGCTTATAGCGATAACAGTGGCCAGGTGTTGTATGCCAATTCTATAACAGATTATAATAAACTTAAGTTTGCTCTTAGAAGGAAACTGTCTTGAATTATATATGACGAATGTCCTTTAAAATTGTTTAAAAGTCGTATGTATGTAACTGTGTAAAATAAAAGTCTTCGTTGACAATATTTGTTTGCATTTCGATACACGGGCGTAGGGCAAAGGGGATCAATGAATAAAATCACAAGTCAAGGATATCTTTTTAATCGTAATTTTTTGAACACAATACAACATGCAAGCATTAAAATGCTTTATGAAAATCAAAAACAATCATATCTTTTTCTATATTTGGTACCTATTTTTGGTTACTTTCAAATTATACAAGAAAAACGATCTCTATATAAAGTCAAACAAAAACTATAATATATTATGAAAAATTTGGTACAACAGGGCGCGGGTGCGCGGGCGCAGGCGCCGAGCGAGCGGCCCGGGGGCCCGCGGCCCGGGGGCCTCAACATACTACACTATACAAACGTACGCACTATGATCACTCAGTCGCTCTGTGGGCCCCGGCCGCTCGGCAACACTGTACAGTCGGCGCCGCGCCCGCCCCGCGCCCCCACACCCCCCCTCGCGCCCTCCGCCGCAACAGCTAAGTACTCGACGAGTCTAAGATAATAATGTGAAGCGATCGACTTACGTTTAAATTTAGAATTGGAAGGAGCGGCGCGGGCTCGCGGGCGCTCGCCGCGTAACATTAGATCTATCTAGAATAAATAGAGGGAGCCTCTGTGCGCCGGGCGTGCGCGCGCGCCAGGGCTCAGGGCGGCTCTAGCGCCGCGCGCCGCGGTGCTTGCGGTGCGCCGCGCGGCCCCGCCCCCACCACAGCGCCAGCAGCGTCAGCAGCAGCACCGCCCGCCGCGAGCTGCACACACACTTGCAACGTCACTCACTCCCCCATCCCTGCCCGGCCGAGCAGGGCAACCACAAAATAGACAGGTCGGTCTGGACTCACAAGCACAGACACGTACGGATAAAGATCTCAAACTATGTCTAGCATATGCCTCTATACGTGAACGCGTGTGCGTGCGTTTCCGCTCGTTGTTTGGAAGCGACCTTTTGGTACCTATCTATTTTGTGGTGGCGCACTGCTCAGTCAGGTCAGGTCATCAGATTAAACCTAAGTTAACTTTATATCTTCAACTGTCTATGACTAGCACTACACTGGACATTAATATACAGATTCATATTGATAGGTTTACAGAACATTTTGAGAATGTTGTTCAAAACTAATTTGAATAATTGCAAATCGAATTCTATCTAATTTCTAAACTAGTGGGGGAAGGTGAAACATAAAAGAAAATCGATTTTAGAACTTGTAGATGCAAAACTTAAAAGGAAGTAAATTGTCAGCGTGACGCATTCAATATGCTCAAATAATATCGAAGCAAGAAATAATGTGGTTAATGAGTAAATAATAAAACATGCAACATAAAATGATTCTAGAATGAATGTCCTCAATTTAATACATGTTGTATTTTAAGATGGCAACCCTCTCCATTACTGGCTAGGGTTACCACGTCAAATAATACTTTACACAAACTACAATGTGACTGCTAATGACTCTAAATTATTTGAATTTACAAAAAAAATAGTTGGAAAAGTGCCTTATCAACTGCTATGTTCAGAGGTCTGTTGACTGAACCGTTCTGGCAGCGATGGTAAACAGTGGTTATACAAGCAATAAGTTGTATTTAAGGAGACAATGACAGTCATTCCTCTGTAGAAACTTAATCATACTGCTGCCACTATTTTTTAACCAACTTCTCCAGAAGAATCACGTTATGTCTCGACCCCTTAACTGCCTGTATTAAAACCAATGTAATTAAATCAAGGACTCAAGCTAAAAACACGTGTTAATATAGCAAATGTATGAATGAATAAGAAGAGTGGGAATGGTTACCGATGCACACAACACGCGAGATTGCTCACCAAAGTAGCACACTGGCTGCCCTGCAACAAGCATAATGCGATCACACTCCGACACCGCGCCGTCCAATGACACCACCAAAGGACCCTCGAATATATCAAATGGAGTCGGTATTCTACATGACACCGACCAGTGTTGAAAAAGGGATTCAGTATTCCCCATAACCCCAACTAGTATATAGTGACAAAAGGAATCATTATTCCCTTTGACTCTAAACCAGTGATGACAAAAGCAATCATTATTCCCCATGATCCGAAACACTGATGACAAAAGGAATTATTATTCCACATGGTCCGAAACAGTGATGACAAAAGGAATTATTATTCCACATGGTCCGAAACAGTGATGACAAAAGGAATCATAATTCCCACATGACACGAATTAGTTGTGACAAAGGGAATCAGGACTCCCCATAACACTAGTGTCAAATAGGATCAGTATTCCCATTGACACCATTATAAGTGATGATGTCGGGACGATAGCATCGGGGTGTATGAAGCGATTAGTTAAAGCACTGAGCACGAAGACCCACAGGTTTAATGAAGCTGGCAGGAATTAACAGTATTTTTGTGATACAATGGCCTCCACAGTTGAGAAATTAAGTATTTCAAATCTCTAAATGCATAACCAATAATAAAAAAAAGAAATACTCTAAAATAGGTACCAGGGACCCAATCCTGAAGGCGGAAAATTATTTTTGGTGTCCTGCCAACCTCACATCAAACCAGCGTGTCAGTGTTATCAGCCGATACTCTACGCACCGTGCAGGCAGCGCAGTGCGGCGGCGCGCAGCCGCCCAGCTCCAGACGGCGGGGCGGCCCCGCCCCTCCCCCCCCTCCCACGGTCTGCGCGCCCCCCACGCAGCACCCCGCGCCACTCTCCCCGCACTCCGGCTCCCAGCAGTCTACCTCACCAAGCTGTAAGCAGACAGTCACAATGCTCAAGGCAACAGATTTTTTTCCAAGGATAAGGAAAAGACAGACTTGATGTGAAGCTTCAAGACCAGATTCAACAGTCTTCTTAAATTTAACGTAATATGTTAATATCAGCATAGCATACAAAGACAAGAATTGCAAGGTTGATAATGTTACGGACCGACACCGGCGATTAGCACTGCTAAGCCAAGCCATGTTCGTAGATCAAAACTTCTGGCTCAGCCATTATAAAGTACAAATGGCACCGCTTCGTCTTGTGTGTATTCGACCATGAATGAAAACGGCGCTAAAGACGGTAAACGCACCGATATTCATGTAATACTCATAGGTCTGGCACTGGACGAGCCAGTGCTCCCCGCTGTGGAAGGTGACGTGGTACATCTCCTGGTAGCAGACGGTACACGCACAGACACTCGCAGATCTGGCACTAGTAGAGCTAGCGCTCCTCGCTGCGGAAGGTGACGTGGTGCATCTCCTAGTAGCAGACGGTACACGCACAGATACTGTGATCGTGGTGTATTTCCTGGTAGCAGACGGTACACGCACAGATACTCACGAGACACTCGCAGATCTGGCACTGGTAGAGCCAGCGCTCCCCGCTGCGGAAGGTGACATGGTGCATTTCCTGGTGGCGGCAGTGGAAGCGCGCCTCGCAGTGCGGGCAGCACGACGCTGGCGCTAGTGACGGCAGCGACGTGCTTTGCAGCTGGTAACAGAAGAATGAATCAGAATATGAAGATGGAAGGAGTCTTAAGGGGCCGCCTTATCCAGTATAACATGCGTTTAAGAGTATTGACAAAACTGGTGTACAAGTTAGCAATTTGTTGTCAAATAATGACCGGATATAGATTACTGGCAAGGTCGATGGTAGGGGACCAAGGCGTTACAGCCCGATTGGATGGTCTGACTAAATCCCATCGTTGCACAGATTTGGTCAGACCATCTGAAGGGAAGTGTACGAAGTTCTACGAAGCATTCCATGATGCCAAAGACAGATACAGATGGAGGAGCATTATCAAAAAAAGTTAAAACTCCCGTCGGGGAAATCACGTCCCACAGTAATAAAAGGAATACGACGCGAGGAGGAGGAATGAACAGATAAACCTTGCCCATTCCAGAATTTGTTTGCGACTCTTCCCAAGCTAGACCAATTTCGTAGGAAGATCTGGAAAACGCTATAAGGACCTGTTCTTGCTGATGCCGTACCGTAATGGTTTTGACTACTCACCAACACGCTTGGTCTGCAAGCTTGTCGCCAGCGGGGGCAAGACAATAAACCTACGCCTTTCGCAGAAGAACACTGTTTGTATTTAACGTGTAAGTGCCATAATAATGACTGTACTTCAGGCCCGGGGTCCAAATTATACACTATCTGCTCGATATTTAACTTAATGGCACGATGCTTCCTTAAAAAGCTGGAGTAGATGGGATGACGAGAATTATCCCACCTGTACACAAAATACGCGCTTGGACCTGGAGTTGCGGACACCAGCCCGTTATACATAAAAGCATTAAATATTCTGAAGTTGATCTCCACTCACAATCAGTCTAGTGCGAGCGATAGTTACCGCGGTGGTGTGGTTGTCGAGCAGGTCGCAGGCGCAGGCGGCGAGGCGGCACGCGGCCACGCCTGCCGCGCACGCGCACGAACGGCAGCCACCCGCTTCGGACCACGCCGAGCCGTCCGACATCATGCGGCCTTGCCAGTTACAACCTAGAAACATTGAAATACAATGATAAGAAAGAAGACCGACGCCCATAAATTGACAAGGAGTCAGCAGCGTTATGACCAAAGGGACGCTCATATTTGACTGGTCAAACTTGTTAGCAATAACCCGGACCCTCTGGTGGTTAAGTATGCAGAAAGAGGGAAGAAAGAGAACTTGAGCACTCGGACAACCCAGAAAAGAGCTTTTGGCGCAGACGTACAAGGAGACCCGACCGCTAAACTGGAAAGAGGTCTGAATTAGGGATGTTACGGAGGTTCGATTCCGAATCCGAAAATGATCTCGAACATATATTGTTTTTAACTGACTTCGAACTTCCGATTGTTTTTAACCGATTTTTCCAAAAAAGGAGGGTCAGGTCAAGACCTCTTGATGGGATCCTGGAGAAATCGAGGGAACTCGTCAAATATTATAGGAATAGGCATTTAGCGGTTTTGGTATTTTTATCAATAATACAATCATTTGCACTCGAGAAAGTTTCATTTAGTGAAGTGGAACTGATGAAGAAGACACACAGATGGCCACTGGAATTCCATAATGCAATGTTATCGTAGCTATAAGATATTTCGAATAGTTATCCGACTATGATGAAGCAAATACTTATAAATAAATGGTACTAATGAAAATGGTACCATCGAACTGATTTGGTCATGAGATGAACTTTGACTATAAATGAACGAAATTATGAAGCTTATTTAGGACCTAGCTAAACGTTATGAATATAAATATGCTCGATGAGGGTTTCCAGAAAACTTAGAGGCTAGAGGCGAATGTTCTGTCACTTCCAGCTCCTCAATTCTTTTTAAGCGACCGAACCGACGATCATTTACGAAGGAGATAAATAATGATCGGACGTTTTTCGGGTGATCATAATTTCACCCGAAAAACGTCCACTACTGGACATAATACTCCTTCAAGTGTTGCCTCATCTGCTGGTCCTGTACGTCACCTACCAATTCGTTTTCGGTACACGGTCGCCACTCCAGAACTTTTCGGTCCTATCGACTATCAGTTCTGCAAGCCCTGGACACTGTCACTTAAGTTCAGCAATTTTTTCGGCTATGTCGGTAACATTGGTCGGCTGCAGATATTTTCATACCTTATGAAAGAGAAAGCCTTATACTCACTTAATTCACAGTTTTCTTCCGAATCACATTCACATCTGAAGCCGCCATCGATGTTGACGCAGCGCGCGCTGTGGTGACATGTGTGGAACCCCTCCGCGCACTCGTCTACATCTGAATTAAAACACAACAACTTCAGTAATTAGGTATGAAGGCTTTGAGTAGAGGTTGGTCTGAAACTGAAGGCTGAAGCCATGTTTGCATCTGCAAGCACTTTGCGGGGCACGATTTAGCGATCGATCACATTGTACCTCGGTAGCCCGCAATATAATGCAACTTGCGTGCGAGTTGGTTGCAGCCATAAACATGGCTTAAAATATGAGAGCGTGTATAAGAGATAAGTTTTTTGCTGTGGATCTAGAAAAATAACAATTAATTATGGCCAGTATCTAATAGTGCCAAATGAATTCATGGCAATAAAGCTGTCTGACTTATGCGGCAACTTATCATTGTTACAATCTTTGTGGTGATACAACTGGCGATAAATGACGACTCCACAATAACCTGTATTCTTCTCTCATACAGTGAATTCTTGCGAACGAATCCGCCACTTGACACCTACTTGTAATCCTCGTTAGCGGTGACAAAATTTGGGAAATCATCCCCATTATGTCAATTCCTACAATATCGACTGAGTTTTCTCGGTTTCACAAAATCGAAGTGAAACGCAAGCAAGACGGGGGTTGTAACCTTGGCATGTATCCAGTACAGCATCCCTGGTGTAGCCGGGCGCGCACACGCAGTAGTAGCTGCCGGGCGTGTTGACGCACTGCGCGTGCGGCGGGCAGGCGGGCGGCGCGGGGGAGGGCGAGGGGGAGGGGGGCGCGCGGCACTCGTCCACGTCGCGCTCGCAGCGCGTGCCTCCGAAGCCGGGCGCGCACGCGCACAGCTCGCGGGATACGCACACACCGCCGTTCAGACATCCTCCTGTGCAGATTGCTGTAAGAATCCCACGATTCAAAGTTAATTGTATATTGCAATTAGACGCAGAAAACCAAAATTGCAAATGAAGCATTAAAACAACAATGCTTAAAGGCCTACATTTGCTCATGTGTGGGACTGTTCAGGTTGCTATGTTCTTTTTTTTGGAGTTCGTCTATTGGTCGCCACTACAAACTTCAGAAAGAAGACATTTGAGTAAGAAGTCCGAAACGGACGTTATTTAATTCGGAGCTCCACAAGTGGCTCAAAGTGCAAATTATACATACGTGAGCACTCGTATCCGTCTCCGGTGTAGCCCTCCCGGCAGCGGCACGTGTATGAACCGGGAGTGTTGGTGCACACGGCATGTGCGTGGCAGCCGTGTGTTTCTCCCGCGCATTCATCTACCTGGAAAAAGAATTACAATTATTATTTAACTGTCTTACTGATAGCTGGCATTTCAGAGAGACGTGATCAGATATAATAATGGTGTAATATGTTTTGATGTTAAATTGGCCTAAAAATGCATCACAAATTAAAAAAGACTACAATCTAAACTTTAGTTAGAAAGAGGAATTGTGACCAAGGAGGACCAAAGCCTACTTCAAAGAGTGGACTTGAAATCCGGTGAATTCTGGATGAAATCACGGTTTTGAAGATTCAACGAACCTCGCTCACTACGCAGTCTCGACCACAACTTGTCGCGCGAACGGCTGCATTCCTGAACCAAAGTCGGACCATAGGTCGCTCGTGCGGCCAAACTTTCGTCTTGGTTCTGCAGCCAAGATTGCAGCTGGTCGTGCGACAAGTCATGGTCGTGGCCGTAATTATATGATAAATACCTCTACACAATTGAACTTGTCGTTCCTGGTATAGCCCGGCAGGCACTGGCACACGTAGCCTCCCACCACGTTGACGCAGCGCGTGTTGGAGTGGCAGTGGTGCCCGTCAGACCATAGTTCAGCATACTATGTTAAGTCTTACCTCTACACAATTGAACTTGTCTCTCCGGGTGTAGCCCGGCAGGCACTGGCACACGTAGCCTCCCACCACGTTGACGCAGCGCGTGTTGGAGTGGCAGTGGTGCCCGTCAGACCATAGTTCAGCATACTATGTTAAGTCTTACCTCTACACAATTGAACTTGTCTCTCCGGGTGTAGCCCGGCAGGCACTGGCACACGTAGCCTCCCACCACGTTGACGCAGCGCGTGTTGGAGTGGCAGTGGTGCCCGTCAGACCATAGTTCAGCATACTATGTTAAGTCTTACCTCTACACAATTGAACTTGTCTCTCCGGGTGTAGCCCGGCAGGCACTGGCACACGTAGCCTCCCACCACGTTGACGCAGCGCGTGTTGGAGTGGCAGTGGTGCCCGTCAGACCATAGTTCAGCATACTATGTTAAGTCTTACCTCTACACAATTGAACTTGTCTCTCCGGGTGTAGCCCGGCAGGCACTGGCACACGTAGCCTCCCACCACGTTGACGCAGCGCGTGTTGGAGTGGCAGTGGTGCCCGTCAGACCATAGTTCAGCATACTATGTTAAGTCTTACCTCTACACAATTGAACTTGTCTCTCCGGGTGTAGCCCGGCAGGCACTGGCACACGTAGCCTCCCACCACGTTGACGCAGCGCGTGTTGGAGTGGCAGTGGTGACCGTCGAGACCGCCCGCGCGCTGGCATTCGTCGACATCTGGAATATAAAATGTTAGGCTTAGTTCAGAGCAAAAAAATTGAAAAAATTGTGGAAACCGCTGAATTGTACACACAGTAAAAAAACAATCGAACAGTGGAAACGTTGAATTGTACACACAGTAAAAAAACAATCGAACAGTGGAAACGTTGAATTGTACACACAGTAAAAAAACAATCGAACAGTGGAAACGTTGCCTAGAACTTTACACATCTACTGGTGCATTTGGCTGTTGTAGAAAACGATTCACAGGGAGACATCCTGATAACAGCTGGACTACGGTGGGAGTAGCCGATAACGGATCGTGTTTTAGCAATCCACTGCTGTGCATATCCCTCATTATGCTTAATTAAGAAATAACCATTTACACACCTCCTAAAAGAAGGATGTTTACCTTGACAAGAAAGTCCATCGCCCTGGAAGCCCTGGTTGCACTTGCACGTGTACTTGGTGTTGAGGTTCATGCACGTCGCGTTCTCGTCGCACGAGTGCCCCATGCTGCAGTAGTCCACGCCTGACAACATAGAATGACATATCATTTCCAATCACACGTTATTTTTGTTTATTGAAGAATCTGGTTAATGGCGGTCACATTAACCAAGCTTCAACCACCTGCACCAGCTTAAGCAGGTGCCTAAGCTGGTTAGTCTGCCGTAGGGTCCTTGAGATACAGTAGTAATGGCCCGCATTCAAATCTGATTGGCTAAAATCTAAAAACTTATGTGTATATGCAAGTGTGCAATAAAACCAGCTTACTTTGATTGACTTCAGTCAGAATTTAAAAGAGATCCATACAAATGGAGGAGTTTGGCAGGGTTCGGTAGTGTCCGAGTGAGTCATTCCTCCCCTTTAACATGGAGAGGGGTGCTTTTTATCCTCATTCTCATTCTAGATTTGACACATCTGCAGAGTCTGTAAAGGGTTCTCCTCTGATCCTCGTTGTATCTCTCACCTGGACAGAACTTGCAGCACTCGCCGGGCACGGTGAACTGGTCGGCCACGTCACACGGCAGCGGCGGGCACGCCACCTCGGGGTCGACGCGCGTGCACTGCATGTTGCCGTCGTGACACACACACTCCGCGCATTCCTTTGGAGCGAAACGCTCTCCGTGTTCGTATAATGTTCCTTTTAGAAGGCACTGCCCTGAGGAAAGATAGTCGGCTGTTAGATATATTGTTGCACAGACGTCTGTTCAGAAGCTCTAGACAAGTGACATTCTCAATGAAAGCGTCGCAATAGCGATTGGTGAAATATCCAAAATGTATGAGAATGATAAGCGCTATCAAAATCACGTGATCAATCATTTTGTCATTTCGTCAATCACCATAGCTGACGGAATGAAGCTTTGTCTAGAGCCAGACGAAATCAATAACTTTACTTTGGCAACGGTGTTTCTATCAAAAATAAGTTAAGTTCACATTCCTCACAACATTAAGACAGGTGACCCACTCAGATGAACTACTTTGGTGCATGCCTCTTACCCTGTTAGTTTCGTTGTAGTCACTACCAGTACAAGGCCATACTTAGATTAGGTTAGGTTACAACGGGCTGGTTTCCGCAACTCCACGAACAAGCGCGTATTTTGCTTACGGAAAGCCATACTTACTCAAGCATGTTGGACAACACTCTCCCGGGTGTAACACCGGATTCTTGCACTCTGCTCTATCGCACTCGACTGGCCTGCACGTTATTTCACCGTGCTGGAAAACAAATGAACTTTTTATTAACACAAGTTTAAAAGAATAATAACAAGTTTAAAATAATAAGTAACTTGGTTCGGCCCATGGGCGTCGCCAAGGGGGGCAGGTAGGGGCAGTTGCTCCCCCCTAAAGATAAAAAAAATTGTCAACATATCTAACCGTCGAGAGACAAAAACCTTCTTGTCCGAAACGGGCACAACGTTGAAAATTTTGGTCGCTCTACCGTGCACAACTTTTCCTTTAGAACGATCGTATATAAGCCCCAAGAGACTAAACACCTGGTTAAGAAGCACTATGGGGGAAAATTGCCTCAATGGTCTGCCCATGATGAGTGTGCACTGACAACTTACAAGATTTTCATAATAAAGTGATCGAAAAGTTTACAAAAAATCCCCGAAGATTTTGTTTAAAAAAAAAGGATCCCGCTCGACTACTGCAAGATATTATTATATTATTAAAATCTTGTAATTGGCAATGGACCATTTGATTGCCTCCAAATTCTTTTAGTTTTTTTATCCTATATTTTGTCCCAAATTATTTTTATTCTAATAGAGGTATATAATAACTCTGTTTACAAATATTGTTTATTGTACGGTCAAGAGCACGTGGACATTTACACATAGCACTTTGGACCCATCTTTTTCCTCAATCGCTCGCCCTAGGGGCATCTCGTGCTAGCAGTGTAAAGCTTCATGTGGATTACGATTGTATTTAAAATTCAAACTTTTCCCAAAGTCCATATAACAACTTGCCCTGGAACACAGGCTGGCGACGCCCTTGGTTGGGCCTCGCCAAGTCTGTAGAAATCTGTACGGAGACGGTAAATTATAAATGCCCTTAAAAGCAGTCTAATTAATTACTGCCTGCAGCTACAGTATTTCAAATCATCCGCAATTTGTTAAAAATAAAATAAAAAACCAAAAGTAGATTTTCCTGCGATAACACTGACCAAAGGAGTCAAAGTCAACTCGAAGCCAAGTAAAGTCAAAGTTAAGGTAGGTTTGATAGTAATAAAATAGTGATTGTACCACACAGGAGCAGCGATTGCAGTCCCGTTGCCACGTGGCGCCGTCGGCGTGGACGGTGCCGTTGGAGAAGCACGACTTCTGACAATCACATTGTTCCAGTCGCGCTAACCTTGCCTCCGTGCCAACCAACTGGAACACAAACATTTTTGTAAAGCAAAACATGACATCACTCTATTATTTCCCGAAGGTGGTGCCAAATGTGTACAACAATCCTAAATATCTCCAGCAGGTTGTTCAAGTCCCATGTTCTGCAAGTAATATAGGGCGAACCTGTTACCATAAGCCGGAACAATAATTAATCCAGGAAAATAAGTACCATATTATGTAACAGGATGGAATGCCCGATAATACTTAGCCCAATCTGGGCCAAAGTTATGTACGAGTATTAGACGAGGAACTTTCTCTGACTACACTTCGTCAGTATTTTAGACACGTCCTTTGTTTTGTTTGTGTGACAGGGTAGGAATAGCTACATGTTATGAAGAAAGCAGATGCTACCTTGAGTGACAGGTCATGGATATGTGTGGTGAGCTCCTGCACGGTTGCCTGCAGCAGCGCGAACTGGCCGCACGTGGGGCACTCGGAGTCCAGCCCCGGACACTGCGCCAGGTAGCCGTGCGGCCCGCTCACCAGTCTTACGTCTTGTAGTGTACCCTGGAAGTAGTAGTGGGGATTATAAGCGACTGTGTAGGTAACGGAAGTAGCCACCAGATTTTTTTAAAACTCAAACTATCAATAGTAGAATCAAGAAGTCAGATATCGTATAAGGTTTACAAATAGTTAGTACATACCTTAAATAAGGAATGTTTGCTATTCCGCTGGCCCAGCCAGAGCGCCAGCTGCGGCTGTGTAAAGTTGCGGTCAGGTGGCGGGATAAGGCGGCGGTACAGCGGGTGGCAGTCCAGCAGCAACGTGGCCTGCGAGCCCGACACGCTCAGCGCCAAGCGGTGCCACGCGCCGTCCGCCACGCGTGCCGGGAACGACTCCACGCGCGCCGCTGCGCCACCTGCTGCCACGTAGTGTAGGCGCACCTCATCGCGCCGCCCGCTCGACTGCACCTCCAGGTACCTACGCAAGCACACCCGTCACACGCGACACCGCGCCGGCCGCCGGCGCAGCCCGCCCGCCAACACTGTTCCGAGGTACACATAAACAAAGCAAACAACACACAGAGGCGACGCGCGACAGACGCCGGCGCGACAGACGACGCGCGGCGCGAGCGGACCTCGGCTCGCTCTACATCTCAATATCGTCGGCCAGGGGGACCATGTACCTCGGAACGAATTGCGTTCGGTGTCGACAGAGACGCCAGGTGTCTGTTAGTAGATCCGGCCGCGCGGGCTCGGCCCGGCTCGCGGTGTCCGCTTTCGTAGTTAAGGGAGAATTTTTGACCGAACAGTTAGTTACGAGTTAGCAAAGGCGCAGAGACGGCCAGTGCGCCGCGCGCGGCTTTAGACACATACGAGACAAAAAGGATTCCCATGTCGCTTGGAATGCAAGTGCGGAACATCTCGGCGTCCCCTCGGGTGTCGGGTGTCGGTGGCGTGCGGCGCGCGGCGCTCGACAACAACATCCAGAACAGAACATCGAACGAGGATCGTGGGGGGCGGACATATACAGAACACAAAACGTCAAGACACAGAACACAAGACGGACGGCGAAAGGGCGCGGGGGCGCGGGGCGCATGCAAGCCGGCCGGCGGCCCGTCCGCGCACAACATCCATGCAGATGTACAGGAGCGCAACCAGCTCAACGGATGGGTCGAGGAGGACATTCCGAGGCACAGGACATTCCAAGATACATGATTCTCCCCGAGAGCGCGCGCGCATGGCGCCGGGGGGGAGGCATGCGCGCGCGGCGATGTTGAGATCTAGAACTCACCGTCAGCGCTGATCCGCCCGGCGCGCCGCCGCCGCCCGCCGCCGCCGACCCCGCGCGCCCTCTGCGCGAGACCGGGCGCCGTCCACTTCCACTACTCGGTACCAGATGAATACATAATTAAGTCGTGAAATCGGGACTTCAACAAATTAATTATCGAGACATCGAAACACATAATCGGTTGCTCCCAACTCTGCGGTCGCTACGAGCTGTGCTACGCCGCGTAGCACTTGCTACGACAGGTGCTACGCATTCTGTTATTGATTCTTTTATGCGTATTTACATTTAAAATATTTTATAATATTAATAATTTTATAATTTAAATCAAATTTAATTAATTTCTTATTTTTATTTAAGACCGATTTAAATGATTAACCCACCACATTATTTTGTCATTAATACCCAAAATTCTTGATATCAACGTCTAAAATAACAATATAACAAGTAAGCGGAAATGTGCTACTAATCTATTACGAGTACGACAACATCTATAACAAACGGGCAGTACCTGTTGTATCCATGCGAGAAGGACAGGATGGTGCCCGAGTTGGCGGGCTCCTGGCGGAGCGACGCGAGCACGGTGAACTCGGGGGAGCGGCGCAGGAGCTCGGCCGCGCGCTCGAAAACTGCGCCCTCCACTTGTAGTGAACGAGATTCTCCTGGGATACACATAAAACTGAATAGGTAAACACATACATCAATAAGAAATAAATAACATTTGGTTTTTCATACACTTATTTTACATAATTTTACATCAAATTTGCAAAGTTCAGGATTACCGGTCCGTCCACCACAACTTTTTAGAAACATGTAGATATTTTATTTTGGGTATTGCTTTTATACGAATCCGTTAAAAAAATCGTAATATCGATGCAAAACTCCTGATTATTACAAAGAAAAAAAGTATTTTATATTAATAAGCATTAGCTCATAAATATACCTTTCAAAATTGCCCACAAGTGTATCACGAATTATGTGTCTATATAAATAACACTATTGCAGTAAAATAAACCAGTCAGCTGTTATCGTAGCCTATATAATTTACTGTAGACTACCCATGTGTGTATGTGTATAGCCTGTATGTATGTGTGGCTTACATGTGTTTGTGTGTGTGTACAATCGTGATCTCGGAGTCCTTGACTGGTAACGATCGCGGCGCGCTGGCTCTCTGCCAGATCTATTATCTTGATTCACTGATTTCTCCGAAGATATCCCTTGCTTGATTGCTTTTCAAATAATTCTAGAATTAATTTTCTCTATAGCCACTGAAACTCTGGAACAATCTGCTCGCTTTGAATATGCGACGATGGTGAAAGTTTGAATTTCAAATTCGCGAGCTTTGGGTGAGACTAAAGTTTTATCATTCTAAACCGAATCCTATTGGAAATTAATTGGAACAGAGTCTGAAGTAAGTTATAAAGTGCCGTAAATTCAGATTATTTCAAAACGTTGCAGCGTTGACATAATTTGTGTTTATTTAGTTCCAATTCACAATGGTAGTCTTTAGAATTGCAATCACCCGAAGCCTTATTGCGTAAGTGAATACGACAACGCAAAGGGTTTACCCGCTATTAATCGATCAATCACTCAGACGGAAATCCACATCGCGTCGTTCATCTAGCATGTGATTGGTCCATTTGATAGTGGTCTAACCCTTCGCCTTTCACTTGCGCAATTCGGCCATTTAAAAGTTTATATAAGGTAATCAAAACAATTACCTACATGTGAAGTTGCAAAAATAAACTTTGATTTTATTATTGTAAAATGTTCTACTCAAAATGGTATTTATTTCATAGGCCACACATAGTAAATTCCAGGTTTATGAACTGTATCAGATGATATTCAAAGCTACTGAATAGAAAGTCCAACACACCACCTGCTCACACGACATGCAAGCTGTAGGTACAGCCCGACCAACTTATCTGTGAAACGGACGTTTTGGTACTTATATTTTGAATGGGACATAAGATCGGTTTTTGTTTATTTTTTGGTGAAATAGTGACGAACAGCGCCACTCATAATTCATAGTTAAATTGGTTAGCCTGTACCTATGAATCGATCTCCACGTTTGTTTGGCCTAGCCACAGATAATATAATACTAGCGCCTAGCTATCGTGCCCATTGCGCTAGCTGTCATAACCACGCTGGCGCTGTTTTGAAACCAGACATGTTATTCTATTACCATGTCAGTTTACCTCCTATATTTGCCTCTATTTAGTAGGGACGTTTTCTACTATGATGTCCCAAAGACGTCATTCTTCTAATGTTAGAGAGAAACGGAGCTATACAGGATGAATAGCACTATCTCTTTTTTGCAACGAAATCATGAAGACGGTCATAGGGTACCAGTACCAAAATACCAGTTCACATAAGGACGAGTTTCAAACGCGTCAATTTGTTACAACTTACAATTCTTTGAAATTTTGATTGCAAAGTTTCTGAAGTCGTTTATTTTCAGTGGGTAAAATTCTATTTGGAGATAAAAGTTCGTCTTTATTATCTGATATATTGTTACTGAGATTTGAAAACTGGAGCCCCATATGTAGGAAGATAGATTTTATATGAAACTCTTGAATGCATATGTAACCGGATTATTGCAGAGACCTTCAAGTTTATAATTAATCCTACGAGATTGAAAAATTGTGTACAGAATATTTCAAATAGAATGTCAACCAAATCCGATTTTTTAAAACATATACGTGTCTTATCGAGAAGAAAGAGTTTACAATATCACACGATTTATTATACTGACGGTGTTTGCAATAATCCAGTTACTATTTTATTTTATTTAACATTTTATTCCAGTTATATCTACATCAAAAAAACGTTATTATGGCTATGGGTGGAAATACGAGGAACAATGAGTCGCTTAATCTTTTCCATTAATATATTCTGGAAATCCAGAATCTATTATAGAAACGCTATTAAATCGAGTTAATGCTTTATTGGCATTTGGCAGAAACACCTAGTGTAGTTGCCTACTTGTGTACAACAGTTTGCCAAGCCGAGATCACCGCAGTTGTGACTGATTCGCATTCGCCGTGCAATGCTGCATTGCAGCAGAAAAGCGCGAGAGAAACTATAAACTACTTTCCTGATGCAGATTTATTGCAGATGCGATTCTCGAAGCAGTATCTAGGTTATTTGAAAATGTATACACTTCATTATTAAATGAAATAAATTGTTACTTTCTTAAAAGCATTCACGTCTGTGGGTATTAAATTAACGAACGGTTGCAAGGCAAATTTGATAAAAATTTCATTAGATACCTATTTCTTTAAATACGTTTGTAATTTCAGGTCTCGTAAAAACCCATTATTTTGCCAGTTCTATCAAGTAGGTAGTGTCGAATTCCAAAGCAACGGATCCAGACAACACTATTTATTGTAAACCTGTATTACTCAAATAAATAATTTTAATTGATATGATTTGTAGCGCAATGAACACGGCCGCATCTAGCTCAGAATTAATAAAGCATACAAATCTACCCTCAGATCTATTCGATGGAATGTGTCAGCGAAATCACACTCAGGAATCACGAGCGGAAAATAAAGTGCGCAACACAGAGATTTAAATCACACGAGGGTGGAATGAGAACGAGATGACGAAATAATATCGCGAATGAATGACGAGCAAGCCCCCCGCGGTGAGCGCAGTCGTTCGGAAGGGTGGCACGCGACCCGCCGACCACCGACAATATATTTTACGGTCCCAAATCAGAGTTCAAACTAATAAATCTGTCATTCATTGTATCTATACTGTAATTGATTCAAGAACAAATGATGCGTGTTTATTTCGACGATTTATTACGACTGTTACTGTAAGACGTCACGTCGCATCTAAGACAAATTCGTTCAATAATGTTCGCTTTTTATTCGTTCTAAGCGTAACAAATAGTCGTCCGGAGCCGCACGCGTGCCGTACGCGGGGTGACGGCTACGTTGCCGGTCACGTGACCGTCTGTCACGAAGATGTCAGCCCTAGGGGGTTGTACAACCACGAGGGACGTTTTTAACAAGCGGGCATTTCTTGATTAGTACCTAAAACGTGAGTAACATCGGTGAAGTTAATCAACACCCTTCGCATTCGATTTTGAAACTCAATCGTTTTCAAAACTCGAGTCTTTAATATCTTTATTTGAAACTTTGCAAGAATCTGCTCCCCTTCTTTATTTGAAAGGTATTTGAATTTAGAATACAATAGAATATTCAATCGGGTTCAGTCGCAGCTCAATCTCGGTATCTCAAGTAGAGACGATAAACGAGAAAGTTTTCCGAGCTCAACCCCCGGAGTTCGATGACTCCTCGTAGACACACCTACGATATTATTGATAAAGCCGTATTCCCACTGACCGAGAATTGTTGATGTTGCCCGAGATAGAGGAAAGATTTTCCTTGAAATCTGCGGCCGTTGGAAAAGTTGCCTTAATGACTCTACGCACAGGATATTTTGTATTAAGAGAGAGAGACGATATTTAATTGACGGACCCTTGTAAATGGCAATGGTTTGCGCTAGCTGTGAATAATCTTTATAGATTGAAGACTGTAATCATCATCATCATATCAGCCGAAAGACGTCCACTGCTGGACATAGGCCTCCCCCAAGCGTCACCACATTGACCAATCCCGTGCGTCGCGCATCCAGTGGATCCCCGCAACCTTCACAAGGTCATCGGTCTACCTGGTGGAAGGCCTTCCAACGCAACGTCTTCCGGTTCACGGTCGCCACTTCAGAACTTTTCTGCTCCATCGGCCATCCGTTCTGCGAGCAATGTGCCCTGCCCACTACCACTTAAGTTTGGCAATTCTTCGGCCTATGTCGGTAACCCTGGTTCTCTTGCGGATTTCTACAATTCTGATTCAATCACGCAAATAAACTCCGAGCATAGCCCTCTCCATTGCTCTTTTGGTGACTGTAAGCTTTCTGATGAGGCCCATTGTGAACGACAACTTCTTAGAGCCATTGGTTATCACTGGCAACACACACTGGTCATAGACTTTCGTCTTGAGACACTGTGGTAAGTTGGACGAAAAGACACCGCGCAACTTCCGGAACTCTGTCCAGCCGTGTCGGATTCGGTGGTTGACCTCTTTCTCGAAGTTGGCCCTACCCAACTGGATTGCTTTTCCGAAGTAGACATAGTCGTCCACAACTTTGAGTGTAGAGACTCCGACCTTGATAGGAGTGGGTGCAACATGGGCATCACCTTGTATTTGTCCATGTTCATCTTAAGACCCACTCTTTCGGCAGCTCTGCGCGAAGACTGTTAGCTTTCTGAATAAAAGATAATATAAATAGATTTCCGGTTTTTGTTAGTGATACGAAAAAGAGTAACTCATAAGATAAACTTTAGCTTCGTTGAATTTAACTCATAACTTAAATCCTTCAGACGGCTCATGGCGACCAATATTGCCTCATAGTGAATACGTCGCTTTATACACCCGTGGTATTGCACAAGATTGAACAAAAACAATAGAGGGAGACGATTGCCAGAACACTGAACAAGCGACGATTACGAAACCCTTTCGAGAAGTGACGAATCCGCTAATGTAAGTGGATTGAATAATACGTTGATATATTAAGCAATGAATAACATTATACGGATTTGACTTCATCAGAAAATGCTATAGAATATACAGACTGGGTGACTTTGGATTAATTGGCAACCTTTCATTGCAAAAGAGTATTCGTGATTATGAATAACTTTCACTATGGGACGCGATTCTTACGAATAAAAAGCAGCTAGTCACTATATTTTGTCAAGTTATCCGAACATAAATATCTCTGCCTAATAGCAGATTTTTAACCTTATATCGGATTTCGACCAAAAGTGCTGGTATGAGTATTTCCTAATAATCGAAATTCATCCTGTATCACATGATTTAATATCTTCGCAAATCTTTTGCGTAGAAATTCTAAAAAAAATAACCTATCTCTAAAAGATTATTAAAGTTAAAACATTTCAATTGAGTCTGAAGAGCAGCATGGCGTTACACCTTAGTGGTTCAGGTGTGTGTAGGTGCTAGTGGGTAGAGGTTACCACTCTCCATTAGGCGACACGTGGCTTGTTTGCTTACAGCCCACATTGCCCACCCTTTACATAAAATATTGTAAGTCATTTGTATGTTGAGGCACACGTACACACCAGTAAGTTACTTTAGTAAAACGGGCGAAAACATTTTTGAAAAATTATAAGATACAATATTTAACAACTTCAACTTGGGGGTCTCTAAGTCAAGAGTGGAAATGTTACTTCTAGGCAAGCGTGCTCCATCCATCGTCGCCCACGTCATCCCTACCTGGAACTCAAGTCATTTATTTCAATTAAACCATTTGAAGGTGACTCTTGAATGGTCAATCAGTCGGTGAGTCCAAAAGATGAAGCTAGTTGCAATTCGCAAGCGTAGGTCGATCTCTATAAAGAAGAAGGTGCAAGAAACTTTACTCCAACTACCACCAGGTGAGATAGTGGTCAATCGCGAATAATAAAAAAATACTTAAACGATTAGTTAGTTATGTTTAGTGAAGTATTAGCATAATGACATACAAACCTTAACTATATCTCACTGGAAAAGGGTGTTGCTCTAAAATTTTCCACACATTTTCATACTAAATAACAAACACTTTTAATTGGTAGTTATCCATTAACTGCAGCCCTATTTAGCTGTCGGAAAACATGACGCTGAAATAACTAGTGTGTACGTATGTGCCTCAAGAAAAGCAATTTACCAAATTGCTATATTTCTGAAGAAAAACTTTCAGTGAACCGGTCGCTGACGTCACCAAATTTCAAGGGTTGTACAAACATTGACGAAGTTGCGAGAAATATACAGAGCTTTGCTGTTTTAAGCGGGAAGAATCTTATATAGCCAATGGTATCTAAACCTAATTGTTATTGTAACATAAATATTAAACATACAACCGCAATATATCAGGCGTCCTCTGAAAATAAAACGGAAAACATATGTTTCCCAAGCGGCGCTTTCCACAAAAATATGAATAAAACATTTTCTGCCCTGCAGCCCCTTGGTGACTCCCCTTAGCCTCAATTATTATTTAATATCAATTAGACAGCACCGCTGCAGTCAATAGATAGCTTAAGAATCAACCAGTCGCACAAGAACCTTTGATCCTTTATATTAAAAAAGACCTTGAAGCAAAAAAGAGGTCTCTATAATTTGGCCGGACAACCCTAGTCCGGCTTACGAGGGGTTAGCGAATCTTATGCACTGCTTCATATTTCATTTGTTTGTCGCTGAAATAACATAAGGGGAAGATACTGTATAATGCAAAGATTTTATTATTCATGTTGGTTTATTAAAATATTTGCAAAATACTTCAGATAATATAGAAATTGTTTTTTTATGGTGAACTGCGGTATTTTATGGGATGGGCGATATGCAAAGTATACCGACATGATATGCCGTAGAACCCTCGGAAGCACGTGTGGGTACCAATAATTTTTCAGGTTTATGAGTTTTGTAACGACTGCCCACAAAGCTGTCGCTTGGGCGGTTGTAAATATTTCAAAAAGCCGACTTTTAAGGCTGTAAATAATACATTCAGGTATTTTTTGTGTTTCTGCGTGTACGACGACAGCACGTGGGTGTCTCTTCAGCTAGTTTGTTGTGTATACCCTTTTTGAGACATAGCCATTAGACTGTCTCGTTGTTCTTGTTGCCTTGGGTTCGATTTCCAAGCCGAGCCGGTTAAGGTGTTACTGGGTTTTGACACAAGGCATTGTTTAGTAGCAGCCTTAAGTTCGGATACCTCGATGGGTGCATAATTGATGGCAATAAGTTACTACATATACGTACATAACTTATGAGACGTGTTTGAATCTAGTCACATAGAAAAGCGTAAGCGAACCGATTTACAAAATAAAAACGCTTCGCCACGCTATCGCTTCGCTGTCTATTTGACGAGGCCTTATAAGTTCTGATGTTTAGTTACTGTGAATCACAAAAGTATTAAACACACCAATTTTTTTGTGTATTGGTCCAAATTACTGAAATAAATCCGTATTACAGTTGTAGGTTTTAAACAAAGCTTTAAGCTCGATAAAGGTATTAGGGATATCCCAAACACATTCGGATTTAATTGTAATCGTCCCTCGCCAGTTGATGTACAAACATCGAGTCTGCTTTGTGTAAACACTCATTGTGTGGCAACATAATGTGATGTGGCAATGTTCGTGGCAATGGATCTATTTTATTGGAAGTCGTTTGTCACTTCCCACACGTGCCGAGGTTTGTCTGTCTGTGTGGATAAATAGATTGTAGATTTTAATTAAGCTTTAGGGTAAAATGCAATATTTATTTATTTATTTATTTATTCATTAACACATACATTTGTTTTAACAGGTAAGACCCAAGCTAACAAAAGTAGTCATAAATTGTTAATTATACAATCCCAAACTATATATACTAAATATAGAGGCACAAGTTATACAGTGGACAACACACTAAGTGTCACCCTCTGGAATTCCGTCAAAGAACAAGAAAATATGTCTAAACGCAGAGAGATGCTATTAAGTATTCCTACTGCACGAATCACGGGTGCAAACTTTAATAAATTTGTACGGGTTGCCGGGACTTTAAAAAGCCCCTCCCTAGGTCCTAACCGTAGCCGTAGTATTTATCTTGTACCTATCCCTCATTTCTAAATTAAGGATTTAAATTTAAGTACGTATTTGTAAACGTCGCTTTCTCTATTCAGAAATCGAAAAAATATAAAAACTTATGTAGTTTTTTTTACCAACTTCCCAAAAATGTTTTCAATTCGGATGTTTCTTTTTTTTTTATGTGTGTTCGGGCATGACTCCGTCATATCACAGGACTTGCAAAATTCTTTTTTTGTTTGAAAGGGAAAATGTAGAATATTTTTAAATTTGAAATTTTGGACAACATAAATCAATCCTTAGAAACCAAAGCACAACGCTTTGGTTTCACATGTTTTTTTTTCTATATATCAAACAATTTTAGTTACCTCCGGCAAACATCTGAGATGCGGGCCAGGCAGGCTACCAGCTAGTGTTACTAATGTAATGATGAACTTAAGTTACAGTTAAGTAAAACCAGAGTGGTGTAGTGTGTGAGACCGTGAGAACAACCACTTATGTGAAAATCTTTTCATCTGTATAGGGATATCAAGAGTAGGTACTATTGAGTATGTTTCGATGATTTCATCAAACCTGATAACTAAAGATCTAAAAGCGTATTTCTTATTGTAACGTGTCCTTTCCAATTTGCCAACAATTTGTATGCTTCAAAAGAGATTTTAAAGATCCATTTGAAGCTTTGAAAATTGATTTTCAAATAGACCACACAAGAAAATAACATCCGTTTGAAAATATACCTTTAGTATTTTATTTTTGTCAGAAGGAATTTTAACGTTTTTCTGTGAAAATTCTTACCGAGGTGGTGGCATTTAGTTCCGCGCGAGACTTGCTACAAGCCATCATTATTTCGTGGGTTGTACACGCAAACCTAGTGATTTACTACACCCCTTTATCTACATTCGGCATTTTATATGAACGTTAAAAGTACTTAAACTTTTAATTATAATGGTTAAAAATTCGGTACAATATCAGCATTTTGACAGAACGAAACAACGTTTTGTTTCATTTGTTGTAGTTTCTGACAGTTACAGCATTTCTGACATTTTTTTGCACAACTAATCACTAAGACATTAAAAACAACTGAGCGAGATCGCCTCGTACCGCTTCCGACGACTTACGACGCGTCGTTCCGCGGCAACTTCGTCGTACCCTGTATTAGCAGGTCACGTCAAAGGATCGCGCCGTGACACCGCACCGTTCCACGTTGTCGACGTCGTGACGCGGTCATGGCGACAAGCCCTTACAAATAAGGCAGGATATGTGGTACAATTAGACATATCCAGCATGCCAGCGTTATTTAAAAAACTCGCTAGCCATATGATTAGGTTAAACAGTGGTTATAACCAGATTTTTAAAGGCTCCATTTCGAATTAAGAATAGAAAGTTTTTATAAATAAGGCTCATTTCCTTTCACACAGTCCATCCATCAGACAGCTCTTCTGTTTACCAAGTTAGATTATCAATAACTTGTAAAATAATTACGGAAACACTTTTCATTAGCAAAACCTCAAAGAACAGACGTCCTTGTTGACTAACAGAAAATAACTAGTCCAAGTTCAGATGAAAAGTGAATGTTGTCATAAATTAAGCACGCATTTTCACGTGATTGAGCTTCCAGCGCCGCCGCCGTGTTGAACAGCTCGTTGAACAAATAAAGATCAGTGCACACCAGTGGCGCGTGTTAATATTGTAATATACCTAATATACAAAATACCAGGCCCCTCAGAAAGTATTGCGAAAAAAAGTTTTTATATATGGGAGACTGGCCAGTTATAATGTTTTTCGAAAATATGATTATTTATAAGTAAAAATAAGTAAGTTCCAATTTCAAAATTTCCCTCCACATTTTTTGCGAGTTAATTCAAAGTATTGTGTCTCACTGAAATATGGATCTGCGCCGGGAACATTTTAGAGCTATGATTTTATACGATTTCAAGTGTCGCCTGAAACCGGATGAATCGTACGATAGACTTCAAATGGCATTCATGGATGAAGGCCCTTCCAAGGCAACCGTGTATCGTTGGTATAACGAATTCAAGCGCGGTCGACCAACTTTGGGGGATGACGAAAGAAGCGGTCGCCCTTTGACGGCTGTTACCGAAGAAAACGTGCTAGCAGTGAAAAATTTAATCCAAGACAATAGGCGAATTACATATCAGGAGATTCAACACATATTGAAGATTGGATCGGGAAGCGTTCACGAGATTCTACACAGCCATCTTCGCGTGAGGAGGATAGTATCACGCTGGGTGCCGCACAACCTCACCGATGCTCAGAAGCAGGCCCGGGTGGAATGGTGCCGTGATATGCTTAACAAATTTGAAGCAGGCTCGTCTCGGCGTGTTTACGACATCGTTACAGGTGATGAGTCCTGGATTTATCAATACGACCCAGAAACCAAGCGCCAGTCGACTGTTTGGGTGTTTCAAAATGAGCCAACGCCTACCAAAGTGAAGCGATCTAGAAGCGGGGGTAAGATTTTGATCGCTAGCTTTTTTAATTTGACTGGCCACTTGGTATCAATTCCCTTACGGGATCAAAGAAGCATTAATGCCGAATGGTATACTACCAAATGTTTGCCAGAAGTTTTCTCTGTTATAAGCAACAAGCGACCAAACACAGGGCTCCGCGGGCTACTGCTCCACCACGACAATGCACCTGCGCACACCGCACTCAAAACGAGGGACTTCCTGGACAGCACGCCAGTCAAACTCCTGGGTCACCCTCCTTACAGCCCTGATCTAGCACCGTGTGACTTCTTTTTATTCCCAAAAATAAAAAATCAGCTCAAAGGGATACAATTTTCGTCGCCGGAAGATGCGCTGGCTGCGTTCGAGCAGGCTGTAAACGAGGTGTCTGCGGCGGACTGGAAAAAGTGTTTTGAAAACTGGTTTAGGCGCATGAATCTTTGTATAGAGGCTGGTGGAAAGTACTTTGAAAAGATTTAATAAAAATATATGTACGTATAGAACATTTTTTTTTAGTTTCGCAAAACTTTCTGAGTGTCCCACGTATGTCTCATAATTTTATGAATATAAGAGATTCCATGGGAGAACGATGTTCATGTTATTTCACTAATTGTCGCAATTGTATAGTCCGAGAGTGGGGTTCCGAGTGTGTTCCAATACCTTTATTAAAACGAAAATGTCACGGATCATATTTTAGCAGTTCATATTTTGGCAGTTAATACGAATCTAGCTCTAACTGCAGACGCATGTGGTTTAGAATCAGCATATCATAATCGCCAAAAATTACAGTAACGGCCCCGCTAGACCTAGATGTTTCAGCTGGGAAGAAGAAGTGGTGCAACAAACTCCCCAGTAACACATAATTATGTCTGTTAAGTTAAAATAACTTCAAGTTTAGTGACTAACCTAGATGCGTTCTTAACCAAATTAGAAACATGTCACAGTTGATTCTCTGTCATCCACAAAGCACAGTCTCTCACACCACAACAATTCCATCTATTATTTATTTACGGACTCTGTCCTTGACGTGCGACCTATCCGCCATTATAACATGCATGCATATCATTCATAAGCCTAGCAGCCTGTCTGCCACACGCCTTGTCTGCCAGGGACAGCTTTGTGTCACTAAACAGACGACCATTAGCAGAAAAGCTTGCTAATTTGGGTTCCGTCGTCGAACAGGGAAATCTATTGAATACTTTATAACACGTGCTCCCCGAGTTCTTGTAAATTGAGGTGTACTGGCAATTTGTCTAATCGCAAGATTTTTTCTGCTTTAGGGTTCAAACGGAGCTCTATTGCTGTCACTCACGTGTCCGTCTGTCTGTCTGTCGGCCGCCTGTCACACGGGTTGTACAGCCAAATAGTTGGAGCTACAGTCTTCAAATTTTCACGGTATATGCATCTTGTTGACCCAAAGCCAACAAATTGTCAAAATATATTTTTTATGTTTTTAAAGGGAGCTGCCATACTATAGGTAAAGGTCGACTAAAAATATTTCTAAAGTATCCATCACATCGAGTGGGGTATCGTTGTTTAAAGCTCTTTGAGTAGATGAAATTAATACTGTATTTTGTATTGACAAAAATATTGGAATGCAAAGGAATGAGAAATCACCAAAGGCAGAATAAAAAACAAAAAATGTTGCGAAGAATTTTTTAACAGCCCATTGACATAATAAACTTTAAATTTAGTGATATTGTATATTTATAACCAATATACTGATAAATCTGATTTTTATATGAAATGCTCTAATTTTTAGGGTTCCGTAGCCAAATGGCAAAAAACGGAACCCTTATAGATTCGTCATGTCTGTCTGTCTGTCCGTCCGTATGTCACAGCCACTTTTTGCCGAAACTATAAGAACTATGCTGTTGAAACTTGGTAAGTAGATGTATTCTGTCAACCGCATTAAGATTTTTACAAAAAAATAGAAAAAGACACTAAATTTTGGGGGTTCCCATACTTGAAACTGACTTTTTTTTTCATCAGACTCATATGTGTGGGGTATCTGTGGATAGGTCTTCAAAAATGATATTGAGGTTTCTAATATCATTTTTTTCTAAACTGAAGAGTTTGCGCGAGAGTGTGAGTTTCCAAAGTGGTAAAATGTGTCCCCCCACCTGTAACTTCTAAAATAAGAGAATGATGAAACTAAAAAAATTATGATGTACATTACCATGTAAACTGCCACCGAAAATTGGTTTGAACGAGATCTAGAAAGTAGTTTTTTTTTAATACGTCATAAATCGTAAACCGCAATTTACCATGTACGGAACCCTTCGTGCGCGAGTCCGACTCGCACTTGGCCGGTTTTCTTATTACAATAACCAACTTATTTTTTTGGTTTGGTACGGAACCCTAAATGTGTGAAGTTCGACTTTTTCGTTTTGCTATGACCATCTGTCCAAATGTGGCAACTGGCAGCCGTGGCAACTCATAAGTCATTAGTTTAATTTAACTGAAATTCGTCGTAGATAGGTACTTCGTAAAATTTTGGAGTTACGCACTTATTTTGGAGTTAAAAGGGATAACGGCTTAACGGCTATTGCCTAGGCTACTAGTTCATACCATAGTTCGAACAACTACCTAGGCAACTTGTTAAGACCGTAAAAGCTCTTTACAAAATGACTTTAAAATCACCAAGATAATATACGATAAGTACTATAATTCAAGATATTTATACACCTTAACTGACTACGGAACCCTTACTCTACCCGTGATGCAACACACACATGGCTAACCTAACCTAACCTAACCTAACAGATTGTCTTTTTTTGTCACCACTCAGTCAATGAGGCAAAGTGTTTTAATGAATGGTCCGTATTTACGACAATGTCGTCCCGTCCCTAATCCGACGCTTTTGGTGTTTGACACTTGAACAGCACCGACTCACGAGACAATATGGCGCATCCCCCACAGGGCTCGCAATTAGGGTGCACACCCTTCGACAATTACTCGGTGCGCGCGAGTCGCTTAATGGCCGGGATTAGGTTACGCGTAAGTGAAATGCGAAAACGGGAATTATAGGGATGCCCGAGGTGCCCGAACATGAGACAACTATCTATTGTGACATATTTTTTAATTATAAAATTGAGTTTTTTTAACAATGGTTTATAAAAATGGAGGGTTAGTTTTATTAGGGTGCTTGTGAATGTCAAGTTTGAGCATTCTTTTGATGTTTGAAAGTTGTTGTATCTCTACTAAATGCTTTTATCTTTTCAGTTTGCATTGTATCTTACCTATCCGTATGTATCTACTTATTAAGGAGGTGACTAGTAGGTATTTTTATACCTATATATGTTTTGTGTACAATAAAGAATGGCTGAAATGAATTGGTATAAGGACAACAGAATGTTGATTCAATTTATTATTAATACTTTCCTTGTGCGTACAGCTAAGGAGTGGAATTCGGTGTCTGTTGGAGTATGTGTTTCCTGAAAGCCTCAACCTAGGGGTATTTTAGTCAATAGTGAATAGGTTAATTCTGGGCAATCGTGCTTCACCGTCGCCCACATCGCTAACCATTAATGAAAATAAAATCAATTTCAAGACTTTTCTCCCACTATTTCAAAACTTTTCTCCCACTATTTCAAAACTTTTCTCCCACTATTTCAAAACTTTTCTCCCACTATTTCAAAACCCTACACAAATATAAACCATACATACTCCTTCGACAGCCCTGTGGGTTTGCAACATAATTCGACGCGATTTAGAGGTGAGTTAATCACCGGTCACGGCAGGGGAGCCGTACAGACCCCGTGTCGCCGGTAATAGCCAGCCGTCCGGTCCCGGACCGGGCACCGTTGCGGCCCGGATTACAATCAATTAACATCATCAACTTTGAACTGACTGAATCATTTTGGGTCTAATGAATGATGTACTAAATGGCTCCCTTGTGTGGTGCAAAATTAAACATAATTGAGTGATCAATTTTGATGGCTAGGTTATTAGAAGATACAATTTATAAGGTGCGAATACTCATATAACGCGAAACGGTTAGATTTAGTGCCATTTTCAAGGGTAAAAAGTGAAAGTTTATTTAAGCATAAATTTACGAACACAAAAACCTGTAAAATTATGCTCGTAAATAAAAGAGAATTCATTCATTAATTCATTCATAATTATAGGTACAAATATTACCCATTTTTTTATGTTAGCCTAAACTGTCCTAAAGGGATGATTCGAGGTGGCTCAGGAAAAGAAAACAAATATAGCAAAACCAATTCTATGTACCCTTAATTTAAAGAGTATTGACCAATAACTGCGGTGAATTGTGAACGTTATTCAATCGTTATTTCATATTTATATGTTATGTTTGGTCTTTTTATGGCAAAACAAAGTTTGCCGGGTCAGCTAGTGACTTTATAATAAATCAAACTTCATAATATCCTAGTTCACATCTATATCGATCAATCTTTTCGTCTCAAAAGTAACAGGGGAGGCACAAAGGCTGCTCCCCTAACAATAACATTCACGGAAATAACATCAATTGTACACTCCCACCAAATATACGAGTTTATTCATATTTTAGAAGGTGAATATCAATCGATACTTTCCCAAGAAAACTTCACACAACACAACACCCCTTGCTTCACTAAGAAGTTTGGTATTTAAACTTATTCGTACCTATTATTTATTACACACAAAAAAGTTGAATTTTGTTTATTATCATCATAATCGTCTTCCTGCCCTTGTCTTACGTTACTTGGGAGATTCTGCAGAACAGTTGTGATCCATTGAACATCTTGTACAATTATTATTATTATTCGAGCTTAACCCAGAATTGGGTTTTCTAACAGCAACCCTTAATGCTATATTTATACATGTTTTTAGTCCCTATCCTACTTTCCATTTCGACTTTCTAATCTCTGGAAGGTCTTGATAAACTGTAGGAACAACCTACTTTTGTTCGTTGGCACATCTCCCAGGGTTAGCACTCTAAACTGACATCTAGCCCAATTTCTAGAAAGAGCACTCTTTCCAAAAAATTCAGCTGTACAAGGTTTTTTTTTTTTGGGACAATGCCACCACACTATTCCCAAATTACTGCAACTCCTGAAAGCCAGAATCAACAGTGGCGACCACCAGCAAAGCGCCGACGCAATGAAGCTCGACGAAGTCCCGGAGAATGAATTTAACTGTCTTGGATCCCGCAACGAAATTAATCAGAAAAGAATAACGGAGGAGTAGGAACAATGTAAATTTCCACTTCCCTCCATATCAAGCAGGAGACAGAACAAGCAAGGCCAATAGGCACAAAGGGTCATATACAACTGGGATAAGCCCAGTTGCCTAGCACCACGGATAAAAAAATTGCATTAATACATATTAATGGGTCCTAACATTGTGAGCTGTTATATTTGGTTTCAATAATAGGTATGGCAAAAACGCTTGAACGCACGGAAATTTGTTCTAGTTTCCACAAGGTCCGTATAGTAAAAACTCCTGATGCAGCCTGTACATTATTCAACATAATATTACGTTCATTCTGCCAAAGAATACACTCCCATAAGATATGATGTGCAGATTGTACATATTCGCAGTCAGATGTAGAACACTGACATAAAGGCGAGGCAACGAGCTTGAAAGAAAATAATTTACTTTTGAAGTTACCATGTCCCCGTGAGAAATTGGGCAACACAGTGATCCACACTTCCAGCCACGTGCTGGCCAGCCGCACGCGAATGGATGGAAAGAATTGGTGGAGGTGTCGGCCCTTGATGGAATTATCCCACCTACATTGCCATTCGGATAAAAGTTCCTCCCAGACGTCAATAGGTGGTTTAAATAATCTAGAGATTTCTTCACGGTCACTCCGCGTTAAAAAGTCCGCGTCCGTGGTCTCTGCACTTCAAGGTCGATCGGAAGTACACCAGCAAGTATCGGTAAGGCCTCAGTACTAACCGTCCTGTACGCTTTGCATAAGAATATCAAAGCTAAACGCTGACTTTGAATTAATTTACGTCGTACCGCCCCTATGGTGGCCCTATCAGCCCAAACAGGCGCCCCATAGCACATACAACCCAAGTAAGTAGCCCCATAAATAGTTTTTAAAGTTAAAAAAGACAGACCCCACGTAGATTTAGATATTCTCGTTAAGGCATAGAAATAGCTAAACAAGCCTATATATAGGTATAGCTGAACAAGGTTGTAAAACCATTAATTATAATTACTCAAAAGTAGTGTACTCGTAAACTAAAAGTAGGGCAACTAGCTTAAACTTTCAGCTTACTGACCGACTCCCTGAGAGTTTAAAAGCACGCCTAAATGGCTTAATTAATATAAATGGATTTAAGCTTATACCCAATTCTTATTTCATCCAACTTCTGAACTGAGAGTTTGAAGTTGAGAACTTGTCAACCTCTACTTTAATTTAATTCAATTCAATCATTTATTTCGGACCATCTTTTTCGTCTTAATGCTAAACTTGCCATGATAAGGAGGATTTGGCAATTTCACAACTTTAAATACTCAATTCAAAAACCGAGTGTTTACCTTTGTTTGACTACCCTCACAGCAAACGGCACAAGTTAGAGCCTTTATCAAACAATTCCTTGCACCAAAACAAAGTAATTCAATCCATTACAGACACCATGCAATCCTTATCAAAATAAACCGCCCACGATACTATACCGCTCAATCCACCGGTAATCAAATGGAAACCGATACCACACGTAAGTCTTACCGTTCGTAGGGTAGACATTAAAGAGGCGCACCTCTAGTGCCACTAATGGACGGCTCCTAGAGGGGGAAATGGAATTGCAACTGAAATGTATTGCATTCATCGCTGACAGAATTTACGCTATTACCGAGGCGTATGTAACATGGTACTGTCGGCAAAGGAGAACTGTTAACAGACTGCTCTCTAAAGATCTTTTAAAACTATGATAGACTGGCTTCCGCCCGCGGCACCGCCAGGGTTGTATTAGTACTTCTATCTTGATAAATTAAAGGTTATGTGTTATTCTGATGTATAAGCTATATTACTGGAAAGTGACATCAAAATCCGTTCTGTATATTTTTGCGTGAGAGAGTAACAACATCCATCAATCGATCCATCCTCACAAACTTTAGGGAAATTCGGGCTTTGAAATTTTACGGCAGAGTTTGAGGGATTATCTCTTCGAAAAAGGCTGTTTTACCGGTCACGGGTGCAGTAAATCAAAGAAATTGTAGTTTAAGTCAAAGCAAAAATTAAACAATTTATTGTTTATATTGGAAATCCTTATGAGTTAACTAGTATGTTGCATGACTGAAATAGCTACAGATCGGCCCGTGTGATGATTTAGTTAAAGAAAAAGTAACAAGTAATTTTGATACAATTAAAAAGACTAATGACCTAGCCTGAACCAGAACTGAACATGGTACACATGGTTTTTAGACAATCATCTGCCTGTTTTCCCGGAATAGATCGTCTCGTGTCAAATTCGTATTAAGAGACTCCTTGACCGGCGGTTGCTAGTACAACCGTGAGTACAACGCTCTTGACCCTTCCGAAGGACGTCTCAAAAGGTCACTGGAAGTACTTTACCGAGTTCCCGACATTTCCTTTACTTCCTTTTCGCATGACTGATCGCTGAAGTTAAAGGAAAGTATATTTTAGAGGCAGATACTTTGAATCATCGTCTATCGAAACAGGGTGTACATAACCGGAATTCTTTTGATCTAAGCTGATTTGTAAATGTTTATAAATTAATAATTTATTTAGGAGGTGGATGGGGCATTTAAGAGATTCTCGTGTCTTTGTTTACTTTAAATTACATCAAAAGAAACAAATAATTAAAATACAATCATTGTAGATATTTTATTGAAATAAGGTTCGAATAAAAGAGACGGGACTTTTCATAACCTCTGAGCGCCGATGCTGACAAGTAAATATGCCATTTCGAAGTACTGATACTACGTCCCTATATTGTGTCTCACAGTTATACCAACGATGTAGTACACAAACTAACTTATTCTATTCAGACTTTGTATGTGTACCTAACAGTGAACGCTAGTTTTCACCCCGCCTTCCAGTCTAACGAACCTATATTTGTTTAGTTCCACGACCACGCGTGGAACGGGGACACTGACATTATAAATTTTGTGTTTAGACAGAACGATTGTACTCGAATACCTACATACTTGTAAATGTAGAGGTATAATAACGTATTAAATGTAGTTCGTTAAATTGCCCACCTTTAACTCTGTGCATTGTAAGTACGAAGCTCTCTGATGTTTCTTAGTGACTTTCAAGGTCTTTTCGGGAATTATTACCACTTCTCTGACGTGAAAACCAATGTTTATAATCCACACCATGTGACGGTCTGGGCCATACTGTAAAATCTTCAAGTAAAGTGTTCGTGAGTAGGTATGTAAGGCAGTACCCAATCGTGTGTTTTAATTACTTGTAAATTGTCAAGGAGAGACTGAAGCAATGTAATGTAGTGTGCCTGCTGTTTTGATGGTTGTGAGCAAACTTCGTGATCTGTGTATATCTTGTTGCCTATGATGTAAGTAAAAGAAGTATGAGACTTACCTTGTAACGTATATGCTGTGCGCTGCGGCTGCATCCCAGGCGCGGCGGTGACGCCAGCGCGTGACGTGTTGTGCAGCGACAATGCGCCTAGCAGATCTAGCTCGGTGGCTGCAACAAACAAGATATGATGTTCAACATATGGTCAACTCCGGCTTCGCACGGGACAAATTATATACACAAATCTTCCTCGTTTATCGCTCTTTGTATTAGTGAAAACCGTACCAAAATCCAGAGAGAGAGGAGAAACAGAAATGTCGTCGACTATTTAGAGATAGTGACCTAACAAACTCTGTCACTGACCGAGTTATGTGATACTTGCATTGGTACTGGTGACGTCAACAAGAATGCAGTCAGACAAATAACTTTTCACTTTGACCCCCGTTGTAATATTCTATGTTAAAATATACAAGAGCACCAATTTTCTAGCAAACCACTATAAACCTATATTCCATCTAATATAACTTGAGTGTTAACAGTAAAAATTCAATAACTTTATATTATGACTATAACGCGTAAAAAGTCCTAAAAAATCTTTGAAATACGACATAATGTTTAAAAAAACTATAACAATAAATAATTCCAGCCACGCTTCATCTCATACGTGTTGGAAAACCGCTAAACATCTTATTGGCAAGAAAATGTATTTCGCTCGCGTAAAATATTGCTTCGTACCCTACTTATACTTACTTATTCTCCAGACTCAAGACATGTTTTCAATTTCCCACGATAGACACACAAAGCCATAATATGAAGCAAAAGACATAATATTAAATAACATATCCCTTTACTAATACCCGAGTCACAAAGTACGTAAGCGGCGGCGCGCCGCAGACAGAGGGGCCACTCTCACTTTGACATTTCGGTTTTACAGGGAATATTGGGCAATATTGGACCGAGCTCAGTCGCGGCTGTCATGATTGCTTTGTGCAGGCGTTTGTCACGTCATTCAAACATTAAGTACTGTAACGAGTTTGGTTGCATTGGATGGGTTACCTTTATTATTTGTTACAGACCGAATTCACTTTTTTGTTTTTAATTCTTTCTTTCAATTATTTTTAAGTTATAAAGGTCATTAATCTTTCAAGATGACAAATTAGAAATTCAGTATCTAGGATTATAATAAATTATTTTAAGCCCATAGATGAAATTGGGAACTTGTCATAATAATAAGGTTCAAGTCATACAGCTTACAAATATGTTTCCTCCGACTGCACAGCATAATTTTCTTCTTGTTTAAGATCATCTTTGGTTTTATGATTTTATTAGGTACCTGTTTTTTCACATTTATATTTTTGTCGAGCTTGGAGCTTTTTACAATTTATTTTTTTAAGTGGGATCATTATTACACTATTACTACGTCTTTTTACTCTCCAATATTCATCGTATGTGGCGTAATATTAAATGTTTCGTGATATTAAATGGATATTTGATGCCCTGTCTACCCTCTTAGGCATGTAAGCAAGATATGATGTATGTTTAGACGAATCTATGTATTTATGTTTGTAACTTGGGCAACCTACTCTTTTTTTTAATTCGGAATCTATATAGTAGCAACCCTAGTGAATCTGTCAAGTTTAGCTGTCAATTTTCTAAACGGCGGGAGTGGCCCTTCTGTATACTTACTATTTTGTGCCCGAGTGCTAATGTGTAAATTTAAGTGACATAGAGCTTTAAAAAAAACTGTCACTAAGGCATGTGCGACAGGAAATACGACAGGAGTGATAAACAATCAGATGGACTGATCGACAAGGCTGTAGCGGCACCAACGCCGTCACTTACGAACTAATGACATGACGTCACACTAATCCTGCATCGCGCAAGCAAAGTTTTCGGCGCGATTTGAACACATACAACAGTCCGACAATAACCGTTGGGCAGTTGCCCGGACCAGACATAACACCCATCTGGTCGGAGGAAACTCCCTTTTCTATGGAGGTTTGTGGGACTTTACACCCTGTTTCAGATCACCCAAACAACTGTTGTCAAAAACGGTCGTGGTTAGGAAACCATTTATCACATACCGTGACGAGACTCTTCACCTGGATAACTGAAACCATTAGTCATGCACGGGCCACGGCGTTTTGTAGATTTATATTTATTATATGCTATGTACACCTTAAAATACAATTATAAAAAGAAACTTAAAGCTAATAACACAATAATGGGCGGCCTTATCGCATTTCGCTTTCTCTTCCAGGCAACCTGCAGCCTTATTGCGTAAAGAAAAAAATATGAAAAAAAAACAAATGATTACCGGCCAATTACATAGACGGAAATCCACATCGCGTTTTTCATCTCGCATGTGATTGGTCGATTGATGGCGGTCAAACATTTCGCCGTGCCGATGTCACTTGCGCACTTAGACTGCTGAAAGATGTCTGACACTGTTCGTTACAGGTAATCAGAAAGCAGAAAGTCTGGCAACCAGTGTTACCAACTGGAATCGTGTTCCCCGGTAACTGAGTTGAGGAGGTTAAATAGCCAGACATGGAACTAGTTATTTTATACTCTATCCATCGTCAACATATTACTAACACCCCACGTAAATCTCCCTCCCTTATTCGGTTGTTAAATACCCTAAAATTCAGGACAGTGCCCATAAAGTCTGTATTACGGGAAATGATAGATCAGTATACGTTATTGTTTTTCTATACACAATGAATATTTACGACCTAATAAAGTCGCAGTGGCCTACATTCGTACAATCAATATAGACGAAGGAATGCGAAATATTGGGGGAGCAGCGTCGGGCGTATCGAACGGGTGCACGTGGATTTGACAAGATAAATAGAAAAATAATGAAGTTTTCTCAAAAATGGTATGTAATGTTGCCATAACATCTCTAAAAAGTATTCAGAAAGTGAACTCTACCGGAGACTTATTCACAACTGTCCAGTAAGAAGCGAGATTTTAAATTTGGAATCTCTTACTGTCCAGCAATTAAGTATGTAATTTACTTACTGCACAGATGAGAAAGATATATTTTTGGAGCCTTAATCAGCCATTTTATAGTCTGTGACACTTAACGCAACGTAGAAGTATAGTGTCGGATTTTATGTTTGTAATTTCACTTTATAAATCATGTTGGATTAAAAAACTTTCTTTAATTTTTGAGAAAAGCATTATACAAGCCTCAACCAGTAAGGAAGCCATCCTGGCCTCGTATATAACCGGACCTCATCTGCGGTTCGGTCCGGTTAACTCATACTTGGCCAGGAAGGCTTACTTACTGACTTCTGCAGTAATGTACTATAACGTAGCCTTGGTGGTAAGAGATTGTGCTGATATTGACATGTCTAGAGGCATGGCAATGTTTTAGGAGATTAGAAGGAAAGAAAAGTGTGATATATAAATAGTGGGTAGTTTTAGGTAACTTAATAATAATGAACTGCGGGTAGATTCAGTCTGCGAATATACGTTAAACAGTTAAGTTGTGTCCTCATTGCTCTTCCCGGAAATCCAGACTACACCTACGTATTCCCTAATACTCTTCAAAAAGAAAGAAAGTATAAATAATTACTGTCACAGAAACTAACATGAGCTTAAACTAGACAAAATTATGTGCTTAAACTAAAATCCTTAACGATAGTATTAGTAGTACTTAAATTATTATGTTTGTTTGTTTTTATTTGATGTTCCTTTTGTTATGTGATACGGGTGAGCACTTGGGACGGATTTTTGAATATTCATTCTCTACATGTAAAATTTAAAAAACCCCCGACACATTTATATTGCGAAAACACCCCGATTCAAACAGTAAAACGCCCATAACTTTTAAATTGCTCAACCGATTTAATTCAAACATAGCTAAGAACACACTCGACAAAAAAAAAATTTTTCAAACAAAAAAAATTAAATCAAAATCCGTTCATCCGTTTAGGCGCTATGATGGCACAGACAGACACACAGATACACAGCAACACACGTGAAACTTATAACACCCCTCTTTTTCAGGCGGGGGTTAAAAAGAGTTAACGAGGGTGTGGTTTTTCGTAATTTTATTCAATGAGAAATCCTATAAGCCACACAGCTGCTTTTACTTAATATTTGAATACATTCACTGACTGTCAACGCAGTCTAAAGCAATGGATATAATGTAATAATAGAATACGCAAGATTTTATTATATAAGGAAGGAATTTAGAAACTTCATAGCCTGAAGGACGAAACCTGAAATGGGGACCCGTCTTTTTTCCTCGTATCACTAAATTACCTACAATATACAATAGGATTAAGCATAGTTTATTTAAGTATAATTTTCACGCTGATTGTGACAAGAGCGTGATGGAATCCATCAGCTGTTTGTTATCACCCCGCGCGGGTAATTGCTCGAAGTTCACAGAAAGAGAGGGTTGTATTATAATGTAATTTTGCTAATACGTGATGGGTTGAATAATTTTCATATTAAGGCCACTTCAAAGTTTCCAAATGGTCTTGTCGAGCAATAAAATAAATTGAATAGTATTCATAATGTACCTGGTGTAGCATGAGTATTTCGATACATCCAAATGTAACTTTTCGTAAATTACTCTAAGCTGATAAAATTTTCGTTTTCTGCCCTAAATAATCCTCAAATGCATAAAACGTGGTTAAAACTTTATTTAGCTATCTGTCGAGCCTATTTTTTTGTCCCATGGCTGGGCAAAATCCTTCCTCTCACTTTTTCACACAATTCCGATGTTTATTCACTATGATCATCGTTTCAACCGAAAGAGATCCACTGCCTCCCCCAAGCGTCGTCACCACATTGATCGGTCCTGTGCGTTTCGCATCCTCCGGACACCCGCAGCCTTGACCAGGTCGTCGCTCCACCTAAAGGATGCCTTCCAACGCTGCGTCTGCCAGGGCGTGGTCGCCACTTCAGAAATTTTCGGCTCCATCGGCCATCCGTTCTGCGAGCAATGTGCCCTGACCACTGCCACTTAACACTTAAGGCAATTCTTCGGGCTCTGTCAGTAACCCTGGTTCTCTTGCGGTTTTCTTCATTTCTGATTCGATCACGCAAGTAGGCTCCGAGCATAACTCTCTCCATAGCCCTTTGGGTAACTTAAAGCCTTCTGATTAAGCCCATTGTGAGCAGTTACCCATATTTATTAACAAAGTATAAAAAAAATAAAGTCTTTTACATTTCGCATATACTCGTATTATTTATACCTTAGTGCTCATAAATCTCCTTCATACATACTAAACTAGTATTTAAGCAAATTCCTAGCCTTCCTAGGCAGAATTGGGTGGCACAGGTATTTCGCAGACGCAGCAGAGAGCCATCTATCACAGTAACCCGGTCACGTAGCGCCGCGCCGTGCTACGCCGCGTAGCACTCGCTACGGTCTACAATTAGGCTACCGCTACGAAACCTAGAGATTGTTCTACTGCCATGCAAGTTACGTTTTAAAAGTTAGTAGTTACGTTTTAGAACAGTAGAATCAATTCTTTAACACCTTCACTGCCAGGTGACTGACAAACAATACAATTTCTAGTTGTCTGGCAGTTAAGGTGTAACATTTTATCAGCATTCAAAAGTCCTGCTTAGTTACTTAATTGAAAAAAAATGAATTGAATTTGACTTTGAAAAATTTCCGGATTTTAAATTCAAGGTAACTTTTACAGAAACACAAACTCACACCCTTTTCCCATGGGGTGACTTTTAATTTCATTATTTATTTGTATAAAGTATCAATATGGGATCAACCCTGAAATTTCTCTAGAAAATCAGCTGGTTTTTACGTTTGTCGAGATATTAGAACATTAATTGTTGATGAACGTATTCATGTTATGTTACCATTATTTATAGAATAGGTATTGATACAATAATGTACGAGATATTTTTTATAAAATCATGAACTTTAAAAAAATAATTTTATAAACATTTCTAATTGCAGTATAGAATAAAAGCTGGTATATAGGTACCGTAATATAATAAGGCAACGTGGGAACAGATTGCCCATTGTCTACCTTCCCAAATATTTAATTAATTTTGTGAGAACAAAAACGGTTCTCCCGGCCGGTAAGTGAAATTTTATGAAAAGGCAAAGTTGCTCGTTTGGGTGTTCGTAACAAAGTTATGATAAGCTTCAACTAATTGCTTTAACTTTAGGCTTTTAATCATAATATATTAACGCTTTAAAATTGCTGCGGGAACCTTGAGTAAGGGTAGCTGGCAGGTAAATGTTTGTATACATGGTAGATAGTAATATTACCGGTTGAAAAAGTTCTAGGTTCACATTTTATGAATAAGTCTGTCTATTTATTTATTTAAAGCTTCATGCATACAGGTAAAATGGCGGAATTAATGCCTTAAAATTAGGCCTATTCAATACTTGTACTTATCTGCATGCGGTTATAATGGAAGCCTACCCCATAATGGTTGATAAAAGGCCAGGCAGGTTGATTGAATCGACCTGGCTTAAAGCCAAGGCACAACCCAAATTACTGAGAAAAAACCTATTATAGAAATAGAAAAGAAAAAAAAACTGGTAACTGTTTGTATTTCATTCTCCGATTGAGTCTATTATATTTCAACCAATATAACGGTTTGTGAATAAATGTAAATATGTTATTACCAGTACATTTAAGCACGTGTCTTGTCAAAAGAGCTTAGTGCCACGCGTAGCTTCAAGTAGGCACTGACGCTTGTGAAGTGGCCATCGTTTAGGTTGTAGCTTATACCGTTTTGGGGGAAATTGGATCGATATGCGAAGTTTTCCTGACTCAAACAACACTAAAAGGAAACTTTAAATGATTCTACGATTACGTACCATCTGGATAATATACGATTTAGGTAGGTAGTTAAATCATTTATGGAGAACAACAAAAAAAAACATACCACACAACAGCACAGTTAACCTAATTCGGTTTTAAAACCTTAGTGCATTTTAACTATTGTTGCTAATTACATTTTAATTTACACCCTAAGCCTAGAACCATAAACTTTATGGGTAACAACAAGGAGCTTTTTAAGTTATTATAATTTGGCCTTCAATGGAACGTGGAAGTAATAACCTCAAGAATTGGCCTCAATAGGAAACGAAAAAGAAATTACATTTACAAGTAAAATTATCCTGACATAATTTGACAGCCCTGAAAACATTCACGCCCCACGCCCTATAATCTTCTAACAAAAATATAACTTGGACAACATTTTCACATGAACACGGCTCTCGCTTAATTTGTTCTTGAATTAACAAGCGCCACAGATTGTGTCAAGGGTCCTCTCTCGACAGAAGCTCCAATTTGCGACGCCTGTGTCTCACAGCATGTTTTACAGTTAAATTAACATCACGCCAGTATTGTACAGAGGGCTAGGTAGAGATGTAGGATGTAGGACGCTCATTTCTTCGATACTAATATTTTAAATGCGAAAGTGTAACTGCCTGTTTCGTTTTTACGTCTAAACCGCTGAATTCATTTTGATGAAACTTGGCACACAGATAAACTATAACCTGGATTAGGACATAGGATATTTTGATGCTGTTAGTTAGTTCCCTTAGAATTATAAAACACTATTATTAATACATCTATAACTTGCCATCAACAGGGTTCAGACGCAGACGGTTGCTGTCCTAAAAAAAAAGTTAAATCAAAAAATCAAAAAACCCGACTGCTTCAAAAGCAAACTAAAAAGTCGTAAACAAGGAAAAAATTATGCTGTGCAGTCGGAGGATACATATTCGCGGGCTTGCTGACCAAAATCTGGTGTATCCTCCGCCTGCACAGCATGATTTTTTCCTTGTTTACGACTTTTTAGTTCGCTTTTGAAGCAGTCGGGTTTTTTGATTTAACTTTTTTTAATTATAACTTTTTACCCGACTGCCGAAGGAGGGTAATGTGTTTATCAGTCTATGTATGTATGTATGTATGTTTGTTCCTATGTGGCGTTCCAGAGACCAAACGCGTTGGCCGATTTTGATGATTCATACGTCAATCGATTCGTCTTAACCCTGCGAGTGTCATAGGCTACGTTAAAATTGGATAATAGAAAAATGGCGGATTTTGGGCGCCATATTGTGGGGGTCCAATTTTTTTTTTTCTTCCAAACCCATCGTGTGGGGTATCAAAATAAAGGGTTTTAAGAGGTGATTTCAAAAATATATAACACTTATATGTTACTAAAAAGTTATAAATAAAAAAAGTTAAATCAAAAATTCAAAAAACCCGACTGCTTCAAAAGCGAACTAAAAAGACGTAAACAAGGAAAAAATCATGCTGTGCAGGCGGAGGATACACCAGATTTTGGTCAGCCAGCCCGCGAATATGTATCCTCCGACTGCACAGCATGATTTTTTCCTTGTTTACGTCTTTTTAGTTCGCTTTTGAAGCAGTCGGGTTTTTTGAATTTTTGATTTAAGTTTTTTTAGTTAAGTTTTTTTCGAATTAGATACATTTAAATATATAAGTGTTATATATTTTTGAAATCACCTCTTAAAACCCTTTATTTTGATACCCCACACGATGGGTTTGGAAGAAAAAAAAATTTGGGCCCCCACAATATGGCGCCCAAAAGCCGCCATTTTTCTATTATCCAATTTTAATGTAGCCAGTGACACTCGCAGGGTTAAGACGCATCGATTGACGTACGAATCATCAAAATCGGCCAACGCGTTTGGTCTCTGAAACGTCATATAGGAACAAACATACATACATACATACATACTTACATACATACATACATACATACATACTTACATACATACATACATGGACTGATAAACACATTACCCTCCTTCGGCAGTCGGGTAAAAATGTTGCTATGACATCTTTTCCAAACCGGAAACGTGGTTACGACCCCTACAGAAATAAGAGACAGTCAGGAAAAACACATTCATAAACAATGGTAAGGGTGAAAATCTAAACGAATATAATAGAAAAGAAATCATCTGTGACATCTCCAGTCCATTCGATGTCTTAAGAAGAGAAACTAAAGCCATAACCGGGAGCAGTCATAAATTGGAGGAAACGGATATATCAACCAGGAAATATTAGTCAGAGAGAAACACTAGACTTTTTCAATTAAGTAGAGATAGATTTATGAATTATACGCCAGCGCCGTTAAACTGGATACTATTTGATTGTCAAAATAAAAAGAAGGATGCTGTAGATATTATCAACCGGTCAACAGCTGTGAGTCAGACTTGCATAACGAGGATCCGTATGCTATTTTTTTAAGTTATTTAAGTAAACCGTCAACCTCTTGGATTACGAGTGTTCTGAAAGACGAATAAGTGCGGTCTATCTACTGACGATCATCACCGGAACAAGTGGTGAAGACCGTGAGTAACAGGAAGTCGCAAGTTGGAAGAAGAAGTAGAGAGATAATGTAGAAGTTTTGCCCTAAGTACAGATCATCATCAGTGTTTTAATGTTCCCACTGCTGGGTCACAGGCCTCCTCTCTGTCAGAGGGAATGGGCTTTAATCAACCACGCGGGCCCAGTATGGGTTGGTGGATGTCACATAATATGTCTTTGAATTTTTGGTTCTGGGACATACAGTTTCCTCATGATGTTTTTCTTCACCGTTTTGTGAGTAGTGGTGATGAAAAAATTTACACAAAGTTAAGCGCCGGCCTGGGTTCGAACCTTCGAACTCCAACTTGTAATAATTTTACCACTGGGCCACCACTGCTGTATAGATAGCTCAATTCAAATTCTAGGACTATCAAACCTATCTGCAACTTATACAAGCCCACACAAATTCCTAGAACTTTAAAAACATTCTATTCTATGACACAGACTTCATCTAGATCGCCGTATATAAATAATAATCAGCTTCTTAGTGCATGATTTAATTCAGATTCTAGAACTATCTAAACGTCCTGTATCTTATACAAGCCCATGACATGACCATGACAAACGCAAATCATTTATTTCAATTAAACAATTTAAAGGTATACTTCAGAATTATCAAGTAAAACCATGAAGAATTACACATTCGCAAGCGTCAGTAGGTCTTATTGGAGAAGAACGTGCAAGAAGCTCGCCGGGTGGGCACTCATTTCAATCAGTAAATAATTATTACAAAGTATTTGGACACAGACTTGATCTACATCTCCGTATAGCTTCCTAATAAATACAGATAGTTCAATGTCGATTCTAGGATTATCTAAGCAAGCCGTTCCTAGTTCTGGGAATATGTCGTGGAAATCTGTTTGATTTCTACAACAAATTCCTAGAATTGCACAACAACAGTATGACACAGACATGATCTACAATTCTACATCTTCGTATAACACAGCCCGTCAAACCCGTCGGCAGCAGACCGGGGCGCCGTCGCGCCGGCCCGCCGCCGTCGCCGACCCGTCTACCCCTCCCTACAGCTCGGCTCCGTCACAGATACGGTCCACATAAAAAGAGCTGCTCCAGATTGCCTCGTAAACTGTCGTTGTGGACTCTCCGTGTTTGCGGCCGACCCATAACTGTTTCACTGTTTGATGCATTTGTTTAGCCATCGGAATGAACGTGGCTTTGATAACAGGCTTTATGCTTTATCAATGCAAATAATAGACTTGGTTTATGATCAAAGCTTCGATGGTTAAGTTATCTAGAACACGGCTCCTTTGAATGCGACTTCATCCCCTGGAGAATTGAGATCTATTGAGATTAGAGCAGATATCATTTTCATAAAACTACGAACTTGCGTGTATGACGATGTACAAACTTAAATGAAGCAAAAGGAGTATTTTTATTTATTTTATTTATTGACACACACAAATTAAACACAAAAACGTAAAGAAGGATCTCCCTGGTAAAAAGGCTGCAGTTTATGTGCGAACGTAAAATAAATATAAGTGACTAAATTAATTATGTTTCCATACACCATCAGACTAGACTTATAGTTTTTGTTAAATCAATTTTTCATGGACCTCCGACACGACTTGAACGTTGAACCAGATGTTTTCCTCTAAAATAAAAGAAGAAACTAAGAGACAAAATACAATGTCGTATCATTAAGTACCGTATGCCATACCCAACTGTAACGAACTACTCCGAACTCCGAAGCACTGTCGTCTCCATTTCGCGCACTGCTTGCTGAAAGCCGTAAAACGTATTTTCCAGGCGATCGTAAACACTTCTATTCCCACACTAGTTTATAGTACATCGCTACTAGATACAGTAACGACCAGATAATGCCACATTACATTTCCACAATGCTATAGAATTATCGCCCTTATTGCTAAACCCGTAAAGAATGTGTTTGGTAGAACGATAATTTCGGTTTACGAGAAATGCAGTTTCGTGAGCATCAAATGCATTTTATGAGTCGGAATTTGCGATTGGCATTAGTAGTTGTAGACCGGACGATAACGAATTAATACACTTTAATTATTAAGTCGTTTTGTTACTTTCCATCGCTACATTCGCAGTTGTAAGAGAATCGTTCACGTAAGCTCTATGTACATCTTCGTTTGTTTCCATAGGAAATGTTATAATTTTTAAGTAGAACTATAAGATTATTTGGTCGTTTTTCAAATGTAATTTATACTAACAACGTAACACTACGACTTAGTTTATATCGTGTATAATACTCAAATAAATCACAAATAAAAAATGAAGATTATTTCAAATGGTGTTCTTATCACAGAAAGGGATCGCTACCAGACAATTTATGTAAGGATAAATATTTGAAAAAGTAGGGCAGACTATGCTACTTTTCACAAATATCTATAAAAATCTACATAATAAACCTACGAAGCATTAATAAGATATCTTATATATATATCACGGCTTTTAAACCTGCGAGTGGTTCGAAGAATTCCTAAGTCTAATTGCGGAACATATAAATTTATGGAATCGATCACATTCATTTCAACAATTGCGTATTAATCTGTGCGACAGGATTTCCTAGTGCAGATACCAGTCGGGAACAAAAGATTTATCAAATAATATTGAACCATTATGTTATAGTTGTGTATGCCTTTGTGGAAGAGAAATAAATATTTTATTTTATTCAACAGAATTCATTGCGTGTTTTACGCTATCGAGTAGACGGATTTTTAAACATGCAACATGGAGACGTTACTTTGGAAGGCCTCCCACTAGGTGGACCGATGACCTGGTGAAGGTTGCGGAGACCCGCTGGATGCGAGACGCATGGGACCAGTCAATGTCCAGCAGTGGACGTCTTTCGGCTGATGTGATGATGATGATGATGATGATAACGAAACATGGAGCACTGAATACAAGCAAAGCACTCGCGCACCCGTTCTGTGAAGTTGCGCAATTAGGGCACTGATCACCGCTGATAAATTCGAATACAGAACTATTCCAGTTGAAATGCAAAAGTGTTATCTAACGATGGGCGTATCAGCACATACGGCTATAAATTACATACCCACGTAATGTAATGAAAAACACATAAAGATTTTCAACAAATTCAACAATTAATTTAAAAAGCGTGACGTATTTAATGAAGCCAAGCAAATTAATTAATCAAAAGAGCAGTCATGAAAAGTCCTTACTTGGTAACTTAAAAACCGTTGGTATGCAGACAACATCAATTATTTTTATGAATCGACTGCCATGATATTGTGTTAGACCACGAACGAACGTTTAATACTGCAGTGAAAAGTCCTAATTAATTAAAAAAGCTATATTTTTGGCCATTAACTCGATCGTGTGGATAAGATTAGCAATATGGTGGCCTAATTGAATGGAAGGGAGTCACGGAGGATCGAAGTTAGGATTTCTACGGAATTGTAAGGTCATGCGTGACTAACAGATGATATTAATGCGTTTACGATTCATCCCTTGCACGAAACTTTTAGTTGCTACTGTAATTTTGCTTCAAAGTAGCTGGAATAGCAGTGTACCTACATAATTATTAGATTTTTTTTGCGGCTTTGCGCCCGTGGCGTCCTTTTTTTTCGGCAAAAAATAGCCATTGGGGTTCAATGATTATTTAATTTTCTATCGGAGAAAGAATTCGCTTAATAGAATCAATAATTTCAAAGATTACCTCTTACAAAGAAATAATTAATTTCGTAAGAAAATTGGATAATCAGCTGAACTGACATGATTTATTCTCGTAAGTAATTGCTAACAGTGTAGGTCCAGTATAGGACCTATACCAATGTTTGAAACGCTCTTGATGGAAATCGAATGTATTGAATTCGGCTGCAAGCTAAATGGGATTTCTGTGTCTAACACACAAAGGCTCTTTAGAAACCCAAATACACCTATATCATAGGCACTCACAGCTATTTCGACAGCAGTGGATAGATATATGGTAGTGACGAACTTGCTCGAAGACATGCCTGTAGGCTATGTCCAAATAGTATGCTCGGAATTAAATTTCAGTTATGAAAAACTTCCGTCTGAGTGATTCCGAAGGTAACACGATAACAGACATTATTATGTGGAAGACATTTAGAAGCAAAGTCAAACAGGACTTCAGGCATGCCCGCAGACAGGTCTTTCTAATTAATTCCTCACTTTACATGACTGAAACCCAATTCCGCGGATAATATTTATCAACTAATAACCACTGGATCGGAAGGTGATTAATTAATTGAAGCTCCTGTAACGTGAGCCGTGGCACGCGCTGCCAACCTGCGAGCTTGTTGGCACACGGACATATGGCCGGTGGCTATACCGTCCGATGGCAATACCGGCAGGATAATAACAGTAATTATATGTTAAACCTCAAAACACAAAGGGTGGTGGTCTACATGTAAATGTGTATTAAGAAATAAATATTTTGAAACAGAATGCCAAAAAATGCAGATTTAAGTTTAATCATGGCAGAATCTTCATAGGAGGCAGGGTCGCGTTTAGTGATTGGTTTTCTAATGAGCGTCCTAATAATTTATTTAAGTGTAGGTAGTATTAATTGTCACACACCTCTTGTTTCAAACTTTAGTTTATCGAGACATGCCAGCTAAAGCTAGAATTAAAAAAAAAAAAAAAAACATTTCAATACATATTATTGGAGATCACCTTTTAAGCACGGAATTGCTAGTATTAGGAATAGGAGTAGGTACCGAGATAAGGCCTTATGGGGAAGTATGAAGGAAGTTAACCGCGCCCATATGGTGGCAATACGAGCAGCATAATAACAGTAATTATGTTAAACCTCAAAACACAAGGGGAAATATCTTCAAGAGGGTGTACCGTGCACGGTACACCCTCTTGAAGACATTTCTTGGCACACTTGTGGTCGGCACGCGTCTTCTAAATTATTATTAGCGTTAGCTCGTGCCCACGACTCCGTCCGAGTGGAACTTGGAAGTAACTGCAACTTACACCCTAATTGCTTAACACAATCGAATTTATCAAGGCTGGCAATATTAAAAATACATGATTTCTGAGAAACAACTGTTAAAAAGGACATCAGTGCTCCTTGGTTTTCATATATTTAGTCGTTTTAAAACAGTCTTAGAATTCTTTTAACGGTTTCAATTAAAGACCCTGTTGGGCACAGCACAATTTAAACGGACTTCCATCAAAACCAACTATGGATGTAATGACGACGCAATATAGCACTAATAATTTAAACTTAAAATTAACGTTTAGCTGAGTCATTCACCCTAAAACCCTAATAAGGGCAAATTACGGAACCGCTACAAAAACGAAGGTTCAGTGGGCTGTGTAGCTGTGTTGTACAAGGGCTAACCTGTGAGTTGCGACATATGTCAGACGGTGGCGCGTGCGCTGCGCCCCTTGTCTTGTAAAGCTCAGCTTACATGACGAAAGTAACACTTCTTGATTAGTTTTTACAACGTAAAATCAGCATGTTTGTGTTGATAAATATATTCATGGAAAAAAATCTAGACTTCACGCATTCAACAGCCATAATAATACAAAGGCCTCCTTCTAATACTAGGTTCTCCTTTGAAACCTAACTCTTACCCCAGTACTGGGTGTACTTCGGTAAGAGTTAGGTTTCAAAGGACACCAGCCCACACACAACTACTAATAGCACCCTAAACACAAGTTAAATCTTACATTGTGTGCCAGAGTTCATCGTAAACACTCTTTGCCCTAGTTGTAACTGTAACGCAACGTGTTTAGATAAGTGTTGTCTTGTACTAAAAAAATATTTCCAAAGTATTTTTTTATATATATTGACAAGTGTCACGCTATGGTAATGTCTCTATGACTATTTGTCTTTTTTTTTTCTTATTGTATCTACCAAAGAGAAATTTAAATTTTAACATAAAGTTCGTTAATTCAGGCCTTGCACGTTTTTCTATGTAGACCTCGCTTGAAAGTTAATTTAGTGTGTTTACGAGTAGCTAGCTAAGCTGTCACTGTCACCCACGCTAAACCTACATAATACAACATAACTCTTTTATAAGCCTGAAACAGCCTTGACATTTAGTTTGGTATTTATTGATCTAACTACAGGTCTACTAAGTCTACACGACCTATTGTCTATTTTGTAACGTAGGGTTTACTAAGTTCAACATAGTTACATAAGTAACCGGTTACCAACTAGAATTTTCTCTTAACTGATTGAGTGCTGGAGAAGAGTATCTGGAAGAACTTGGAAGAGCCTTTGCCGAGCAGTGAGCAGTAATGGCTTGAAAGAAAGGTTTTGGTTGGATGTATATGTTGTAAAAGGTAAATCTAAATGTCACCCAGCTGGTCAAGGGGGCCACGAGGGTGCCAGATGTTGATTCGCACACAGCCAATTGCTTGGACCTTCTGCTGAAAACAGATCCAGACCGATACTAAGTGTTGATATCTCCACCTTTGATTGGTTTGACCACTGTCTAGTGAAGTCTGTGTCCGTCTGCTCCCCACCCAATCCCAGCCCAAGAGGCACCGTTTGTATAATCTGGAAGTATTGAGTATAAGGTCCTGGGTTCGAGTTCCGAGTCGGACGAAGTGTATTGGGTTTTGCATCTGGGATTTCACAGTAGCAGGCTGGATTCTAGATTTGTGATCATTTGATGGCAACAGGCAGGCTCACACCTAAAACGAGGGACTTTAAGATGAACATCTAAATGTGGGGTAATATAGAGACATACACTGTCTAACCCTTCGAGCAATAGAGTCGTTATGTTATATTAAGGAAAATATAGAATATTTAATAATAGAGTTGTAATATACTAATGACATAATATCGTAAGTGGTGGTACTCCATCAACACTATATCAACTTTATCGACAGCTACCGCCGCGATAAAGCTATCCGAATAAGTTCAAGAACTGGGTCGAACTATACAAAACTGAATTTCAGAGCAAGTTTCTAGTAGATCTAATTAGTTCTAGCAAGTTTTATCGTCTAACAGTGATTCTGTTTCATTCAATGCCATTATAGGTATTGGTTTAACACTTAACCACGTAATAAAATACGTTAACCGACTTTCAAAAAAGAGGAGGTTCTATGTTCGAATGTACGTTTTTCGTTCGGTGTCGAAAACGAAAAACGATAGGTACCAAAGACAACGACTTCCGAAACGAAAATTATTTTTCACTGTGTAGTGTTTTTTTTGGAAGTCGGTTTATATTTTATTAGGGTTTATTAAACATGGCAGGTGTTTCCTATTTGACGACTCTAAAGATTAGAAAAGACTCTGTTTCGGTGAAGACACAAACTGAGAGGTCACAATCGCTTCTAAAGTTCAGATATTATCTTGGTAAGATCAGTGAAGACCATGCAGATTCGTTTCTGGCATGGTCTTTTAAGAAAAGGAACACAAAGATTTGAATGAACCAGTCCAGTCAGTATTAAAACGTAGATATTTCCCTTAATTAAAGTCAAATAATGTAAGAGATTGTCGAAAACCTAAAGGCATTGAGAGTATCACATTAAATTAATCCATACCGATTGAGTCAACAATAACTCATTACGAAAGCTCATCAATCTCGAAATGTCTTCATCAGCACAAAATATATCGTATGATTTGGTCACACCATACAAATACATCATACGATGATATTTCTCACGTTAGCAGAATTATATTTGACACCATCACACTTGTTTTAATTTTAAATATTACCTAACTCACAAATTACTGCTGACTTAGTAAAACTATGTCTGGTCTAAATTCTAGGAAATCATACGATAGAACGCTCTATTTACTATATTTTCTAGTGAACAAAAATGTTTATACCTAATTTTAAAGCAAACTACGATCCGTCTTTTTCTTTGTCGTTGTTTAATGGTAGGAACAGTGCAGCGGCCGCAACTTCCAGGTCGTGGGTTCGAACCCAGGCAGGCGCTTTACTTTGTGTAAATTATTTCATCACCACTGCTCTCAAAACGGTAAAAGAAAATATCGTGAGGAAACCGGTATGTCCTAGAACCAAAATTTCAAAACATGTGACATCCACCAACCCGTAATGGGCCCGCGTGGTGGATTATGGCCCATTCCCTCTCACAGAGGTCTGTGTCCCAGCAGTGGGAACATTAAAAAGGCTGATGATGAATGTTAGGGCACCGCGAAAGACGACGAAGAAGATGACGTCACGACTAAGACATCTTATTTGGCAAGTGCAGATTCCTGACCAGTGCTCTTATCTGGGCCAGTGCATACAATGGTATTCCCCACATTGTATGCACTGGCACAGATACCCTGGGTATGTGACCAGCAGTGGGACAGGACGTGCTATAATAAACCTTCCTAAAAAATATTATCAAAATTAAAAACAGAGTTATTGTTAAAATCAGTATTAGAGTTAGTTTGTCAAAATTATATTATTTAAATTCCATTTCACATTCTGTATCCGTAAGTCGATCAAACACTCAAAAATCCTGAGCTAATTTAATACAAAAACACGCAGGATTTTGGAATATAAATTCAGTTAATAAGGCGGCGCGGGCGGTGGTCGAGGGGTGGCCGGGAATCGAACCGGTGCGCTGACAGGTGGCCGACACGCGCTGTTGCCCGCGCCCGCTGCGCCGCCGGTACACCGTGCCGTGTGCCGCGTGCCCTATCCGAACGAACTGACACTTTTAGGTGCAAGAGACAATCGTTGACTATGAATATCTTTATACAATATTTTAACACCACTGACTCAAAACTCTAGAACAAAAATCATTTATTCAAATTCTTTCAAGTAGGCTGATAGTGTTGATTCACTATGTGATCCAGAAAATTTCATATAAAAGGAGGATCCCAACGCACCCGTTCTCACACTAATTTCACTTTAGATCAAGGAAGAAGTGGCGCTACTCGAAAATGAGATATTCTGAGAGAGAGAGATACTATGAGATATTTTTATCATAAAACTGCTGTTCATTGCAAATCATCGTAGGGGAAAAAGTACAACTAGACAGAGAATCACCGAGAAAAACCGTTTTCCACCACGTTTGATGGAAAACGCAATATCATTGGAAAATATTTACATTATAGATAATTCAAATATAAGCAATAAGATGTCGGGTACACAAAGATGCAGCGAAGACTCTTTTTTTTTACCATGATGTCAGTTGCCGTATAATTTTCGAATTTGATCGCTCATTGCTTTTGTTTTTCTCAGAAAATTCGCCATCTAACTTGAATTGTTATTCCGAGACGTGTCGAATTATAGACTAGTATATTTTAACCGACTTCCCAAAGAGGAGGAGGTTATCAATTCGACTGTATTTTTTTTATGTTTGTCACCTCATACCGAGTTTCCTCTGTGCCTCGGAAAGCACGTTAAGCCGTTGGTCTCGGCTGTCTTCTTAAGATCTTTGACAGTCGTTACGGGTAGTCAGAAGCTTGAGATCTGACACCAGTCTTGCCAAGGGAAGATAGTGTTACCCAGTTACTGGGTTGTGGAGGTCAGATAGGCAGTCGCTCCATGTAAAACACTGGTACCCAGCTGAATCCGGTAAGACTGGAAGCCGACCCCAACAACGATTGGGAAAAGGCTAGGCACATGATGATGTGTGTTACTGGGTGAACCGATTTTGATAATTATTTGAAAGCTGGTGCTGGTCATGTGGTCCCATACGCTGTAAAGGGGTATGCAGGTGTAAACAGTTCACCTTGGTATATTCTTATTCCACCGGTTTTGTCTAAGTTTCATGTTATTGGGTTAATCCATTCTGGCTTTACTGTGGGCATTATTGGTTCCCAGCCTATAGAACTGGTCCATTATGTACCACAACTAAAAAGTGAAAAATAAAAAATGCTTTTTACAAAAAATACAACCGACTTCCGAATAAAAAACCTACAAAATGAAAAATAATTTCAATTTCGAAAGTCGGTGTCAAATAACGAAGAAACGAAAACAAGAACACAGACTTCCGAAATTGAAGTTATTTTTTATTTTTATGGTTTTTATTTGGAAGTCGGTTGTAATTTTTGTAAATGTTTTTTGAGCTGCGCTTTACTTTAAATCTAACTCAAACATACGCACGAACCTCATTCAAAAGCGAACTCAACCATCGCAGATGCACATCTCGAAACAGAACTGATTCCTGTTCAGTCATCATCATATGACATATCAGCCAGACGCTGTCCATTGTTAGACATATGAAGACCCAAGCGTCGCCTCATAAACCGGTCCTTTGCTTCTTACATCCAGTGGCCCAAGGCAAGTGGGGCTTAGAAAATAACAATAGTGTGCTGTACCCTATATATACGTATTTAAAAGAATCATGAATCGTGAATCTTGTGATGTTGGTATTTATGCAATGACTCCATAATATAATCAAAACGCGGCGCCTTACAGTATAATAATCCTGTCTGTTACAGCCCATTCATAATTCACAACAATGTGTATTTCCCGCAATTCTAACGCCTTATTTGAAATTCTGATACGAGTGTCCTTCAGGTACCCTTTGCTGATGTGAACTGAATGTGTGCAAACAACATCCGGTGGGGTACAGAGCCGATATGTTATGCTAGTGTTAGAATATGGATTTGATACCTAAGTCTAAGCTGTTGATAGCATTTGTAAACATACATCTAGGTACGGAGAGTGATAATGCATGTAGTACACTAAGAATCATGGCCATATAATTTAAAAAAATATGAGAAGCGGATTCGTGTCAGTTGTGTCGATTGCCGAATTCACTTACGCAATTACGCTGCAGCTTACAGCATATATTTTTTACAAATATTTGGTACATAGGCCACATATTTTATATGTTGTGTTGCTAATTGGCCAGCGAGGTAGACGCACATAATTCTTGAGCCACAGTTCGTAAGTAGAGGATTATCGAGAGTAAAGCCTGCTCGCAATATCAACACTCCAGTATACACACTCGATCACGAACGTATGAATTAACCTGTACTATGTTAATACGATAGGTAGGTAGTGTATGGTCGACAAAGGAGGAAATACGGACCTAATTATAAAAGGTACGGTCGCGTCAAACAGCATATTTACTGCACTTTGTGAAATTAGAACATGGTCAGAAGAACAATATCAATATTCATCTTTTGTGTGTCCGTAATTAGCGAAAACTAAAGCCGTTGTGTCTTGCGTGGGTCCACGTCTTAAACATATAGAAGGTTAAAAGTAGTTGCACGTTCAACCTTCAGTTTATCTATCACTTTTGTAGACTCTAACTACCACAGTGAACATACTTCATGTAATTCATAACATTAAATCATCAAATACTGTTGCTGTACCTTATCCTGTGTTATGATTAGCAATATTATTAGTTCGTAAACTAAACAGAACTCAGGTGATTAATCAAGTTATGCAAATGTTCATAGAGTTCAATCTGCCGTGCACAAACAAAAAATCCAAAATATTATATTCAAATAGAGAATTCAAAAGTTACTAAAGGTAGCCCCCATAACATCAAAGGAAGGCGACGTATTCAACAAACGTCCCTGCAGGCGGGCAAAACCCAATCTATTTCGGCATGTCGATGCGATGGCGTAACCTTCGATAAATTCGGAATGTCTTTGACATTTTGAACTTGACAGTGGACGGCGGGCACGGCGCGGCGCGGGCGCGTCTAATCCTGAGCACACAGCACGAGAGATAAGAGCCGCACGTGTGTACAGGCCGCTATTATACGACTTGTACACACTGGCCGCTTCCTGCACCTTGACATTCCCACACTGGGATATTGGACACCTCATTCACACTGCGCCCTTTATTGAAGACCCTTGTTAAAAATCATAAAGAGCTTGAGTATTTCTGATGATGATAATTTTATTACGCAATACGAATCATATCTGGATAGTGCTACTAATGTCAATATGGAGACGCTTTGCTTATATAAGTTCAGCAGTGGACGTCTTTCGGCTGAAATTATGATAAATCCTACTAATATTGTAATTTCGAATATCTGTGTGGTTTTCGTTTATAAACAGCACCTCAACGACGGACGTAGCATGGTCTGCATTAGGACATAATATGATACTTTTCCAACCACTTTCCTCTCGAAAATTTCCAATTACATATCATGCAATCTCAACGTAAAGTAAAGCATTACTTCTTAGGAAGGTAAATTTGTACGAAACTCCCAAAGGAGTAAAGTGACTTGAATTTGGAACGTCAAAGTCGTATGGAAACTCGTGGAAAACTAAAAAAAATGCACATTATGGCATTGTAAAGAGGTTTGTTCGAATATAAAACTGGCCACCAAAAGTACAACTCAAAAAAAAGATCTCAATCTCGCGATTTCAAAGACTGTGTTTCGTGATTTTCGTGATACGAGTATTTTCTCGCAGAAGAAGGTGTGAAATGTAGAATATGCTCCTCTGGGATAAACTTGTCTTCGTCTTGGGCAGCTTGAACCCTTCGCTTCACTCGTAACTACCATATGCCACCTGTGACGTAAGACCCATTTATCCTCTCAGTTCTCATTTGATAGTTTTCGACTTTGACTTTGGCGAAGCCGTTAGCAAAACCTAGAATTGACATAACCAAGAGTTACCAAGTATTACCAAGCACACAATTACGTCAACAAATTTTCTTTTTAGTCCGAATTAAAACGCCGAAAGTAAACTATCTGAAACATCGCGTGGCGGCCAGCCATTACAGAACTGTAACAGCAAATAAACTAACGTGCAGATCGATACCGAGTTCAATGTTACTGTGAACGATACAAATTACCTCGAGATCAGATACATGGATATTTTCGTCTGATAGATTTGAATACATTTGCCACCCCAGGGAGATAATAAACATAAACCATGATCATTACTGCGTGGTTTATTGGCAGTCGAATAAATTGTAGCGGTGTGTATTGAGCAAACATTTGATACGCTCGGTCTGAGGTAAGTATCGTCACCGAGGGGTGGCTACAACCTGTCGGTCTCGGCTGTAACCCTCTGTGAATACATTCCAACCCTCACCGCACCGAGCCAATTGGCCAAACTCAACTCATTGCTGCGTTCGTAAAAGTAAATTTTACAAGTGTAATAAATCACTTGGTAACAATTATAGTCATTACAGTTACAGACTCCCCTTCATATTTGCAAACTCATTTAGTTTTATAACTTCAAGGAAATAACGATTAACAGTAAAGCTGCGAAGTCTATTGAACTGGTACAGTTTCGATGAATAGGCCCTGGAACATTGGTGTAAGGAAGAATTTGTTGACTGGGAAAGAAATTCAAAATAAATCTTATAAAAGCATTCACATAAAACGTGGTTCACATTTTTTTTAACCGACTTTCCAAAAAGGAGGAGGTTCTGTTTTTTTAAGTATGTTCACCGATTGCTCCACCAATAAAATTGTGAACCGACTTTGAAAATTATTTTTCTGTTTGAAAGAGTAATTTCCCAAGGTGGTCCCATATAGGTTTGATAAAGATCTTTGGAAATATACAATAGAACTCTTCAATAAATGACAAAAAATCGTATTTCTGTTTACATTATTATAGAACTTGGCCACTGGGTACCACAAAAATTTATTAAAAATAAGAATAAAAAATTACAAAAAATAAATACAATCGACTTCTTTTTGTTTCCTTTTGGTAGAAGATATAGTCGGTATGGACACATATCCCCTGACAAGCTAAATAAAAGTTCATAGGGTCATGTCATGCTTAAAACAACGACTTTAATAAGACCTTCTCTAACTAAACAAATGTCGCTATTGGCAGACGTCAGCTGTTTATCTATCTGTACATCTTTAACGAGGTAGGAAGGCGTCCAATGTTCATGTTAGCAATCAAATAGATTAAATTGTTGAGTGTTAATTACTGTAATTTTGTAGTTCCTACATTTTACAATTTGTTTTCAGTGCACAATATTGCTGAGCTATAATATTAAAAATACTAGCTTCTTCCCGCGGCTCCGCCCGCATAAATAGTGTTTTATCATCCCAAGAGGAGACACGACCGAGAAAAATCTATCCTATATCCTTCCCAGGGTCTCAAACTAACTCCATACATATTATCTGTGTCCAAACCAAATTTCATCTAAATCGGTTCAGCGTTTTAAGCGTAAAAAGGTTACAAACAGACAGACAGAGTTACTTTCGCATTTATAATAATTTGTATGGATTTGCTATATGATGAGCTTATCCCTTATATTTGTCAAACACTTACGATTCTGTTTAGCAACTGATTAGCAGGTTCTAAATTAAAATTCTCTACATATGAGAATTAATTTACTTTGTTATTAAAAAAAACCGCCCAAGTGCAAGTCGGACTCGCGCACGAATGGTTCCGTACCATTATCGCAAACAACGGCAAAACAATCACGTTTGTTGTATGGGAGCCCCACTTAAAGATGTATTTTATTCTGTTTTTAGTTTTTGTTGATATAGCGGCAACAAATAGAAAGACATCATCTGTGAAAATTTCAACTGTCTAGCTATCACGGTTCATGAGATACAGCCTGGTGACAGACGGACGGGAGTGATATGAAGTTTCGAATGACGTTATTGCGACGCACGCTATTTCGAAAAACTTTACGTCTGGTACGCCATTTCGAAAACACATTGAATCGAAAACCGCTATATCGAATGGCGTTATTGCGACACACGCTATTTCGAAAAACTGTTGGACAGTGCAGTCTTAGTAATACGGTCCCGTTTTTACCCTTTGGGTACGGAACCCTAAAAACCACTAAGATGAAGATAAGTGATGAGCAAAATTTATTCGAAATATACATTATTACGTTTACCTAACCCACATAATTCCCCTAAGGGAGGCAACCTTCCTCTGTCTGACATGTTATTGTGATCCCTCTTCCTGCCGACGCACGTTTATACGTCACTAAACAGCTATCTCAAGTTGCGGTAATAAATTGAATATTATTTGGGTATCAGAGAGAGAGGTGGTAGCTGTCAAAAGCATACATTCTTTATTGTATTCCGATAAGGGTACCAATAAGATCTACCTAAACCTGTTTACATTTTAAGATAGGTCTAATTCTTCACCTCCTTCTTCCACCTCGCCACTTCCCGTTAACGGCATGCCTGGTCATGAGGCGCTACTTGTTTCATCAGTGCTGCCAACTTAGCGCTTTCACCGCCAGATCTAGCGCTTTTTATGTTTAATAGTGCGTTCTAGCGCCTAGCGCAAAATCTAGCGCTTTTTAAAACTCTGTACTTTCTTTAACAAAATAGTAACTGCGCAAACTTTCAACTTCCCAACGACGTGTTGGGGAAAATTTTATGCACAAATAAATATAAATTGAAGTCCAAAACTGATCAAGACCAACCTTATTTCAGCCTCAGAAGCAATCGTAGTAGAATCAGACGATGATGAATTAATTTAATCCCTTGATTTTATAAAATAGTTACATTAAAACGTCACTATTTTATTTTAGTATTACTAATCAAGTACTATAATGTATGTTACTCTTTTATATGACATAATTTGATTGAATAAAAAATAAAAAACTGCGTTTATACATTTCTAGTCTCAAATTGTCGGGCGTTTTGTTTGAATTTGGCGCCGAATTTGACCGATTTTTGGAGCGCTTTTTTGACAGCGACCATTTAGCGCGTTATAGCGCTTTCTTAAAGACCAACCAGCGCGTTTTTGCTTAAACGAGTTGGCAGCACTGTGTTCCATTGAAAAGCAACATCGACCGCAGCTACTACTACCGTAGATAGACCGCAGCGGTCTGCCTCTCCCTCTCTTTTGTTTTTTTTTGTGTACGCGGAACTTTTTCCCTATGTGGTTATCGGATCGCCGCACTACTTGACCGTACCATCATAATCTGGATTCGGTTAGTTTTTCGGCGATAGGTGTTGTCATAATTTCACGTCCCTTTCAAAACAGAGAATGTCTGGCATTTTCCCTTCAGAATTTCAATTAGCTACATCTACGTAGAATAGCATGCCGAGTTCCAAAACGCAATCGAATTAAACATTTCTTACATACCAGTACGGTAAACCAACATTATGAAGAACTACCTACCAACCCAGCATTTTATACTACTAAGGGCCGATTTTTCAATAGCCTGATAACTTTTAACTGAGGAATAAAAATGGCCGTTTGACATATTTTCTATACAAAAGCTGTCAAACCGCCATTTTTATTCCTCATTTAAAAGTACCAGACTATAGAAAATCGGACCCCGTATCAATTCTTTCTGAGATTACCTCCTACAAAAAAGACCATTTTTATCTCTTTATTATAATAATAGTATTGAAAACTTTTATTAACTTAATTTGTTCTTTAACAATTTTAACTGAAACTTTTGTTCGGTTTTTATAGCTTCCTGTGCAGAATATAAAACGGCCCTACTTAGATTTTAAAATCGGAGACAATCATTCTGTCTAGACTTTTTTTCAACTATGAACGATTGCCTATCTGATCTCGACAACTCAGTAATTGGGTATCATGACACCCTTTGCAAGACTGGTATCATATTGTGTAGCTTCTGAATACAGAAACGACTGCCAAAGATCCGACAATATGGACAATAGGGTTACAAACTAACATTAACAATTAGACACGGTGTCCAAAACGATACATACAGATATAAAGCGGTGAATGTACACCGATAAAACTATTACACGTACACATAAACCATATTGTCAGACAGACAGACACATTGGGGAATAGCCGGATAGACGGGTCGGCCTTGAACCCCGCAGGGAGCACACTCGCTCCATTTAGCGACGACGGTGTTCACTACAGTTCTGTGGACACTTCACACATAATCATATCGATCACCTTATGTGTGACGTCACCTGATAAGATTAACTCGGGAAGCTTTTGGACCGTTTTTTGATAAGATAGTGCTAATTTACATGCAGCTATTTTAAATGATTGGAGAGCTAAAAGCGTTTTATTAATTTTGGCTTACTATTGCATCAGCTTTGGGAAAATCAACCATATGTGTAGATTTTGGGTTAGGTTTCATGTCGCTGTAAAATAGTTGATCTTTTTTATTGTAGCAAAGGGGAAAAACCACTGCAACTGTGTCGCATGCACACACACAGACAGCAGTTACAGACAGAAAAACAATACCCCTAATGAAATAATTATAATAAAGATAGAATTTTACTGGACAAATAGGTACGCATTATATTTCATAGAGAGGCAAAATATAAATGTACCTATTCGAGGTAAATAAAGGTAAAGTAAATAAGGCAAAGTAAACAGTGGCAAGTAAGGCAACCTAATTGTGTGCTCTACCCGTCCATAATTTAACTGTAGGTTGCCATATATTACCGCCGTACCGTTTTACAACTACCCACCCGCAGTATGCCTGAAATATAAGTTACTGAAGACTAAGTTTCAGTTCGATACGTGTGTATCGTTAAGGTTAAAAGTTTTAGATCACTATTTCTCAGAGCTGAAGCAAATATTTGGCACAGAGTGGTATTATTTAATTCCAGATTTTTTCTACAAATGACATACAAAATAACTGTCAAATTAATAATTCCGGTCAGTTCGTAACATAAGTTAGCAGAATGTGTTTTGCTTGTTTTGCTGACCGTACAAAACCAATACGCCTAATATGTTTAGGATACTATAATACACTTAATTGCGTGGTCGATACTGTACTTTTGGGTGGACGCCGTCGCCTGGTAACCAGATGGTAAATAAAAACGTGTATTTTTCCCCAATCGAATCGGAAATTAGTAGGGAATACACAACCATTTGATTAGGTTAATTTGATTTAATTAATGGGAGCAATTAATGAAATCAAATCGCTTTTGAATGAGTATTAAATCACTCAAGTTTTGTCAATTTCATATAAGAATCATAAAAGTATTAAACTAAACTTCGAACGGTAGATTTTCATCTATTAAGTTTATACAAGAACTGCTAATTGAAGTTTTTGGAGTTACGACGATAATCCAGTAAAGTACATATCAAACAAAAAATAAAAACATATTTTTTTTTCTCATAACATTCCTCTAAGTAAATTTTGGGATTACTTTGACGGAACAAAAGCAGAGTGTGAATGCGGGGCGAGTGGCAAGCTACTCTACCCACCATCTTGCCCTCTGTGCCCCAAAACATGCATCCAAAGAACCCACGCGCTGCTGCCGACGACGATCCCGTGGAAATAACAAAGATTTCCTCCGAAAAAATCTAAGTAACTGTCGTTCCGGCGACAAAGAAGACGAAGAAGTAATACTTTAAATTTACAGCTCGTAAATAAGCGAATCCGTCATGAAGAAAATGAAAACTATCGCATTGAATATTTAATCTAGTTGAAATGAAAAACAGCTATAAGTTTATAAGTTGAAAGTATTTGCAAGATGGCCGTGAACATGAGGTCAAACAGATTTAGTGGAAGAGCCGCATTGCGCTCGCTGCGACGCCTGCAAGCTGCGTTATCTTACTGCCAACAACATATTTATTTATGTATTTACTAGTCCTACTAAATATTATACAATCTGAAACTCATACAAGTCAAAAATCCAAGGCAATATCATCAATTACGCATACACGCCTTAAAGGCTCAACGGATTTGAATCAAACTTGACATATAGATAGACCAGATCCTGGATTAGGACATAGGATACTATTCATCCCAGTATATAATGTCTCCTTAGGATAATAAAACACTTTTCACGCGAAAGAAGCCGCGGGTAGAAGCTAGTATTACATGATGTGACCTGGATATTTGTTAGCCAATCTCGCAATAAAAGATTTGGGTGAATTTCGCCACATTTGTAGACCATGTCCTGCTATAAGGTACAATTTTATCCCGATAGAAGTTCCCTTGGAATAAGTTCTGATTTTCATGCGGGCAATGTCGCTGGCGCAAGCTAGTTTAGAGTAATAACACTAGAAAAGAACAATAACAATATTTTACCTTGCCATGGTAGACCATAAAGCCTAGAACCTCGACTACAGAAATACATTTATTAAATAAAATACTAGCTTCTGTCAGCGGCTTCGCGAGCTTGAAAAGTGTTTTATTATCCCAAGCCTATGTGCTATTCCAGAATATAATCTATCTCTGTGCCAAATTTATCCAGATCCGTTCAGCCGTTCTAGCGTGATTGAGTAACAAAAATACATAAACACACACATCCATCCAAAGTTTCACATTTATAATATTAGTAAAGATTGACTCCACTTGAATACAGTCATAAATATTATAATCCCATTCTAAAACAAATAAAAACAAGCAAATAGAAAAATGAAATACTACAGAACAGCGAAGGTTAACCGACACCATGATTACGGAACTTGAAGGAGCATTCAATATGCATGGAAATTGCTGTCGTCGAGTACTGGAGCCAGCCAAGGTTCTCAACTGACACCTGTCTCTACTAGCCAGGAAATATACCGTCATTACGTCACCGGGCAGGTTTTATAAGAAAATTATATTCACGGTGATTTTTCATGGAAATGTGAGCCACGGCACCGGTTGTTTTCATGAAATATTAACAGGCAGGTTCGCTACACTGAAATGTGTCAATGCCAAGGATTGAATAAAATAAACATACATGCATTAATACATTTCGCAGATTAGAATATACCCGAGGGTTCAGCAGTTACGTTTAGTAACAAACCACCGGGTACGAACCACTTTTGGGATTATGTTGTGGGTTAAATAATCCCTGAAGGGTTACATGGGGTTACCATACTAACCGTGCAATTTATTAATGGCAACAATCATCGGACATAACCCTCGGCTTGCCATAAAAAGGCGAGATAAGTAAGTAAAATAAATTGGAAATATTTTTGGTGAAAAAAAAACAATATTTATCTTAATTTAATTCATGTGAGTGTAAGTATATAAGCCCTACTTTATATTCTAATACTGAAGTATAAATATGAAATATTGCTTTTTACTAGTAAGGCCTACTAATCAAGAACAACCTAAGTGATTCAACGAAGTAGTATCAGTAAACACACCTCAAGGAAACGAAAACAATTTCTATAAAAGGAAATCCATAACAATAGCTACAAAAATAACTGTTCAAACTGTTTGATTGATCGACATCACAACATACAATAAAATATTTAAATAATCACCTTACCTTACGTGACCCACATTTAGCTAGGAAACATGTCAATCATAAAAATACGTAGGAAAACCGAATATTCGTCTACAACGATAATAAAGTCATGAAAGAGGCACGCGTTGTACAGTAACTTGGTCAAATTGCCAAACTTGCTTAACATGAAAATTATAGTTTGTTAGTAACTTTGTCCATAGACTCAGTACAATTTGCCCAAGCGCGACCTACCCTGTGAATATTTTACTGGCTTACTTCTACGTAATAAATGCCGAGAAACAGTAACATTTTCCGCGGTATAAAACTTCAGGTATTACTCGTATTATAGGATGGTTCACCTGCCAAAGGTGAGAAGCAAGAGTGAAAAAGCGATATAAAGTTCGCAATGATGGTGCCTTCCCGAAATATTTAGTAGTTTCAGACGTAAAAGAATCCATCTACAAAGCCTACATGTATGTACATGGTAACAGCTCAACAAAAATTCAGTAATTTTAAGCCGGCTACGAGCTACGGTGCTACGAGCGCCTACGAACGCGACGCTACAAAGATTGGCTTATGAATTTTGCAGTGTACGTAGACTTAAATTATTATTACCTAAACTTAAATATTAAAGAGGTAAAAGGAAAATTGTATTTTTGTTGTTATTTTTGTAAAAGATAATTTCTGCAAGATCTTATCCGAAAATCCTTTCACCGATAGAACATCCTACACCGTCGTCGAGTGCCATGAGCTTCTTTATATCCCGGCAAATATGCATAGTTCCTGTGGAATAGGCAGGCCAGGGGAGGTAAGATGCGTAAACAAGCTAGTATCTCTATAGTTTTGGCTATTGGTTACTTATTATTTATTTATTATTTATTTATTTATTATATGCTTTATTGTACACCTTAAAATACAAATATAACAAAAAAACTTAAAATTAATACAAATACAATGGGCGGCCTTATCGCATAGCGCGATCTCTTATTGATGTCATCCCTTGACATCAATAAAATGTTATTTCGACGAAAACACATTGCTTTCCTACATAATTATGTTCGTGTGATATGTAGGTACAAGAAGTTAGCAGAATCCAAGATAAGCTGAAAGTTTGAAGTGAACATTTTACATATTTAACGTAACATTAGCATACCACAGACGTAATATTCAGTATGGAAGTTTGTGAAGTAATGTGAAGCCAGTAAAAAGAAAGCTACAAAGGTCCTATCATTTCGATTCCTAAGAAACGACGGAGTACCTACTATACTTCAAGTGAAATGATTTGGCCATCCAACTGAAAACTATTTCAGATCATCAAACAGTTAGCGTGATTGACATAAATCGTGGCGTTTTCCGTTGCCATAGCGACTACGTCGAGTGGAGGTCCTTTATACTGACTTGGAATTTGGGCCTCAGTTTTTGCAGTAAACTATCTAATAAACGCAATCCTTGCTTTGCAGTGACCATTCTTAACCCATCGTCCACCTTTGGAAGGTAAAGGTCGATTATCACAAGATAAATTGTGTTCATATCACACAACTTCCGCAATATTTTATTGTACTTCTGGATAATAAAATGTATGTTTTCCTATCGCAAAATACATAATTTTTTACCTCCGTGACATTTTTCGTAAATGGAATTATTTCATCATATTTTTTTGTTGTTTCTTGTGCTCTGGGTATTCTGTCCGCATCTGTGCAATGGCGTCTCAGACCGCAGACGGTGCGCGGCCACAGGGCGGGCGGCACGCGATACTTTTCATTTTATTTGTATTACCCAACCATAACGAACGATGAACTTTTACATTTTAGTTTTTGTTTAGAAACTGTGACGTCACTGTATGAAAATTGAGTCTTGTTTCGCGTTATCTGTCACGAAAACTGTCCATCACATTTTCTTCGTTCAGTCAATTTAAATAAAACGACAACCACAGTAGAAAAGAACGAGTTCAACGTTCGTAGATAAGACTGAACAATTTCTGTCAATTTTAGAAGTGAAAGAAAAAGCGCTTACTGTCGCAGACACTGAAATTTCTATAAAGTATGGTCCTAAACTTAATCTTTAACTAAATTATTAGTAGTAAGTGGAATAGCAGGTATTTATGTCTCTTATGTAGGTACATTTGTTATTTATTTTACGTAAAATAAAATATTTTAAAACTGAATTATTGTAGTTCGTCGTTTTTCCATAGCTACAGGTCTCCAATTTAGCATTTTATTGATATTGAAGACATTACGGGGAGGGTACCAAATATAGGCATGTCGTAGATTCGGAACAGACCGTGAAAACGTTCCCTGTTTCTCTAATAAATTATGAATATCTGAAGCAATTTACTTTGGTAAGAAATGATAAAATGCGGAAAAACGAGTAAATATTTGTAATATTGCCGCTAAAACTCTTTGGTTTCCAAGACACATGGAGTAATTATAGTTACTAGGGCTAATCACAAATAGGTACCCCTAAAACAGGACAATCAATTGTTTTCACATCACATCACATCATCAGCCTATTAATGTTCCCACTGCTGGGACACAGGCCTCCTCTCTGTGAGAGGGAAAGGGCCGTAATCCACCACGCGGGCCCAGTGCGGGTTGGTGGATGTCACATGTCTTCGAACTTTTGGTTCTAGGACATGCCGGTTTCCTCACGATGTTTTCCTTCACCGTTTTGTGAGCAGTGGTGAAGAAATAATTTACACAAAGTAAAGCGCCTGCCTGGGCTCGAACCCATGACCTACAACTTGTAAGTCGCGGCCGATACTTGATAATTGTTTTACTTCGTTTTATTCGCAATAAACACTATCTCATATGTAGCGATCCATCGATTGCTTTACCATATTTCGTTAGTAGACTTAAGTACTTTACTGTAGTTTGTAGAGTTAAGCTGGGAACAAATTATCGGACGCGGCTTACGGACGCGACTGACAGCCGCGACTTATAGAGTATCTAGGTAATGAATGTACATTACATTGTGCAAACTATCGGACGTAAGTCGCGGACGTGACCTTGGGCGTTCGGACGTCTGATAGAGATCTGGCAGCCGCGTCCCATACGACATATCAGCCGCGGCTGTAAGTCGCGTCCGTAAGCCGCGTCCGATAATTTGTTCCCAGCTTTAAAGTGAATCCTGATAAACCATGATCTAGACTAACTTTATAAAGAGGTAACATTTCTTAAGGAAGTATGTAAGGATCGTAGCAGGTGGCGCTTTGTAGTTTCTGCCTACCCCCAGGGGAAAAAGAACCTGAGTTTATGTATGTATGTATGTTACATTTCTTGCTTTTTGTGTTTGTGAAAGGTAATTTCCTTGTGGAGGTACTAATAATAATAATATACTACTACTGAGTACTGATCCGATTACACAAATTATTTCACTAATACAAAGGTTCATTATTGCTGAGTGTCATAGATATTTTACCCTGGATAAATGCATAGTTTAGGGATATGAACGTGAACGAAGCCGCGGTGAAAGCAAGGTATTTGTAAAATGCGTTTAGTTTCCAACAAAACAATAACAACATTGTACAATGTAGGTACGATTACAATCCAGCTCATTTGTTTTATAATTACTCCGTTTGAGAGTGCTAGGCTAAAATCGTAAAATAAAACTTTTATAGTTTCTGAGAAGTCCTTAGGTAACCTAAGGTTTAATAAAGTTCCTTGTAAACGGTTAAATAGCTTGTGGTATACGCGTATATTCTTAAATAGTGTGAGATTACTTATGTATTTCTTCAAGAGGTGAAAGTTCTCATGGATTATTCTGAAATATGAAAAAAAAAACTGCTTCCCAGTGTATCTATGTTTGCATAACTCAAGAAAATGTAGGTAAAGCTTATCTATTTGTGTATTATTAAGGCACTTCAACTTACTTATTCAATCTTACACAAACAGTAGTTAAATACAGTTTCAGACATAGTGAATATGTCACTTAGGGCCGATTTCACCAATAAAATTAATTGCGATTAATTCAACAGAACTCAGTAGCAAATACAGCGTTCTGATTGGTAATTTCTCAGCGGTCACAACCAATCAGAAATGGTCATATTCTAGATTATTAGACATATTGTCATAGAACTTCGTCTATCCATAAGTTTTCGTCACATTTCGCTCCAGTATAACGGCCTTTGGAAGAGGGGTGAGGTATCGTGTGTCAATAGGTGACAGCGGTCAATACTGACCGACACGCGTACGTATTTGTTTTTGTCCAACGTTCCCACGCCGAAAGTTCCGAGAACATGTGTATTTAAATACCTTGCCTCAACTGAGATAAATGTTGCAGAGTTTAAAAAATTATTGAGACTGATGATGAAGCACGCGAGTTACCAAAAACTACGAAAGGCCTTTTCGTCACTCGATAAATGTAAGGATACAAGTTTTTGGAACTTATCAGTGAGAGTTTAACCGCGATAATCTTCCTTAGTTTTATGACTTTTCGGCACTTATAGGTATCTTATTAGGGAAAACATTAATCATAAGAGCTAGAAATTCAAACAGGAAAAAAATACTGTAACTAGGTAACTTTGACACATTATTAAAAAATCCCATGCAATACCATGAATGGGTTATTCCTAATTCGTTTATCGATATCCACCTACTGACCTACATACTCCATTATGAAACATTTTTTTTTTGTGAATAACGCAAAACCAAAATGTTTACCTACCTAGAGTAAAACCAGGATAGTGGTCCCGATTGTAAGTACTCTAGTTTCGCGAATGAGTCCCATGATATTTAATTAATCTATCGAAAAATTCTCCAACTACCACTAAGTTGACCGTGTCTCTGTGCGATTTCATGGGAAGGGAAAATGCTATCAAAGTTTTTGCGGGATAGATGTCCCATTTCTCGTCGGGGCATCCATCCTAGATGTAATATAATCTATATGTGGGATAGATGTCGCAAAATATATATGTCCGCAAAAATCGCTAATATTTTGTAAATATTAAAGATGAAATTGTTTAGATAAAAAACCAAAGTACCGGTCAGTTTTACTAAATAAATGTTTTTATAAATAATGTATTTTACTTTTTGTACTAAGAGATATAGAGTGATTTCAAAAATTGCGGCTCTATCTGTCTTTAACTTGGATATTTTAATGCAAGCAAGCAGGCGGCTATTTGATGGTAGATGGTCTCCGTAGACGGTGATCATCTGCAATAGGTACCAGAGGCTTCGCTGAAGCATTACCTATCATTACACCAGAAGTCCATAAACCGTATTACCACCGCCCCAGCAACGGAAAAGTAGTGAGTAAATAAATAGCCCATTATTATCTGGCCTAGCTTCCTGGATCAAATCGTCACTGATTTACGTCACTTGGAACCTTATCTGAAGAACCTCCACCTAAAATGTTTCTTTTCCGCGTAATCTATAGATACTAATATTTTAAAACTGAAGAGTTTATTTGTTTGAACGCGCTAATCTCAGGAACTACTGGTTGGATTTGAATAATTCTTTTTGAGTTGGATAGTCCATTTATTGAGGAAGATTATAGGTTATATAACATCACGCTACAACCAATAGGAGCGGAGCATAAATGAAAAATGTTGCAAAAACGGGAAAAATTATTCAATTTTGAGAGCTTCCGTAAACGGTTTAAGTTATGCAACAATCATGTATGTAGGGTAGGTAGGGTAGATGGGTAGATAGGTAGCCAGTTGACGGAAGTGAAGCTGCGTGGGGCAGCTAGTTTCATATAAATACATACTTGAAATAATATACACGGTACTTACTCTCGTTTTACGGCGGCATACAATACTGATAACGGTGGATTATTCTCTCCAAATAGATTTAGTTGATAAGATAAGCGAGTACATTATTAACTGCAGACTTTACTATTACTAAGCGATAGCAGAAATAACATAATTGATATCATTGGTAGTTATGCTTATAAGATAACCTGAATATTCTAATACCCTTTCAACAGACAGGGACAACATCAAACAACAAGGCAACATTTTAGTAAAGTTGCGAAAACGCCATTAAATTTGCAAAAGTAAATAATCATCATCAGCCTTTTTAATGTTCCCACTGCTGGGACTCAGGCCCTGTGTGAGAGGGAATGGGCCATAATCCACCACGCGGGCCCAATGCGGATTGGTATGTCACATGTATTCGAATACATGAGAGGCAAAGATTATTGATTCTTCCTGACCAACGTTTTCCAATTTAATATTGCAAAAAAATCGCCAAAGCGAAAAAATAAATAGAAAGACATACCAAAGCAAAGAAAACTTTTTAAAAGACAGTTTTCATATAGAAATATTAAAATTTCGCAACACACTGGCTGTTCGGTGTGCATCCTTTGCCAAAAATTGGCCGAGGCGGTAATAAAACTACTCTTTGTTTTATTTAGAATTGCTTATTGCCAACTTGTAACCTACATTGTACTTGTAACACTATACTTTTGACGCAGATGAAAATGCTACATTTTCATTTATGTCCTTTTTACCCGACTGCCGAAGGAGGTTAATGTGTTTATCAGTCTATGTATGTATATAAGTATGTTTGTTTCTATGTGGCGTTCTAGAGACCAAACTCGTAGGCCGATTTTGATGATTCTTACGTCAATCATTTCGTCTTAACCTTGCGAGTGTCACTGACTACATTAAAAAGTAAAAAAAGAAAATTGTGGATTTTGTGCGCCATATTGAAGGCCCCAATTTTTTTTTTCTTCCGATCCCATCTTGTGGGGTTTCAAAATGAAGGGTTTAAGACAACAATTACAAAAATATATAACACTTATATGTTCAAAAGTAATTAAAAAAAATATATAACTAAAAAGTTATAAATTAAAAAGTGAAATTAAAAACCAAAAATCCCGACTCCTTAAGAAGTGAAATAAAAAGAACAAAAAGAAAATTATGCTGTGTAGATTTTTGTGCACTTCTGAAGCAGTCGGGCTTTTTGGTTTTAATTCACTTTTTTTTCAAATTATCGCAACGTTACTTTAAACTCTAAAGGTAAAGTAATACATAGCACAGGTTCTGTTATGATAAGCAATACATTGCTTTTATATTGCAAAGAAGTTCTCAAGCCCGAAAGGTGGTAGCAGCCAGTAGCAAGGAATTGCTAACTGCCTAGAGCCCTCTCACTACTTAGGCTTATTAAAACTTAAACTTCGACAAGCAAACTTTGAGATCTCCTAAACAAAAATAATCGTCTTATTTTATTTTTAGCAGTGCAGGGCACCCTTTTAAACGAGGAATGCTTTAAATAAACTAAGAAAGGCTATTGCAAACAAATAGAGAAAAGTTGAAACGATAATCTTTCATCTGTAATCATTATTACCAAACACTGTTCCTCCTCTAACAAGGAGTAGGTAAGCCCTAAATTCTTGATTAGACGTGTTAGCTGGAGCTTAGAAGTTTTCCTACAATACAGAAGTAATAAAAGTTGAATGAGATGGCTCGAGGCGGGGCCCGGAGCCCCAACAGGCGGACACAGACGAGATAGTGAAACTTCGATGAGAGGCTTACGTAACGACTGAGGAACAGAGGTGAGGTAACAACACAGGTAATCTTATTAAAATTTAATAATGAAATCTTGTTCTACTTACAGCTCAAATATGCTGTACATACATATTGCATACAGGTGTAAAATTAAAGACCACTTTCAGTCTCCAGAAAGGCAGTCTTGTATAAAATGGAACAGAATTTGAATGAAATTTTCGGGCAGATTATCCGGAACTGATCCGGTAAGGAAATAAAATATGTAAGTTTAACGTTAGGGTGCATTCTTTGTTACCGGAAGTCGTAAATTTCATCTGATTTTCATGTTGGGTTGTTGACCTATAAATGTGTAAGTTTGAATATGATATACTTTTAATATTCTGGAAACTTTACTGATTACATGATTTACCAAATTTAGAGGATTTTCTATTGCAAGAGTGAGAAACGCATTTGCTGATTGAACAATGAATTTTACACATAGATACAAGTTACTAACAGATACTATAGAAGAAGATTCTTAAATATTGTATCTGTGTTACTAGCTAGTTTTAAATACTTTAAATTGTTATCTGTGGAGAACGTAGTGGGTACAGCCCGACCAACTTAACTTCGCTTAACTTAGCTTTTCGTCACCATTTCACCAAAAAATAAACAAAAACCGATCTTATGTCCCATTCAAAATGTAAGTTCCAAAAACATCCGTTTCACAGATAAGTTGGTCGGGCTGTAACATAATTGTTTTAAAATGTACTATTTAAGATATCATGACTATTTCTTATTGTGCTAGGTACTGTTTGTTTTTCCTTTAATTAAAAATAATAAAAACAGGGGAATTTAAAACTATTTTAAGAAAATCTGCACGTACCAATTCATTCCGTAGGTATATAAAGGAGAATTTCAAATCTCACACCAGGAACATCTTAAGAAAATCTGCACGTTTCTTATTGTGGTAGAAAGATAAGTCAGTTAACAGTAGGGTTGGCAGACGAAGTTGGTCGAATTGAACGAAGATAAACGACAACTTTAACCAAGACTTTGACGTATCGGTCTTCTAACTTTGGAAACTTTCTTCCGGAACTGGGTCGTTTATTTCAAAGTCGGGCAACTTAATTAAATGTTAAAGAAAACTTTATCTTTTAACTAGCTGTGCATACAGTTTTACGCTTGGCGTTTATATCAGAGTAAACCACCTTACCCTGAAGCTGGTATTTTAACTGCATAGGTCCCGGGGGCCTACTCCCTAAGCACAAAGTCCGTAGTTTCGGCCTTCGTTACGGGCGTTTCCTACTTCGTCTCACTTACGATGACTTAATTGTTCGAGGCCCGAACAAAAAATGTATGCAATGACTGACTACAATTTGACAGTTGTACCTACACCCGATGTTTTTTTACGCGTCCGAGAAATTGAACTTAACACTTGTTTTTTTACTACGAAGTTTCGGAGTACTTTCGGATGGGGCCCGTAAATTCGTTAACGGAGTTAGGGAGTAGACTCCCTGGATTCGATTTCCGTGTGGGGCAAAGTGTTATTGGATTTTCCATCTGGAATTTCTCAGTAGCAGTCCCGAGTTTGGATTTGTGGTCGGTTGATGGTAATAGGTTCGTACCCTACTACATGGAACTTAAACATAACTGGTGAAATGTGAGTGGACTAAAGGTGCACCCCTGCCATACATTCCGGGTAGTACTGGCGTGATGTTATGTTGTGTTATAAAAATATAGTTATATTTCTTTAAAAATCAATACGTAGATAAGTTATAAATTCTCCAAAGACTATGCAATCATTTCATGTCAAACTCAAGTTCGCATTTTTTACTTGCATGAAAATGTCACTGAAAATGCAGCGACATTATGAATTTATATTTTCTGGAGACACGCTTGACATTGATATAAATGACAATTATGTATTACCATAGAATCAGAATGTATTTATTCGATTATTTGCCTACTGAACACCCACCACGGATAGTTTCAAGTGATTTCAACTATTATTTACGTACTTATTGTAAACTTTTTTTCTACAATGTATGTTATCTATTCTCGTATATAAAAACGTTGAAATTCAAGTCGCAACAGAAATCTATAGACATAAAATGTAGGGAATAATAGTAGACTGAGATTAGAATGTGAACCTTCAATGTTAGAAAAACATCATAAAAACCTAAAAGGTATTTTCGAAGATTTATCAGAATAAACGAACACGTTCTAGACAATGAACTTGCCTGCTTTATCTCAACTATGTTGGTATGAGGGGTTCTACTCCCTAAGCACGAAGTTCGTAGTTTCGGCCTTCGTTACGGGCGTTTCCTACTCTGTATCACCTACGGACGGATGATTAGTTCGGGGCCCGAACTAAGAATGAATGTCAACATAATTGAACAGTTGTACCTAGTCCCGATATGTTTTTACCCGTCCGATAAATTTTACTTAACACTTGTTTTTTTCACTTCGAGGTTTAGGAGTATTTTCGGACGGGGTCCGTAACTTCGTTGACGGAGATAGGGAGTAGATCCCCAGCTTTAATTTTTACCGGTTGTAGCTGAATATCAGTATTTTACATGAAGCGACTGCCTATCGAACGTCCACAACCCAGTAACTGGACTTGTGTCCGATTTTCTGGCTACCCATAATTAAAATCAAAGTACTACAAATGACAGCCGGGACCAACAGCTTAACATACTTTCCGAGGTAGGTACATAGGAGGTTATGGATGATCATCAAATCACGAACTGCATTGCTTAACCTCATACTATGCGGCTGTTACTAGATACGCTTCATCATATACGGAATGGACAAAAAAAAACGTGGATCAAACGAAACAGGGTGATAGTTGGGATTATTTGCAGTAAGTTATAAAGTAAATGTGTAAATGGTGTAATAAAATAAATGTGTGTAAATGGTAACAAAAGTTTTTTAACTACCAATAACCCCAACTATCGCCCTGTTTCGTTTGATCCACGATTTTTTGCCCACCCTGTATATTAGGGATCTTACTGGGCTAGATAAACCCATTGCTCACTTACAGTTATTGTTTCAAATAATGATCGATCATGACTAAGAATATTTTCTTTTATTTCTCTTGTCAAGGCAGCTAAAAGCTTTTCGTCGCCACGATCACAATATCGAAATCTACTTCGTACCGATAGGAAAAGTGTTTTTGTTTGATTAGCTACTTCCAGCCGTTTGAGTCTTTTCTTTCAATAAGCACCAATATCGAATAGAAGAAGTGAGTAAGAGCTAGATTGTTTGTCGAGGGTCACTGAAGAAACTATTGATTGGGCCGAAAACTTTTTCCTGGACTTTTAGTGAAAATATGTGAAGAGATATTTTTTTCTACATCTCCAAAACCACACAAGACGACACCAGGGGAAGAAAAATATAGTGTCCAATACTAAATAGTACTAGATAGAAATATCACAAGTCGCGCTGTTCTACGCCTAGACTACTCCTATTTCTGCATGAAACTATGTAGGTACAGTTACATCACGTGCAAAGAGTTGAGAAGATATATAACCGAACTATATTTGAATGCAAACAATTATGGTGAACAGAGGCTCTAGACAAACTGTAATTATATCAGCGAAGGAGATGGTCCAAATGCCCAAAATGTACGGGATTGGTCACGTGACACTATCGCTTGGCATACCCATACATTTATGACGTTTTTATAATCGCTATCGCAACGCTGCCATTGATGTTATGTTTGGGCGCACGGTTGGCGCAGTGGTTGAGCGATTGACTGCTACGCTGCGTGTCGCGGGTTCGATTCCCGCACGGAACAAATATTTGTATGATCTACAGATAGTTGTTCCGGCTCTGGGTGTTGTGTATGTGAGTTTATATGTTTGTAAACGCACCCACGATACAGGAAGAAATTCCTAGTGTGGGGCAACGTTATTAAAAAAAAAAAAAAATGTCACTTGTCTAGCCTCAGTATACAAGTCTTATACATCTGTCCCTTACACACACTCAAAATAACCTTACTCTAAGAGCTTATGATCACCCCTCAGGTCAACATTTAATTCGATACATATTGCATTGCTATCTTCTGCCAGCGTAAAAAGTGTTTTATCATTCCAAGGGAACATTATACCGCGTTAAAAAATGTCTATGTGCTATTCCAGACTATAATCTATCTCTGTGTGTAAATTATATCCAGATCCGTTCAGTCGTTCTGGGGTGATCGAGTATCCAAACTTTCACATTTATAATATTAGGAAGATCGCGCGATCGTTTCAATCTAAAAAGTCCGATGACGTTTCACATTTTACATGCCGCGATAACTTTGTACGTAAGAAATTGAAAAATCAAATTCATAATCCATTAATTACTATGTTACCCATATACTATAACAACTAGTAGCATTCGTAAGCATCAAGTTTAATTATTATTAAGTATTTTTATAGCTGTCAAATCCGACTTCTTAAATTGTAACGACTTTAACTGTGAAGATATAGGGAATCGGTACAGTCAGCAAAAAACGCAATTAAAACAGCTTATTTTACACATCATTTAAATTAACACACAAAATGATTCAATAATCAGCTATTTAACATTTCAAATAAGCTATAAGAGTGTGAATTCTTTAAAGTTTAGTTTCAGTTATGATTAAGATTTAAAAAAACTTAAGTGTAAAGTTATTTTGTTTCTAATCGTACTAGTATTTTAAAATTGTTTTTTTTTTTGTATATTATGTTATTTTTATTGACTATCTAAACATGTGCAATATGCAATTACGTATTTTTTAATTTTAAATAAATAAGGTATAACACCTAATTCCATTTTTTTCTTAGTTTTTGCTTCCTGATTTAATTATAATTAAATTACTAGTTCAACTTAGATACCCAAAGGACAACATGATATTAACCAAAAATTAAAATTTTAACTTAGCGCGTTGAAGTCTTTTAAAAGGGATTAAATTTTAAACTTTACAATAAACACATTTGCGTATTATTTTAAAACTTTACGCTTTTTACAATAATGTGTCGTAAAAAGACGTGTAACCTTCATTTGTAAGTGGGATAGCGACAGATAGTGTATTCAACTCTTCCCCTAACAGTAATAATAAGATGTGCGCGTGTGACAGTGGGTCACTGTGGCCACTAGGGACTCTGGGGAGTCGCCGGCAGGTGGCTCGTCTCCCTGCACATCCTCACTTCCTCAAAGTGGCGTGATAATGACAATATTGACGCAGATGTGTCACCGGGCCACATTACGTAATAATATCAACGTTTGTTTAGCAGTGGTCGCAGCAAGGACGACAGGACGGCCAGTTTGACCGGCCTGCTCAGCACTGCGCTGTGCCGGCTGGCGACGACCCCGCCGCTGCATGCGACACCACATTATATAATAATCTTACCCCTGGTCAAACACCATTTTTAACAAGCCTGCAAGGGTTGCTTACTAACTTCTATACGTAACAATTTAACATAACCTTAAGAAACTAAAAAACAGACACCTTAAACCAATTAAATAATTTATAATCGAAATATCGCATCGAACTTTCACGCGATCGTATTAAAAATGAACAATAGGGAGTCGCTCGTCAATAAATCACACACAGAACACTACCGTATCGTGAAACTGCTACGAAAAGCATGTAACGTACGCAACACCGGGGGAAAATCGTGAAAAGTCATGTGTCGACGAAATCAGCCGTTCTGGAGGTCACGGCGTGCGGAACAGCTGATCGCGTGGTCGTTCGAGCGGGGAGCGAGGGTAGAGGAGGATGGAGTACTCACCGGCTGCGGCCATCAGCCACCACCAGCAGCAGCAGGCGGTGACGAGCGCCCAAGCGCCGGCCATTTTAGCGGCAGCGCATGATACGCGCGCTCTCGCCGGCCGCCCCGGCGGACTGAGCGCGGCTCGATCGATGCTCGCTCGCGCCTCTCCCACACGCACCCTCCGGCAGCAGCCCCGCCCCGCCCCCTGGCGCCCCCCTCCCCTCCCCCCCGGCACCGCGCGCACCCCCGCCACCATTTCCCGAGTTTCCTCGGAGAGCGCGCGCGCTGCCCTCTTTCTGGCGGATCGCTGACCGCCCCTAATTGATTGGGCCCGTTCACTTGCCGAACACGTTTTAGGTCAGTTCAGCCGCAGAGCCTCGCGCCCCGCGCAGAGCTAGATCTTAGCTGTGGCCGGTGAAGAGTTGTGACTGAACGGTTGGACCAGCTGAATATAGTGACAGTTGGAGCGCATTACTTATATAATATGTAACAGAATAAATGCACAACCTAAAAAGAAGTGGCCTATGTCCAGCAGTGGACGTCTTTCGGCTGAAATGATGATGATGAAAAGGGGTGATTGTACTCATCATTATGAACAACTTTTACTATGAGACCACACATGAAAGTGCAAAGAAAACCGGCTGCCCCCTACATTTATGTTCGCATAATATAACTCGACAAATAGTACTGAACAGCTGTTTTTTCTTCGCGAACCTCTGTTTCAGGTTGTGCATTTATTCTATTAAATATTGTATTATACATAGTAAAGAAAACACACAAACTGGATAGACTACAGTTTTCTTAGTTATCTACTGAGAAAACGGTAGAACTTTTGGAAATAAACATTTTAAACAAAGTTAAGGTAAACTTTCGACCGCACTGTCACACTGTCAGACTCTCGTTGCGGGATATTATTTCTCTACCTATCCCCAAAAGCTTTTTCATTTAATAGGCTAAGGTTTATGCTCTATTTTATAACCTCGTAGTTGACAACTACTGGGCAATTCACTTATGTTATAACCTAATCCTATGAGCTACTTATCATTTTCCCTAAAACATTTACCTTAATCTTTTCCATTACCTATAGTTTTGCTGATTATGACGCAAAAACTAATAGCTCGTGCCTAATTTACTACTTTAATTTACAGGATTATAAAATATGGATTACGAGAAGGCCCTTTCCTGATGGCGCGACGCAATCTAAATTGCGTCGATAGGCGGTATCACGCACATATTTTTTTATAAAAATTCAAGTGCATATCGGTCGAATCACATCGCATTGCGTCTTATGAACATAGTTGCAATTTTGCTTAGTAAAAATCATTTATTGGTGTGATATAAATCGAATTGCATCGCGTCATCAGGAAAGGGCCTTAGCGTACCTGCTTCATTACTCACTGGGTAGGTAAACACTACGGGTGTTTCGTGTGTGGCTACCCGCAAAAGGTAGACCAATACACGGCTGTAGAGAAGGTTGTCGAAACACATTGACGAAATGTATAGACGTGACTGAAGCAAAACGAGTATATTGTAAGGATCAAATCATGTGGCGCTCTGCAGTGTCTGCCAACCCAAAAGGAAAAAAGACTTAAGCTTATGTAGGTGTGTATTGTCAAGAGGCTCAAACACCTATTGACAATATTAATAGACCGCAATATTGCCTGCTAACAAAAACAATCTTCAAGGGTATGATTTTGCATTGGGAGGCAGAGATTTTATCCTGTCTCTCTATTTCTATTTGTCTTCTCAATAATATCTTTAATTTCATCCCTTTAAAAATCTACGATGAACGATAAGTAATTTAACCACATGATCTTTACAGTGAAGAAGGGTCACCTTTCTCCCATGGGTTACGTAAAAGGACATAAAAATCATGCTGCAACCACAGATCCATTTGTCAATCGTAGTTTAAAAGTAAGTCCCTTTCAACTCGTTCCGGATGCCGGGAAGCCGGCCTCGAAACTCGTTGGTTAAGCCGGATACACTGTGCTGCTAAGAGTAAAAGCTTTCATTCGTTCAGGCTTCTTCTGGGTAAGCTCACTCCATCGTAGACTCTGTCTCTGTCACCTCTGACCTAGACTAGAGTCAAGAGCAAAACCATCACAAATAAAAAAAAAAAAAAAAAAAACGACTCAGCGCACCATCTTCTTGCCCTTGTCTAACGTTACTTAGGGTCGGCGCAACACGTTTTCTTCTTGTATTCCCCTGTCCACTGGCACGCTATCATTTCCATTACAGCCGTTCCGCACACAATTCATTAATCCACCATCTTTCACTGCTGGGTACTATTAATGACTACTATAATACTATCCGGCCGCCAAACTTGGAAAAATGCACGAAAACGGCACAAACGGTGAGATCATTGTTGAAAGTTTAATCATTTACCAGGCAGGTATGAAAAGAATCAACAGGAAATAAAATATGTCAAAAACAACACATGGTAATTAAGGATTTTTTTTATATTTTTAATGTCTGTATAAACCTAGGTTCTAAAACACCACCCAGCGTGTTCTATCCCATTACCACTAAGAAGATCAGAAGAAGCTCCGAAACAAAATCTTAGGTCAATGTCCCTTTTAAAGTCCAGACAGTTCGTATTATATCATGGCTTACGCGGCAACAATGTAGGGTAATGTCTCAGATGGCTTTTTGAACAAACGCTATGCAGATTTAATTGGTCCTATTCCAACAGTTGGTTACTGACTTCGGTGGTTTGAATGGATTCATAGTTAAACCAGAGTCCGACATTTTTTTTTTTTAATAATGACAGCAGCAGTTCGGCAGTTTCATGTAAAAATGGACCTTGTTACTTATACCTAAAAAAAAAAAAGTTATTAAAACACTCGTTGCCAAGGACTCGCCTCGCCCGGCAATGGTTTTTTAGTTGTTTCAGTAATTACGGCAACGAACGTGTTTAACATCCTGCAAACAGTTCAGGGATTAGTTACCTACAGAAATCATCTGTTAAAATTAAAGAATAAATAACTGTCTCGGCCGGACAACGTACGCAAAAACCTTTTGTAAATGCAAGATATTTAAATATGTAAGTAACAACTTACCTCTTAAATTATTGAGATCGTTACTCTAACCTACTTACCGACACTCCTCACCGTTCGACCTACTTTCTTTTAAAATAAGTCCCATTTTATTATTTCGTTTCCATAAAAATCCATATCCGATTTGGTTTCATATCGAGAATTGGATGGTTATCTTAACAAATTGTGAAAAGCTTTTCAGCCTACTACTTGTTAGTATTAAAACGTTCTTAGAATTATGCAATAAAATCACAAACGCATTGCATTGCGTGGTACTAACACAGTCTTTACGCGGTGAAGGAGCCTACGAACCTACGATATGAGCTTATGCCAAGCCTATGACACTGCTACACTGCGCCTACGGACCTACGTCAAGACTACTACACTGCTACGCTGCACCTACGCGCTTACGTCAAGCCTACGAGATAACTATACTGCGCCTACGAGCATACGCCAAGGCTACGACACTGCTACGCTGCGCCTACGGACCTTCGCCAAGACTACTACTCTGCTACGCTGCGCCTACGTCAAGCCTACGAGATAGCTATACTACGCCTACGAGCATACGCCAAGGCTACGACACCGCTACGCTGCGCCTACGGGCCTACACCAAGCCTACGACACAGCTACGCCGCGCCTAAGTGCGATAATAAAACTCACTGGCATCTATAGCAGTTTTCACAAATGAATAAAGAAGGCAGTGTTACGCGCCTCATGCCATCGTCGAGGAACGAGTGACTATTCTACCTCCAAATTATAGTCTCGATGACTCTTCGACAGATTTTTTTTTTATTTGCAGACCTTCTCTTCATGTGAAGCTTTGCCCTGCAGTGGGACAATAACAGAACCTTTTATTTTGAAGTCAGTTAAAACGTAGTAAAGGACTCAGGGGCTACGTTGCCATCCCTCGTACACATCAGACGAGCTATGGATGGTAAACGTAAATGGCACAAAAACTAGTAAAAGCCTCGCCTTCTATTGAAACTCCGTACTATGCTAGGTCAGCTAAAGGCCAAATCGTTGCCACTGACGTTAGGTCGACTGTTGGTAGACCAACTTGACTATACTGTGTTCACTAACTCTGCGGTTCTTTAATGGTTGTTGTACGGTCGCGCTGTTTGATCAGACCACTCCACATCATCATCTTCATTTTAGCCGAAAGACGTCCACCGCTGAACACAGGCCTCTCTAAAGTATTGCCACATTGACTCGTATCCAAGGGTTCCCACAAGCTTTATGAAAACACAGTTAATGCTATGATATACCATGAAGCCATCATCTTCATCGTGAGGAAACCTGGACTTATAGTGAGTTTATTATAAGATTGTGCTCCATTGGTGTAATTGCTGCAAGGCAATCCAGTGCGAAGATAAAAACAAAAAAAAAAAAAAACACTTTTACCGGTAGTTACAGTCGATGATGACACATGGTCTACTCTACAGGCCGGGTCGATTGAGATAACTTGCTGATGCTGAAACAAGCTGAACTTATCACTGTATTACTTCAATACTATTTTAGCTCCAACTATCTTTGTTGAATTTGTATTAAAGTTTATCTTCGAATCATCGATTATTCGTCGTATTGAAAATCAAATATAATTTGAAAATAGCTTCAATCTATCATGCCATTGCTACCACAGGAGCATATTCTAATTGAACATTATTATTTTTAACGAAATTGACATAATTTAACTTAACATTTCAGTATTGTAGGTGTATTGCATAGAGTTTGTATACAAACTCTCTGGTGTATTGTTTATTATTGCGATTTAGAAGTACATTGAAAGAATGCTAGCAACACTGAAACTGATGACATTGACACAACTAAACGTAGTGATTCCAACTAATGCAATCGATATTCTATTAATTTTAAAATAAAAATTGAAGGCAAGCATCGATAATTATCAGAGATGAGACGGATATCCGGTAACTATCTAGTATCCGGCCTATTCGGTACCCTAATTAGTATCCGGCCGGACAGAGGATTAAAAAAAAAAAACTTTATCTTATCACATAACAAATACAAGCAATGATCAGAAGATTTTCATTCTACAACTTAGAAAAATAACTAGTATTCATACTGCACTAAGGGCAAATTATGGGGAATGAATACTAATTTCTCTACATTAAGAAGTTACAAGTGGTTTCACTTATCTTCATAAACAAGGCCTGCTTCAGAAATCGTTAAAAATATTAAATCTTTTTTGAATTATTTAAATAACAAAAGCGCGTATTTGAATAACATCAAACGATCGTAGTTGCAATAAATTCAATAGGTCAATTGCTAACTTCGCTCATTAACGAAAATACCCCAATTCGACCGAGTCCGCTTTTTCGTTCTGTACCACCTTTGCAAGCTCGCTTCTTGCGATGCACTGTGCACTGCACAAACGGCAATGTTCTGCTTGAAATCCGGCTACAAGGTTGGCCGAATATCTGTTCTAATAATTATCGACAACAAAGACGAGAGAGTGTGCAATTTTCTATAATAATAAAAATCAAATTGCTCACTCTCTCTGTAGTGTCTGTTGACAAAATTCTCTAATTTTAGTTTATAAAAAATTGAATCATCAAATGCTTCCGTGACGATGCATACATTATATTTTCGGGCTCTTAGTAAGTACGCGTCTGTGGCACTGAGAGCCCATATACTATAGCTAAAGCAAATCAAGCAAATATTTTTGTAAAAATACATTCATCGATGTTCTTCAACCGTGGTCACGTCACAATTCACAGCCCTAATGAATTGTCAAATTTTGACAGTCTCATTGTGTCAATGTCAACTACTCACAGTCAGATGGTTTTTAGTAAACCATTAAACCAAAACAAAATCAAAACTGGTAAACAAACAGTTTACTTTAAAATCATGATAAGTAGAAATCACACCAGCTAGTTTTTGAGTATCTCAAGTATTATGTTTAGAAGAATTAGTTAGGCTAAATTTTGATTTCCTATCCAGCTATTTTTACCAGACGTTGTCAAGAAAAAACAAGCAAATGAAAGTAAAGCGTGGTTATTACGATATTTTCGTAAATACATGTGCCAAATACCCGTCTAGCGTGGCCGTGAGACATTACGTGGATGATGTTTACAAGAACTACACGTACTCAGAGCTCTACGGAGTGTGCGAGTACATCTCACAACAGCTGCAGTTTCGACAATGTAACAAAGGCGTCATTGGATTAGTATCGGAGAGAAACATCATCATACCATGTGTAATAGCCGCGTGAGTACCACCAGACGCCCTTCTGTAGTTGTAGTGTAACTAGCTGACTCATTCATTAAACCCATGTTTTGTTTTTTACAGAGCTCACAAAAGTTGCACAACATTCATGTTTGTGGATCCGGCGCAGGATGTAGAGGCAATAGCTAAAGATATTAACTTTAAAATCATAATAACCATCAAGAACAAGGACAATGATTCTAATTCAGAGCTATTTGGTAAAAAGCCCGACCAGACTGTTGCAGTTTTTGACTTGACAATAAGTTTTTATGACTTTGATGGTATAAATGAAGCACACTATAAGCATGTAGCCCAGCACTCATTCATAGCAATGACTTCAGGTAGCACGGGTGAACCTAAACATATACAGGTTCCCATTCAATGCATACAGCCTAACATAGATGATTTAACCAAAATGTTTAGCATTACATCTAAAGATGTCATATTCTTCTCTACACCCCTCACTTTTGATCCTTCCATGATAGAAATATTACTGGCATGCATTAATGGGGCCTCCCTACTTATTGCACCGGACAGAGCAGATGTGTTGTTCCCAGGGAACAGAGCTAGTTCTGTCACAGTTTGGCAAACAACACCCTCCAAGTTTTTACAGTATTCAAATGCTGATATTAAAAACAAAATTTTATGTAAAAATTCAACCCTAAAAATATTAGCACTGGGTGGAGAACCTTTCAATAGTATCAAAAGGGTAAGAGAACTGAAGCACTGGGAAAATAAGACTCGGATATTTACATTGTATGGAGTCACTGAGATGTCATGCTGGGCCTGTGTGGCAGAACTTGATGTGAACAAGATACAGACTGACAGAGAAGTACCACTTGGGAACTGTCTCTCAGAAACAGAACTTGTGATTCACCGAGCGCAACCCAAAGATCACAGTGGAAAGATTATGTTAGGTAGGTTAATAACTTGCTGAAACTTGACATAGTAAGTCTCTTTAATGATACTCACGCTTTGCAATTGTATTTCAGTGAGCAAATCAAGAAAGTGTGTTATTCTAAACAAGTCATGCGGCGCTGAAGAGCAAAATTCACTGAAATTTGTATATGACACTGGTGACATTGGCGAAATTAAAAGTGGTACTGTTTACTACAGAGGACGCAAAGATGATGTTATCAAGAGATTTGGACATAAAGTTAATTTAGCAATGATAGAGACTACTATAATGGAATGTCCACGAGTGAGAACTTGCTCATGCCTCTGGCTGCCAAAACCAATGCTCCTGGTTGTGTATTTTGCATCAGAGAATTTCAGCAGCCAAGAATTATCAGATTTTCTAAAATGCAAACTTGATGATAAACATTGGCCTGATAAAATTGTGAGGGTAGATAATTTGCCCACAAATCCTCATGGGAAAATATCAAAACAAATATTAGCCCGGATGTTTGAAAGAACAGTAGCACCACAAACTGTAGATTCTTTAAAAATGATATTCCTGAATGATCTTAATGCTGTTACGTCTGAAACCTTCACATATGAGCAAATATCAGATAAAAACTTCTTTTCTTTGGGAGGCACCTCTTTCCTGGCTATATCTATGTGCAATAAAATAGGTTTGACATGCCCACAATTTGGGAAAGTGATCATGCCTTACCTCATGTCACAAAAAAACACAGTTGAAGAGATTATGCAAATAGCCTTTAATAAAATATGTCTGCAAAATGTAAAAGCTAAGAAGACTGTTAAAAGATCTAGAACGAACAGCGAAGTAAACACAGTTATCACAGACATTGCTGTGTCTAGCAAAAGAACAAGTGCCTTTTCCTTTAGCAACACTGTCGAGTTCAATGTGGTGTGGAGCCAAGATACTGGCAAATGTGTGGACGCCTCGCCAACATTGTTTCAGTCAAATAAGTAAGTATCGAATTCACATCAGAAAGGCGTTGAAGCCTCCGCCAGATAACAAAAAAGCGCATTCCAGCGAGGTTGACCATATAGTTTCCTGCAAGACTCTGTAAAAAACAAACTGTTACAGTTGTTTTCTCCCCCTCTATTACCCGTAGTACCCACAAATACAGCGGCGCTATTTAATTCTGATTTCAACACTGAAAAGAAATTGAGCCACTAAAGTTCCACAGCAGGACAAAGACCTCCTTTCCTTCATTTCATTTTTTTGCTTATAATCCAATTTAACATTTTCCAGCAACCTGTACGTCACAGTTGGCAGTCACTCCGGCAAGATCATCATAGTGGATGCAATAAACGGCACGCTTGAACGCACGCTCAACTTGAGCACGCGGATAGAAGCGTCCGTGCTGTGCTACCACGATGTGAACATCATGCGCCCCTTCGGAGTGGTCGGGGGCTATGACGGCACCATTGTCTGCTTCTCACTGGAGACCTACGACGAGAACTGGAGGATCAACGTTGGATACATGATCAAGAGCAAAGCTGTCTGCTGCAATGGGCAGCTGTATGTTGCCGCGTATGACGGCAATGTGAGGTGTATTCATGTCGCGGTACGTTTCTTTTTAGTGTTGATATATAAAGGCACAGATAATATATGTCGCATCAAGGCTGGCCGATAGATGCAAACCATCGGAAAGTCAGGATGTAATCTCTTAAGTTAAGACATCGTGTGTGGGCAGGTCGTTGGGTAGAATCGTGCAAATGAAATCACATAAGTTTATTCTATACACTGGGTTTATTTAAATAGTCACAACTCAGTTACATTCTTGCTTACTAATATTACGGATCGACACTGATTCTACGACGTGTTAGCTCTACGGCGTTCAGTACTCAACTGCCATATTCTGCTGTCCCCACTACGCCAGCGGTTACAATAAGCGCGCCAATGCGTAGTTGTTCTTGCTTTGCCGCCAGATGGCGTGCTTGCGATTTGTTTTAACGTCCGTACTATTGACTAAACCCGACACGGCCATCCTGCGAGACAGGCGTCCTCGTCTGTTCCTCATTGTCAGGGTTAACAGTGTATCGAATCATGTGGAAATTCTCATGAATGTCCTCAGCCCTTGGGGAAGCTGCGGGGTCTGTCAGACTCCTACTGACTAAAACCACATGGTGTTCTCTAGGCCGTAATTTCTTTTGAGAGGCGAGCGTGGAACACAGCACGTCGCCTTCTCGGGCCTCTCTCAGGTGACAGATCCCCAAATCTATCACCCGCAGGCATCATCTTCTTGTCCTTGCTCACTGCCATCTCATGTCGTGTTGCGCCACACGTCCTCTTAGTCTACTCCGACCCGCCAGTCTCCCATCATACAAGGGATGTTTTTCTGAAACACAAAATTTCCAAACAGTATTCACTCGTCCAATCCTGACTCATACTCTAGAGTGAGGAAACATTTCGAAACAATCAAACATGATCATTTAAATCTCTCTGTTCACTTTTGCAAGGAACGAGTAATTCTATTCCCAATTTAAAGAAAATAGCAACTTAATCATCGATCCGGTACCTGATAGCACCTAATCTTCGTGATTACAAAGTCCAAGTACCACTGATAGTCATTAATGTCACATTTAATGAAACAAAAGAAACAAGACACCAGGTATCTTATTTACGATCTTTAGCCATCACATAGCTCTCTTAGCTATCATATAGCTCTCTTAGTTATCTCATAGCTCTCTTAGCAATCACAATTGCTCTACTCGCACATCCTCACGATGTCGAGTCAACTCAACTCTCTGAACTTAGAACCATTTCCCCACAGACATTTAACCTGTCGTATGTTACGTCAATTCGTCATCTACTATCTCAATTGGTACTAACACAATCTACGCATAGTAATCAAATTAGTAAACCAAAATTATTTCAATATTCGTAATGAAGGCTTGACGATTCGAACGTCATCAACATTAACATGGTGACCTCACTTTTTGCGTGACTATGCGAGTTTACTTTATTTTAACCTCATAACTCAGTAGGAACTTTCTTTAAGGTTCCGTAGACACCAAACAAAGTGTCACACAACTCAAGGTGTCATACAGGCCTACTGTTGCCATAAAGGCCAACAGTTGCCACACAGGCGGGTGTGTTACGTCACTTAGAAAAGTGTTACATCGAAGAACACGTCACCGTAAGTTTACTAATACGAAACACTCCACAACGAATGCACGCTACCACGAAAAACTTAACACCGTAGCCATGCGATCTCGAATATCCAAATCTCTAATTTCACCAATTCGAATCACTTAACAACAAATGCGCGCTTCTACGAAAAACTTATAGCCGAAGCCACGCGACCACGCTTAACCAAACCCCTAACGAAAGACGCCAATTAACTAAGGGAAATCTTAGGATTTCCCTTAGTTAATTGGCGTCTTAAAACCACTTTTAATCAAAAAATCTTTATTCATTTAACAATCAACAAAATCAAACATTTGAGAAAAAAAAACGAAATGTTTAGGTACTTAATATATATGGAGCTAATATATTGAGCTATTTACCGACCAGATGTTAGGCGGAAACAATGGAGGCACTTTTTGAAAATTTGTCTTTAATGTGAAGTTCCATTGACATCATATCATCATATCAGCCGAAAGACGTCCACTGCTAGACATAGGCCTCCCCCAAGTGTCGCCACATTGACCGGTCCCGTGCGTCCCGCATCCAGCGAATCCCCGCAACCTTCACCAGGTCATCGGTCCACCTGGTGGGAGGCCTTCCAACGCATCGTCTTCCGGTTCGCGGTCGCCACTCCAGAACTTTTCTGCCCCATTGACATAATATCTGGAAAACCAATCAGTGACTTTCACTGCATCCTTGGGTATTACTTTTCTTTTAGTATTTCAAAAGCCTCAGGTATCTCATCTGGTTTTAAAAAGGCTGATACGGCAAAATTACGCATTTTGTGAGCAAAAGATGTCTATTCTGAACATTGTTTGGATAGACCAGCAGATTGTAAATGTTTACAAATACTTTGAGCCAGATGGAAGTAACAACACTTGTGTTTACTTTCAGGAAACACTTGATTTACCGCATTTTTTTTTTATATCCTATAGGCTCGCGCTTGACCACTATCTCACCTGATGCTAAGCGATGGTGTGGTCGACGGTGAAGCACGCTTGCCTAGAAATAACCTATTCACTCTTGACTTAAAGACCCCTAGATTGTATTTATCGGGAAACATAGATTCCGGCAAGGAATTCCACTCCTTAGCTGTACGCATAATAAAAGTGTTCCCAAAAGGTTTTGTGCGTATGGGTGGGATGTCTACCATGTATCGATGGCGCATCGCCGTTCGTCTGGTTGTCCGATGATGAAACGGGCTAGGTGGAATTAGATCGTGCAATTCCATCGCACGCTCCCCGAAATGTAACCGATAAAAAACCGACAGGCTGGCAACTCGGCGACGATGTTCAAGACTCTGGAGCTTTGACTTGACCAGCGCCTCATCGGCGATGAGCCTCTTGGCCCGCTTTTCGATCGACTCTAGTGCGTCGTGCTGGAATTTGGCTGATCCGTCCCAGAGATGAGAACAATTACTCCATGCATGATCGAACTTGCGCTTGATACAAATTGAGGAGCTGTTCCGGCGTGAAGTACCTTCTCACCTTTGCAAGGATCCCCACCTTTTGGGCTGCCAGCTGAGCCTTTGCCTCAATGTATGGGCCAAAATTTAGAGGTCAACGTTACGCCAAGAAGTTCAAGATGGTTCGTTATTGGCACGGTCACATCTCGGAAAGTTGGAGCGGGTTGAAATTGGCTCTTTTTTGCTGAAAAAAAAACCACGTTATTGACGCCTTCTCGAAGTCAGTAATTACTATATTAGGTTGCAAATTGGTTCCAAATTGAGATGCTCGAACTACCCTACCTACCCTACAAACAAACTCTTCAGCTTTATAATATTCAGTATAGATTTCGTTTTTTTTTTCTCAAATGTTTGATTTTGTTGATTGTTAAAAGAATATTTTTTTTTTATTAAAAAGTGGTTTTTATTAGGATTTTCCTTAATTAATTGGCGTTTTTCGTTAGGGGTTTGGTTAAGCGTGGTCGCGTGGCTTCGGCTATAAGTTTTTCGTAGAAGCGCGCATTTGTTGTTAAGTGATTCGAATTGGTGAAATTAGAGATTTGGATATTCGAGATCGCATGGCTACGGTGTTAAGTTTTTCGTGGTAGCGTGCATTCGTTGTGGAGTGTTTCGTATTAGTAAACTTACGGTGACGTGTTCTTCGATGTAACACTTTTCTAAGTGACGTAACACACCCCACACAGGCCAACAGTTGCCACACAGGCCAACAGTTGCCACACAGGCCGAAAGTTGCCACACAGGCCGAAAGTTGCAACAACACACGCTCGGCTACCCCTGACCAAACTAGATCATTGGGTTCGTAAAAATAGGAAAATTTTAGAACTCTGATCTTTAACTAAATCATCACCCTGGGCCATGTACCACCAGTCGCTCAAATCAAACTTTAAAACTTCTTCTGCAGCAAAAACTGCCAAGCTTACAGAAACCCTCGAGTAAAACCTCTAACGCCACGGCTCTGTAGCCGAACAGCAATTATATTGCTCTCACATAACGGTCTCTCAAGACCCCGACCTCCGCCAGAATCCACTGGTACGGTCAAACATAATACGGCTGATAGACTCAATTACTCGACATTTTAAGCTTGCTCATCATCATTAAAATCCTTTTAAAATCAACATCGACTGGTACATGACCCGCTGGCATCTCCCTTATCCTACCTTATGCATACTGGTAGGTTCTAAGCGTACCTACTTAAATCTTTCGGTGTATAATGATCACCGTCCTGTAATGTCATGTAATGTCACCGTCCGGTAACCTATCGCAGACTTAATAAAGGGCCTATTTAGTTTTCGTACTAAAGTTTCCCACACAACACTATTCATTAGAAAAAGACGATCAACAAGTTCAAAACTAAACAAAGTAATAGTAACAATGCTGTTACGGTTTCTTATAATTAATTCAAAGGTAATGCATACCCAACTCATGAAACCTCTTCAAAAACCCATCGCCACATGTTACGCATGAGGTGCGGTCCAGAATTGGTCTTACGAGCAGACATGTATTACACTGTCATCAACTATGACGTACAATTCTTAAAGAACTTGGTGATCGCGGAACCTTCTCGCAAGATTCGCGCTTTTTACTCAAAGATTTTGGAACATACTGACGGCTTATAAAAGGGAAACAACTAACCCTGATAATATTAAGGAGCTTTACGAATTAACTCGGATCAATATCATTAATATCAGATTATCAACAGTAACCCTTTACTGTCGCTCACTAACTCAGTTTTCATGTAAGGAAAACGAGATCGCGAGATCAACTGCTATCACAATATTACTTTGAAAGTAAGCAAGTGAATTCAAATCTGAAGACGGTGGTTGTACATCGTTACGCAACAAGATCCGTCCTGAATACACGCAAATGACCAGTACCGTTACTAACTCGATACAATTACGATAGCCCAACGACATCGCTAACTCGCTTTGCCACTGAAAACGACTAGTTATTCAGTCATTTTGGATAACTCATCTCCTTCATATGGGATATCTCATCCTAAAGTTCATACTGAACCAAATGTTGAAACTAGGAAAGTACTAACAAGCCAATAGGTAACTTATTAGCTACTTGCTTTTTACTAGGTGTGTCTTAATTACCTAGTGATGGTGCTAGGTATAAATGCCAACCAATTCAGTGTTCCAACATGAACACTCTTAAAACTCGAAATAGCATCTCATCACTAGAGAACATTCGACTTCACTATCGAAATAAAATAGAAACGACTCACCGAGTATTCTATTCCAAACTTGCGCGCGCTAGTAACGTTCGGCTACGACCTGCGAACTGCTAGACTGCCGTTCCTCTTAACCTCTCAGATGTTGGCATGTCAACCTTCGCGCTCAGCATCTGAATCGCTAGCCTCCAGCAGAGGCTTCAGGCTGCGACACAATATGGTATCTGAAACATGAAAAATATTACGAGAGTATATGTTCACACGGTTATCTTAACCATACACAGCTTTGATGGAAATTAACCGGTGCACCGGTGTAGTACCCAAAACCAATCAATCTGCCTAGCCTTTTCTTAACAACATTGGGTTCGGCTTCCCGTCCTACCGGATTCAGCCGAGTACCAGCGCCTTACATGGAGCGACTGCCTATCCGACCTCCACAAACCAGCACCTGGGTAACACGGTACCCCTTGGCAAGACTGGTGTCAGATCTCAAGCCTCTGACCACCCGCAACGACTGTCAAAGTTCTTCAAATGACAGCCGGGACCAACGGCTTAACGTGCTTTCCGAGGCACGGAGGAAACCCGGTATGTTGAAATGGTCAACCATCCACGGACCGACCTCGTCAAGCGCTGCCTAACCTTGATGATCGATCAGTGCGGCTGTTGTTATTTAGCCACGAGCTCCTAGTAGTAGAAGTAACCTAAACCTGCAATATGTGTTGTTATGGACACCGAATGTGACTGCAGAAGTCCCTGTCCAAAACATGAACCACACATTACAGTGGCCCAAGTGCCCAGGTAGGTATATGAGCTTTAGAGAATCAAATAAATGCCATTGCATTTTAAGTTGCGATTAACGACCTGGCCAGGCCTGGTAGGGGTTACCACCTTTTAGATAGTTTGGCCCTCCGACCACAAAAGAAGAATACTATGCTTCTTCTCAAACTTAGTCAACTCTCACTACATAAAATTATCACACTACAAAACTGATCAAAATACTTTTTTGGATTTATCATAATTTCCAGACTGAAGTGTAAGGTAGGGACGGTAATCTCACTATATCGTTCTACCTTCTAAACAATAATAGTCAGCCAGGGCTAGTCAAAGGTTATTTCCAGTAGAATAATAACTCGTCAACAACACCAAAACTTGACCATCGATAACTAACATGAAATTATAACCTAACACGGGCCTTCCCTATGATCCACTGACCAACATACGGTACACGAAACCAGAATTTTGAATAATGAACACTGTTGGTCATAGTCATAACAAAATGAAAACGACTCACCAGATTGACGGCATGATTGGAAACGACTTTCCACACGTCCACACTCTCCTCCTTGGCATGTCCAGCTCCTTGATTGATACTAGCCTTCTTGCTGCTCCGTTCCGGTCTGGTTTTTAATTATTTAAGACAGAGGGTAGTCGCAGAAACGAACCACAATTTTTTCCAACTGACACCGCAATTTTTTGCAAGAATGTAACCGCCATTTTCACTAGCATTGTTTTTACGTGTGATCTCATTAGCACGACCGAATCCCAATTCTGATGTCGCATCAAGGCTGGCCGATAGATGCAAACCATCGGAAAGTCAGGATGTAATCTCTTAAGTTAAGACATCGTGTGTGGGCAGGTCGTTGGGTAGAATCGTGCAAATGAAATCACATAAGTTTATTCTATACACTGGGTTTATTTAAATAGTCACAACTCAGTTACATTCTTGCTTACTAATATTACGGATCGACACTGATTCTACGACGTGTTAGCTCTACGGCGTTCAGTACTCAACTGCCATATTCTGCTGTCCCCACTACGCCAGCGGTTACAATAAGCGCGCCAATGCGTAGTTGTTCTTGCTTTGCCGCCAGATGGCGTGCTTGCGATTTGTTTTAACGTCCGTACTATTGACTAAACCCGACATATACGTGGGACACTCAGAAAGTTTTGCGAAACTAAAAAAAATTGTTCTATACGTACATATATTTTTATTAAATCTTTTCAAAGTACTTTCCACCAGCCTCTATACAAAGATTCATGCGCCTAAACCAGTTTTCAAAACACTTTTTCCAGTCCGCCGCAGACACCTCGTTTACAGCCTGCTCGAACGCAGCCAGCGCATCTTCCGGCGACGAAAATTGTATCCCTTTGAGCTGATTTTTTATTTTTGGGAATAAAAAGAAGTCACACGGTGCTAGATCAGGGCTGTAAGGAGGGTGACCCAGGAGTTTGACTGGCGTGCTGTCCAGGAAGTCCCTCGTTTTGAGTGCGGTGTGCGCAGGTGCATTGTAGTGGTGGAGCAGTAGCCCGCGGAGCCCTGTGTTTGGTCGCTTGTTGCTTATAACAGAGAAAACTTCTGGCAAACATTTGGTAGTATACCATTCGGCATTAATGCTTCTTTGATCCCGTAAGGGAATTGATACCAAGTGGCCAGTCAAATTAAAAAAGCTAGCGATCAAAATCTTACCCCCGCTTCTAGATCGCTTCACTTTGGTAGGCGTTGGCTCATTTTGAAACACCCAAACAGTCGACTGGCGCTTGGTTTCTGGGTCGTATTGATAAATCCAGGACTCATCACCTGTAACGATGTCGTAAACACGCCGAGACGAGCCTGCTTCAAATTTGTTAAGCATATCACGGCACCATTCCACCCGGGCCTGCTTCTGAGCATCGGTGAGGTTGTGCGGCACCCAGCGTGATACTATCCTCCTCACGCGAAGATGGCTGTGTAGAATCTCGTGAACGCTTCCCGATCCAATCTTCAATATGTGTTGAATCTCCTGATATGTAATTCGCCTATTGTCTTGGATTAAATTTTTCACTGCTAGCACGTTTTCTTCGGTAACAGCCGTCAAAGGGCGACCGCTTCTTTCGTCATCCCCCAAAGTTGGTCGACCGCGCTTGAATTCGTTATACCAACGATACACGGTTGCCTTGGAAGGGCCTTCATCCATGAATGCCATTTGAAGTCTATCGTACGATTCATCCGGTTTCAGGCGACACTTGAAATCGTATAAAATCATAGCTCTAAAATGTTCCCGGCGCAGATCCATATTTCAGTGAGACACAATACTTTGAATTAACTCGCAAAAAATGTGGAGGGAAATTTTGAAATTGGAACTTACTTATTTTTACTTATAAATAATCATATTTTCGAAAAACATTATAACTGGCCAGTCTCCCATATATAAAAACTTTTTTTCGCAATACTTTCTGAGGGACCTGGTATATAATACTAGCATACAGATGCCTCATCCCATACAAAGAAACCGTGCTGACGTAACTTGCGTTTTTCGTCTGATTAAACCTATTTTTTGTCAATCAATCAATCGCGCTCGGTTCCATTCCACGGTGATAGATAGATGGTGTTAGCAGCGACTTGCAAATAAAAGGGTTTACTCGGTTCGTGAATATTTTTTCTTTAAATACAGTGAAGGTTTGTTTTATAGTACTTTTTTGCACGTTTTTATAGTTTCTTTGCACCAATACCAGGCCCCTCAGAAAGTATTGCGAAAAAAAGTTTTTATATATGGGAGACTGGCCAGTTATAATGTTTTTCGAAAATATGATTATTTATAAGTAAAAATAAGTAAGTTCCAATTTCAAAATTTCCCTCCACATTTTTTGCGAGTTAATTCAAAGTATTGTGTCTCACTGAAATATGGATCTGCGCCGGGAACATTTTAGAGCTATGATTTTATACGATTTCAAGTGTCGCCTGAAACCGGATGAATCGTACGATAGACTTCAAATGGCATTCATGGATGAAGGCCCTTCCAAGGCAACCGTGTATCGTTGGTATAACGAATTCAAGCGCGGTCGACCAACTTTGGGGGATGACGAAAGAAGCGGTCGCCCTTTGACGGCTGTTACCGAAGAAAACGTGCTAGCAGCGAAAAATTTAATCCAAGACAATAGGCGAATTACATATCAGGAGATTCAACACATATTGAAGATTGGATCGGGAAGCGTTCACGAGATTCTACACAGCCATCTTCGCGTGAGGAGGATAGTATCACGCTGGGTGCCGCACAACCTCACCGATGCTCAGAAGCAGGCCCGGGTGGAATGGTGCCGTGATATGCTTAACAAATTTGAAGCAGGCTCGTCTCGGCGTGTTTACGACATCGTTACAGGTGATGAGTCCTGGATTTATCAATACGACCCAGAAACCAAGCGCCAGTCGACTGTTTGGGTGTTTCAAAATGAGCCAACGCCTACCAAAGTGAAGCGATCTAGAAGCGGGGGTAAGATTTTGATCGCTAGCTTTTTTAATTTGACTGGCCACTTGGTATCAATTCCCTTACGGGATCAAAGAAGCATTAATGCCGAATGGTATACTACCAAATGTTTGCCAGAAGTTTTCTCTGTTATAAGCAACAAGCGACCAAACACAGGGCTCCGCGGGCTACTGCTCCACCACGACAATGCACCTGCGCACACCGCACTCAAATCGAGGGACTTCCTGGACAGCACGCCAGTCAAACTCCTGGGTCACCCTCCTTACAGCCCTGATCTAGCACCGTGTGACTTCTTTTTATTCCCAAAAATAAAAAATCAGCTCAAAGGGATACAATTTTCGTCGCCGGAAGATGCGCTGGCTGCGTTCGAGCAGGCTGTAAACGAGGTGTCTGCGGCGGACTGGAAAAAGTGTTTTGAAAACTGGTTTAGGCGCATGAATCTTTGTATAGAGGCTGGTGGAAAGTACTTTGAAAAGATTTAATAAAAATATATGTACGTATAGAACAATTTTTTTTAGTTTCGCAAAACTTTCTGAGTGTCCCACGTATGTGTTACAATGCAAATTATAACAATCGAGTGGAATGCCTCAGAAATTTAAAACCATCGCCAAACGCCATCTATTGTCATCAATTTTAAATGATCCGTTCAAATAATCTTTGAAATGTGAATTAAGAGCCCAATATTCCATAATTTGAGAGAGTTGATTAAACAAGAACATACAATTTTTATGTTCAATACCAGAAAATTTTAATTTTACTCACATTCAATAACAGATCGGTGCATATCGCGCCATCTAGTGAGATTTATTTGAACCAAATTTTCTTTCTTAGCGCTGAGACCCCGTGGTGAGTGAAAATCGCAGTGCACGCTGGTGTCCGTCAGGGCTGTCTTCTTTCGCTCCTCCTTTTTATAATTTTTTGGGTTCCGTACCCCAAGGACAAAAACGGGACCCTATTACTAAGACTCTGCGGTCCGTCTGTCTGTCTGTCACCAGGCTGTATCTCATGAACCGTGGAAGCTAGACAGTTGAAAATTTCACAGATTATATATTTCTGTTGCCGCTATAACAACAAATACTTAAAATAGAATAAAATAAATATTTAAGTGGGGCTCCCATACAAAAAACTTATTTTTTTGCTGTTTTTTTTGCAATAATGGTACGGAACCGTTCGTGCGCGAGTCCGACTCGCACTTGGCCGGTTTTTATAATCATTCTCGATGGAATCATGTAGTCACTTACGATAGCAGGTGTCGCGGGATAGAGTGGGGATTGACCAACGTCTTGGAAGAAAAGTTGAAGATTCAACTTTTTTGTGTATGTGTGTGTTTTTGGGAAAGAACCAGATTGTTTCCTTTTCCGAATTCACTTACACAATTAGGCTGCAGGACTATACCGATGATCTATACTAACTAACTACCTACGCCCGGAGGCGGCGAAAACTGGGCTCAAAATTAACATCCGAAAGACTCAGGAGATGCGTACAGGTGTGAAGAATTCTACACCGATGTTAATTGGCACAGAGGTTGTGGAACGCGTCCACAAATTCACGTACCTCGGGAGCGTCGTGTCAGAGACTGGAGGAACTGAAGAGGATATCGCTTCTCGGATTGCCAAAGCGCGAGCTACCTTCGCACAGCTGAGACCTGTGTCACAGATTACATATTAGTTACTACGTAACAGATCCTTCACTCAGTAGAAAATGTCCAATACCTATTGCTATAATAGCCTACTCCGTTGCGTCAGCAAACACTGCATGCTAAAATGTGCCTAAATGCTCAAGCGTACAGTTGTGATTGCTTCGCACCGCGCGATCCCACAGCAATCGCAGGGCTGCCTCTTCGATAAAATTCTAGGGGTCTTTATGTCAAGAGTGAATAGGTTATTTCTAGGCAAGCGTGCTCCACCGTCGACCACATCATCACTTATTACCATCAGGTGAGATAGTGGTCAAACGCGAGCCTATTGATTATAAAAAAAAACAACTTTATGTGTCTATGTTATTGAGAATTGTGAATATGTTCTGACTTATATGTGGCAGTTTAAAATTGTATCGTTTATAAAATATATTTTTTATAAATTGGTGCTGATTGTGCAACACATCTAGATAAAACATAATTATAGACGTCAATGTAGTAAAACAATAAAATCTTTAAATGTTACATGTTATATAATTATTATTGTATGTGTATTATATTAGTTATTTTTATATAATTTTTTATAAATTTCATACCCTTTCTAAATTCTCGGTTGTTAAATTTTAGTGTATAAAAAATCCTGAATCTAATAAAAAGTTTTATGAGATATTGTTTTGGACAACAAGGGCAGGGAGAATCAAAATGTATGTCATTTAAAATTTCATAAAGAGTACTACCCGGCCTTTGTTTCATATTTTTTTCAAAATTATGAATAAAAATAGTCTCAAGTTCTCTTACATAATTATGAAACGCATCTGTTGGCACTTTTAACTTTCCGTAAAAAGACGATGTTTTGTTGAATGCTTTAAAATGGATAAACAATCTATTCGTAGATTCATTTAAATCGGGAATGTTCTGTAATTCAGCAACAAAGTCAGGACAGGTATACTTCTTGCTACATTTAAAAAGTAAATAACCCGATATATATGTTAAGGCGTTATCAGTTGGCAAGTCGAAGCGGTAATCAGTTTCACCATTTAATTCAAAAGCGAAGGTATACTGCGGCGCGAGCTATCTGCATGTCTCTATGGTCTCAAACATCCATCGTTTTGTTGAGACAGGTCGCCGCGCCACGCAACTTGTGTTGGAAGTTTCGTAGGTAGGTATTTGCGCGACTGTCCGTCAAATAATATCACAATTTTATTCTAATAAAAATAGCTTTTTAAACGTTGTTAAAATAGTGTTTAAGATAAGTATAACGTTTCTATGTAACAAAAATATGTAAATCTGTGTCTGAAAGGCAAGCTAATGCTTAATACCTACATAGTAAAAATAATTTTTAAACGACAAAAAAGGTAAATGGAAAAATGTTAGGTGTTTATCCCTTCTTTTACTTGATTTGCACCCATCTACAGCACATAAGGCACCAGACGGCATCGTAGGTACGCGTACGAACGAATGGAACTATTAAAATTGAACAGAGTGCGTGCGCTCCGCTTGCGAAAACCGCACTGAATTTGGTCCGCTAGAGGCCCGAGACCGCTAGGTCGGGCGGTAGGTAATTATAGCGCGCAAGTACATGGAGTGACGGAGGCCTGCCTGTGTCGCAATCGCGGCAACTGACCCGAAGGGTTAAACTCAAAATCTTTGGGTCCAATGTCAAATCCGTGCTGCTCTACGGGTGCGAAACGTGGAAGGTAACAAAGGACATCTCGCGCCAAATCCAGCAGCCTAATAAAATTGTGTAAGTGAATTCGACAAAGGAAACAATCTGTTTCATTCGTATTGCGAAAAGTCGTTTTTGGGAAAGAAATAGTTTGTTTCCTTTGCCGAATTTACTTACACAATTAGGCTGCAGGTCTTCGTCAACCGATGTCTTCGTCGCATCCTCGGAATTTACTGGCCCGAGATCATCTCTAATAAAGAGCTGTTGGAGAGATGCAACGAGACCCTGATCGACCGCCAGATCAAGCGGCGTAAATGGAGTTGGATTGGTCACACGCTCCGGAGGGATTCCCATCACATTCCTAAACAGGCCTTAGATTGTAATCCTCAAGGAAAAAATTGGGTAGTAACATCCCCCGCTACCCGCGCGGAACATCTCTCCTAAGATACAGGATCTTCCTAGTTTAGGAATCAGGGCTAAAATCTATTGTATTGACTGTACTTTCATATCTTTCGCACACTATTGTTGTTGTTTATTTCTCTGTACCCTAGTTGACAATTATGTGTACATTAATATGTGTCAAACTTTTTCTGCTAATAAACATTATATTATATAAATCATTGGAGTGTCACATACGAATTTCCCAAGCTATAGTTCTCGTGTAAAATGCTCATGAATGTCCTCCGCCGTAAGGATGTGTTTGGAGCGCCTCTCTGGTCCCCCTTCTGAGTCAGTGCTTAGGTATGCAAAAGTCAAATTTTATCTGTAGCATTCATCTTCCTAACGGTAGGGTAGGTAGGAGGTCCTATACACAACGATTCGAAACAATATAGATATACTAGCTGACCCCGCGGCTTCACGCCCGTCAATTGGCTACCTACCTACCTACCACTACCCTACCCGACGTACTGAAAAAAAAAAAAAGAAACAAACCATCTACTAAATAGTCGGCACAAAGCCTAAACATTTGGTTTGGATAGGTGAGCCGGTTCTTGAGTTATTTTTATATATATAGATTCTGTCTCCTAAGAAACAGGACTACCTAGTTTAGGAGATAGGGTTACTTGATCTGTGTAGATTTATGTAGATATCTTAAGTTATTTTGTACATCTGCTCTTGTGTATCATAATAAAGATTTTTTATTATTAGTTACGGTAAAAAAAATACCTACATACCTACAGAACAATATTTCCGATTAAAAGAGAGCTGTCAGAGCCATATATAAGTTAAGTCACCGAGAATCTCTTAGGGAGCTATTTAAAAAGATTAATATTATGACAGTTTCTTGCCAATTAATTTATGAAAATATTATGTATGTAAGGCAAAATTTAAATCTCTTTAGTAAAGTTAGTGATAGACACAATTGTAATACCAGAAATAAAGATAAGTTAGATCAACCATCATATAGATTAGCTAAAGTACACACATCTTTCATGGGGTACTGTGTTAAATTCTATAACAAAATACCTTGTGAGATATTAAAGTTAAATGAAAGAAAATTTAAAACAATAGTTAAAAGCACACTTTGTAAACAAGCATATTACAAATTAGATGATTATATTCAAGATAAGAATGCTTGGAAACATGCTGGTCCTGCTCCATAGGCCTATCTTTGGTGTGGACAAAATCAAAATGGTTAATTTGTATTATATTCATAATTATAGTAACGCTTTATTTTTATTTTTTCTTCTTTTTTGTTTAAAAAAATTGACTCGCACACTGTTCTGTTGTTGTTTAATTAGGTAATGTACCTATGTTTGCACTATTTGTAAGTACGTGAGGACCATGTTCCTATTTATCAAGTAAAGGAATTTACCTGTTAATGCTTGTAATTCTCTCATACCTATATGTAGTATAGTAGTGCTGGGTACATCGTCCTCACGTATACGAATTTATTAATGTATGTACCTATATAAATATTGTATAAAACTTTTTTTTAAAAGAGTAAGTATGGAGTTTCTTGTGCGTTCTTCTCCATAACAACCTACATTTCCGAATGCACGGTAGAATCATTTTTTTTTTTAATGTAAATTTTAACGTTCAAAAGTGCCACATAATGGCCTACTTGAAATAAAAACATTTGACTTTGACTTTGATTACCATATGTACAGTGACGCGGGTAATTATCTCGTAATTAAATTATAACCGGTCATCAGTTATTGTAGGTATGACTCATTTTGTTTTGTAATCATGCTCCTAACAATTACTAGCTGTTGTAGAACAAAATGTTTATAAATAAATATGACAAATGTAGTTTAATAACAATATCCTGCTTGTAGTATGGCTTTGTAATTACAACATTACCCGACTTTTTGGGCATTCGGGTAAAATGGCACAGCAATGATTTAACCTCTTCTCTGTACAATTACTCATTTATAACTCACATGATTGTTTATTGTACTCGTATAGAAAATTTGACTTTATCGTGTCAATTGTATTTTGTGGGTGGACAGAGTGCCTGCAGCAGTGCAGTCACTCTGTCCACCCACAAATAATCAGTCTCACATAGCAGACACAACAGTTAATGTTAACAACGTGACATTTATTTTTCAGTCTGGGTCCCCGAAACTCACAATAAACATCTGTAAAGAAGCCATATCTGCCGACCTAGTACTTGCTAAGAAGGAATTTGTCCTGCTGGGTACACTATCGGGAGTGTGCGCATGTATCCACACGATGACGAACACGATCGTATGGCGCGGCACGCTGTCCAGCCCGGTGTTCGCGAGCCCAGTACTGTACGACGACGACAAATACGTCATATTCGCTGCAGTCGGCGGCGACATACACTGCAGAACTGTCGAGAAGGGTATCAAGGTAATGACACTTTAGCATTTCGTGTGTTTAAGACGTGGGTCCACGCGAGATACAAAGGCTTTTCTATTCTTTCGGTAATTACGGGCACACGACCGGCTGTAGCCGTTACCACAGATAATATAATACTAGTATACAGATGCCTCATCCCATACAAAGAAACCGTGCCGATTTAACTAGTATTTTTCGTTCGATTATTTTTTGTTCATCGATCGCGTTTGGTACCATTCCACGGCGATATATAGATGGTGTTAGCAGCGACTTCAATAAAGTGAAGATAATATATTTTATAGTATTTTTTGCACGTTTTTACAGTTTCATTGCACCAACATGTGTTACAATACAGGTATAAACAATCGAGTGGTATGCCTCAGAAATTTAAATCCGCGCCACCTATTGGCATCAATTTTAAATGATCCGTTCAAATAATCTTTGAAATGTGACTTAAGAGCCGAATCCATACTAATATTATAAATGTGAAAGTAACTCTGTCTGTCTGTCTGTTACCTTTTCACGCTTAAACCGCTGCACCGATTTAGATGAAAGTTGGTATGAAGATAGTTTGAGACCTGGGAAAGGACATAGGCTATATAGGTAGGGTATGGTAGTGTAGGGTAGAGTATTGTAGGGTCGGGTAGGGTAGAGTATTGTAGGGTCGGGTAGGGTAGATAAATGTTTGGTATTTTTATGGCAAAACAAAGTTTGCTGGGTCAGCTAGTATTCCATAATTTTGAGCTTAGGAGAGTTGATTAAACAAGAACATACAATTTTTATGTTAAATTCCAGAAAATGTTAATTTTACACACAATTCGGTGCATAAGTAATTTGTACTCTGTCTCTGTCACCTCTGACCTAGACTAGGGTCAAGAGCAAACCCATCAAATAAAAATAAAAAATCGCGCTGTAAGATTTATTTGAACTTTTCTTAGCGCTGGGACCCCGTGCCGTCACTAAATTATATGGCACAACGAGAGGTCGTAGGAGAACTGACTCCTTGGACTAGTTGTCGCAAGCGCTTCTGCTAAGCATAAAGTCCTGGGTTCGATTCCCGGGTCGGGCCAAGTGTTAATGGGTTTTTCGATCTGAATTTTTTTCAGTAGCAGCCCGGACGGATTGGTATCTGGTTGATGGCAATAGACTCACCCCATATTTAATTTGTTCTTTTTTAAAAAACGTTGCCCCACACTAGGAATTTCTTCCTGTATCGTAGATACGTTTACAAACATTTAAACTCATACACAACACACCCAGATCCGGCACAACTATCTGTGGGTCATACTTTATGTTCCGTGCGGGCATCGAACCCGCGACACGCAACGCAGCAGTCGATCGCTCAACCACTACGCCAATCGTGTAGTCATGGAACTTAAACATAACTGACGAATCTTTCTCTCTACCTAATCTTTCGGAGAGTACCTACCGGCGTGATATATGTACCGATACAGAAAGGAGAGAAAAAGGTAAGGGGGAGATTGTCACTGATTATGAGTCACTGTACAGAGACAACGCTCTACAAATCCAAACCTTATCTAACTCGCTGTGCCATATTAGGTGACGACCGGGCCTTGATTGCCTATTAATTGCACTGCGAAAGCGTTCATAAACATTATCTTTTTGTTTTTTAACGTTATCGACATTTATTTGCTTTTCCGTGATAAGAACAGTCATTTGCACAAATTAAACAATTTTTTTTTTCATTTTCAGATCTGGGAATTCTCAGGTGCAAAGGGAAATATATTTTCTTCAATCTATGTAAAGCCAATAAATAAGCTGACATGGCAGATGGTATTTGGTTGTCACGACAAAGCAGTGTATAGTCTTAGTGTTAAGAATTTTCAACCAAGTTTGCTTTGGAAGACCTATCTTTCTGCCCCAGTTTACTCTACACCTTGTGGCTTTAAGGGCAAGTTGATATTAGCTGCTTCTAATAATGGAAAACTATGTGTACTTGATGCAGAAAATGGAATTATGTTAGAAGAATACAGTTTACCGGGCGAAGTATTTTCGTCACCAGCTGTATACGGCGACTACATATTTGTCGGTTGTAGAAATGACCATCTGTATTCAATTAAATATATTTTAAACTTGTAAATTTTGATTTCATCTAGTCTAGAAGTTACAATTGGTTATATTTAAATTAATTAAAAGTTTAAGTATAAATTGCATAATAAGCATAAGGAAAAATATGTTTTGTTGTTATTGACCGTACCTGATTTTGTTTCAAAATAAAACACATCTCATATTATTATAACTTTTATTCATGATCTTACACAACATATAGGTATAATGAGCATTCATAAATTTTGCCTTGTTACAAGTATGATATGGTTACAGAATCAAACAATTACCAACTTGGAATGCATAACATCTGGTACAAATAACCTACCACTTGTGCAGATCACATAGCTTTGTATACTTAAAAGCAGCTTTAATTATAGTATAAATCCTTTAAATAATGTTTTATTTTTGGCAATAAAATGCATAAAATCAGTTTTGGAACCACTGGGAACATTGTACATACATTAATACTTGATCTACTGCCAATCTAAGCTCTTAAATTGATAACCCAAAATCCCTAGAGTATTGTTATTGTTGCCAGAACAGTTCTTAAACAAATATAAAATTAACAAGCAATGTACATAAACATGATATAACATAATTCACTGTTCTTCTTCTCCAAGTTCTACCTTTACTTTGGAGAAGTCGAATTCTTCACCCGTTCCATACTTGTATATTTTAATCACATCTAAACAAGTTGTCTCAAAATGCGTGGTAGCATCATAAGACTCGGAAACGAAGATCTGGCTCTGAGTGCCATCATCAAGGGGCTCATAGTAGTCTGTTACAGACACAAACTTCTGTCGGATTAGTCCAAGCAGATCCAAGCCGGGTTTAATCTCGCTCTCTGGGTCATTGGTTTCAACAGTGGTAGACACCATGGCAATGAACCAGCCCTTTGCAGCAACCTGGTGTGTGTAGGACACTACAGAGATGTAGATGTCAGAATGTCTGCCTACTTGCTTTTGAGGAATGATAATTTGGGTGGACAAAGCATCCTTTGTATTTGGTATAGGATGATCCAATAAGCAAATGCAACGGATCACCTGAGCCTTCTTGCGGACACGGTCAGGTACGTAGCTGGGGTCGCAATACACTTGTTTGCACTTGGCGATTTCATTGCCAGAGCGTACTCCAACTACCTTGCCACCTTCTCCAAGGACTATCTCATCTATAGGTTTATCCAGCATATAGGTGCCTCCATAAATAGCAGACAGGCGAGCAAAGCCTTGAGGCAACTCTCCTAATCCATACATAGGGTACAAGTATGGAGACTTGCCATATCTTGCAAGAGAGTCCGAGTACAGTTTAATACGATGGATGGTTTGTATAGCTGGTTGCTGGAGGTAGTTATCATTGAGGTAGAGGGCCAGAGCATGCCCAGTGAAGTCTTGAGTGTTCTTATCAAGGCCAAACTTGTCATAGAGTGACTGCATGTTGGCCGTACTTGGGTCCAAATCTTTCCAGGTCTTCGAATCATCCTCCTGGAAGTCTTGGACGTAAATAAGGAAGTTTCGGAAGCGTCTCTTTTCGAACATCCCCATCAGATCCGATGCAAGCGCCTCCTTTTGGTCGACAGGCACTTTTGAAATCTTTCCGCCTTTGTAGACATAGCTGCCCTCCACGGACTTGAATTCCAAGTATCGAGTCACACCCGTGTGAATGAGCAGTTTTACAAGAAGCCCATTTGCCATCAACAACTTGGGAATCAAATCTACATTCCAGTCGCGACCTCGGCCGTATGTTTCGTCGGGTGCCGGTGCGTTGAACTTTGCGAACAATTCTTCTAACGGGGTAATTGACGCAGATTCACCACCGTAGTACTTATTACGATCAATGTGTAATACCTTTTTTCCAGATACGGAGAGCATTCCACTTAGGATGCATTCTTTCAAACCCGTTCCCAGAACTATCGCGTCGTATTCTTCATCCATGTTCAATGATTTAGAAGAAGATTTTCTTATATGAAATTGCAAACCGGGTGGTAAACTAAATGTCAAAATGTCGGAAAGAATATGGCCGACGTCGATGACGACGACGTGTGAGCTAGTGTTGCGCAACTAAATATTTACTAAAATAGTCGTTTTTTTTTTAATATAGCCTCTGTATAATTCCGATTTTGTTGCAGACATTTCGTGATATGGAAAAAAAAATGAGTGAGAAGAACAATGAACATACATACATAAACTCACACCTTTTTCCGATGGGGGTATGCAGAAACTACAGAACGCCACCTGCTACGATCCTTCCACACTTCGCAATGAAATTAAAAAAAAACTAACTGCTTTGTTAACATAAATGCCCTGAAGTTCGCTACAATAGCTGCGCAGCAGCAAATCTCATACAAAAACAGGACGGATCCGTGCCTTGCGCATCGGAAAGGTAACTTCAGGGTGGCTTAGGAGTTTGGCGAGAACTTTAATCCACCTACACGAGGTTTCGTTATTCCGTATAACCCGATCTCATCACACGTCACAAGAGGCACGCGAAGTCAGTTAAAATAAAACAAGGAGTTGATATTACAAAACATAACATCACGCCTGTGTTGCCTGAAGGGTTAAGCAGAAGTTCACGTAACTACAGTTAGTACACCTTTAATTCGAAAGTTAAGTTTCAGTTGCATGTAATAGGGGGCGAGCCTATTGCCATCAACTGGGCACAAGTTCTGAGTTGCAGAATCCGGACTGCTACTGAGAAAACCTCAGTAAAACGCTCTCCGACCCGGGAATCAAATCCAGAACCTCATCCTCGCAGTTTCGCTTGCTACCACTAGAGCGACGAAGCAGTCTGAGATTAATAACTACATTATGTAGATACCACACCTTTTTTAACAATAATTTCTTCTTGCAAGAGTATACTTCCCAAGTTTTACTACTAATTATTTGGCTATATATATATATGATTAAATAAGTATATTTTTTACATTTTTATACTTGCTTTGTTAGCTCTTGCACCCAGTTTCCCTAACTTCTGCAGCTTTTCTGCTTAATTCAAAAAAACAATGCTTTGTGTAAAACTCACATGGGTGGACATTCGCGTAATATATTGAAAGAAAATACGATCAACCATAACTAGCGCAGCCGCAAGATAACCACCCAGATGGTGTGAAGATAGCGGCTTTTTGTAAATAGTGCCACGGCGTGGAAATAGTGCTTCAAAGAAACGCATTCACACACAGAGGCAAGTTGTGCGATCGCACTTGCCTCTAGCCAGTCCTAAATAGCCTCTCACAAAATCGAAACCGCCGGTGCTAAGCCTGACTGTATCCCGCCTGTTGCTCCATCAGACGTGACTACCCCAGGGGTTTCTACTTAAGTCTTTGATTGTTACTGTAATGATACTGACAGCCAAAGAGTAAAATAATATAATATGGGAGAAGAGAGCGCTCTTGTGTCATTTCGAAGCATGTAGATTCGAAACGCCATCTGCATATCTTAACGGGAACTAAAAAGAAAAAAAAAAAAACGCTTTGTACGTAGCCCGTGAAATTAAAATTTTCCTGTTTTTTAGATGTGTTTACGACGTATTTTGATCAAAATACGATTCGCGAATATAATGATGGTGCATTTACTAAAATACAATCATTAAAACATAAACAACGAGATTGATATTTTAATGATCGTGATTCAATACACGATTTATTAAATTCGCGAATCACAATTATTATTGATCAAAATACGACGTAAACGGCTGCAAAAAAATAAGAAAATTTGGATTTCGGCGGCTGCTTCGAAGCTATTTACTATTTGGTTCTAGCAATTCATTGTAATTTGTAACAATTATGTTATATTTTACATCAAGTACACGAAAACAAGTTAAGTAACTGGGAAATATTATCTATCATCAGAAAACCATTTTAAAAATTAACATAATTTTTAAAAAAGTTGCAATAAATCACTAAATTAAAAATGAATGTATGAATTGTATGAACGTGAGTGAAGCAAAAGAATGTAAGGATCGTAGCAGGTGGCGTTCTGTAGTTTCTGCCTAGCCCCATGGGAAAGAGGCGTTGGTTTATATGTATATGTAAAAATAGCTCATTACTTTAAGAAATTAAACAGAAGGAATACTTTTAAATTTTACTGTCAGCGTTACAATTTTATCACTTATTTAGGAAATTCTAAATCTAATAAAAACAGAAAATATTATAGGAATATTAGCTTCTGTTTTAGTTTTTATTATAATACTTTTGGGCAGTAGTTTTCGTTTCCTATTTCATTTTGAAGATACTTCATTTTTGTCTGGAGTGATCTCGCTGGTATGCAATTGAACTGGAAAAAGAAAAACAAAAAAACTCAGTTGGAATACGACAGACCATTGAATATTACCTCGTCATCTGGCAAAAAGCACCAGTGGACAATATTAAAAATCAATTGTGTCTGCAAATTGCCAGTCGAAACATTAGTTTATAAAACGTAAACGAAATCTAGACATTTGAGAAAAGCAATTTTTTCTAATGTTAATTTTGAGAATATGATGAAAATTAAGAGAACGAAAGGTTTTTAAACATGATTATTAGAAGAATTCTGTTTAAGCGGGCCAAAGAAATAATTAAAGTATAAAAAAAATCTTTTTTGAGCAGTTCTGTAAAAAATAACTTACCAGTGTCCTTACATCCAAAATAGCAACGGTGAGGCATTGTATCTATTTTGATAGACACACACTGCACAAAATAAGCGTCTTTTCGCAAGAATATCACTAAATAGGTATAACACAACAGTTTTTCACAATTTTTGTGAAAATTGCTTGTCACAACGTAGCGACTGAAAAATATTAGTTTATGGGTAGTAATCCACTAACAGGACGGAAGAGAGACTCAACTTGACTTCTGATGTAGACAAACACTTAAATACCAATAATTAATCACAAAATGGACACACAACACAAACAAGCGCGGACGAAAATTTTAAGTTGCGGCGGCCACTTTGACATTTACAACTTTGAATTATTGAGTGATGTTGCCAGCCAGAATAAATCACAGAAAAAAGATTTACGTGACAAGGTTGCCATAATCGATAATTCTAGACAGGTATGAAATCATAATGAGATAATTTTGATTAAAAATATTATAATTATTCTCTAAAAAAATAGTTTAAATTAAATTAGAGAACTTAGTTTATTTCAGTTTTTTATTTGTGATTACAGAGACATCTATCAATAATTATGAAACTATTAGTTTCTCAGTTAAGAAAAGTAGACGGCGACTCTTTCTTTACTGAAGTTGTGCTTGTTCTAACTGTCTCCCCCCTGCTGACAGCTGTCGCAGAGACCAAGCTATGACATCGTCGCTTGAGTGATGGGGTGCTGTTCCCCTACTTGTTTAAAAACATATTGTAATAATCAATTGAGGCAATAGTTCCGATTTTAGCCACGAGTACAGATAAAAAAAAAAAACCACCATGTAAAGAAATATTGTAAGGTGGTGGTGTAATAAATCGAATAACTTATTTTTTGGTTGGCAAACCCAAATATATTTTGTCAGTTCTAGTGACAAGCAAGCAAATGAAGGAAATCAGGAAATGTCATGTCAGTCAGTTCAGTCATTGAGTTTGGTTCAGTCAGTTACTTGTCTTTTTGCTTGTTTTTAAGTTTCGTACTCTGTCGTGTTTTATCGCTCCGTGGTGGTCAAACAATTATTTTAAAAGTTCTAAGAATTTGTATACACGGGCTAATAAAAAACTTATTTGTTCATCGAGTGAATATTGGAAATAATTAAGTTAGTGATGTGTGAATCTGTGAACGGATGACTTCCTACCATATGTTTGGTTTCGTACGGCACATTCTCCTTAAATCACCTTCAACAGATACATCTAAACGGTGTGGCGACACGATAGTTTTAAATGAAAGGTAAAAGTGGGGTGAACACCGTTCAAATGAATAAAAATGTCAACAGAAGGCAGTGGAGAGACAACTTCTACTGTGCCATGTTTACCCGGGGCACCGGAGCAGACTTATCTGTTTCCGAAAGCGAAAGGGCACTCGAGGTCTGTAAGTCATGGAGGCACTCCTATGCTGGCGGGGAATCCCACGGTGCCGCGGCCGTCCCTCAAGTCAGCGATGCGCGGGCACCAGCGCGCGCTGTCGCACGGACAGATCGGCGAGGGCGGGCGGCCCAGCAGTGGGCCCGGTCACAGCCGCGCAGGCAGCCGCACGGACTTCATCCTGCCGCCGGGGCACCGAGACGCACCGCCCGCGCCCGTGGCGCCGCGCCTGGCGTCCGTGCGCATCCACTCGCGCCAGGCCTCGCGCTCTGACTCCATCTACACCATCCGGCGCACGTCGGTGGTCAGCCCCTGGCGGCGCGCCGCGTTCTGGCTGCTGCGGCGCCAGCAGCCCGCCATTGACAACCGCCACCTCATAGTCACGCCCAACCACCTGGTGCCAGATAAAACGCCACTCAAAGATCACCCTAATGGGCAAAGATGCGACAATAAAATTAGGACTACAAAATATACTTTATTATCATTCTTACCCAAGAACTTATTCGAACAATTCCATAGGATTGCAAATGTGTACTTTATATTCATAGTGTTGTTGAACTGGGTGCCTGCAATCAGTGCGTTTGGTAAGGAGGTGGCCATGCTTCCCGTGTTGTTTGTGCTTGGTGTGACAGCCATTAAAGACTTGTTTGAAGACCGCAGAAGACATAATTCTGACAGAAGAATAAACAACTCATTTTGCAGAGTCTACAAAAAGTGAGTATTCCTTGTTTATTGCTAGATTAGCAAAAGTTAAACTATAATTTCCCTTATATAGTCAACTTTCATTTGTGTTTCATGACCCATAAAAGTTTCAATCTCACCTTAATAAAACCTTGAGTTTTATATATTCACCATTAATTCTCTCATAATAGATATTATACAAACCTAGGGCACTTATTTTAGTGGACCAAAAATTATGAACTTCAAATTGTGTGTTAAATTTGAAGTTCATAATTTTTGGTCCACTAAAATAAGTGCCCTAGGTTTGTATAATATCTATTATGAGAGAATTAATGGTGAATATATAAAAATCCACATAAATATGAAATAAGTGGGTTGTACTTCACTCAGTATTATATCATAAAACTAACCTTGTGTCAAAGTTTAAGAAAAAATCTATAAAAGTATGTTATTATCATAATACCCAAGTAAGTTATTTTGTTTTGAATATTTGCACATTATTGTGTATTGTAAAAGTATTTACAATCCATGATAGCGTGATGGTGGACAGTGCGGTTTATGGAAGAAGAAAATGTGTTGGGTGAAAGATGATGATGATGATGAATACTGAGAAAGCCTGAAAGTCAGTCATACCAAGAGGTAACATGCTAGCCAGCCACTCTGCTTGTAGAGCTCAGTTATTTGGTTAAACTAGAAGCCAATCCCAACATACTCATAGTTGAAAATACACAAGGCAATAATTAATAGGTACTAAATAATAATAATAACAGCTTTCATTTTGTTATTCCGTTATAATATAATAAAATGTCTCATAATTCGATGTGCCTTTTGGCATAGGTCTCCTCCAACATTCTCCATTCATCTCTGTCCAGTGCCACAGTCAAGAGTAGTCCTAGGGTCAGTCTTAGGTCATCCTCCCATCTACTTATCAGGCGTCCTGGTTTTCTGGAGCCATATCTTGGATTCCAGAGGGTGCCCTGTTTTCTCCACTTGTTTTTCTGGCAACATAGCATGTGACCAGTCCAATTAATACGAAATAGTGAGGAATATTATGTGGCCAGGTGTTTGATGAACTGACAATACAAGAGATAATATTATGATTATGACACAATACAGAAGTATTCAGACAGGTAACTGGCAACTTAACAGTTTTGACCAACTTTTACAGATTACAGAATGATCAGTGATATTTTCTGACTAAGTGTCTTACATTATAAAAGTTACAAATTACACATATTGTATAATGACTTATTGTATCAATCAATCAACTCGACCTATTGCAGTCTACTGAACTGTAGGACGAAGGCTCCTCCCAAGTGGCACCACATCACCCACTACTCTGCCTTCTGCATTCAACAAACCACCAGCTAGTTGTACCAGCAACCTTGTGGGTACATGTAGCTGATGAGCATCCCAATATTATTGTCCCATACATAGCTTCTTGCCTTGAAAGTAGGTAGAAACTACAGAACGCCACCCGCTATGGTTCGTACTACTCCTAGTCCTTATGCTTCGTTTACGAACTATTCATCTAGTCATACACGCACGCCGGTTATGGTAAAACGCATCTGGCCTTGCCCACCTATTATCGTAACCTACATGAAATAAAAAAAACCTTTAATACCTTGTAAAAGAACAACACATTAATATTAAATCAGTGCTCATAGATGTCATAAAAGTAGGTAGGTAGATAGTGTTGACTAATATCACGCGTCAACTTTCGCTGGTAGATTTTTATGACTTGTGTGGGAAGGTAGTCATCGTAATCGGTGAAACACAAGCCTAAACTCGAAAACTGATTTATTGCACCACAAAATTTAAAAAAAACTAGGTATTGAACATACCTAATTAGTTTGAAAACTACCCTACTTATTGTAATAGAAGTTTTTATGATAACCTTTCATTTTTGAACTCTGAAACAAGACCACAAATATATTCCCAAATAAATAACAGGAATTTAGCTAACTAATTACATAAAATCGTTTTCCTGCTGATAAAGCCGTTGTTTAGGGACCCCTGTTACCTACTCATTAATAACAACTTTCTATCAAAAATAATCGCATGCCCAGGAAACTCCGAGAACGCAATTATGAACAATATCGCACGCGCAAGGTACTGTAAATAATGCCGTCTTATCTTAAACAATGTTAATACTGAGTATTTATTAGGTTCATACGGCAAAAAGTATTCGATAACCTCGTTATTTTCCTACTGATATGACTAACACGTATTTACCGTTTTACTGACGCGCTTGGTTTTATCGATGGTGTGGTAGCTAAGTGAACCAACGTTAGTCTTTACGTAGAACATCAAAGAACAAACCACCAACCACGTTCTGCGGTAGCCAACTTATACGCATACCCAGAGTGGCATTGTCGATTGTGCGGAGATTTTATAAGGCGAGCCGGAAAATGTATACTCTTCTATAGATAAGACTGAATACAGCATGAGAATATTCCTATCTGAAATCATAAAGCCGATAAGGATTATAGTCTTTGTCGGAGACACCTTATACCTTTGGTGACGTCGAATTCCTCCTAAAAACAAAGCTTACAAAACCAAAAATCAGATCCAAATTTGGTGTTTGGGTCTACTTGAAAAAGGCAATAAATCTAAGTTTAATTACAAATGACCTAAGCAAATAGCAAATGACAAATAGCATAAGCCCTACTGATAATTAATCTAACCGAAAAGTCCATCAGTCTATCCTCAAGGTTGTGAAGGCCTAAACAGACGATACAGTAGGGAATACGTCCGAGGACATACAAACCCCATATCCCCATGGGCATTTTAGAATGCTTAATTAAGCTGTTTGGGTAATAAATGTTGGCAAAAGAAACAATTTTTTTTTTCTTGTTAGCCGTACCTTTTTTATTTATTTTTGGTGATAGACTCGCGTTTGACCACTATCTCGCCTGATGGTAAGCGATGATGTGGTCGACGGTGAAGCACGCTTGCCTAGAAATAACCTATTCTCCTTTCTAGTAGGAGGGTTGTAGCTATCAGGCAACAAAGACTCCGGCAGGGAATTCCACTCCTTAGCTGTACGCACAATGAAAGTATTTGCAAAACTTTTTGTGCGTATGGGTGGGATGGCCACCATGTACCGATGGCGCTTTGGCGTAACTCTTGTATTCCGATTATGGAAAGGGCTAGGCGGAATCAAATTGTGCAGTTCCATAGCACACTCCCCGAAATTTTACCGATAACTGTTACTGAGTATTGTTCTACTCCTTGGCAAAAGCCTCCGCCAAATTCTTCAAATCAATTTTCTGAGTCACCCCGATCTAGTCCTTGAGGGGCGCGTTTAGGTCATCTCGCCAATAAAATAGTTGGTGCAATCTAACCAGCATGTCATTAAGAACTATTATGCCGTTATTTTAAAAGACCGACGATTTGTCAACCGTTGGTCATTTTAACTTATCAAAATAAGCACTGAACCATTTATAATTCCATTATACAACTCATGTGTGGCTATCAACTTTGTTGTTATTGTCGCGTTGAGGTTTTATTTGATTTTGAATTGTGTATTATTTGGCAAACAGCCGATGTTATCTTACGTCTGCATTTCTGAAACACCCGAAGCGATCGATGATTCTGATACGTTGCCATTCCAGACACGGCTGAAATTCTTAGGCTTGTCCAACGGTTTCCCTCCGATTCCTCTACTAATATGCTTCTCTTCCGTCAGTCCCACATATTACAGCCGGCTGAAATTCTTAGGCTTGTCCAACGGTTTCCCTCCGATTCCTCTACTAATATGCTTCTCTTCCGTCAGTCCCACATATTACAGCTAGCTAACTCGTCACTCGTACTGCTGATAAAAGGCTGATCTCCATGATCTCCATTCTTTTCTCCGGTCACAATTCTGTGCTACTTCTTACCAATTATTGAGGCAGACATTCAATTCCACCCGCCAACTTCTTCTTTTTTACTACGTCCCCTGTAGCTGGTTCCGAGATTAATCCTGTGACCTACGGCCCTACAGCTCGTTCGACATTTTCGGAATAACCTTGATATTACATATTACACCTATCTATTTATGATTAAGGTAGATACGGCCTTTCGTGTCATAATTGAGCGCAAGTCCTCGGTGCCCATAACGCAGCACATAAGTTATTCATTCAACATGTTCGTATTACGGTGAATTTCTTATGATGTTTGCTCTACCAAGTTGTTGGGCGGTTCGGCCACTCGACTATAATACGTTACCCATTAATATTACAAGCGTATGATGGAAACTGAACATGTTTGGCGGTTAATAATCCAGTATTTATTTATTAGAGAGTTTATTGCTTTTCTCTTCCGAAGTTGGTTTCGTTTACTTTTTGATTTTCTACGAAAAAGAACCTCATGTTCGTGGTCTTTGTTCAAAGCTTGTTAAGGATCCTATTAAGGGGAAACATTCTACGTATTAATTACCACGCTAATAAGGCGTATAAATGAGTTTTACCTTGCAATGAAAACAAAACAATTTGGTCTACAAACAGGTGAGTTATCGCGGAAGTAGCACTTATGAGATTTAATTCAATTGATTTTCCATGAAACATTGTCTGCGTAATAATATGAGCAAGAACTGAAGCTTGGTTTCCGTTTGGCAATAAAGGGACATCAATAGACCATAAATATCAATAAACTCTGTACCTACAACAAAGACTGCGCAGAAGATTAAAATTTTGTGGACGTGTACATGTTATACATAATTGTAGTCGTTCAATGCTAAAATGCCAAATGCTACATTGTCGTTAATGGCACTGAGCTTGGGTCTTGGCTATACCTTCCGTGTCATGGGTAAAATGGGCACATGTAAGGCCAGAAGGAACACACGTTTCGTATCGAATCTCTTTCTACAATCGTCAACGCCTTCTATTCGTATGGTCTGATCAAGTGACTTAACGTTCAGATAAGTCATTCCCATACATTGATTCGTTTTATAATAGCGTTATCGATTGTAGATTGTCTACAGGTGCAGGCCTTTACGTGCCACTTCATCGATGACAATTGCCAACCATCTTGGGGTCGGCTTCCAGTTTGTATAACCGAATTCAGCTCAGGACTAATATTTTACATCTCTGACTACACGTCTGACTATCTGATCTCCACAACCCAGCAACTGGGTAACACGATGCCCTTGGCAAGATTGAAATACCATAGCGACTGTCAACACCACCAACGGTTTAACGTGCTTTCCGAGGCACAGATGAGTCTCGTAATGGATGGTCACCCATCCACGGAACGACCTCGACAAACGTTGCTAGACCTTGAAGATCGACCCGTGCGGCTAATACTATTTAGCCACGAGCTCGTCTCCCCCTTATCAATGACACGTCAAAATATTTCATAGTAAGTACGTGTTGAACAACAAACATGTTGAAGTTCAGCTTTCACGCGCACACCTCGTTAACTGTAATTTCGATTGATTTTGTTGAGATTGCTCGACTGACAGCTCCAAGGTCGACACTCGCAATCATTGTGCTACAATATTTATGGCCTGCTACACTTTGTTGGTAACGTTTCCTGATTTCTAGACAAATGATCTATAAATATTTATCTGACACGAAAATAAGCAAAAACTCCATTCATCATAGTCATAATGTCAACTGAAACACGTCCACTGCTGGGCATAGGGCTCTCCAAAGTGTCGCCACGTCTATCGGTCCTGTGCGTCCAGCGTATTCCCGCAACCTTAACCAGGTCATTGGTATACCTAGAGCGAGGTCTTCCAACGCTGCGTCTGCCGAAAAGATCTGGAATGGCGACAGCGTGTTCGCTGTCGCCATTCCAGATCTTTTCATTCAGGCTTTGTCGTTAAACCTGGTTCCCCTGCAGGTATCTTTATTTCTGTTTCGAGCACTCAAGGTAACGCCGAACATTGCCCTTTAGCGTTCTGATACAGCCGATTGTGAGCGAATCTAAGGGTTCTATCTGACAGAGCGCGGTCACGCGGTGAAGCGTTCAAGAAATCAGTTTTGCGTTTGTTGTATTGTATTACGTTACATAGATATACCCAAACAGCAGGCATTCTGACCGTCTCGGTCAACCAGAACGCAGGCGTTCGTGCGTTCACTGCTGTTTCGGTGACCAAATTGTAAGGAAGATGGGGACAGAAAAGCTAATTTTGTTAGTAAGTGAAAGGCGTTTTTTAAAGTAGCAGAAGCATGATTGCAAATTGCCAGAGAAATGGGGACCGAAAATGGTATCTAAGTCATAAAATAGTTATTTGTGGAAGATTGCATTTTTGCCATTCGTTGAGAAACTGCCAAATTCAATTTTTTAAGAAAATACATATATGTATATAATCAATAAATTCAATAATTCGTCTTCCGATGAAAAATTTTCGTCAAATACATGGTGACAATAGTGTTACCGCGTAGACTTTCCAACAGCGGGGTTCGCGAGCAACAGACCGCTGGAACGCATAACTGACCTATTGATCGCTTGACCGCGTGACCGCTCTCTGTCTAATAGAACCCTAATAGTGCCTTTAAACTCCATTATTATATTTTAAGGCACTATTAGATAAAGTTGTCAGTTAGCTCATAGCGCTTTCACACCTACTCAGTGTTGATAACAACTGTATGGGGTTAATTATTATTGACACGCAACTAATTGGTTTATACACAAACCCCGTTCGTCATCACGCGCCGTCCACACAAAGAAGAAAATTGACCAATACTTTATTACTAATTATAACCGTTCAAAGTAAACCGTATTTAGTAGAAAACCTTCATTATTATTGATAGCTACTTGTTAATTAAGTCGCGTTAATTGATTCTCTTTCGTTGCATCGGTGAGTTTGTTACTAATTGATTATATCGTATTCTCTGTAGACTTGAGCGTTAAATAACTTAGCCAGGGCTTAATTGATCGTCTGTTTGGTGGTGGTTTCATGCTTTTGTTCTATAATATTGTCAATATAGGTAAACATTATAATTAAAATAACATTTCAAGGTTTCCGTTTTCCTCTTACAACCACAGAGCCAATTAGATGCAGAGATATTTGCACTAGATTTAGAATCGTTGTTCATAGTCTAGTTACTGCAGTGTGAACGTCTATGAACTGAATGTTGTAACCTGGCAACATCCACAGATTACATCACTCATATCATGGAAAGATTTTTTTGCTAAGTGACTAGTACGTCGTGGTATTGCAACATTTTTCCATAGGTATGGGAAAGCCATTTGCTTCATCAGACTTTTCCGTCATAACAATTTGTTTAGGACCCATAAACGGTGGAATAACAAACCAATAATATGCGATAGTTAACTTATTTTGAGGAAATGTCCTGATTTCATGCACAGTCATATCACATCCTTTTGGTTTCGAGCATTATCGAATCGTGGTTCATTTGTAAACATTTTCCCTCTTTTTTTTACGGGTGGAAACACTCAAAATGCTCCTGGACTTTTGGGGAAAAGATCAGGGAGTGTGGGATTTTAAACCTCTTTAAAACCACCCCAGTCATCAACACCAGCACGTAGAAGAGGCCCCATGACCTCTTGTAAGACCACCCCGGAACCCCCTCTGTGCAACGCTTGTGTTCTGAACTTTGCACAAACTTAGAATATTTGTGCTAATTTGTAAGTTGTTGTACAAGCCTTGGTCTGTCTCAGAGTTTATAGACCTCAGGCTCATTCTGTCTCATAAATAACATTGTAATGTTTCATTAGATATTTCTATTAGTCTCTTCAAACGGATAGATTAGATCGATAAAGGAATGATTTGAATCCAAGTAACATTAGCATCAGGCTATGACTATTTTATGATGCAGTAGAATAAGTGGAAGCCTTCACGAGTTCCCATTAGTGGGGACAGTGATTACGGACCGAATGAATGTTGAATGAGGGCGTAGATATGTCGTGTACAGTCGAAAAGAGAGATACCTAGTTACGTGTCAACAAGTTAAGTTAAATTGGAAAACTATTTTTAAACGGTGTTATGCATGTGCTGAATAGTCAAGGCATTAAAATCGCTCTTCGCCCGCATCTTGAGTCTAAACTTGCGCGGGATGCAGATAGACTGGTAGGACACCTTCCTCTTTTTCGGGTCGATGGAAAATTCTTTAATTATTTTGGGCCCTTTGGGCCACCTAAATCTGTATAATTCTATCACCTTAGACATTAACCTACTACTGCATTATTTTCACATGACCTGTCCTATAGTATATTGTAAAGACGACCTTGACCTTGAGTTAATTTAGTGTGATCTCACTGGTAGTCCGATAATAATCACCGACCTCACCTAACTTTAAAAAAACACATTTTACGTGTTAAAGTGTGCAGTATGACAACATTAATTATTTACAGAGCAGGGTAACAAACTATACATGGTGATAATTTATGACTGTACAACTTAACCCTTTTGTTGACTATACGAGCCGAGCTGGAAACGCAACTCTTCTCAAACATATTTGACGTGTAAAAGTATACAGAATAAACACCATATTAATAATTAAATACAAACGGAAAGATGATAATTCGTGCCTGTACAACCTAACCCTTTTGTTGACTGTACTGTTTGGCCTGGACACGCAGCGCTTCCCAAACTGGGTCATTGGTCAAGGTCTGGCGGGAACACAATGTCTTTCCCCAAGTCCTCGTAATAAAATGTCCATGTGCGTGCTTGACAGGCATTATTGTTACAGTAAGTTGTTGTTGTGCTTTAAAAGGTTACTGTGAATGTGATACGGTTTGGTTCGTTTCCGAATGGTTTTTTTTTTATTGAATGGCTCGCGTTTTACCACTCACTGTCATACCTGATTGTAAGCGATAATACGTTATCGTTTTTTTTTAATTTAGCAATTTCATGATTTTAAAAGTTTTTTTGGCATTTCAGTCCAACTAAAACCTTAATCGTACAGAGAACCTTGTCATGATTACTGAAAAGGCAAATAATAGAGAGGAATGGAAGAAAAAGTCGTGTTACGCCGCCCATTATTTTTTTCATTAGTATTCGAGTAGGAGTATGCTCATGATGATGACGTAGAACCTTCAACATTGGCATATCCATACTAATATTATAAATGCGAAAGTACGAATGTGCTTAAACCGCTGAACCGATTTATATATGAAATTTGGGCAGGACATATTTATCCCGGAAATCATCCTTTAGGGGGTGGACAGGGTGTAGAAGTTTGTATGGTCAACTAATAATTTCGCAAGTAAGGCACATCCAAATCAACACATCTATAATATTATGCCGCGATATAAAAATTGTCTATTCAAAGTAATAATGCTACGCAGACGAAGTCGCGGGCAACAGGTAGTAAAATAGCTAGATAAAAATCTGACATCGATAAGTAACGAGCTGAATGTGAAGAAGTCCAAAAGTGATCAAGATTTTCGTATATGATTGTACTTCATTTTTGTTGTATCCAATGTGTGTGAGAATGAATGATTTATAAACTGATCTATGGAAGGACCCAGTTTGACTCAAGCCACGAGAAATCGGCTCGCTTCAAATAATGACGTACTATGATGTATGGTCTGATAACGGTATCACTGCGCCGATGGACGCAGATTATTTCAATGGGTTGATTCACCGTACGGTGAACGTATTTTATCAATTATGATAGTATTCTGTACATAAAAATCAAGGTGAGATAATTCTTATTGGTTTATTCGAAGAGCTTCAGAGAAATCCCCGCGCGATGTATCTGTTTGAATTGTTGGAATGTTCGTGAGCTCATACATGCTGTGTTTTTGCAAATCTTCGATGTTTGCTCAGATGCATCTTGTTTTATAGCTTCGTTATTTATTTTATGATTCTGATTAGTGATCAGACATCGTTTAGATATAAGATAAATGGAACCCATAAAAACCCAACACCTTCATCATTTCTGCCGATAGACGTCCACTGCTGCAAAAAATCAAAATCAAATAGTTTATTTCAAATAAAACTTAGAGGTACTTACTTTTGAAATGTCCAAAAAAATCTCTAGTCGCAAATTCGCAAACGTCAGTAGGTCTCAATGGAGAAGTATTTGCAAGAAGCTCCACGGACACTCTTTTCCATCAGTTTTAATTACAAGTTTAAGTTACATCATTCTTGTTGAAAAATACATATATGTGAGAACGATGTAAAAATACGTGCACGTAAAAGCGTCTAGAGTAACAAACAACTAAGTTATGACCAATCCCAACTGATGGCGCCCGTTCACGAACATGACGCATGGATCGGCTCCACTCAGCTCAACGATAATCGAACATAGACATAGGCCTCCCGCAAAGTGTCGCCACATCGACAAGTCCTTTGCGTTTCCGATCCTGCGGATTCCCGCAGCCTTAACAAGGTCATCGTCCCACTTAGTGTGACACTCAACACCTTATTCATGACTATATTCAAAGTTTTAAAGACAGTCACGTAGTCACAACTCCATAAAAAAGAAATCGTGTTTAGAAAGTAATACTTCCACTGCTCATTAACGAAATTGGCAATGTATCTAATCGAACGTGGTCGTTTGTAGTTACATTTGTACATAACAATAAAACAGACTGTTGTTTTATGTCCTTTACAACATGTGTAATTAAATCGCCTGCCAAGTATAATGGGTACATAAATAACAGGATCGGAAAATCCCGGTTCCACACCATTTGCATGGTAAAATCCAAATCTGGTTGTAAAACTTAATACTCAACACATGTCAGTAGTACAATAAAATTAATACAATGATGTTCAAGAAAAAAGGCGCCCACAGACTGGCGCCAAACGACAATGCGACAACTTTTAAAACAACGGAAGACGGTGGTAACTCGTACTTACCTATGCCATATGCATAAGGTTTTAACGCTTGAAGCAATATGTTTTGCAGTCTGCTTTAAACTTAGCATGAAAAACCCAGTAGATACTTTAACCGCAGCTGGACATTTCCAAACTTCCAAGAAAGAATAAAATTACAAGTTGCAAGTCAGCTTGTTTGAATTGCTCAACAAGTCAAGAAAACGTGACAAATCTCAATACGGAATTAAGTATTAATTTACAAACAAATAAAAATTTACAACTAAGAAAAACTACTATACACTGAGAAAAATCTGGCCAACCAAGTATGACATTTTGCTTGATAGAAAAAAAAACCGGCCAAGTGCGAGTAGGACTCGCGCACAAAGGGTTCCGTACCATTTTTGCAAAAAACGGCAAAAAAATCACGTTTGTTGTATGGGAGCCCTACATAAATATTTATTTTATTCGGTTTTTAGTATTTGTTGTTATAGCGGCAACAGAAATACATCATCTGTGAAAATTTCAACTGTCTAGCTATCACGGTTCAAGCGATACAGCTTGGTGACAGACAGACGGACCGCGGAGTCTTAGTAATAGGGTCCCGTTTTTACCCTTTGGGTACGGAATCCTAAAAATGAATGAAGCTGTCAAAAACTTATAGAATTTAATCACTTTTTGCTGTTACAATAAAGTCAAAATGATCAACTCTTCTCTATCATTCTCTTCATATAAAGTAATCAAGATACATTATTAAAATATTATAAACATGACACATCACAGATTTAATCAAGTTGTATGATTAGTTCTATAATAACAGTTTATTGTTTTTATAACGTTGGTTGATCAATATAAACACGCGCTTTATTGTCGGTCAAAATCGTTCGGGACTTGTTCATTTCGTTCGTTCGTAAGCCAGTGAAGTGAAGAGGATTATAATCCTCTGCATCTTACTTAAGCGATGATGTAGTCACACATGCTTGCCTAGAAGAAATCTATTCACTCTTGACTTAAGGACCCCCAGCTTAAAGCTATCAGTAAAAAAAGATTCCGGTAGGGAATTCCTCTCTTTAGCTGTACTGAACGCACAATGAAAATACAGTACCTAATCCCCAATATTTTTAGTTCGTTTTAGTATGAGATTTACTACTACGCAGCTATTTGTAGCCAACTTCAGACCGGCCAGAAAGGTAAGGGATTACTGTACAGAATGCCCAAAACGATTACCTGCCCAAATACAAAAAAAAACACGATTTGGTGTCTGTATGACAACTTTACTATCGGAGCGCCTAGGTGCGCCTGTTTGTCTCACACTTGACCGGTTTGTGTTTAGATGATTATGTTTACCTTATTTTTATCTAGGTAGACTATTTTCTGGAAGAGCCGGTCATTGCACTGGGTCCAAGTAAATGAGCACACAAGAGCTAAAGCGTACCAGGAAAATGTAACAGGAATATACTTGTATATGTATTTTGCAGACGTCACGCGCATTATTTTGTGCTGGGCTTTCCGCAAACGAATCATTTTGAGCCACCACTGAATATGGCATCTCCATATTCGTTTTAATTGTTAGAGAGTTATTTTTAAATACAGTTGCCTTTACCAGGAACTCTAGAAATGTCTGTGTGGTAAAATTGCTATGTTCTTGTTTAATTTGAAATTTTCCTTGACAGGTTTTTTCAAATTGTTCCTTAATCAGTTAGTTGACGCAATAAACAGTCTCCAGAGTCAATAGATGAATAGAGAAGGCATTCTAGCAACTCTGAGGAGGAATTAAAATGTTAAAGTCGTGACAATCTAAGAAGTCAGAGTTACATACATACATACCTAAACGCAAGCCTTTTTGCCATGGGGGTAGACAGAAACTACAGAACGCCACCTGCTACGATCCTTAGATGCTTCTTTTGCTTCACTCACATTCATACATCTAGTCATACACACACGCTGGTTATGAGTACTGCGCACCTGGCCTTTCTGAACAACATCACCAATAAGGTCTATGTATGTTTTTCTAGGGCCTCCCCTCCCGGCCTTTCCATTCATGTATGCCTTGTAAAGTTGTCGTTACCTTTCGTTAATTTGGCCAAACCATCTTAGGTCATAAGTCAGATTTGACAGCTATAAAATACGTTAAATATAAGTTAAACTTGATGTACGAATGATACTCGTTGTTATAGTGTATGGGTAACAATTAGGATTATGAATTTGATTTTTCGTAGACGTTCATACAAAGTTATCGCGGCATGTAAAATGAGAAACGTCATCGGACTTCTTAGGTTGTGACGATTAAAAGCAACTGTATTCTGTAGGTAAATTTTCACTTGCACAGTATTATTTTTCCAACTACCTACACACTGGCAACATTTTAAATGAAAATGACAGTTCGTAAAGGTGACATACGGGCCATTACGTGGGCAAGGAAATCGGTATTTGCGCTCCGTAGACAATCTTTTTGATATAAACATATTTTAGGTAGTCCAATAGACATTTTAATTCTCTGAGGGTGCGTCATCCACAAATACATACTTCGAGTATGTAAACTCTACATGGAGGTACGTGGGTAGTGTAGCCTCACAACACTTGTGCAAACTTCGTTGTCAACGTAATGACTTCATGACAATCGCCGACACAGTTTCAAGCACGTTATTCGGTATCGTTATCGTACAAATTGCATCCTCGCTAACAGTCATTCATTACTAAACTATAAACATTTATTGCGGTTGCATATATTTCTGATAAGTGCTAATCATGTTATGTCTGTTAAAATGTAGGAAATAAACATAAGACGTCCATTGTATTGTGTTTTTAATGTTTTCCTTTATAAATGTTAACCTATGGTGTACTATATATAAAGTATATAATAAATAAATAACGTAGTAATAATAGGTTAGACAGTGGTGCACCTATTATTACCCGGGCGCAGAAAGTTTGTCGATGACGTCACTCTGAAGTTCGACTCTCGCTATTGGTGCACGAGACGAAAGCGGGACTCCGTGCGTTACATTTGCGCGCCAAACATTCTGCGCCCGGGTAGTATAGTAGACTCACATTGCGCCAGTTATGTTAAAGTCCCGTGTATTAGAGGACTGCCTTCAACCCGGCACAAATACAGACAGAAAGAGAAAAAATAGATGGAAATCCAAAAAAAAAAACCCGACGCGGGCATCGAACCTAGGATCCCCGGATTTTTTTTAGCGTGGAGAAATGCTCATGCATACTGCGCTACCACGGGGAGATAGCGCAGTTATGTGGGACTCTAACCCACTAAAACTCCACGGTGTCCTCTTGTGCCGCTTATGGCGGGAACACGGGAACGCGTTAGCATACATCCGCGAACCCGCCGCGGCTGTCCGTCTCCGGACCCTCCTCTGGGGTTTACCCCCATCACCGGCGCACCAGAACACACAGTACGCCGTGACCACCTCGGGGACCAAACCAGCACATGGGTACCAGACAACCCCGTGTATGGCACCCTTGGTCCCCCTGTGACGGGTCAGGACAGTGGCCCCGCCACCTACCACTTTTCGGCCGCAGGGGATAGGGAGAGCGGCCAGCGCTATACCGACACTCCTCCTCCCCTGCGGCACCACCGCGTCCGCCATCAGACGGTGATACTACCACTAGACGAGACCAACCGGGCAGCCATAAATATTACTGCTACGTATATCTCAGATAATTGCTGAACAGTTATGTTTTGATTCGAGGTTTGGCTCGCGCCTATTTCCTCCTCCGATATTGGAACAATTAAAAGACAGACGGACAGTGAAGTCTTAGTATAGGGTCCCGTTTTTAACCCTTGGGTACGGAACCCTAAAAAAGAAATTATAGGCGCACAGTACCTTTAATTATATCTTCTTTATCATTCAATTTATGGAATATCTTTTAAATTTTTCCAATACGGAGAAAATAGGCGAGAGTCAAACCTCGAATTATGACTTTTTACTAAGGAAATTCAGTCGGAGCTTTCTGCCCGCATTTCCTCTTATTATTGTAACTATTGTTCTACATAAAATATACTGGTTTTTTCCTGATTGATTCACTTGTTCGCGGTCTGACCATATGGTAGTAGAACATTTCGACTGTTTTAGTAGTAGGTAGTTTAAAATGACCACTCCACAGGACCCGTTTTTGGGATAAATATTTGCTTAAGGTTCTCAGGAATAATGTAGTTTTCTACTTGTGAAATAATTTGCTAAATCGTTTAAGTTGTTTTTTGAGTTTATACATTACAAACAAATCTTACCTCGTTGTAGACCACAAAAGATCCCAATGGGTCGAAGTTTCAGAGTTATTTCTCGGCCCCTCCACAAGATAAGATACCTCTTTATAGATGACCTTCCTCTATCTATCTGCCTAGCCTTTTCCCAACTATGTAGGAGTCGGCATCCAGTCTAACCGGAGTCAGCTTAGTATCAGTGTTTACATGGAGTGACTGCCTATCTGACCTCCACAACCTAGTAACTGCATGGGTTACACGGTACCCCTTGACGAGACTGGTGTCAGATCTCAAGCTTCTGACTACCCGTAACGACTGTCAAAGATCTTCAAATGACAGCCGGGACCAACTGCTTATGTGCTTTCCGAGGCACGGAGGAAACGCGGTATGTTGAAATAGTCACCCATCCACGGACCGACCTCTTCAAGCGTTGCTTAACCCTGAAGATCGACCAGTGCGGCTGTTATTATTTAGCCACGAGCTCTATATCAATACTACCTTCCTCTACCGATATTAGTTCAGATTTCTTACGAATTACCTATGTTCTAATAAACGATTTCTATTTCTACGATGTGTCACTTAACTACAATTGTAAGAAAATACCACTAACTGGAATAATTACTAAGCTAAGCTGGGCTAAGCTTTAAGTTAATCATCACCGTTCATCATCCACTACGCACGTATGTATGTAGGTGCTTATATATTTTTTATTTTCTTTGTTGTTGCGGTTTGGTGGTACCTAATCTAAATAACGTAAACAAATGGCTTGGGGCACTACTCGTATGACGTCCTAAATCCGTCATGATTCAAGTGTGAGATAGAGACGCAGCTCTACAGAACGAATAGCACTTTCCCTTTTGAATAACGAAGTCATGATGCAAGCACTCTCGTAGTACGGCCCCTAAAGTTTTTCCAAAGAATCATTGCGCCATAAAACAATACAATTACCCGAGTATCCATGACTCACAAAAAAGCTTAGTAATACATACGACCATGTTGGTAACACTGTACAAAACGAAAAAAACACATAAAAGATATCACCGTTGCGACAACCCATGAGATGGCACAGCAGATGCCACGACCACACAGTCTAGTTGACTCGAAATCATGCTTAGAATACTGTTTTTATCTTTTACCATCTTCAAAAAAAGGAGGTAATCAATTTGACACGTAGGTACGTTATATTGTTGGAATTGCACAATATTGACATAAATGTTATTCTGTATGGGCTTCTAATCTAAACACGTGTGCCAAATTTTATAAGTGTATGTATGTTTGTTAGTATGTATATTTGTCCACGCATATCTCCGAAACTACTTACCGGATCGTGATAATTCTTTTTATTGGATTAGGTATCTCTCAACTTCGGTAACAGAACAAGTTTCATCAAAATTGGTTCAGAAGTTTTCAAGATATGAAACATACAACCGAACTCCTTAGCGACAAACAGCACGAATGTGTAAAATTGTAAATTCAGTTATTATTATTTATTATTATTATGATTTATTTAAAAGACAACTACATTGGTCCAATGGTTAGTAACAACTTAAACATCTAATGGTTAGTAAAACTTAAAATTATGTGCCAAAATAAATAGTATAGATAATTAATCATTCAATTCAAACATAATTAAATCAAAAATGTCACAATTATGGGTATTTTGTCAATCCTTACTATAGACTTTGGTCACTTTTAGTGATAGGGTACTAAAACTAAAAAGAAATAAATAAAAAATTGTCCAAAAAAAAACCGACTTTGAGTCGAGTTTTTATTGGATACCAAGTCTTAGTGGTTTAGTAACCACGATTAGTGGTTCATCTACCAGGGCATTATAGGTACTTGCAGCAGTTTTCCAATTACTAGTTTTATAGATAAGGGTCGCTGTAGTGTTTGACAACACTTAAAAGGACGGTTTTGTAGGGCAAACTGTGATTACGTTGGTAAGTGGACAAATCGTTACCCAGAAAAATTACAAAGCCGTTCATTTTGTTTGCTCTTTCATCGGTCATCATTGTTAAATCGAGTTACTGAACCAATCGAATTATTTAAATCGATTTAATCCAATCAACACGAACCGTATTTGCCGATAGTACCTACCCAATCATATTGCCGATACGATATCGGTCATTAACTACTTATTATTAAACAATCATGCCTTGTCTGTTTAAACTATTAGTTCGGTGATTGCTCAATATTTATCAGAACAATATTATGAATAAGTATTAGTTTAAATATTTTTGTTACACTTTCCTGTACAATGTACAGTCAGCGAAATTGATTTATGGGCAAATTGAAATACACTACGTCAATTTACCGTGTTTTAGTCGATGCATCGTTTATCATACGTCTGAATTAAGATGATACGAAGAAATGCGAATAAATAAAAATAAATGTAAATTTTTGGGAAGTGATAAAGCAGTAAATTGCTTAACTTCATAACATGTCTAGCTGTATTGGGAAACCAATAAAATGTGAGTGGGAGAGAAGTTTGAAATGGTTCGTGTGAATTGAATACCTACAAAGGTATTTATGTTACATTTCAAGCACGGCATGCGTGGATTGGAGAAATTTTGAATATGGTCGAATTAAAATACTTGGTTATTAAAATATAATTAAAGAAAAAAATAATGCCTGGTGAACCGATGACCTGGTGAAGGCCACGAGAATCTGCTGGATGCGAGAAACGCAGAACTGCGAGCTTTTTACGTATTTTGCAAGATCAAAAAAAGCGATTTTTGCGCAATAATTAGTTTTGTCGCGGTTTTTTTAGTAATAAGTGCATTTGACAAACTGCGAGCGATTGTGTAGGACCAACCATACTGTATCACTGTCGGTAATGCCGACTTTTATGACATAGAGCTTTTGATCGCGCGATTATTGCTGATTGCTGTTTCTTACGTAATAAGCCTGCCGGACGATGTGGCGGCAAGATCTGTCACGTCCGGTATAGTTCTCGCCAAACTTCTGGGCCGCCCTGAAGTTGGCTTGACGATGTTCAAGGCATGGATCGCTGCTGTTTTTACCCGACTGCCGAAGGAGGGTAATGTGTTTATCAGTCTATGTATGTATGTATGTATGTATGTAAGTATGTATGTATGTATGTATGTATGTATGTTTGTTCCTATGTGGCGTTCCAGAGACCAAACGCGTTGGCCGATTTTGATGATTCGTACGTCAATCGATGCGTCTTAACCCTGCGAGTGTCATAGGCTACATTAAAATTGGATAATAGAAAAATGGTGGATTTTGGGTGCCATATTGTGGGGGCCCAAATTTTTTTTTTCTTCCAAACCCATCGTGTGGGGTATCAAAATAAAGGGTTTTAAGAGGTGATTTCAAAAATATATAACACTTATATGTTTAAATGTATCTAATTCGAAAAAACTAACTAAAAAGTTATAAATAAAAAAACTTAATTAAAAAAATCAAAAAACCCGACTGCTTCAAAAGCGAACTAAAAAGTCGTAAACAAGGAAAAAATCATGCTGTGCAGGCGGAGGATACACCAGATTTTGGTAAGCCAGCCGGCGAATATGTATCCTCCGACTGCACAGCATGATTTTTTCCTTGTTTACGACTTTTTAGTTCGCTTTTGAAGCAGTCGGGTTTTTTGATTTTTTTTTGTTGATATTTACTACTGTGCAGCCATTGTAGCGAACTTCAGGACGGCCAAGAAGTTTGGCGAGAACTATATCCGGTATTAGACGTTTTTCGGCTACGATGACGATGATGACCAACACAAATTAATTTTACCGATTGTACTACACGTAGTCGTAGTTTATTCCTATTACTGAAATAGGTACAACATACATTACAGTTGTTCTATCTCACGACGCACAGTGGTGCAGGTAGTACGGGCATGCGGAAAATATTATTTTTAAATGAAAAGACGTTGCGTTTCTTCATAATACTTTATTAAAATGATATAATGGATGTACCAGTTTACAAAGAGAAAGATATAACACGTATTTTTTTTTTATTAACATGAAAATATTCATCAAACTTTTTCACATGAATTTCATATAATTAAATCAGCATTTTTAAATAAATAAATATTAATAAACTAAATATTAAATAGAGAAGACATTGATTGTGTTAATTACCCTCATTAGAAAAACTTATTAATATAATGCACTTTTTCTTAATTACAGAGCGTCATTAGTTAAGGACCTGGTATTTCCAAGATCGCAGGTTATCGCAGCCAAAACTAATGTATTCTTAATCTATAGGGTCTAATTAATCTCCGAAAGTATATTATTACGTATCGGTCGATAACGGAGATTAGTTATGATCTCATGATTGAAAACAAAAGGTTCCAAATGACCTTCTTCACTAAAAATGTAATAGCAAGTAATTATTCATTATATTATAACATTATGTTTACTATTTTATTAATACACACAATAAACTTATGACTAAACTAAAAATTAAAGTTGATAATTATAGTATTTTGGTTCTATTCATACTTGAAATAACAATATTTTTTGCACGAAATTTGTAAATTCTCGATCACCCTACTTTGGCATCATATAATTAAATACTGTATAATTATTTATCCGTATTAATTTTAGGACTTGTTTCTACTAACATTCTAGTATGTGTGTACCAAATTGTAGACATTTTAAACAAGGTTGAAACAAAGGACTTTTTTCCGCCCTTGTACCAATGTGCGACGGCGGGTTTATCTCAGTTGTGTGTGTGATGCTCATGCACCTTGTTTCTGTGTGCGTAAGCTCGGGAACGCTCAATATCGCCTGAACACACACGAACAATGTGTATGTGCATCTACACCCACGAATAAGACCAATCCGTCGTCGGTCGAGACTCGTGAGATACAACAACTGTACCCACGTGGTTACAAACTAGACACAAGCAGTGGCCCCAGCCTCGTCCGTCATAAAGAAGGTTACCTCGATACCCAGATGTTTACAAGTTCATTTTAATACAACTGGTTATGCTAAAGCTGCATTTTCTATAATGCAAATTAAGCACTAAAATTTCGGAATTCCACTAATATTGATAATTCGTCCATTTAATAGGAAGAAAGGCTAAATTAATTTACTTACAGTTGTTTTTTCTATTGAGCTGGTGGACCTGATGAATATCGTTACATATTATAAAATGAAGTCCCCCGCCGCGTTTGTATAACGCGATATACTCAAAAACTACTGAACGGATTTTCATGCGATTTTAACTAATGGAAAGAGTGAGAAACGAGGAAGGATTTTGTGTATAATTGGTCGCGGGCGAAGCCGGGACGGTTCGCTAGTTAAGATAATATTAACCACAATAGATCCCAATGGGTCGAAGTGTCCGATTTGCTTCTCGGCCCCTCCATAAGATAAGATAAGATAATATTATAAACTAGAGCTTATGCTTTAACAAATTCAGCAGAAATTCAAACTGTCTGTCTTTCAATAAACGCACTACCACAGAAGCTATTTTCCAACTATATAGGTCGAAGAAGAAGCAGCTTATACCAGTACAGTACATGGAACGACTGCCTATCTGATTTCCACAACCCAGTAACTGGGTAACATCTGCTGTCATTTCCTGGCTTCTGACTATGCTTAACGACTGTCAAAGGTCTAAAATGCCAGCCGGGTCCAACAGCTTAACCAGATTTCTGTAGCACAAAGGAATATTGCTATGTAAAGATGTCACCCATCCACAGACCGACTTCGGCAAGCGTTGCTTAACTTTGAAGATCACCGTACGGCTGTTATTCAGCTACAAGCGATCTTAATCAACAATCAAAACATTTGATATTTAGTGCTGGTTGCACACCTAATTAGCTTCAAACATCTTTCAAGTTCATTCTATTACTCAGCATTTTCTAGTATTATGAAAAATAATTGAAATAAGCACTGGGTGTTAATATGAAGCCTAACTAATGAACCCACTAATTGCGTGCTTCAGTTCGGCCTTGGCAGCGTGACCTTAGCGGCCTACGGAGTAAGGCCATTGGCATTTACGTTATATGTAAAACAGTTTTTATAAAACTACTACGAAAACATTGTATGAACTGAATATGAGCTGTCATTTATTGTTATGGAAAGATTAAACGTGTTTTTGATTAGCGTTCTTACTTTTAAGAATAGAATATAATAGAAAAAGCATATATTCGACACTAAAAACGGTGAAGGAAAACATCGTGAGGAAACCGGCAGGTCCTAGAACCAAAAATTCGAAGACATGTAACATCCCCCAAACCGCATAGGGCCCGCGTGGTGGATTAAGGCCCATTCCCTCTCACTGAGAGGAGGTCTGTGTCCCAGCAGTGGGGATATAAAGGGCTGATGATTGTGATATTCGACACAGACACATCACAACAGCAACAAACACAGAGTAAAAGACAAATTGAGCTGAGCGTGCACATACCAAAAGGGTTACCAACTCAGCATTTACTGGGCGTCTGATACTGGGTACCGTTGCAAGTGGAGGAGGGGGGGGGAGCAACAGTATAATACCTGTTTGTCCGTCTGTATGTTACATTGTCTCAAAATATTGATAAATATGTGATTGTTATCCAATGCGGTCACTTGCGGTCTTTTGGTCTGGTTGCCTTGCTGTGACCTTCAGAATTTGACCAATCGATTCCTGTTTCCTGGTTAATTGTTATTCAATTTAGGTATTATGTTTAATTAAAGTTTACTGTATTTGGCAAATATAATTAATATTATTAACCAATTTTATAATTTCCTTGTATTTTATCAAATGCATTGTATGCAACGATAATGGAAATATTTTAGTTTGAATTAACCCTTTTAGTTAAAAGGATTTTTTAATAACCGTTTTTTTACTCGTCCTTGGTCCAGTTGTCACAAGTGTTACCGCTGAACAGGGTTCAATTCCCGGGTCATAAAAGTGTTATTGGGGTTTTCCATATGGAATTTCTTAGAAGCAACCCGGAGTCTGGACATCTATGTTCTATGTTACTTAGTCCTTCAGGTGGACCATTGTGCGTGGGTCATGGCGGCTGTTTGGTGGTTATTCCAACCAGCCCAGCTCCCTCGAGAAGTTAATCAGAGCTCCTGGTTTTCTCAGAACTTCTGTGTAAGATCTGGGTGACACCTGCGCATTCAAAGAGCACGTGCGCGAGGATTTCCTCAGCCTCGATGCACGACCTGCACAGAGGACTGTCCGTTATGCCTATTGTGAGGAAGTGTTTGTTAAGTGAGTGGTAACCCGTCACCAGGCGCAGGCCATTCCTGGCCAGGCGTAGTATAGAAGACGCCTGGTAAGCCTACTATCCAAGGATGGCAAAGAACTGCCTGCAGCCCGGTGTCGAGGTCCACCAGGTCTTCGCCTGAGTCTGGACTTGTGCCTGGTTGAAGGAAATAGGGTCACCCCATATTACATGGCACTTAAACACCAGTGACACCACAACCTAGGCGAAATGTCAGTATAGTATAGGTGCTATCTACATAACCCTTCTATTGCCACAGGCGAGATGTTATGTTTTTTACTTTGTACCTATACTATCACTGCTTGGCAACGGACTGCCTCAAGTTCAATATTCGGCTCACAATGTTAGGACCCATTAATATTAATGCAATTTTTTATCCGTGGTGCTAGGCAACTGGGCTTATTCCAGTTGTAAACGACCCTTTGTGCCTATTGGCCTTGCTTGTTCTGTCTCCCGCTTGATATGAAGGGAAGTGGAAATTTGTATTTGTCCTACTCCTCCGTTATTATTTTCTGATTAATTTCATTGCGAGATCCAAAACTTCGACGAGCTTCATTGCCTCGGCGCTGTTGATTCCAGCTTTCAGGAGTTGCAGTGGTTTGAGAATAGTGTGGTGGGATTGTACCAATTTTAGACTCTCTCAAGTCCTACTAGGGATTCTTTTCCCGCGCCACCTCGTACCAGAGAATTTTTCATTATCTTGCAATAATTATATTGTAAGTTGTTTTTAAAATAGCTACCTGTATGATGCCACATCAGCCACTTTATTTTTACTGGTGCTAATTGTGTATTGACTGTACGCTAATTGTTTGCTCGCTCGTTGCCGCTAATTACTTCACATTCTCTTAATATCTTTCCGTTAAACACAATCGCTCCTATAGTTCGTTTGTAAAGACTACCATGTTGGGTTGCAGATTCAACAGTTTTAACTGACTGGTAAATAATTTAAAACGCAAAAACATCTCATACATAGGCCAGATGACAGGACGGTGTGGAACTGGAACACGTGTTGCGCATTTTGAGTGTGCGTAAGGGACAGATGTATCTAACTTGTATACATTTGTCACTTTTTCCCAGTCGAACCTTAATAGTTTTGACACGTCATAGTACGGGGGCAGGTGCAGTTAAAACTTGCACTGCATAAACAGTCAAAGAAAAGTATTCTTCAGCTGATTGCCTTACTAGAACTAGATTAATTCATAATAATTGATGGACATGGAAATTAGCATTCTTTGTATTCGGAAATGCGATGATTGCCGAGGCGCATTAAGAAAATAGTTGTACTCTACTTTTATATGGTTTATTTGAAATAAAATATATATTTTTTACGTCCTTTTGCCATTATATAGCCGACGACTGACTAAGAATTGACAGTCATGATTTGATGATAAGGACAATTTAATACATACTGTTGAAAGTCTATTATCCAACAAAAATCATTTCTCTGAAAGTACTTAACAACCTAATGGCAATGCCATTGTCTAAGCAACTAACTCCGTAATCTTGAGCATTTCTATGACTGTATGGCATCCATGACCCGCGCCGTCGTCAGTGACGTCACAATCGGATTGAAATCCGACGGCATGAAGCAAAGCTGTCTGTAAGAACCTTGTCTAACTATTTCACCGAGTGTACTTAGTCTGAGGCACTCTGGGGCAATGTACTATAATATACACACAAAAATCAGAGCAAATATATTAGTACATTTATTTATGCGTCATAGTCATGCATTTTCGTGTTATTCACAAGGCATGTCTAGTCTAAAAGCTAGAATTTTACATCTTTAACGTGAAAACAGCTATAAACGGTCAGCACTCCCTTGGAATATAGCGGTCACCGCGACCTTTGGCGGAGGTATGAGTCTGTCTGGCATGGCATAGTTTAGCGTACGACTCCGTCTATGGATTTTGGCAATAAATATCAGCAAGTTAACAAGTAATAAATGTTCGTAATGAACTGCAAAGTTGCAGAATTATTTACTTGACTTAATGTCGTAATGTCCTCTAGATGGTGCAGAGGGCGCCCACAGAATCCGAAACAGCGGACGGTCTTGAACTTCACGGTGTAGGGTAATCAGAATAACATGTTGAGGGTCCAAGAATTTAACCTTGTTGATGCAAGACCAAATTTTACAAAGCGCTGTCAAGTGTTTCTCAGAAGGATAATTACTACCGAAAGATAATTTTTACTAAATTCGGTATTGTCTTCTGTTGTCTTGGAATATAAGGGTTGAAGCAGGTGGCATTCTGTAGTTTCTGCGTACCGCTATGGGAAAAGGGGGGGGAATTTATGTATGTGTCTTGGTTAGATTTTTAGTGCACAAACGCGTTTCTTGACCCCAAGCCGTAGTCTGGAGTCCGAGAATAGTTTAATGATCCCTATGCTCCTGAGGTGCTTAGCCTCGTTCGGGGATCCGAATGACGGTATCTGCAGATCCACGTCACCTTTGCTAAGCCTTGCAAGTCCTTCGTAAAGAGCTGCTATGTCGTGATGGTCTGACGTCATGCCGCGCCCATGTTGTTTTAAGTCTAGTAGAAACAAACGCGATTAACGATAACTTGCTAACTAGTGGGCGTGTTTATACTACAGCTCCTTATAGCCTGAGAGCCCACTGCGAGCATCTGCAGGTATTTTTTTTTATTATACTTGACTTTTATAAATGATACTTGGTCGTGGAATAGATTGCTGCAGCCTGGACATATCTAGCCGCTATTATCTTAATTAAATACATTTAAATTACAAGTTTTTCAAGTGAATCCAACGTCATTTGAAGACAGTGTTGTAGACAGTAGAAACAAAACTACAAAGTGTAAAATAACTTTATTTTTGGAAGTCGGTGTCCAAAACGCAAAAAAAAAGTACTTACCAAATACAACGACTGCCAAAAATAAAGTTATTTTTCACTTTGTAGTTTTCTGATGTGGATGTAGGTAGTATTTTTTTTTAAGTTTTTGACGTAAGAATTCATAATCCTAATTAATTACTATGTTACCCATACAGTATAACAACTAGTAGCATTCGTAAGCATCAAGTTTAATTATTATTAAGTATTTTTTTATAGCTGTCAAATCCGACTCCTTAAATGGTCACGACTATAGGTTGAATGAACTGGATGACATGTTAGGTATGTTATGGAAGACAATAATATTTACCTATATTATTGTTTATGACTGTTCATAACAAAGGCATTAGATCAACAATAAATCGTGATCGAAGCCGGTGAACAATTTTGATATTTTTCATACAATTTTTCTGTCGAGCCCTCTGTTATAATCGGTTTCATACAAAGCAGGTGTCATGGTTAATTGGTCGCTACAAAACTGTCTGTTGTTTTCCGAAATCTAGTTGGTAAATGTTTGATAAGTGGATTGACTGATAACAACTTGTCTGAGGGGCGGTGCTGGGTGGTTCAGTAATTATAATGCTAATGACAGATGTCATAATGATGAGGGTTCTCTATCTCTCAATCGGAAGGAGTACAGCAAGATAATAACGGGCATATTTTTTTTTATATATTTCACCTTTTTTGTTTTCATGTATCACTGCCAAATATATTTTACTCTCAGTAAGACTCATTACATCAAAATAAAATAATCAATACTTTAGATGTGGCACTCCACCCACAAATGAGAGAAAACATACTCTCACCCAAAGTAGGTCATCCCCGTGATATGAAAAGCCTATGAATAGAGGCAAATGTCCTTGATCTAGTTCTAGATTATAAATGTTACCGTTCATTGTTCGCAGCCGTCCTATCCTATACATACGGTCTTATTATTTCGTCCATAACCAACTGGAGCTAGTTTACTTCAGAACCGACTGAATCTGGCTATATAGAACCAACTGGAGCGAAAATGACACCCATGACGAAAAGTTGGTAACATTCTGTCAGCGTCATTTTGGATTTTTTATTTTGACCCCTTATTCGATATCAGCGTCCCCAAAACCCACGAAAATGACACCCATGACGAAACATTGGTAAATTTTTGACATAGAGAAATAAAATGGAAAAGATAGCCATTAGCCGTCTGAGCAAATAACATAAGTAATTAAATTAATTGTGCCTGTATTTGTACAATCAAAATCTGCTTTACACTTTAGCAGCATATTCGTCATAGTCAACTTCCTTCCTAACATACAAAATTTAGGACAAAGGAAATAGAAATCTTAATTAGGTGATTCCAAAAATGGTAGCCCAAATTAATTAAGTTAATACTGATGCGGACACTAAAGTATTAATTTCTATTGACCTTAGAGCTAGCACTGTCACGGCAAACTGAACCTTGAATCAACCCAGCCCAGACAGCACTGCCTTTTTTCCGTGTCTACATTATGAACGATTTAATTAACGGAATTGATTGAGTTTCTATCAGCGTTGGGTATCTTGCAGTGCACGCTAGCCCGATAAACAATGTATTTCGATTGTGCTTTAATCTGAATAAATAAACAGTAATGACGAATGTTTGTTCCTCGATTTGTAGCTCGCATGTCTGCCAGAAAGCGTTAACCCTTAACCTCCAGATAATGAAATGACTCATTTTGTTTTCCCTGTACTAGAACTTGTTGGTACTTTATAGGTGTCTTCTTACTTAATATCCACCCACATAACATATTATGTGATCTTCTGATCATGCAGTAGTAAACGTTTCAACAGGAGACCAAGTATGATACCCTGCGTGTACCGAAAGAAATCATCATTAAATAACCTTGAATCAATGTTTAGTATCAACATTTTAGTTTGCTATCATAAAGCACCCAAAACAAGCCGATCCCGCATGTGTTCATCCTTCAGGTCACGGTCTCGCAACTGAGCATGACGGTCATATTCAGTCAAACGCTTTTATCTCTACGGTCTAGATGCGGTATAAACACGATTGTGCCTAGGACATTGTGGGACTGTGAATGTCAAAAGTGCCTTTTCGGCTCTAAATTGCTTCGACAACAATATTAAACCTAATGACCCACTCTCAAGTTTCAAGATAAAACGGCGACGTGATAAGCAGCTGACGAACTCATGATTGTTACTTTTGTAAAGAGATGTATTATTCATTCCACCCATTTAAAAGATAGCGTTAATAATATTCTGTTTCAATCTAACGTTAGTTTCCTTACGTCAGCTGCTGATAACGATACTTTGCACTGATTACATTACAAAAAACGTTGTTCTCCATCGTACCGTACTAGACTACAATATTCATGACAGTCGTCGCATGCGGCAAAGAGAATGGTGACCACGAATCACGATGCATGGTCAATGTCAATCGATACAGTTGCGTGTACAACGAAGCCTGGCGACGACGCGACGTATCCGGGTCACCTATAAGCTTTTTACTGTCCGGTTCAGGTCCAATCATAAAATACGAACTAAGAAAGGCTAATGCGTCACAGCCGTCACTAATATTACCATTGTCAGAATCGCATTTCAACCTTGATCTTGTTAAACTGTAGACAATTCCGCAAGTTTTTCGTTTACTCGTTCAACATCATTGTGTGTTCCACTTTCGCTGAACTGCTAGTTTTGTAACGGTTTCCAATCAGCGCGGTTAATAAAGTAGCCATTAACAGTAAACACTGGCTCGATTTAAATGAAGAATATCCATTAGCTCCTGTCTACAAGTCTGATTCGATGCGCAAAACATTGTCCGAATTAAAGATTGGCGCTAGGAACTGTCACGCCGAATTGCTTTAATTTAGTGCACAAGTTGTTGAAATTGGTCTTTAAATGGCATACTTTATATGAATAGTATATTAACGAGCTGAATCGCTGGCGAAGGTCTTCCGTGCCGTGGAGCCGGGGACGACACGGGGCAAACTAATAAAATGTATATTGACGCTTATATTTATGAGCTCGACGCCATTGGCACTCACTGATTTTGATGTGTAACGACGATCGGGATGGTACGACCTTCAACAAACTCGTTGCGCTTATTAAAAACCAGAGGGATGCATAGAACAGTGTCTTCGTGTTCAAGGAAAACAATTGGCCCAACTCCAATATCGAACCAAGATTGGTCAATCTATATGCAGATTTATCATTCCGTGGAGCTAGAATGGGTATAAAAATCTCGGTTTCGTAGATAAACAAGCTTTGCATACAAAGTTGGCTATGTTCAGTTCTTATTATAACTCGGTATGACTTTGAATTGCATTGGAGAATTCATCAGATTTTTTAGCTTGCATTGTTGAGAGTTTACGTAGTTATTGTTACATTTAGGAATAACACAGTCTCTATTGTAATAGTCGGAACTAGTTCCAAGTCCCTGAGGTGGTTGAAGGTTGGCTGGCATCCGGTTTTAGTCGGTGGTACAATAAGTCTCGCGAGGCATAGCTTGGAGCTGTTTTTTCCGCGGGTGCGACTGTGAGTTTACCGAGGCCAGTTGAGACGTCGACCGACCTGTTACTTCCTGCTGGCTGTTAAAGCGTTCAAATGTAAGTGCTTGCTCTCCTCAACCTCAAAAGATACACTGATCTCGCGGCAATGACCGAGCAACATTGCATTTCGCTCATAGGTCACAGAGTGCGTCAGAGTGTACAATGGCCAGATTAATAGTTTACAAACATTTGTAGACTTTAGAGCTTTGTTTAACGACAAGCTCAATCTTATTTACTGCGTCTCGGTACGATTTTCACGAGAAGAAAATTCAACGTAAAGTTGAAATGTATCGTTCAGTTTACGTAAACAATGTTAACAATACACCTGACTCCATTAATAATGTCACAACGGAACATTAACTTTGGACTTCACTTGCTATTGTTTGATTGCTTGTGAGGCAAAAATCTTAACCTGAGTAATGGCTTATCATTTTTATCTGACTTTCCGTTTCATTTATCTTAGTTTTTCTGTTGTTGTGTTGGTTCCTTAGTTGGGGCAGTATTTGAATCCTCCCCCCCGGTGGGTTCCCGCATTGTCGAGGCGGGGGGGCTCAGTAGCCGTGGCTTGGACAACCACGGTGAAGCCAAGAGGAACCCGAGGAGGGGCCGCTCGTCAGGGCTTTTGCCGATAAGCCGACGACGTAGCGGCCAACATGTAGGTTGCGGTGTTGCCTAGGCGACATCGGAACAAACTGAGGCGGGCCGCGATGTGGTATGGAAGGCATCGCGGCTGAGGGTCGGAGGCCGCGGCGGGAGAGGAGTGCCGGTATTACGGTGCGCCGCTCGCCCTACCCTCCGCGGCCTGCACGGGGTCGCCACCGTCTGATGGCGGACGCGGTGGGGCCGCAGGGGAGGAGGAGTGTCGGTATAGCGCTGGCCGCTCTCCCTATCCCCTGCGGCCGAAAAGTGGTAGGTGGCGGGGCCACTGTCCTGACCCGTCACAGGGGGACCAAGGGTGCCATACACGGGGTTGTCTGGTACCCATGTGCTGGTTTGGTCCCCGAGGTGGTCATGGCGCACTGTGTGTTCTGGTGCGCCGGTGATGGGGGTAAACCCCAGAGGAGGGTCCAGAGACGGACAGCCGCGGCGGGTTCGCGGATGTATGCTAACGCGTTCCCGTGTTCCCGCCATAAGCGGCACAGGAGGACACCGTGGAGTTTTAGTGGGTTAGAGTCCCACATAACTGCGCTATCTCCCCGTGGTAGCGCAGTATGCATGAGCATTTCTCCCCGCTAAAAAAAAACAAAAAAAAAAAAAAGTATTTGAATGCTTATCATTGAAGTGGTAATTATGTAAAATGTGAACTCTGGCCCTTTCTTGTTAAATTGTAGGTAAGGATCTCGCAACGTTATCTCGGTCAATAGATTTACTTTGAGGAATTTCATTCATAACTCTTAGATTTACGCCAGGAGGTACCTAAGATATAACAGTATCTTAGATCTATCATTGACTATAATACGAACAAAGTAAACTTGATTGTGTAACTCAAACAAAACATGTTTTCCTTCATTCACCATGTAGTTGTTCCGCGAAATCGTTCCGCATGTGTTTCGATCATGAATTTCTCCCGGCTGCGCGCGCGCAGGCTCTCGTCAGAAAAGAAAGCGAATAGGTAACGGTACTGCGCGACTCAGCATAATTACTGAGTGTTTTTTTTAAACCATGGTACCTTTGTACTTTAATCTAACTAACTTTCATGTCAAGAGCCTATAGTTTTCTTCTTTTCTTGTTCTTGGTGTTTACGTCTACATATAACATGATCTGGGTCCAGTAAATGGCCACATTTAGAGCGCCGTCTGCGGCGTCAATCAGATCACCGAGGGTGCAGGGAAATGGGCATTTGGGATACACCAGAAAATGGGTCATATTTTTTGCACTTGTACTGTGCCTATGATTCAGCGTTATTGTAAAACCACCACAAATAAAATAAACAAATAACCGATTGTGATGTTATTTAGCCAAGACTCATTAAAGGCATTAATTTTCCTCTTGTCCTTATTTATTGACAGTTGTGTATGGAACTATGGACGACCGTAAGCGTAGGTTTTATAATTATGAAATCACGTCATCTAAGTTTAGTCTCAAGGTGCATGCCCAGTAAGAAGTCATCGTGTGGGCTGAAGGTTAATACGATCCAATTTCAGTTAAGTCAGTTAATTTAATCAACTGAGCAATATCTATACGAACACAGCTACTTTTGTACAGGTGTATCTCCTTTTATGAGGCCATATTTATTATTATAAATGCGAAAGTAACTCTGTCTGTTTGTAACTTTTTTACGACTGAATGGATTTAGATGAACCTCGGCACACACGTAGAACATGTCCTGTATTAGGACATAAGATACTTTTTAGCCCGGGAGTGTTCTCTTAGAAATCTATCTGTCTAGCATTTTCCAAATTAGGCTGGGGTCGGCCTCCAGTCCAACCGGATATAGATGTGCACCAGTATTTTACATGGAGCAACTGCACAACTCAGTAACTGGATAACACGGTACTCCACAACCCAGACTAGATCAAAGACTAGTGTGATTTTCTGGCACTACAGAAACTAGTCGGTTAATACTCGTATATCATCAAATAGTGTGCTGCTACAAACTGCAAAGTCTGGCAAGTAATAAATGTTTCAAAGCCATTAATTGACGACGACTGTGCAGTGACGTGACCGCATACATGTCATGTGACCCAATATGATGAGCGAAAGTGTCAAATCTTTGATCCGCAAGCCGGCGCGTGCGCATTTCGTAGTAGATTTGTACGACTAATTCACGCGCTGATCTTTGCTTAACTTTTATGTACAGTTAAGGAAACGGATTGGTAAATTAACCAACATAAATTATCCGTTTATTAAAATCACAACTGTCATCTTTTGACACCCATACAACACGGCAACTTGAAGTAGTATAAATATACTGCTGAACAATTATTTTCTCTAACTGAACTTATGTTTTTTTTATTACATATGTGTGTGGGGTCGACGCACCATCTAGTATCTGTCAACATTATAAACTTTCCGACACTTACATAACTATTGTGTTTAATAAGAGATAAGTGAAACTAAGATGTAGTTCCCACATATTAATGACCTCGATACAAAATACCTACAGTAAGGTATTTTATGTTAATTCGGCAACGGTGAACCTACTTTATCTGTTTCGTACCAAAACCCGTTTGTTTGGAACTCCATTAGAATTTTATTACGAACTGAACGTCACTGTGCCTCGTTGGTATAGTGTTCGCAAACGCTACTGCTGAGCAAGAGTTCTTGAGTACGATTCCTGGGTCTGGGACAAAGGTTTTCCACCTGAAATTTCTCAGTATGAAGAACACTCTAGCTCATGAGGGTTAGATCTGGGGTTTGAATGAAATAATTTATTCATTAAAAATATAAAAAAAAGCTTTTTTCGGATTCCTCTCAGCAAACCCTTTCATTTTATACCCGTATCAGGCAGTGCACAAAAAATAACTAGTCCACCATCTTGGGCCGTCCGCCGTATTGGATTTAGAATGAAGTCACTTATCTAAACATGCATTGTCATCCTAACTAAACGTGTATGCAAAATTTCATCTTAATCGGTGAAGGATAACTGCTAAAAAATTCAGTTGCAAGATTTGACCCGAACACACAAACATACATTGCAAGTTAATTAAAAGCGTGTAAAAAGGTTTCAGTCTGTGCCGACTGTCGACACTCCGAGTACTCTGACCCCCAGTCTGAATTATTTGTAGAGACTTAGAGAGTTGTATTATTTGTGTTTACACCATAAAACACAAGCAATATTAGTAGTACAAAAAACCGGCCAAGTGCGAGTCGGACTCGCGCAAGAAGGGTTCCGTACCATTATAGCAAAAAATCACGTTTGTTGTATGAGAGCCCTCCTTAAATATTAATATAAATATATATAATTCTGTTTTTAGTATTTGTTGTTATAGCGGCAACAGAAATACATCATCTGTGAAAATTTCAACTGTCTAGCTACCACGGTTCATGAGATACAGCCTGGTGACAGACAGACAGACAGAAGGACCGCGGAGTCTTAGAAATAGGGTCCCGCTTTTACCCTTTGGGTACGGAACCCTAAAAATACTTAATCCTAGACACATAATATTATCGGCGGAAAATCTTAACATCGAGATTCAGAAATCGATCGAAATTGGACAACGCCATCTAGTGACGAATTTGCATAAAGATCGCGGTGTTTTCCGATATACTTGCAGTGCGGCTAGACACAGTAGGAATCAGGACTTGTCCCCGGTTGGTGGCTCTATTACATAGGACTTAAAACATAACTGGTGAAATGTGGATGTTACCATAGGTGCACTTCTACCTAACCCTTCGGGGAATACTGTCGTGATGTTAATGTTATGACCGTCACAGACCCGTCATCATCATCAGCAACTAGCTTCAATTGCACGCCATTTGCTTCGCTGCTACCAGCCACCCTGCGAAGATAGTCGCTCCACCCAGCCTGAGGGCGTCCTACCTTACGTTTGCCAGTTCGCGGTCTCCACTCAAGAACAACCCCACCGGTCATCGGTTCTACGGCTTATATGGCCGGCCTATTGCCACTTCAGCTTGCTTACTCTCTGAGCTATTTGGCAACAGACCCGTCTATTTAAGGCAATTGGTTTATTTTTAAGCACTGGTAACAAATTGTTACAATCAGATCTCTAGCTGTCTTTTGATTGCCAATTCATCTAAATCGTTTTGTTGACAAAATTTTGTCTTGTATTTTTTGTAGATGATTGATTCAAATATAAATCGTCTCGTCTATGTCCTTCAGCAATAAAGGACACGAATTAGAAGAGCGAGAAAAGAGACGTAGAATGTAGGTCAAAAAAGTTTGGTACATATAATCCTACAGTCTTTATGGTTGTTAAACAATCACGCCTAAATTGTTGAACGGGTTTGGATAAATCTTTGTAAACGTCCTGGGGGGTGACCACAAGCTCTTAGAGTAAGGTTATTTTGAGTGTGTGTAAGGGACAGATGTATATGACGTGTATACATCCGTCACTTACTCGATCTCAAAATAACCTTACTCTAAGAGCTTGTGGTTACCCCCCTGATCCCGATCATCAACTACTACGAAGACCTAGACTGCAAAATGATATTTTAACAGAACAGTTTTTATTCCAGTGAAGAGCGCGTGTCTAAATAATAACAGCCGCACGGGTTGATTTTTAAGGTTAAGCAACGCTTGCCGAGGTCGGTCCGTGGATGGGGTTCCATTTTTGCATAGCGAGTTTCTTTTGCGCCTCGGACGCATAAAGCACGGTCCCGCCTGTCATTTGAAAATCTTTGACAGTCGTTATACCCATAACGACTTCGGTTCAGAAGCCTGAGATCTGACACCGGTCTTGCCAAGGGGTATCGTGTTAACCAGTTACTGGGTTGTGGAGGTCAGATAGGCAGTCGCTACATGTAAAACACTGGTACTCAGCTAAATCCGGTTAGATTGGAAGCCGATCCCAACATAGTTGGAAAAAGGCGCCTCAGATTGATTGACTTTTTACCCGACTGCCGCAGGAGGGTAATGTGTTTATCAGTCTATGTATGTAAGTATGTATGCATGTTTGTTCCTATGTGGCCTTCTAGAGACCAAACACGTTGGTTGATTTTGATAATTCTTACGTCAATCGATTCGTCTTAACCTTGCGAGTGTCACTGGCTACATTAAAATTGGAAAATAGAGAAATGGCGGATTTAGGGCGCCATATTGTGGGGGGACAATTATATTTCTCATCGTTTGTGGTTTCAAAATAAAGGATTTTTATAGGTGATTTCAAAAATATACATTTAAACGTACATAGTTCGAAAAAAAAAATATTAAAAAAAGTTATAAATAAAAAAAGTTAAAAAAAACAAAAATCCCGACTGCTTAAGAAGCGAACTAAAAAGACGTTAACAAGGCCAAAATCATGCTGTGCAGTCGGAGGATACATCTGGTTTTTGTCAGCCAGCTCGCTCCTCTGCAAAGCATGATTTTGTTCTTGTTTACGTCTTTTTTTATGCCAGTAATTGCCGAAACGATGTCGCTGGCAAAAAATCGTCCATGTAGGTATACTGTTTATTACTAAGAAAATATTATAAATGCGTTGCTCTTTTTTTGCTCTGGTTATATACCAGACAATTTAGATAAATCAAACGCGTTCAATGTCGCAAAGTCCCCTCTGTTCCTCGCAATATTCGCAGTTGTCTATTGAAACTCAATTCACTTAGCAAGCCTTCACGCGCTGGTGTCATGGCGGAGATAAATGATATGGCCATAGTTCACTAGCTATTTGTAGGTAGGATTGTGTCTGATAACATCACAATTTGATTTCTTTTCGTAGTTTCTTATTTGTCGCCATTCCATCAGACTCCAATTTGACACAATTTTGTATCCTTATCAAGCTCTCTAGGACCTAGGGATTAGGGACAGTCTGATAAGTAACGAAGTAAGCTGAGATAGGAGCCTTTTTGGTCTCGCACGGGGTTTTATTTTATTATTGTTTAATTGTATGCCTATTTCTCGTGTCTCCTGTGCGGGTCACAAATAAATATTTTTCTTTCTTTACTAACTAATGATAAATGTATTATTCCATGAGTAAACAGTATATTTCATCATTGCATTGCAAATGGATCATTTCTGTTATACTCAAACCCAAGTTATAGAATAGAATGTACTTTATTGTACACCATAAAAAGTTATACACATTTACAAGAAAAACTTCTTTATACGGGTACAAAGGCGGTCTTGTCGGTAATGTTACTAAAATATTCGCCTCAGATTAATGGCCGATTTCTGAATTGAGTATTTGGGGTTAGGATCGTATCAAACTATACTTAAGTGACAAATTTTGACAGGTTTTCAGGTTTCAGTAGTGATCGACAAATACTCAACTTCAAATAAGTACATAAATCAGAAATCGGGGGTAAGTCCCAAGCTTCTTAGTCGAACAAAAATAGGATTTCGCCATTGCCCTTTAAAATGTATCGTAATTGTCTGTTATGCTCTCGCCCAAGTAATCTTGTAATTTTACTAAAATATTCGCCCGAGATAAATCGCTTGCTAAACCGGTCAAATTGGTTACATCAGATAACCCATACACATTACTGCGGGTCGTTCAACACATAACTTTCTAATGGTGGAAAGTAAAAGTGAACCATACAAACGAACCACAAATGGAATGATATAAAATGATGTCGAATGACATCAGCATGGTATATGGTCCAAGACAGAAATATCGCTCCATATTAAGAACGACTAAATTGAAATAGAAACTAAAGGAATTAAGATGACTGCAAAAATAAGAGTGATAGTTGGCACAAAAACGAATTTGGGAAAAGGTGACGAACAAGTTACTGTTAATAAACTAGAAGCTATAGTCAATCTAGTCACTTGGTAGATTTACAGCTAGGAGAATATTTGAATCACTCAAGTCGTCAAAATTCTAGCTGTTGGTGGCAACTGGCGATGGCACGGTTGTAGGATCGTTCGATTCTCCAAAATGCTTCAATACAATGATGCCGATAAACTCGTCGAGCTCGTGTACGCTATCAGTTTTGAATTGTACCTTGAATCCGACTATGAGTTATAAATGATCAAGTTCACCAAAAGAGATTAGAGTAATGATTTTTAAACTGATCATGGTCAAAAAGCTGTGATCCCATATTCATATCATCTTGTGGCAGTACAGAAATAATAATGGTGTAATTGCAAATAACAGAGCTAAAACAATCTACGCCGCAAACAACGTTCATCTCAAAACATATAATTTTATCTTTACACTCTTGGATAAACCGTCCATAAAGCTATCTCAAAGAAATGTCAATATTTTGCAAAATATTAATTGCGCTGTTCTAGAAAATATGTCCAATTTCAGGTAAAATATGGCAAGACGAGGTGCGGTTATAGAAATTACATTTTATTGTTCCAAGCAAAGTAATTATCAAGTATTTCTCAGTATTAGCGCCAAGGCTAGTATGATTAAATTAGCTAAAATAAATAAGGCTGAACGTATTGCAACACGTGTACCGATGGAAATGAAACGGGTGTGTTGTTCTTCATTTATTGTTCTTTAGAATGTTCGACTTCTTGCATGTCCTTGCCACATCTCGGATATTTGATAATATACTTGCCTATTTTTAAGCACATATTTTCTGTACCAAAATACTAACTTATTAGAAGTGAAAAGCAGTGATTAATTTAATTGTGTTCTGTAAAGTTTTACTCGAAAGTATTTTCCTGTGATTCTTGAAACCTATAACTTGTTTAGTTTTAGTTGTAGTTAGAAAGAACTAGAAAATAGATGCTGAAGCTAAAGTGCCTGAAGTTTATTAATTTCAGAACGCTTCACAATTCTTTTGTTCAGACCCAACATTTCCCAATAAACGTAATAAGTATTGACAAATATTGTTTTGTTAGTCAACACACTGGAATCCAAACTAATCGTCGCTTTCACAAAAATGCACTTTACTAATTTATAAGGTTCAGTGTTTGTGCCGCGTCAATCATTAGTTTTATCGACAGTCGTTTATGCATAGTAACAATTTTCTATAAGTAATAACTAACTCTTAACCATGAACAATACTGTGAGTTCCCTGTCACTGTGTTAAACTAAGTATGCTATATACACAAACGTTCGACCAATTACTGTTAAAAAAACTAAAGCAATTTGCAAATTATGCAAATGTTTGTCCACCATCTATAATTAGCAATTAGCTGAAGACAAAAAGCCATCCAATTCCTTTCGCAATAAGTGTTTCGTGCTCTCCGGTGACAACTGACGAACAAAGCATGATAATCGCGCGTAATTAAAAAGGCTAATGAATGACTGTTAGAGAAGAGGCAAGCTGAAGGCGGAACATGGTAGGATTATCTGAATGAAGATAATGATATGGCTAGGAAGGAAACAAACATAGAGATGACGGCTGGTAAAGAACGATGTATTGAAGAAAATTACGTGTTACGTAACTGCGGCGATCCTAATTTAACTGAAACAAGAGCAGAATGATGAGGAATTGAACGCAATTAAAACATTATAATGCCCATTTTACCTTATTAAACATTATGTGTCATACATACCATAATTAATAACCATTTATATGTATTGAATTAACGTTTTAACCATAGGTGTTTTAAAGGTTTCTTTCAAAACGGCTATGGTTATAGCTTCTGTTTATAATTATAGCGATTAATAATAATATTACAATACTTGAATCGTGTACGCAATTGTTGGAAAATGAAGCCATTGTAGTTTGAATAAAGACTTATATAAGGGCTATTATCACAGATTTGCATGGAGGCATTGATCCGTTGGTATTAAATTTAAACAGAGCGAGGCCACTTTCTTTTAAAAGAGGAGGATAAACAGACGATAATATCAGCGCAACTGGCAGGCATGGAAATACCAAGCAAGGTTACAATTCCGGAAAATAAATATTTATCAGCAATTGGTAGGTTTATAGGGGTCGATGAAACAGTATTTTCGGCGATCGGAAAGTCGATTGGCGTTGACGTAGAACATACAAATAACACGTCATCCACTGAGTTAAGGAAAAGGATTCCGCAAGGAACTATTTTTGGCCCCCTGCAATATTAACGGTTCAGACATTTGAGAAACTTCAGTGGTCACAGGGTCAGATATACTACAGTTACTACTACCTGCATATGTAGTTAATTGCTCTTAAGTAATCTTGTACAGATAGTATAGTTATCGCCAAACTGCATTTCCGCCCTAAAGTTGGCTACAATGGCTGCGCAGTAGTAAGTCTCATACAAAAACAGCACTGATCCGTGCCATGCGTATCGGAACGCCAACTTCAGGGCGGCTAAGATGTTTGGCGAGAACTATAACTATAAAGGCTATAATATGTTAGATAACTTCATACGAGGGAATAAATATGATAAATATGAGGGAATGAATACGAGCCAATAATGTAGAACTAAAGAAAGTTTTACATGTTTCTTTCTTTTAAGATGACGTAAACAATGTCTATGGCTAAATTGCCCTAACTGTAGTACATATTTATGTAACAGCCAAACCTTTAATTAAACTGGCAAGAATCATAAAGTTGGTTTTCGATCGGAAACGACCAATTAACGCTTGCACGCGTTCACAAAATTTTCGTAAATATGCGACATCAATTTCATGAAGTACGTTTTGTAATTACGCGAGATTACCGACAGGTTTTTAAGGCCAATAGTGAACGTTTCGACCTTCACATTGCCTGTACTGACCAGCCATGTCGTCACTCGGCTTTCGCAGACTTAACTGTGGAATCTTGAAGATTAAGAGAATATTATACTCGTTTTATGCCTTGCCCTATAAAACTTTATTAGAAAATAACCTATCGACCCAGCACGTTTTGGAGGTTTCATAAAATATAACAAGGTTGTACAAACAAAGAATAATGAATCCGATTACTCTGTAGACACAAAATCGTTCGATAAAGATTTCTGCGTATATATTAAACTAACAGGATTACAATCGGTATACACAAGTTTGATGATATGTAAATAGTAGGCTTTTGTTTTTCCAATATGTATTTACTCTGATAGCAAAGTAAACTATTTATGTTTTAATGGCCTAGATTGCGATAAGCTTTTGTTTGACCTTTATAATATCATCTCTTAAATCAGAATAATAGTTTTAGATCGTTGACTAGCTTTTCCCGCCGCGGCTTCGCATGCGTTATAGTTGTTTTATTTTCCCAAGGAAACATAATCCAGTGTGTTAATCCAGGTTATGAACTGTGTGCAAAATTTCATCCAATTCCATTCAGCCGTCTTTCCGTGATCAAAACACAAACTTTCACGTTTATAATATTAGCAGGCTTGCTCTCATTGCTCTCTTGCAGTCATTATCCAATAGAAATACAATCACAATGCAATTTCTCAATACCAATTTTCTTAAATAAACTATGCGAGGAATCTTGAGCGTTATAACAGCATTGATTGTCGGTACCTGTAGAGGCAGACATAACTGAAATGTTTCATTCAACGCACAGAGAGATAAATTGCACGTCTTACGAGGCAGTCGCCGCACGCCATTCTATTATAACGATATTGAGCTGTTATACAATCATTTTTATTATGTTTATAAAGAATTTTCCTCTGGTTTTATCTTATATTTTTATTCTAGTGTTTGTGCAGCCTTTTATCAAATGTTGTTTAGGATTTGATGCTCTTAAAGCGGTAACATGTTTGCGATAACACTATGTAGAAAATATGTCATTTATCTCTTTTGTTCTATACAGAATTATACCGTGATCCTTAGGCTTACTTGAAATTCACCAGTCTTCCATATTTCAAGCTGTGAAACTGTCTTTAATTTCAAGGATAAGTTACCTACTATTGTTTATAATAATTTAGAGTACTTATATGAAAAATATACTTTCTTCACCGCCCCAGTGATGGTCCCGTAGTCAAAGTTGAATACTGATGAGTAGCCCCCTGAAATAGGTTCAATGAATCTCTTATCACGAAGCTTAACATCAATGTGATAGAGTATTTAGATGATGAATTTAGTTTTCGGTAGCAGTGTTATCTGTGAGTCAGACTAGCCCATCCTCTTAGGGCTTAGCTGACGCATCCAACTCATTGATAACGTCCCATGTTTTGGGTTTGTTACGATTCAATTTTATATCTTTATCCGCTGAGATACCGTAGCTACTTATAGTTTTTAACAAATCTTTCCTTGATTCACAATTTTACGTACAGTTTATCTCAAATAACATACAAAAATGTTTTGCAGAAAGTCTAAAATGTAACAACCAGAAAATAAATAGTAACAAGCGTGTTCAGATTAAGACGTACACGTAACTGCGTGAGCCCGTCTTGGCTTTGTTTTTCTCGAAGTCTTGTAACTGCTGTGCAAACACTTGTAATGTTCGTACAATGATTCATGCCTGTACCTTTTAGTAGTTTACAAATTCGTCTTTGATGAGCCTTACATCATCGATAAGACAATATTCGATAAACAAGCAGGTTTTATAATTTCCGCCTCGTAATTCTGTGAAGGTTGGAAATGTTACCATCATACTTTGTTTTACAGAACTTTGCAAGTTTATTTATAACAATATCAATGACATAAACAGTTTTCATCACCACTGCTCTAAAACCGGTGAAGGAAAACATCGTGACGAAACCGGCATGTCTTAGAACCAAAAATTAGAAGACGTGTGACATCCACCAAACCGCACTGGGCCCGCGTGGTGGATCAAGCAAGGCCTCTCACAGAGAGGAGACTTGTGTCCCAGCAGTGCGAACATTAAAAGGCTGATGACAATCTAAGTTTATTTTATCAATATCCCTTGTCAGTCAGCAAGTAAGTGCGCCCGTATACTGGACACAATAGTTTATTATCGTCGTCTTCGCAAAGGAGGATAGGAGGAAACTCTGCGATACGTCTGACATAAATGGGGAATTCCGTGTGCCTAAGCTCAGATGCTGTTTTATGGTTTGCCCTTAACCTTTGTATTCACACTCAACTTCGGTATCGAAGTTCATTAGCTTCGGTGATCATGGCTTATCTGAAAAAGAAAGAAAATAAATTTGCTTAGAGCTACCTGTGTGCCATCCACCATCATAATTATTCGTAATATTTCACTTACACGAACTCGTTTACTTCTACTTCTGCTACACTTGCCACTATGATTGTTTTATAAGGTCCACAATGCTTTGCGTTGTTGTTAAAATAAACATAAAGCTCTGTTAATAGTTGCATTGTGTCGATGACACAGATTCCCAGGCGTCGTTACTCCACTGCCACGCACGAGTATGCCGCCACATTTCAAATATTATTGTTTATAATGTTATTTATTACTGTATTGTTTCATTTAGTTTCAAACGCTTCATGTGCTACTTTAGTTTTAGCAGTAGAAGGGGCTCTTTGTAAAGGAATTTGTCCGGGGAATTACAGGTCCTATTTCGACCGACTATCAACTTTGCTAGCGTCATGCTCTTTGTACGCCCTGTTAATACATAATAAAAGAAAGAAAGAGATATTTACGCATACCATAAATAAAAACTGAAAGAAAAACTCAAATACAAATAGGGAAAGTATGCGTCACAACCGCGCAAAATGGCCAGAATCGCTCAGCATAATGCTCAACGATGGCCATGGAATCATTAACGTTTCTTTGTTATTGTACACACTCTTCGGATTCGGATTGCTGGCGCTAGCGATGAGAACCCGATGTCGAATGTCCATTGTCAATGAAGATCATTATTATCATCATATACATTTTGTTGCATCCACTGCTAATAGACCTGTTCCATTGTATACTGTCTAGGTCTGCGTCTCATCCAGGTCTTACCCGGTCATTTGTAGGTCACTCACACATTTTTGCAATCTCTGCAAAGGCTTATTGTTCCTCCCGCTTGATATTAAGGTCTTAGCGGGCACTTTGAAATCTTCCTCAGTCCTTACCCATTTATTTCCAGAAGGACTATGTTCAAAGAGGTTCTCTGTACGCTCTGGCTCTGTCTATCCACTCGGCATTGCTTTAGTTTTGTCTACGGCATTTGAGACGTGCTTGATCTCTATGGAGTATTGTTCCGGCTGTGAGTGCTGTGTCTATGACTCATGTACCGGGTCACCACAGCATCAGCTACACTTTCCAATGTTACTTCATTGTTGTTTAGCTACAACAAACACTTTAGGAGAGATGTACTGTTGTGTTATTGCAGTGTTTGGTAATACTTAGCTTCATTGTAAATTAAGTGCTTTCAAATACATTTTTGTAACTCTTAAGAGTCGTTTGCCGCATATCGATTGTAAATGGGCTCAATCAACTACAATGGGGGTCTCGAAAAATTTACGGCAACATTAGGAGACCCAGGTGAAGATGGCGGGGGACTTACATGCAGCACTGGTCTGCACTTGGCCAAAACAGGCAGAAATTGAAAGAAGAAAGGGAGGCTTTTGCTTTGTAGTGAAACAACCCAGGCTAACAATATAAATAACTTAAGTGGAAATGTTTATTACTGTGTCGAGCTAAACTGCAGACTTTTATTTTTCATTTTATAAAAACCGCAAGCAAGGCGTGACCCAGAAAGTAACACGTCTATAGCTATTTCTGTATATTTATTTATTATTATGACACGCCAATGGAATTGTTCACAGAAACAATGCCAAAAATAATAATCCCAATTTTAGTAACTACAGCGAACTTAACACTTATAGGTGTGCACAGCACACATTAATCAGAAAAAAGAAGATACAAAATAAAGAATTAGTCAATAATAATTAATTAGAATAATACACAAATTAAGAAATAGATATAATCAATATTATTCAGTATAATCAATAAATAATAAAAATATTCAAAACATAACACATAATTAATCAGTAATCATGATAAACATAAATCTTCATCAAAAATAAAAAGGTCGTTCATCAAAAAAAAAAAATCTGTTCTACTAAAATCATTGAATGAGTAAGCGTGACTGTAATCAGTAAACTCATTGTTATTCTAACAAACAACAACATAAAGACAAGACAGTAATGTCGGCAAGTCAACTTTTATCGCGAAATCATCTGTAAAGTTCATTCAGAGCGTAGAAAGTATTGCCCGAGGCGGATATCGCGCCACAATCTCTAATCGCGACCTGTTGCTTGACTCACGAATTTGGCCGAACAACTTACAAGTTGGAGTGACTTGGTCGGTCGGCACTCGGCAGTGTTTGCTAGTTCCCACCGAGAGCATTCACCAGTGACTACAATGCCGTTGAAAATAACAGTTTAGGACCTCAATCATCTTTAGGAATGCAGTGTTATTTATTACACCAGAAAAAAAAGGATATGTGAAAATCCGTATGCAATGCAAAATATTTCATCTTAGGTTCTCTATTTACCCGACTGCCGAAGGAGGATAATGTGTTTATCAGTCTGTGTATGTATGTTTGTTCCTAAGTGGCGTTCTAGAGGCCAAAAGCCTTGGTCGATTTTGATGATTCTTACGTCAATCGATTCGTCTTAAACCTTGCGAGTGTCAGTAACTACAAATAGAAAAACCGGCCAAGTGCGAGTCGGACTCGCGCACGAAGGGTTCCGTACTTGGTAAATTACGGTTTACGATTTATGACGTAATAAAAAAAAACTACTTGGTAAATTACGGTTTACGATTTATGACGTATTAAAAAAAAACTACTTGCTAGATCTCGTTCAAACCAATTTTCGCTGGTAGTTTACATAGTAATGTACATCATATATTTTTTTAAGTTTTATCATTCTCTTATTTTAGAAAAAAACCACTTACTTTTACCACTTTGGCAGAGTCTCTCGCGCAAACTATTCAGTTTAGAAAAAAAAGGTATTAGAAACCTCAATATCATTTTTGAAGACCTATCCATAGATACCCCACACGTATGGGTCTGATGAAAAAAAATATTTTTATTTTTAGTTTCAAGTATGGGAACCCCCAAAATTTATTGTTTTATTTTTATTTTTGTGTGAAAATCTTAATGCGGTTCACAGAATACATCTACTTACCAAGTTTCAACAGCATAGTTCTTATAGTTTCGGAATAAAGTGGCTGTGACATACGGACGGACAGACAGACAGACATGACGAATCTATAAGGGTTCCGTTTTTTGCCATTTGGCTACGGAACCCTAAAAATGACGGGTTTTGGGCGCCATAATGTGGGATCCCAACTTTTTAGTTGTTCCAAACCCATCGCGTATAAAAATAAAAGACATTAATAGGTGATGTCAAAAATATGTCACTCATATGTTTAAATGTGCCTAATCCGAAAAAAAAAATGTAAACTTAAAAGATAAAAAAATACAAAACTCGCAAATATGTATCCTCCGACTGCACAAAATGATTTTCTTCTTATTTACATCTTTTTAGTTCGCATCTTAAGCAGTCGGGATTTTTGATTTCTTGAATTAACTTTTTTTTTGGTACGTGGAATTAAGCAGTAGTCCGGAGTTTGGATTTGTGCCCAGTTGATTGCAATAGGATCGGTCCCTATAACATGGTACTTAAATATAACTGGCAAATTTGGGGTGTGGTAGTGTAGGTGCACCCGACCCGTTGGGGAATACAGTATGTTTGACACGTGCTTAATAAATGCCCATCTAATCACTGACTATAAACCATCAGTGCTGTTATAACACTGACATATTTAAAAGTGGAATAAGCGCACTCTAACAGGTGTGCTATCGCTACAAACTGTACTTACCACCGACGTACTTATGTGCTCCGATGACGTACTTGAGCGTAATCACATTTCACTACTGCTCTCGAGGTATCACGGTAATACGCAAACGATATTATAGGATGCAAAGTTAATTGTCAACGCATGCAGTTTACTATTGATAGGCTCGCGTTTGACTAGTATCTCATCTGATTGTAAGCGATGATTGGACGACAATGCAGCACGCTTGTCTAGAAGTGACGTTTCACTCTTGATTTAAATTTGCATGCTATAACTATCAGGGGCCGTACTAAAACGGATCAACGCCATCGTTCTGTATAACTCAATATCTCTCTCACACACAGTGGAATCATGATAGCTTTCACAGGTCAGAGTAAGACCCCTAGAAACAAGCTCCGGCAGAGTTACACTCCTTGCGTACAGTGAAAGCATTCCCAAAACGTTTTGCCAAGTTATTGGAAACTAACTTCTTTGACTAATCGTACAACATTGATATCAAATCCATGCATTGCGTAATCCATACATATTGACGTGATGATGGCGATTATGATGTAACTGCCCTGTAAGACTTTGTCACGGTAATTCTGCAGCCACAGTATATCTTGACGCAATCTTCACAGCAATCGTATAATGATATAAGTCAATCTCAGGTCTTTGGAGATGATTGAAACTTTTAGCTATAGTCACGTCACTGAGTGTTTGAGGGCACAGCAAGTGTAGACTAGGAACAGAATCAACATCATCTTCCTGCCTTTGTCCCAGGTTTCTTTGGGGACGGCGCAACAAGTTTTCTTCATCCATGCCGTACTGACAACCGCCACGCTATCACTGACTCCCTTTTATTTCATATTACTCCTCGCATAATCCATCAATTTTTTCTTGGCCTTCCTCTCCCTCTTCATCCATTCATAACTATTTTAATGCAAACAGAATAAATTCGATATTTTAAAACCGATTTGTTCGCTATTTCTAACCCCGAAGTGTGAAACGAGTACAACAGCAACAAGCGTCAGTCTCACGAAAAACACGTGTAATGTTTAAACCAACAACTGCATCACACATCACACGGACGAAAATCTGTTGAGCTGTTCATAAACCATTATTGATTGTTTCTATTTCTAACCCTCAGATCAGCGGAGCGGTACGTACGAGTGAAATGGCGAGACGTGCGCGTCGGGGATCTAGTCCACTTGTCGAACAACGAGGCTGTGCCGGCAGACATTGTGCTGCTGCACTCTTCGAACCCCCTGGGCGTCTGCTACCTGGACACCTGCAACCTGGACGGGGAGACCAATCTAAAGCAGAGGCTAGTGGCACCTGGCTTTAAGGAAAAGGTAATAAACAAGGAGGAGGTGGACCCAATTCTTATAATCTACTATCCTAAAGGTCTAAACTTTAGGCATTTTACTTTAAGGCGAATATATACCCCAATGTTAACTCAGTACTGGCCGTACCGTACGCCCGCTCGGAGCCAGAATATCAATATAGAACCTCCTTTTGGACAGTTTTGTTTGCAAAATATTCTTTGATTTACTTATGCTATTTCAGCTATGAAGAAATTCTTTTGGACGTGTATCCAAAAGTAGCGAAAAAATATCGTGTTGTTAATTATTTATTTAAAGCTAAACTATTACTTACACGAAAAAACATGTTTCATAAATAATGTACATGAATCAATATTATTATTATTTTCTAACCTTTTGACCTAGCCGTTACTAGTATGCTTTAGAAAGTAACCGTTTTACGGCACTAAAGCGGTGGCAGGCCCTTAAAGGAAAGTCGAAAGAAAGAAAAGGGAGTCAGTGATAATTTGTGGAGACAGTTGACGGAACGGAATGGAAGAAAAAAACGTGTTGTGCGATGGTTGCGCGACCACAACTAACATGATTATGTTCATCATCATCTTCCTGCCCTTCTCCCATGTTACTTGGGGTCTTCGCAACACTATTGCTACCCCCATTCCTCCCTGTCAACTGAAATACCCATTTCATTCTTTCGACTTACCCATAAATTATATTCCATACAGTAAACAAATGCTTATATTTCAACAAGGTAACAGTCTAGACTGTTTCTATTTCCCTTTCTAGCTATTAATGCAAAATCGGTAACTGCCTTTCTGGCGAAACAATTACTGTTAATTTAGGTCATCATACCGGATTCACAAATGCCTGAAGTTCTTTTTACTTGATTACATTTTCGGGAAAAAATGTAGCTGCTAAGGTAGAACTTGGCATCAGAAAATACATTTTAGAAAGAATTAGCAATATCTATGATTTTGTTTAGTAATAATTCAAGTTTTTTAGTTAGGTCTCTGTTCCCGGATGAGATAGCGTAACTCAATAGCTTCACTCATTTAAATTCACCCGGTTTACTTATAGTGTCACTGGGTCGATTTAAAATTGGATGAGCTAAAAACAGCGTTATGATACGCTGTTTTTAGTTTTTGTTTGCTATGCGTGCAATGCAAACCACCGAAAAAACCAGATCGTGGGAACACTTTCTCGTACACTTATAAAATCACAATGGTCGTTGTAGTTCCGCGACCCAGTTTACTAAATCGTTTGTTTGAACCTTACTGTAACCTTTGTATTAATAAATAAATAATTATTTTTCAGCGAGAAGAGTTCAGTCCAATGAAGTTCAGAAGTTCTGTGGAAGTAGAGCGGCCGTCTACGAAAGTGTATAGGTTTACGGGCTGCATCTCACACCCTAACGGAGCGCGAGTGCCGCTCACCTCGGAGAACCTTCTCCTGAGGGACTGCACCATCAAGAACACAGACTATGTGGAGGGCATTATAGTCTACGCCGGCCATGAGACCAAGGCGATGCTCAATAACGGAGGACCAAGATACAAGTGTTCAACCTTAGAGAGAAAAATGAACACTGATGTGATATGGTGTGTCTTAGTGTTACTGTTCCTTTGCTGCGCCGGAGCAGTCGGCTGCAAGATGTGGCTGGACAAGTATGTCGTTAACACATTTTCATATAACGCTCCATTCATAACTAATGTGAGCAAGCCGGCTTACGAGGGGCTGCTCATATTCTGGACTTACATCATAGCACTGCAAGTGATGATACCGGTGTCGTTGTACGTGACCATAGAGATGACGAAGCTGTTGCAAGTGTATCATATACACCAAGACGTTCAGATGTACGATCCCGAGACAAACATGCGGACGGAGTGTCGCGCGTTGAATATTACGGAAGAGTTGGGGCAAGTGGCGTACTTGTTCACGGACAAGACCGGGACCCTGACGGAGAACAAGATGGTGTTTCGGAGGTGCACGGTGAGTGGCGTGGACTATGATCACCCGCCCGGGCCGCCCGCCGAGCCAGCGCCTGAGCTGCCGCCCATCGTCACGCCCATCACCAGCGTGTCGCCCAACAGGAGGATGATGCAACATCTAGCAGACGACAACGATGCACAGCATACGCAAAGGGTAATGACGATACAATTCTATCACATCAATGCACACTCAGGGAAACGGGATGTTTAACAAATTGATAATTTAGTGATCGCAGTCCGCTGTGCTGTCAGTAGTGCGAGCCGCTTAGGGGTCTCGTCGATACGCATGTTTTTGTGTGTGTGCCGTTTCGAGCGTTTGTAGGTAGTTTCCGTAATGTTTGTCCATTTTTATAATGTGCCACTGTTGAGCACGAAGTCGTGATTCCCGGTCGGGCAAAGTCTTATTGGGATTTTTAGTAGGAGCCCGGTTGATCGCAATAGGCTCGTTCCCCTATTACCTACATATACCCTGACGAATAATTCTGTACCCAATAGACGAATTGAGATAACAATAACAAAATTCCAGGTTCGCGAGTTCCTCCTAATCCTGGCTGTGTGCAACACCGTGGTGGTCAGTCAGCCCCACGTGGACACCACGCAGCTGAGCGCGTCCACGTCGGGCGAGCAGGTCTCTACGTCGGGGAAGGCCGCCCGCTCCAACGGGACCCTGCGATCTAACGACAAGTAAGTAGCTAGTAAGTCAAACATCTTAACCTTTTCATTATTATATTGTAGTGTTGTTAGTGAACGCTAGTTTCTCTACTATTGGTCATGTATAAGGTTCAGCAACGGTCTGTAATGATACTGAGCCTCATCAAGGATTAGTAATTTCAGTATGCGATTATTAACTAAAAGAAAAAGTCTTTACGAGTCGGGTTACAATTCGTCCGAACATTTGTTTCTATATTCATCCGGATTTTTCGGTTGGTTGGTATTTTTAGGGTTACGTACCCGAAGGGTCTAAACGGAGCCCTATTGATGTCACTCAACGTCCGGGGTGGCAAAAATATTTATGGCGTAAAATGTATAGCTGAATACTTGCTAAGAGATCATCGAGATTATATCTCTCAGCTATCATCTTGCTGGAAAACCATGCCAGCTCCGCCTCTACTTGCATTTGTTTTGAAACCATTCCTTAGAGAATTCGTCTGACTGACTGAATTGGCTAATGATTGCGGTCATTAAACAATCGTCACTCTGCATCTTAATCTAGAAAACTAAAGGACTTAAAATCAATAACGCACAGTTTCGTATAAGTGATGCCTTACAACAAACTCATAATTCTCAGAAGAGTGGGTAGTCGCTAATTAGTTTCTATTTACATAATCCTTGGCTTGATATTGAATACTATAACGGCCCTGTAGTAAATTATTACTAGTGAAGATAAATGTTCTTCTCAGCGTGTCGGCTGTATTCTAAATTGAGTTGGCCCAGAATTTAACTACGAGTTAGGCGCCATCAGTAGTGATCATCATGCAAAGATGAATTTTAATCTGAAATACCTTTTAAAGGGGAACTGGCAGGGTTTTTGAGCAACCATATTCAGGGCGAAAAGTTGATAGCTGAGTAGCGGCTTGCTGAGGGTACACCGAGAATATATCTGAAAAATTTCAAATAGGAGACCTTGGTTCAGGGGTCCACTTTCAAATTTTCAAATAGGACACTAGTCGTGCAGGGCCGTTAATTTTCATTTGATCAGGCGGAGTCTGACGAAGAAATTGTGGGCTTCCCCTAAATCTAACGACTTCTAATCAAATGGTTTAAATCGAATTTTTCAAAGTCGTCACTCGTCAGATTAGCTCCTCAGCACTTAGTGATAAGGATATGTTGCCTGATAAAATATCAGTCGATGACAGTGCATCAAATACAACTTCTTGTCTATCAGATAGTGTTAAACAGATGCTTGAAAAATTATTCACTTATGTGAATAATCACTCAAACACGGTGGGACAGACCAGATCTAGAGTTTATAAATCCATAAGAAGAATCTGCACTACCTCAGTCTGACCTCTGAACTCTTATAAGAAAAATCAGCTGTTCAGTCTATTTTTAACTGACTTCAAAAAAAGAGGAGTTTCTCAGTCGGAATCTTTTTTTTTATGGGTGTCCCCCGATTATTGTTCGCATAATTCGACACAATGCAAGGATTTTATTTTCTTTTCTGAAGAATTTTTACACAAATCAGACTGTATAACTTGCATAAAATCCGGCAGTATAACTTGCATAAAAATCAGGCAGTATAACTTGCATAAAAATCAGGCAGTATAACTTGCATAAAAGTATGCAAGTAGCTTGCATGCCATTGTGCCATAATAACTTCTGATAGGTGTTGAGTGTTGATGTGTTTGATAAATAAAATCCTGCGTGTTGCTTCATAGTCGGTAATGCAGAAAAAGGAACCATTCATGTGCGTGCTGATTTTAATTAAATTTTTCACTTCTGACAGATGACATGTCATCTGTCAAATATGACATATGTAGCACCACAGACTTAATATATCACAGGTGTATGTCAGAGTTACAGGCATGTGTATTTTCGCCCTAAAGACTTTTATGAAAAATTTCGTTCTTCTAGACTAGTTTACACTGTGCGTTGTCTGTCTGTTTATGTCTTCGTCTCCTCAACAGATACGCTCGACTCACGGAGTCCCGGTCTACCACGCCGTCGCCACCGCCGTCTACGGGCTCTCCCCTTAGGATAAGACTGCCAAAACTAACCAGGGTATTGGGTACCAAAGAACCCAGCACCTCAGCTATTGAACCCTCTGTAAGTTTTTTATTAAAATGTCTTTTTTCAGCATTCAACTACCTAGGAGTAGTTGTATCTATCTTATGTATTTGTTGTCGGCACAGCCTGTCTTCTTCTTATTTCAGTAGTACAAGGGCTTTGTACCTTTGTAATTTTTTCCATATTTACATCCACACACAAATCCACATTTTATAGCAACCATTTGGAGCATTGGGAATGAGGAGCCTGTTCTTTCTCGAGTTCGATGTTCAAACTCCTTATATAGCTTGAGCCCAGTAGTTGACCTCGTTAATTGAATCAAAAGAATCTGTCTAACAGTATTTTTATTTTTCTGCAGGGCTAAAGTCTCCCTTCCTTCTTTCTATTTTTCTCTATCTTTTGCTAAATCCGACCAATCAATCAATTGTTAAAAAGTTGATATAAATAAAGCTCTATATGTTTGTCCAGGTGGCTCGCTTCGAAGCGGAGAGTCCGGACGAGCTGGCTCTGGCCGAGGCGGCGCTGGCGTACGGCTACGAGCTGCGGAACCGCAATCCTGACGAGGTGGAGCTGGGCATCCGCGGGGAGCTCACCACCATGAAGGTGGTGCGGGTGCAGCAGTTCGACGCCGTCAGGAAGTGCATGTCGATAGCCATGAGGACGGCCAATGGACAGGTGAGCTTTAACATGAGTATAAATTAATCAACCTGTGTAGCGCTGTCACATTATCACTACATGAGTATACAGTCACATTGACATGCATGGTGCACCGCTTAAGTATTACTTATTATTTCCACTTCGCAACAGTCCTGCCAAGATTTTGATGAGCACGATATGGGGAAAAGGAATGTGAAGAATATCACCGGTAAAATGTCAGTAATTTTAGTGCTACAGGTTAAATTACCTGACACCCGTATGGTATCAATATTCAAGACAAGACAAGACAAAGATATTTATTATTTCAACTAGGCCACCAAGCGACACTTTTGAACGTTACCTTTATTTAAAAAAAAAATCTTCTTGGGAATCAATCTACCTGGAATTTTTCCAACTATGTTGGGGTCAGGTTCCAATCTTACTGGATGCAGCTGAGTATTTTAAACGCAGTGACTGTCTATTGACCTCCACAACCCAGTAACTGGATAACACCATACTCCTTGGCAAGACTGGTGTCAGATTGCCTGGCTTCTTACTACCGTAACGACTGTCAAAGATCTTCAAATGACAGCCGGGACCGTGGGGCTATAACCTTGGGGCCTTTAAGTCAACATATTCGCGAGTTGGCTGACCAAAACCAGATGTATCTTCCGACTGCACAGCATGATTTTCTTCTTATTTACATCTATTTATTAGTTTGCTTTTTAAGCAGTCGGGTTTTTTGTTTTTTTTTTATTAATTTTTTTTTATTTATAAATTTTTATTTAACATTTTTTATTTATTTGGTACATTTAAACATATATTTTTAAATCACCACAATATGGCATCCAAAAGCCGCCATTTTTCTATTTTCCGATTTTAATGTACCCAGTGAGTCCAGTGACTCGCAAGGTTAAAACGAATCGATTAACGTACGAATCATCAAAATCGGCCAACGCGTTTGGTCTCTGGAACGCCACATAGGAACAAACATACATATATGTACTGATAAACTGCGCTTTTCTGGTGGTCGCCACTGTTGATTCTGGCTTTCAGGAGTTGCAGTGGTTTGGGAATAGTGCGGTTGGATTGTCCCAAAAAATTAAACTGATAAACACATTACCCCCCTTTGGCATCCGGGTAAAAAACGGTCGATCGATGACACCGTGTCATATTTTGAGACATAAACTTGCTTCTTTACAAACGCTATGTCTTGCTTATAACTTGAAAACCATCTTGTATCCGATTTGAGTAATTTATTTTTAATGAAAGACTGCTTTACATTATAATTGGATACCTTAATTACCATTGATTAATAATTAATTGACCTGTGGTTTTTTATGATATTTTATTTGAAAAAATATTTAAACGATTCTCAGATGAAATTAAAATACTCGTAAATACAGGGTCAAACCGCCCCATACCTGCCCAAATACTGTGTTCTTGCGCCACCTTGAACCAGCCTCTCGCCACCGCTCGCTCAGCACCTGCGATGCCATCCATCCTCTAGCACCGATAGGGATGATGACTAAATGTATTATTTAGTCCGTCAGGTAGATTAATAAAAAATATTGGACACGTATTTTTTCGCCTATCACGAAATCAAAAAATAACGACGATATAATGCGTTCAAAATTTTGCGTGACGTCAAGTGTTAGTACACTTTTTCAAAAGTGACGTCATAAGTCTCCACTTCTGAACTTTAATGCATTATCTTTGTCAATTTTATTTTTAATTAATAAAGCAAAGAATGTACTGTCCATTTTGTTCGATAATGGACTAAATATAATTATTGTTAATTCTTTACCTAGGAATCATACAATTGCTTGGAGACTTTTGGACAGCAAATATATAAATCAGCTTATTCAGTAGCATTTTGTCAGATTTATGCAAACATGAAATATATGGGGCAGATGTCTTTTCTCTTGGGATTTTAATATTGGTCTCATAAGAAAAGTAGTTCAATATTGTTGAGTACAATGATTTCTTTTCAAGTTTTGCGTTTATTCTATTACACGTTGCCGCGTTGTATAGAAATATTGCCGTAATACCGTGCTATACAAAAATATTACTCTTGCTTCGCGAAAGTTGAAAAAAAAAAATGCTTTGGCAACACACTGTGAATGTGACACATCCAGTATATAATGTGATACTTTCTAGGTATGTCACGGACAAATGGACAATTCTGTTGGCGCCGGTTCCACGCGCCGCCGCTTGCTATTTTTCCTAGATGCCGTTTCCTACTACGTATCACATACGGGCGCATAATTCGTTCGGGGCCCGAACTATTAGTAAATGACAACACAATTTGACAGCTGTACCTACTCCCGAGGTATTTTTACCCGCCCCAAAAATTGAATCATTACGGAGTAGGGTTCACACAAAGTTCCGGAGTACTTTCGGACCGGCCCGTAACTTCATTGGCGGCGTGTGGAGTACATTGTCGTAACATAATCAAGTTTGATTGTGAAACCATACGGGTTTCAGGTAATTTTACATGATGGCTTCAAAATTACTGTCAATTTAACCGCGATTTTCTTCACGTTACTATTCCACATAGCGTGCCCATCATAATCTTGGAAGGACAGTTACGAAGTCTAAATAATAGGCAACACTTAAAGCTATACACCGTGCATATATAAGCGACCCTTAAATGTACTAGGTATACCTTGACTGTACTTTAATAAAAATACTATTACTCGTATTCTTTTTTAGTGTTCCGTACCCAAAGGGTAAAAACGGGACCCTATTACTAAGACTCCGCGGTCCGTCTGTCTGTCTGTCACCAGGCTGTATCTCATGAACCGTGATAGCTAGACAGTTGCAATTTTCACAGATGATGTATTTCTGTTGCCGCTATAACAACAAATACTAAAAACAGAATAAAATAAATATTTAAGTGGAGCTCCCATACAACAAACGTGATATTTTTGCCGTTTTTTGCGATAATGGTACGGAACCCTTCGAGCGCGAGTCCGACTCGCACTTGGCCGGTTTTTATTATTGTATTATGATGATTCTATTTTACGACATTGATTTTTATAAATAGTGTTGAGAGACAATCGATGAATGGCCTGTAATGCAGATAACGTAAATAAATAAACAATAGTAAACTGCATCACATACACGTAATTTTATTCAAAACTGTAAGAAAATTTTTGTAACAAAGTTGTTATGTGTTATTTTATAGTTTTAAATAAATGAGAAAACAATAAATGTTATTATTATTTGTATTATATTATCTGTCTGATTTACTGCGGCGATATTTTTACATGAATGTGTTGTCACATTCACCAGATAGTCCTATACGTGAAGGGCGCCGACACCACGGTGTTCCCGGCGCTGGCCCCCATGCGCGCGGGCTCGGCCGAGTCCGCCGCCTACGAGCGGACCCGAGCGCTCCTGACCGAGTACTCCCGGGCGGGTCTGCGGACGCTGGTCATGGCCAAGCGCACCATGATGCCCACCATATGGGAGGAGTGGCTCGCCGGACACAATCGCGCCATGGATTTTGGAGAAGGTATAGTTCCTCTGTCAAGAGTTGTGGTAGCCCAGTGGTAACGGCTGCGTTTTACAAGCTGTAAGTCGTGGGTTTGAGCCCAGAGACCGGTCGCTTTACTGTATGTAAATTATTTTATCACCACTGCTTTCAAAACGGTGACGCTCGCCACGGATGAACCGGACGGTAGCGGATCAATGTTTAAGTAGTATCAAAATAAAATGTTAGACTGAGAGCCAGCACATTTTGAACGACAAGTTTCAATTTAAGCAGTCCCCAAACCGCCTGCTTGTCACCATTTCGTAGTGTTTAGCTGGTAAAAAGAATTTGACAGTCGTAGCGGTTGTTTGCTAACATTTTCCTTCTCCTCAGGCCGAGAGAAGCGCATCCGGGAGTCGCACGCGCGGCTGGAGAGCGCGCTGTCGCTGCTGGGCGCGTCGGGCGTGGAGGACCGGCTGCAGGACGCCGTGCCGCGCACCGTGCGCGCGCTGCTGGACGCCGGCGTGGTGCTGTGGGTGCTGACGGGCGACAAGCCCGAGACCGCCATCAACATCGCCTACTCCGCCGCGCTGTTCTCGCAGAGCGACCGCCTCATGTACCTCATGTCGAGGGACAAGGTGAGAGCACGACACGTTAACACACAAATAACTTATTCATTATTTTGTATTCCACTCAGCAAACCCTTTCATTTGATATCTTTAAAAAAGTATTGGTCCGCCATCTTTGTGAGTCCGCCATATTGGATTTAGACTGCCGCTATAGTTAGTGATGTATCTATGTATTCGCACAGGAACACGCAGAAGCCACAATAAAGAACTACCTGGAGGGCGGCGCGTCGTCCATAGGCACGGGGCGCGCGCTGGTGGTGGACGGGCGCACCCTGACGTACATCCTGGACCGGCGCTCGGGGCTGGTGGCGCCCTTCCTGTCGCTGGCGCGGCGCTGCTCCGCCGTGCTGTGCTGCCGCGCCACGCCGCTGCAGAAGGCCTACATTGTGAAGGTATTAAAAAAAGGGACGTCACCCAAATCCTACATCACGCAAAGTTTTCTGCGAGACTTGAACGCATGCAACAGTTCGACAACATTTATCGGGCATTTTGCCTCGCGTCCAGTATATTCGCGCACCGATACGTCTGCTTAACCCCCCGCCCCCCGCGTCAACTCGCGCCCTACCGCCCCCACCTACCCACCACACTTGACGCCCCAGCGAGTGGCCTCCAGCTATACGCGACTCGTTCACAGCTCACCTGTCTCCTAGCGGAAACTGACCGCCGAGGTGTCGTGAAGAAACGACGCTGTTGCTGCTACATGACAAGTTGCAAACATGCACTCGTTGCTCATCATGCCCAGGATAGGCAACCGAATGAAATGCGCGAAATTATGGGAACCAGCCGAAACCACGAGGGGCGAAGCGCCGAGTCTCGCCGTTACGCCCCTGAGAGGAGACACAGTACCAACTCTCTGGGACATAACACCCATCTGGTCAGAGCATCATCCCTTATCAATGAAACTTACGGGACTACACCCTGTTCTGCACACTTCCATAACCTTTTATACATAAAAGCGCTATCAATTTGTTACCAATTGAATGTATTACTCATATGATTATCATGTGTTAACTGGGAGTTGTAATGTTCCTCAGGCGGTGAAGGAAGAGCTGGGCGTCACGACGCTCGCCATCGGAGACGGCGCCAACGACGTGTCCATGATACAGACGGCTGACGTCGGTGTCGGTGAGTTATTCACTCTCGTTCACTTCACTCACTCTCATTCAGTATGTCATTCATCATCACCCTAGCCATACTGGAGGCGGCTGAACCAGATCATCAACAACACATCTGAATTCCAGTATTTAACTTGTAGCAACTTCCTATCTGACCTCCAAAATACAGATAACTATATTTTTTTATTATATGCTGATTCAAATTTAATGACGTCTGTGAAGTTTAATTTACGCTGTGCAGTTCCTCAACCCTCGATCTATCGACTCTCAGACTGTTCAGAGTCGCCATTAGCCTTGACTGCCCCTTTACTAAGTACCACGACAGTCAAATAGTAATTCACAAAATGTGGGTGTTTAAATCTATTATAGCTAGATCTCTATTTATCCTTTCGGCGTATATAGGCGTGATACTATGTTGTCAAATAATCAAGTTGGACAATCAAGTTCGTGGCTCTGTAATCATTGACAAAGCAATATTTACGTCCATTTTATTGTTATGTCTCTACACAAAGATACCAATAAAACCTTAATCACTTCATCTATTCCAATCAAAGTCGTCTAGGAACTTCGTTAAGACTTTAATTGCTTAAAAATCTGCGATGACGTGCGCTCTTTTATTTAACACATCAAGAGACTTTGAGTCAATGAATTAACTCAATAATGCTTCATAAGCGTGCTTGTTTGTGGACGCAATTAAATTAATAGGATAGAACTAGATAGAACTGTGTCATACGGCAGCCTTGAATAAATTGGTTCAAATAAATAGTCACATGAAAAATTTGCGGTCACATGATGGCAATTTTTGACGACTTGTAAAACTTCGATATGAACAATTTTTTAAAGTCGTCAGATTCAAGCAAAGCCCACAATTTTATCATCAGATTCGCCTATTTATATAATTTTGCGTCAAGCTGCATCCAATCAAATGAAAATAGACGGCCCTGCACATTAAGTGTCCTTTTTGGAAATCGGAAAGTGGACCCTTGACCAAAAGGCTGCTATTTGAAACTTTCAGACATATTCTCGGTGTTCTCTCAGCAAACTGTGCCTACTTGCTTAAATATCCTGCCACCTACTCTAGATGCTTCACATCAAAAAATAAATTTGATTTTGTCCGAGAGAGAATCGACACTGCCACGTTAATTTATATTCGACTTTAAATTAAGGGTTGCAAAGTTGATAATTGTTTGTCCAAGTTTAACATTGATATGTGTTCTGCAGGTATATCAGGGCAGGAGGGCATGCAGGCGGTGATGGCGGCTGACTTCGCGGTGTCGCGGTTCAAGTACATCGAGAGACTGCTGCTGGTGCACGGCCACTGGTGCTACAACAGGCTGGCCAGGATGATACTCTACTTCTTTCTTAAAAATGCCGTAAGATTTTTTTTTATACTTAGGCTCGCGTTTCGAAGACATGTGACATTCGCCAATCTGCACTGGGTCCGCGTGGTGGATTAAGGCCCATTCCCTATCTCGAGTGACGAGGCCTGTGTCCCAGCAGTGGGAACGTTAAAAAGCTGATGATGATGAGCGATTGACCACTGTCTCATCTGATGGTAAGCGAAGCTGTGGGCGTCGGTGAGACACCCTTGCCTAGAATTGACTGCGAAGTCCTCCAGGTAATAGCTATCAGGAACTGAAATGCAGCGCTGTGGCTCTGTCTCAGCATTATGCTGAGTGATGGCCGTTTTGCGTGGATGTGACGCATAGCTTACCCAATTTGTATAATTATTATAGTTATTTGTATAATAATATTTATCGTTTTTATGGTATGTTACTTGCATGGTATGCAAGATGGTGTTAACATATGGTATGCAAGTAAACAATTTTTCATCTTCTTTCTTTTCATGTGTTTTAAATCTTGTTTTAATGTGTCCACAGACGTTTGTGTTCCTGGTGTTCTGGTACCAGTTCTACTGCGGCTTCTCGTCGATGGTGATGATCGACCAGGTGCACCTCATGACCTACAACCTCATGTTCACCGCGCTGCCGCCCCTCGTCATCGGTAAGTTATAAGTCTAGATCAATATCAGTCTGCCTAGCCTTTTTCTAACTGGTTCCCAGGTCGATTACCAGTCTAGCCAGATTCAGCTGGATACTAGTATTTTACGTGGAGCGACTGCCTCTGCCTCTCCTGTCTTTGGGAAACTCCGTGGAGTCTTCTCGTCGCGTATTCCACACAGCCTAACGACCAGAGTCTTCAATCAGTGCGTCCTACCTGTTATGACATACGGTGCTGAGACGTGGACACTCACGGTAAGGCTGGTCTATCACTTTAAAGTCTATAGCTATGGAAAGGGCTATGCTTGGAGTCTGTCTGAGGAATCGAATCCGAAACGAATTGATCCGGCAGTGAACCAAGACGAAGTGGGTCGGCCATATTAGCCGTAGAACCGGTGATTGTTGGGGTAGACGTGTTCTTGAGTGGAGACCATGAATGGGTAAATGATAGGCCGACCTCCGGCTAGATGGAGCGACGATCGGAAAGGCGTTGCATCCTATTGTAACCTTGTATGTGTCAAAATTGTCATGATTAAAACGTTAAACCCCCCCCCCCCCCCAGGCGCCTACGACCGCGTGGCGCCGGCCGGGCTGCTGTCGGAGCGGCCCGGGCTGTACGCGGCGTCCCGGCGCGGCCTGTCGTACCGCACGCACTCGTTCTGGGCCGTGCTGGCCGAGTGCGTGTACATCAGCGTCATCCTGTTCTACACGGCGCTGTACGCCTACTGGGACACCGACGTGGACATCTGGTCCTTCGGCCTCAGCTGTATGACCAACTGTCTCGTTGTGATGCTGCTGTATGTCGCTATTGAGACGAGGAGTTGGGTGAGTTGAACTATGTTTTTTTTTATTATAGTCTTTTGTTTGGATTAAAGCACAATGAAGAGTCGAAGCGAAGCGACGCGCGATTCTAAAATATGTCAAAATCGGTTTACAATTGACCAATAAATCGGTGAACATACACAAAAAAAAACATACATACAGTCGAAAAATTTACATATTATATTGACCCCCTATTTCTATCTACAAAACATTGCACATATTCATATCAAGCAAAAGACGCGGGCATTCGGTCGCATGTGCGTCGCTGCGAGCAGACAAATCCAATAGGTGCGCGCGCGAACTTTCAACTGCAAGCCCCTCACTACTACTTAAATACGCGCATTCACTCGTCTTCACGCCTGGGATGCTGCTCCCACTCCCGCCTTGAGCGCCAATAGCGAGAGTCAAACGTCAAAATTTCGTGTGACGTCACTCTGGTTTCGTGGAGAATTCGACACGTCGCTTCGCTTCGACGATGTCTCAGTGTGTTTTGACCCTTTGTTATCAATGTTGCGTGATTGTTTCTCGTGTCTACGGGGGATCCGAAATCATGTATACTGTGATTTTTAATTTCGTAGACTAAACTAACTGACAGCTGCCAAAGTCCTTATTTTTGTTAAATATTGTCCTCGCGGAGCACCTATAAATCAACAGTAAAATAAATGCGGTCGATAAAATAAAATCTGACATAAATGAGTAGAAACTAAATAAGGGTCGCTAGTTTCTTAAAAATATTATTTTTTTGCCGTGAAATTTTCCATTTTTGATCAACTTTCGATCACTCAGGATAGTCAGGATACGACACTATTTCTAAATGACGATAAAGTGACAACTCCCCAAATGTCAGTTTAGTCTACGAAATGAAAAATCTGAGTATAATAAATAAATCATGATCACCACATCAACATACCATTTTATTTATGTGCTTAAAACATATTTAAATTATTTATCGATTGATTACATGCAGCGTTTTAATGCCACATTTGTAAGTGTAGTGTCTTCAGAGTTCAGAGTGTGTGTGTTTGCATGGAGTGAGGAGTTTGACACTAGTGTGGACTTAGAGTTAAGTCATATACGTAACAAAATGGCACTACGTACGTTTTTTCTGGTTATTTTTTTAAATCGCTATGATTAAAAAGTCTCTAGGAAATAAGTGCGTTTGCATCACTTTACACATTAGAAGTGAAACTTCCTGAGTAGAAATTGTGGTTGCCTTTAATTGAGTGTGCATTATAGGATAATGTTAAGGTGTACCAAGTTTATCATTCTGTAACACTCGTCGGTGATCCTTAAATAAATAAATGTAAAAACTTAAAATGAATAGGGTGGCAGATTTTTTGTCGGGATTTTATGGTTGGTTACATAGTAAAAGTTTTTCATAATGATGAGTATAATTAAACTTTTTCAGGAAGGTAACCTATTACCTGTATACACCATATTGGTGAGCTCTTAGAGCAAGGTTATTTCCATTGTATACGTAAGAGACAGACGTATACAAGAATAAGAATGTTTATTTGTTTACAATTCATATACATTTATCCCTTTTTCATAGTCGCACTATGAAAGTTTTGACACGTCATGGTAGCGCCCCAGGTCTATTCTTTATTCTGTTACACGTTGCATAAGCTTCAGCCTAATTACGTAAGTGCATTCGGCGAGGCAAAGGGTTTGACCGCCGTCAATCGACTAATCAGACGGAAATCCACACCACGTATTTCATCTCGCGTGTGATTGGTCGATTGATGGCGATCAAACCCTTTGCCTTGCCGAATTCACGTGCGCAAGTAGACTGCTGGTAACCATTTGGGTATAGGTACGCTCGACGTAATTTAAGTGTATTTCTTTCCTCTTTACTTTAGGTTTGTTGTGTTATGACTGTGTCGAAGAAATGTTTTCTATTCTACTCTATGTATTCAGACGGTGATCCACTTGCTGGCTCTGTCGGGGTCGCTGGTGTCGTTCTTCGTGCTGACGCTGGCGTACCAGTGCATCCCGCCGGACGTCCTCAACCTGCCGTCCACCTACCACGTCGCGCTGAACACCGTGCGGCACCCGGTGTACTGGCTGACGCTGGCACTCACCACTGTGGCCTGCTTGGCACCCAGGTCAGTGTCACTACAGTGCAATATCAGTGCACTGTTTACCAGTTTACCGATAGAAAATGCCTTTGGGAATTGTGCTAGTGTTTGTATAAAGCGGTGGTGTGCTTCCAGGATGGCGTACCACGGCATCCGCAACTCGGTGCACCCAGGCACGCTGGGGCGCGCGGTGGCGGCTCAGCGGCGCACGCGCTCCTACGCCGCGCACTACCGCTCGGCGCCGCCGCACGCCACGCTCTACCGGTACGAATATTGACTTTATGTTTATGCCAATTAAGTTCATTTTAGAATGACTATCATTTAATAAAAAAAACAAAGCGAAAATTGATGTTGTAATGCAAACTGAACTTTACGTACAAGATTTAAAGTTGTATATGCAAAAACACGTATTTCTTACATGTTTTGTAACTAAATCGTGGACATACTATACGCTGTAAATCTACTTTCTTACATTTGAACCTTGATTAATAATAGGTTTTATATCTCTAGGGCGCGGGACGAGGACGGTCTGCAGAAGCCGCAGCCGGACGTGGCCGCCATCACGTGAGAGTGACGCGTGACGTCACGTCCGCCGCGCCGCATTACCTCCGCTCGTTACACTGAACCTAGGCTGTGATCTGTAGACCTATTGTTATAGTAAATATTGTGCTGCACTACTGCAGAGCGGGACCAACGCGTCCGAGAGACGCATCCGGCTCCTCCGCGCGCCGCGTACGGCTGCGTGCGGCGGGACCAAGCTAGCATTTATCTTAGGCTCTAGACAAGTGACAGGCGTCGCCATAGTGATTGGAAAAAAGTAAAAAAAAATATATGGGAACAAGCGCTATCGTAATAGAAATTTCACGTGATCAATCCCTTAGGCTCAATTTACATTGGCATGGAATAAAATGAAATTTTTGCAACAAAATTGCCACCGAAAATATTCCGCGCGTCTTCCACGGAATTCTCGAGAATGTCCTTAGCTACTGGCTTTTATTTAATTTGTACGTTAAACAATTGATATAAAGCTCATTATGCTGTGTACAATTTCGTCCAAAAAAAAAACTTCCATTCCATTCCACGGCAATATAAATTGAGCCTAACATTGCGGTATTTCAACCATCGCCTGATACAATAAAACTTTTTCTAGAGTCTCTTGGCTCACATTTTTGCAAATCGAGTGAATTTATGTCGTTTCTCACATAGTGCAAAAATAGTTTTCAGTGAGTCAAGAAAATAATATGAAACTACACATGTTGAATCTGAATTCTTTTAAATAAATACACTCTTCTTGTTTCGTTGTAAATATTTCATCGCAAGTGTTCAAGAGATAACGTATAACCTTAACCATATCATCGAAATTACTTCCGATGTTGTTAGTTACCATAATTGTATGTATAACATTATTATTTATGTAGTATTTATAGTACATAGTACTTATCGCCGCATCTCGCGGTATTCTCATAGATCTGCCAATGTTAATGACGATATACGTGGTGATGCTGACTGTACCACTCAAGGGTTGCCAACGAATAGTACATGATAAGTTAACACAAAAAATACAACACTTTCAATTTTATAGGCAACCACAGCTTATCCAAAGATTAAATCAAATATATTTGGGATGAGTGGGTTTAAGAGTACATGATAAGTTAACACAAAAAAATACAACACTCAATTTTATAGGCAACCACAGCTTATCCAAAGATTAAATCAAATATATTTGGGATGAGTGGGTTTAAATGTTGTTCCGAGATAATTAAACAATGTAAATATACAATTTAATAAAAATCCTGTCGAAAATAGTCTTCAAAAAAGAAATAAAACCGACTGTCTCCTACATTTGTCGAACGAAAACAAAAATGTACTGAAGAATTAGGACATTTTGAAAATCTTTTTAATACATAGAATGTCACTTTGTCTTGTCTAGGCATGTGTCATCAATATAATTCTAATAATTTGGTACTGTCAGCACCACCGAGTATTTCGTTTATTAATCTTAATCAGTATTTTGCATGTTGATGTACTTTGATCATGGATTTGGAAAGCCTATAAGACGCATTCGGTGCAATTAAGATTACGAATATTTAAATAATGATTCATACAAAGGTTGTAACTTTCACAAATTTTGTATACTGCCTGAAACATCTTCCAGCGTATTTAATTTTAAATCCATGACGGAAACACATTAGCGAATTAACGAAAACGTCTTAAAATACTTGAATATGAACCTATATGTTATAGTTGTTGCATTTCATGCGTCAATTATTTCAATTTGACCCTTATGCCAATGGTATAAAAGCGAAATTAAGAACGCTCATGACTTGCAACAGCTTCGTGTTAAAACAACAAAAAAAAATACGCTGCTTATCGTCTTCAAAGTATGTGTTCAGTCAGAATCTTAGAATTTAACAAATCAATGTTTGGATGTTGTATTTCGACTAAAATTTCGTGCGCGCTGATGTTAACTATAGTCATAAAACGTGCGAGTAGGATTGGCAATGAACTGTTTTCTTCTTTTTCTTTTTTCAAATTCTGGAGTCACGTTTCGTCTCGCTCCCACTTTTTATGACCGCGCTGCGCGTTAGCGTTCAGTGGCTGTACAATAATATGTATTATAAATCAATCTACGCTTTACTACTCTTCTAATTACGAAGACCCTTAAGTAGGAGAGAGCGCACGATATGCGCTGTCTCATTTCCACTTTTGACTGTAATGCATGCAAAGTTTTTGACCGAATATACTTCTAGTACAGTATAAGATTTGCATCTGTGTGAGTGATCGCCAAAGCCATAAGGACCATTTTACGATAAGACCATTAGAATTTTGTATGGAGAACTAAAATAAAAAACGTTTCTCGCTCACACAAATGAAAACCTTATGACGTTGCATTGGAATGCAGTATTTGTTGTAGGTAACACATTGACTTACATAGGGAAGTGTTAAGTGGACCCTCGTTAGTTCTTAGTCTGTGTTGAAGTATACTAACCGCCAACGTTTGTGATGCGGTCATTAAACGTGCGAGTAGAATAGTGAATTTAAGCACGGGTAAACAAATTATATAGTCTCGTGTCGTCTCGCTCCCTCGTTCTATGACCAAAAACGTGCGTTTAGCAAATAGACGTTATTGTTTGTATGTCTGTCTATTATAAATATACCTGGTATGTAGTACCGTGTTTTGTGGCAACGTACGACGCGATTGTGATTGTTGATGAAATCTTGTATTTTAGTAGGTTACTAGTGTGATAACGGTTGACTTCCTTCTCAGAAATATTTATATTTATTTATAGAGAAACGCTGCCTTGCCTGAGACTGCACCCGTTATTGGGGCAAACATTATAATCGTGGCGGGGAACATACTCGGGGAACTGACGCGTTCACGTTCAAATGTCCTTAGGGACATTGTAACTAGTCCTAACTTCAGGCGAGACCGCCAGAGCTTTAATTCAGTATAAAGAGTCTTGAGTCCAGATTGGATCTTGTACTATTATTAATCAACGGTGGGAACATGTTTGCGTCGACAAACATCTGATACAAATGTACTAAGTGTCATCACCGGTCCCTATTTTAAGTTTAATCAAGCATTATGATATATTTCAAAAATTATTTATATTCAAAATGCATTGAATTGAAATGTAAAGTTTCAAATAACGTTATAAAACCTACCTATCTCCTATTGTCAATTCAATTGGTTGAATACAACAAGTGCCTTGAACGCCGCCGCCGAGTGAGTCCCCCGCGACGTACCGACGTCGTGTAGATGATTCCTAAAGATTTAACTATTTTTACTGTCGTTTCTAGTTTTGTACATAGAAACAAATATATTTCTATATGAATGAGATGATTGTTACGTGTACAGTAGGATATTTTTATATGAAACAAAACTTTGTGTAAATAACTTTGTTCTAAGACTGTTGTTTATTTTAGAGCTTTTAGTTTGTTCAGTTAAATTTAACTATGTAATAGGGTATTGTGATGAACACATGTATTTTCCAGTCATTTTGTTATCATGCTGACCAATTATGAATAGTTCCGTAATTCCGATTTTCATTCTTGCCATGTTGTTAACAAGGTTTAGTACGATTTCTGTATGTTAGTACTTGAATGTTTATTTAGTACGTTTTAAAGTGACGCGAATGTAAGCGATGCGTTTATATTGCCAGTTTAAATTATCAGTACTTATTGTGTTGTTTATTGGCGATGTTTTATTAATAATGTCCTGTTTTACAAGTGCCGGATAGACTACCTGTAATCAATAATATATCTTCCAGATATGTTAACTGGTATTCGTCCGGGGGTTGTGGAAGAAGCCATTATTATAGTTTGAATTTTTACTAGTCTTATCAACGAAATATAGATTTTGTTAAAATCTTTTTAGTATTATGAAAATAACTTCCATGAACGTATTTAAAGGCATTTTATCAATGTACAGTACTAAGAAAGTAATTATGTGCATCGACAATCTTTGTTTTTTCGAAGAATTAATAATTAAAAAATACCGGACCATTCAGAATTAATACACATTGCTAGAGGATTCAGGTCTAGACTTATCTATTGAGAAGAGGAGCTACTTAAAGCAATGGTAGATTTCCGAAAATAAACGAAGCTTGTCGTCGCCATCTTCCATTTTTTAGTACTTTATGCATTTAATCTGTTGCTTATTCCATTATATTATAAATCATGTTGATTCTTTCTTATACTAATTCTAATATTATGCATTTAGTTTTTGTGATATTATCAAAACAAAAATCTCTTTTTATAGTCGCTATATCAGAGTGTAAGCACGGCAATGACTAGAAAATACATCATATAGATGTGTTGTTTTATAATAATAACAAATTATTTAATTTCATTACAAATTTTGTTTTATTTTTCTCCTCTGCATACATGTCTTTCGAATTTTACTACATTTCATTATAACAATGGTTTGTGCAGTTCATGCTACAACAGCTTTAAGCTTGTGTAGAAAACATTAAAAAATGCAACAATTTAAAAATCTTTACACGAAATTCTACATCTACTTATTTACAAAAGTTCTCAAATAATGGACGCAAGCGCCTATTGCGTAATTTTATTACACTCGCAACTGTCACACGCGCTAAAACGAAGCGACGGCGACGGTGTGACTTTTGGAAATGTTAGTTTCTGCCCTAAAGTTCTAGCATAAAGGGTTAGACAAGAATATTGTTTTAAGGCAAGCACATGCAAGCGAAGCCTTGTTATTTTTACCAAAATAGCATCTATAAAAACAATAAAAATTACACAAAATATCTGTATACTTTTCGAACTACATTTTTGGACTAAGCGTTATAATTATGTGTTGTACTTTCGAACTTTATCTTTATGTAACCCATAAGCTAAACGCATCGCAAAAAGCGATGGTTCATACAAAATGTACAAGGAATTTATTTGCGTCTAGCTGGCTCGGCCCTGGCTTGGGGTGGTTAGAGTATTAATCTCCAATCCTCTCCACAAGCAAATTATGATTTTTAACAGAAACATAACATTTTGAAGTACAACAATGAATGGAAGACAACAAGAAACAAATTAAATAATAATTAATAACATAATTACATGTGCAAATGAAGTAATTTATAACAGTTCTTTAAAGTTTTGCAAATAAAATAACTTTAACAAAAGTATTAGTAAACTGGTCAATTTAATTTAACCAACAATATCATTGCTTTTATATACTTTTTCCAAGTAGATAAGTAGGAACCTACTAATTACTTATAATTTTATAAATAGTAAATCTACTAAGTAGAATTGAAAACTCCGAAAGAGCACAAAGCTTCTTATGAGTCTGACTCATCTAGGTTTGCATACATTTATGTACAAAAGAGGTATATGACCTTAAGTGTGAGGCCAAATGAACGTAATTTTTTGAGTTGTGAGTCGCAGCATTTAGGTTCAACTGAAATTCAGTTAGGCTGCCAGACGGACGGACGTAATTTCAGTTGCTATTCTCATAGACAAATATATATTGGATATCATTCGATTGTACGAGGCGCTGACGCTTGTCTCGCTCCCCCTCACCTCGAGCGCAATTCGTTTGAAATAATGTGCGTGAGTCAGCAGACAACACACTTTTGCGTCTCCGTGTGGCACAAACAGGACTTTGGTATGAAACCGAATGCAGCGAAAATTCCGCGACGCATTTTACGCAACTCACAAAATTACGTTCTTTTGGTTTCACCCTTAAAAGGCAACAACAAAACAAAAGGGTTACTGAAAATTTGTTTTTTGTCCGTCAGGTAGATTAATAAAAAATATTGGACAAGTATTTTTTCTTTTGACACGTAAACATAAAGTTACGACGATATAATGCGTTGAAATATCGTGAAACGTCACGCCGCTAATACACTTTATACTGCCTTAGTGACGTCACAAGCCCCCACTCCCTGACCTTTGATGCGCTTTAACTTTGTAATTTTTTATTGATTTGGTAAAGCAAAACAATACGTGTCAAATATTATTTGATAATCTCACTAACGGACTAAATATAATTAACATTTTTCTACCCAGGAATAATGAAGCTCATATAGATAATCCCTTTTTACAGCCCAATCAACCAATTTTGAGTTCTATTGCGTTGGTTTTATGCTCTTATGACTAAAGTTAGCTGTAGTAAACAGTTGGTTTTGGTAACAGGTTTATGCTTTTTATGCCATTCTTAAATTTACGGAATAGAACTCATAATCGGTTGAACGGACTGTAAAAAAGGTTATAAAAATGTCTAATGTTATTTCAAATGAAGTACCTATATGTTTAGTTAAAAATAAATTTCGAGACAGTTTAGAAATTATTTAAAAAAGAATATCATAATTTAGCCAGACCCCACTTAATAAAATCGTTATTCACCACAAAAATAGCAAATTACAACCAAATGAAAATTATTTAAAATTACAAAAAATGGCTCGAATATGTCTTAAAAAATGCAGCTGCTTCAGAATAATCGAAGCGCTTTATATACAAAAGTAATCACGTAAAATATAAATAAACGCAATACGTATATTTTGAACACTATAATTTTACGTATAAAATATATAATCTCTAGACAAATCGGGTCTGGCTCGTTAACAAAAAAAAAAGAAATATAGACAACAACACAATTGTCTAACAAGAAAACTATCACTAACAATAAAATTATTATCACTCAGTTTCTGAAAGGTTCAAACTTACATCAAGTGATTTGATTGGCTAATTTATTTATTATAATCTCCCATATGTTATCACTGCAGTCAGCCAGTGTGAACCTTTCAAAAATTGCGCGAAGTTTCTTTATCTACGATCACAATAAAAAATCACAGTATAAATTGCAGTATAGCGTTGACTACGTCGACTGACGGTTCGTTCACGAGAACTATGTCGAATTTATTGAGATAATTTTTGAGGTTGCCTTCTGCGTTTCTTCCTAGGAAGCCTACTTTGACGACCACGTCGCAATGCTCCATACCTTCGGCCATGCCGGCATCCCCAATGTTATCGCCCATGAGGATGACGTTGGAGCGCTGCTGCACCATGTCATAGTACTCGGTGTGTTTGATGGCGGTCTCGTTCTTGTTGTATGTGTGAATGACCTCGCCTTTGATACCGACTATGTAGTCGTCTTCGTCCATTGCCAGGAAGTTTGATACTACCTGGAAATTTAATGATGATGGGTAAAGATAAGTACATATTTCAGATGCGACAAGCTGCAACACAACATATTTACAAAAACCGGCCAAGCGCGAGTCGGACTCGCGCACGAAGGGTTCCGTACTTGGTAAATTTCGGTTTACGATTTATGACGTATTAAAAAAAAACTACTGAATAGATCTCGTTCATACCAATTTTTGCTGGCAGTTTACATAGTAATGTAGATCATATATTTTTTTCAGTTTTATCATTCTCTTATTTTAGAAGTTACACACATTTTACGACTTTGGAAGAGTCTCTCGCGCAAACTATTCAGTTTAGAAAAAAAATATATGAGAAACCTCTATATCATTTTTGAAGACCTATCCATAGATACCCCACACGTATGGGTTTGATGAAAAAAAAATTTTTTAGTTTTAGTTTCATGTATGGGAACCCCCAAAATTTATTGTTTTTTTTCTATTTTTGAGTGAAAATCTTAATGCGGTTCACAGAATACATCTACTCACCAAGTTTCAACAGCATAGTTCTTATAGTTTCGGAAAAAAGTGGCTGTGACATACGGACGGACAGACAGACAGACATGACGAATCTATAAGGGTTCCGTTTTTTGCCATTTGGCTACGGAACCCTAAAAACTGAGTTTTATGACCATCTGTAGCGTGCGATGTTTCGTCAGAATTTGCAAGTTGATTCGCGGCCTGCCCTAATCTGTATCAAGCCTAAACATTATGTATGCTAATATTTTGCCATAAAATCAATTGATATTTTTCAAGTAGTAAGAAGAAGTAGTTATGTATTCCAAAAGAACATACTGGTGCCTACAGCTGATCACTATTATTCGCATAAATCTTTGTGTCCTGTTTCTCCATTTTGAGTATTTAATATATTACCTTAACATGTGGGAGCAGGAAGTTGGCAGCCTTCATCGCAGCGAGCACTGACTCGCCGAGCCCTGCAGAGAAGACCAGCACCGGCACTTGCTGAGACTTGCTCCAATCTATCATGTCTTGCACACCTTTTCTGTAATAAAAATTTGCTATCATGAAGTGGGAATAGACCAGATACTTAAGTACAGTCATACATAAGATAGAAACATTATTACAATTTTTAAACTAGAATGATTGTTTTAATTTAATTGTTTTAGGGCTGGCCTTTTATTCGGCCAGAGCATCAGCAACGCCATTCAATGTGGCAATGAATTTTTAAATTTTTATTACGCAACAAGCCCTTTTCCCTGTCCCCTTTGTACATAGACTTGTTTTTTTTTAGAATATTCAATCTATATCTATACTAATATTATAAAGAGGAAAGATTTGTTTTATTGTATGTAACAAATAAAATTAAAAAGTTAAAAACTACTAGACCGATTTTAAAAATTCTTTTGTTGTTGTGAAGCTACACTATCCCCGGGTGACATGGGCTACTTTTTATCCCTGTATTCCCACGGGAACGGTATCTACACTATCACACGACGTTTTTCAATACAGTTGTGGGAAATAGTAAAAACGAATGAAAGAATTAGATTTGTTTATACACAAAAAAAAACAGAAAATGTGTTTTTGCAACTGAACATATTTTTTTTTACAACGAAAACACCCTATACAGCCTATTCAATTTTTGACAAATGTTGATGTGAAAATAATTAAATTAAAACTGGTAATTAAATATATTAAACAACCATTTAAAAGCCTTGAGAATTCAATGCTAAAACGTACGGAATCATTAATTTTTCCTCATAGAAAATCTATCCCATTTAATTCTATGTATGAAAACTCCTTGCTACTAAACTTTTTTAAATTGACATATAAATTTAAAACTTAACTGCAAAAGTAATGATCGAGCTCGTAAACAAAAGTCACGACCGCGTAACAAAAAGGTGCCTATGCAAAGGATTTAATTTTTGAACTTCGATGAAGAATACACCTAGACATGGTATAATAACATACTCCGTATACTTCGCCTGGTATTCTCTTCCCAGGATGGCCAAAGCCTACGTCACGATAAGTGTTACCATTGATTGTCCTTTTTAGAAAATTTAGGTACTTTCTCATATAGTTAATGAAAATAAAATAAATTATTAACTAGATTAACTATTTCGTAACTCATGTGATTCATCTATTTATTGTTAAATTTATTTGTATATTGAATTATTAGTTCATAATTGCTTTGTTAAGATAAAAATGCATTTTGCTCGGGTAATTCAATCACACACAGTGGCAACATATCGAATTGACAAGTGTCATACTGACAACTAGCCATTTCATCGCTATTGTCGTGTCACTCACACCTATAGCGTTGTTTCGCTCGGTGAGAAAAATACTGTGGCTCCCAAAAATTTGTGATGAACCCGTGAACTTTGAAAGATACACAAGAAAAATTGTTAATTGTTTCGTAAACTGTAAAAACAGCAGTATAAAAGGCGGTGTAATATATTTTTTTCTTTTCCCAATGAAGAGACGCTATCATATGCGTGGCTTCAATATTGTAACTAACTTCACCTAAAATAACTGGTATGTGCCTTTCATTAATTTATTATTTAATTTATATACGCTTTCCATAATTTAAGGCATAGTTGTGTCAATACGTCGTTCCGTCGTTCTATTCTATTCTATTCTTAACCTAACCTTATTATTTTTGACTTATTTTAGTCAAGTCAAGTTTTGTGAGTTTTCGTTCCGAAATAAATAAAAATACTAAAATGCAATCAATTAAAAGAAAGCAAAGTAAATAAATACAAAAAGTATCAAATATGACGATTTATTAAGAATTATAAAACATTTGTACTTATTGTATTATTTTTATCTTTTTCCCCACTAAAAAAGTTTGAGAGCCGCAACGCAACTGATGACGTAGTCTTAGGCCAATCACGTGACCCAGCTGTCACGGGAGGAGAATACCATGTCTTGTTCTACCATGCACCTAGATTCCCGGTCAGCGCTTCAAAAACGGGACTAAAAATTGGGCCACAATCAAAATTAGTATGGTCCAATCATAGCCAACATTAATACCTTAAAAATGCCGCAATGTGCGTTCAAAAACTGTGTAAATAACCACCGTAACACCTTGATTTTGGAAGGAATATCTTTTTTTCGGTAAGTTTATATCATTAAGTGTTTTTCATAAAGTAAAAACCGAATTAAATAGAAAATATGTATCAATTACCAAATATTATGATTGTTTGACCAACGTTTGCGTCGAAAAAAGAACGCGCCAACTATTGTAACAAACATTGACTGTTCTGGAACAGAGAATGCACGGAGTATAGCATAATTGTACGCAGTAGGAAAGTGACAACGGAAAGTAAAGACGTAACGGAAAAAAAAAGTAACGGAAGGTCCACGAATATATATATATTTTAAACTGTTTCTTTATTCGAGCGAACAAAACAAAAAAAATATTGTATAATATTTTTATATCGATCCAGCCTTTTTTGAGTTTTAGCGAGACCAACGAACAGCAATTGATTTGTATAATATAGAAAGATAGGTAGATAAGTGTGTGTGGCCATTTGAGCGACTTATTTTCGTTCCTGATTCTTAATCTAGTATTTTTATAGATCGATGATATAAAAAAATATTGTATGTTTCGACTCCACTCATTCCTTGTCCAAGCTCGAACATAAATTTTAAAAATTCGAATTTTGAATTGTTTTTTTTCTGGCTCATTGTAATTTAGTCTTTAGTACTTGCGTATACAACTAAATTTGTATTGAGATCATAAATTTTTATTGCTTTTTGTACATCGTTTTGTGAATGCAATTTTAAACATTGCATTTAAGACGGTACCCTGACCAAAAAATCGGCATGAGATATGAGCATTCCTATTGGTCTAGCGGCACTGGTGGCGCATGAATTACAGTAATGAATACGCCCAGATTTTAGAATAAAATCTTTATAAAATCGAATTTTGGTCTTTTGAAAAAAATAATTCTACAAAAATGTTCGTTATTAAAGTGTTTATCCATTAGTGTTAGTACAAAAAATAATTAATGAACACTTTACCAGGAGATGCATAATATCAATAATTATTTCTCATTTTTATGTTTTTTTAGAAGGAGATTAGTGAAATATTTACAACATTTAAAAAAAAACTAAAACTACCATTTTAGAATCAATATTATGTAGAAATTTAATGTATTTTTATTAATTGATATTTCTTTTTAAATAACGAGTAGATAGCTCCTAAAAACAGAACAAAAAACGGCTTGCGCGGCGTTTTGCTCGGGGTACCGCCTTAAGGTTGAATTTGCATTAATGTATATTTATTCCAAGTAGAATTCTTAGAATTACCTAAACATAATTGGCGTCAGTTTTGTATGGGATCCATTATCTAGGTGTATTCTTCATCGAAGTTTTTGAATCATAATTATAGCCTCTGAAAGTACGCCATGTTTAACAACTGCATTGAAAAAAACATTTTCTTTCAACTACGTAGTAATGTTATCGTTGATCACTACAAAACCAACGTATTTTTTGCTTAGAACCAAAACAGTGCAGAAATGTTATATGAAATTTCATTTTTGCGCGGTTTTTAGGGTTCCGTACCCAAAAGGTAAAAACGGGACCCTATTACTAAGACCCCACAGTCCGTCTGTCTGTCTGTCACCAGGCTCTATCTCACGAACCGTTGAAAATGTATTTCTGTTGCCGCTATAACAACAAATACTAAAAACAGAATAAAATAAATATTTAGGTGGGGCTCCCATACAACAAACGTGATCTTTTTATCGTTTTTTGCGGTAATGGTAAGGCAGCCTTCGAGCGCGAGTCCGACTCGCACTTGGTCGGTTTTTAGTTGTACCTAATAGGCAAGTTCTTTAGTAAGGTAGGTACTATAGGTAGATGCCAGAATAGATTACCCGAATATCATGAAACTTGAACATAACCAGTGAAATGAGAACCAAGGTTAACTGTACATCTGCGTACCCTTTTAGAATATACTGGCGTGATGTTATGTTATGAAATGGTATAAACAGACATGCGATTGCAGCAATCCCGAAAGATTTGCCATCATTTATTGAAGAGTTCTGTTGTTTATCTCCGAAGTTCTTTATCAGATCTTCACCCTTCAAATTAAAATGAAAAGTACTTACAAAGTATGTTCCCAAATGGGTATGTTATCAAACAAAAAAATAATTTTCAAAATTGGTCTAAAATTGACAGAGAAATTGGTGAACATACAGAAGAAAAAAATAAAAACAAACAGGCATTGAATACATCTTATACCGAATAGTTAATTATACCTGAAACACTCCACCATTTTATGTGCTGAATCCATTAACTCATTCCTTGGGAACTTAACACCTCTGAAAACAAAAACAAAAATACTTAAAATAAAATATGCCTATCAGATAGCATCATCATAGTAATCAAATATTTGATAAAACTTAGTAGAATTTACATTAAAATACAATTAAGAGAACAATCAGAATAAATCATTATCAGATAAGAATTAATTTACATTTCCAAGTCATTATGCTATCTCCCCCTGGTTGCCATTAGCAACAAAGATATTCTATTACCAGCCACAAAGTTGGAGAATGGGTGGATATAAGAATTACAACAACTTAAAGATAAAGTAACTTCTTAATTCCTACAAAGATTATAAACCTGTTGAATATACTTTTATTAATAATTCATTCTAGCCACAGTTCACTGCATTAGGATAATTTTCAACACAGGCTTAGTTCACAGTATAAATATGGACGAACAGTATGGAAACTACCTCCAAACACTCGAAACACACTTCTCACAGCGTTGCAAATCCAAGCGCATGTTTGTGTGAGTATGCCGTTTTGAGCATTTCTAGGCAGTTTCCGTACTGTTTGTCCATATTTATTCTGTGCTAAGTTGCTGGTAAAACCTAGACTGTTTTGTATGACTTATGATGATTTCAAGAGGTACTTACTTAAGTAGCGCATGTGCAGCCACATACCAATCAATCATATGTTGGGTTTTCTCCTCTATACTCATGACAGGGTCGCACTCAATAGGCTTGTAGATGCCTGCGAGCCGGTTGTCTTCGTCTTTGTAGTGCTGAGGTATTGACGGACATTCACGGAACATCCCTAGAATATTGAAGACATGGAACCAGTTAGTAATGCAAACACAATAAAAAAAAATAAAAAAACATCTTTATTATTCATCGGCTGAATATCTAACTTTTATTTCACCATATTGATAAATGATACCTTCTTGAAAATTCGTAAATTCGAATTCAGATTCAATTAGCAAATTTAGATAAAAAATGTATCAGCTTACCAAAACTTGTGAGAACAGTGCTTCCATTATCCATGGTGTGTCTCGTCAGCGTGTGATCAAAATCTGTTACAATCTGTAGGTTGCTATGTCCATCCTCTATCATTTTATTTAATTTTTGTAACAACTCAGCTTCATCCCTGATGTGGACATTTTCTCTCCTGAGTTCGGGCACATCGTTCAAATTTGTTAGAATTTTCATATCTGTAAAAGAGAAATCAGTGAGCAATAGTTGTTGATACGTTACTATTTAGTCAACTAGTTTTATCAACAAATTCGTGCTTAATCTACGATTCGTAAAAATGAACAGTTACTAGACTTATCGGATTTTAAATGCTTACCTGGTAAAGGAAGGGTTACTCCAATGAATTTTAACGTTTCCTTATGATAGATAATTTATTTTATGCTCACGTTAAGTGATAAGTATAGTTATTATGAGAATAAAAATAGGAGGACAAGACGAACTGAGACGAACAGCCCACGTACGACCTTGATGTCGCGAAAAAGAAAACTAGGAAAATAGACAAAATAGTGGCTTTGAAATGACATCTGTCAATGTCTGTCAAAGTTTTTTACCTTGTCTCACAATCCTGTCAGCTGTCAAGTCGTTTCTCCATAGACGTATGCCAGCGAGCAGAGAGTTTGTAACTCAGATGAAGAAAGTACTTTCTTCATCTGAGGTTTGTAAGTACATGAAAGTAAGATGAAAGTATAAGAAAATTTTATGATTTGGAAAATCGATAAAAAAAGTTAACATTTTCTTCGAAACAGTATTAACAGTATTAAAATACACCAAAGTATTTTAATGAGATTACTAAAACTAAAAAGCCATCTAAATTATGGGCAATTTATTCCATGCTGAAATGTACAGTTATTGTTAAAAACGGCATTAAGAGGGGACTCTAGTGAGACTTTCTCCATACAAACACATTCTGCTGTTTTCTTCGTGGATAATGCTTCTAGAGCAATGATTTTTTTCCATAAAATCTAGGTCTAATTAATACGTGCCTGTATCATTTCCTCAAAAAGAAATATGACAATCCAAAAATCCGAAAAAAATGCCCGTTTTTACCGCCATGTTTGACTTTGACTTTCAGACAAAATTTATAAGTTTTTAACAAAAAAGGCAATGATAGGAGCATAGATATACTTTTCCTCTAAATTTTGATATAAGAATTTTTTAGATCAGACCAGTTTTCATGAAGAAAACAGCAGAATACGAAACGTCTTTTAGTCAAAGTTTTTGTAGGTAAAATCAGCCTGAGCTGCAGTTGTCCCTTTCGCACTTTACGGGGTGAGGTTGGAGGTGACGCGACGGCAATAGTTTCTTCAAATACCTATTTTTCAAATTCCTGTTGACTAGAGTCCGCTCTTAACTTGAAAAATTATGGCAATTTAACTACTTTTTTATTTCCCTGCATTCTTTCGAGAAAAGCACTCATAAATGCCTCGGCGGAAATGGCAATTGCCTATTTCCGGCCTTTGCAATAATATACTATTATAATATTAGTAGGAATACTATAGCTGCAGTTGGATTTTGTTTTACTAATAAATCTATAAAGCATTTTTACTGCGAGGGTATGGACTAAAGATAATAGGAACGGAATGTTATTTGGGCGGGAAATGTTATCAGGGAGTAAATCGTAAAGGGGAATAGTTAAACGAGGACAGCAAAAAAAAAAGTTCTGCAGAGTACCCTCCGCTAGACCGCATTCACACAAAGAATTGGCTATCACTTGGATTTTTGCCAAAAAGACAGAAGTGCAAACAAACCCAAGTCGGAGTCGAATTATAGCTACTTTATTTGAAAAATTAAGTTTACTAAACCAGCATTTAGTAACTATTTAGTAATCTGTGCCTCTGCATTTAGGGAATGTATGGTTGGATAGCAATGAGGTAGGATAACTATGGAGACGGCCTATTCTACTATATGAAGAATAGTTATACAAATATCTATCTTAACGACACACACATGTCAAAAAGCGTTTTGTCTCTTTTTAACTAACCAAGAGCTGCATATGAAAAGAGAGACATCTAAATGTTTGTCAAGGACTAAATTTGGCAACACTTTTGTGTGACGTCAACATCATGCCTATGCGTGACCGGTCGCCATTTTATGCGCCAAAAGTACTCTTTGTTTTTGTGGTAGTTGTGCTGTCAAACAGTTGCTTGTTCAGAATATTTTTGTTGTTTTACAAGGAAATAAGTCTAGAAACTAGTTATTTTGGTGTTCTGAGTGTGGACATTAATAGGAAAATCATGCCCTCGTATTGTTTAAAACAGTCTGGTATGAGAAAAAACAAAAATCAGCCTAAATTGACTCTGCACAGGTTAGTAACTAGTTTTCACTAATCCGGTCGAATTTTGTGTTAAATATTGTTACAAGATGGTATTTTTGAATATTATTCGAACCTGTGTCATGTTTGTATGACATAAAACGTTATTATTTTCTTTAAGAAAATAATAACGTTTTTGCATTGTTTACATACAATAATTATTGACAAGTAAGGTTAGTGATGATCAATGTTCGCATACGATAAGTATCGATAAAATTTATAGTATGTAAAATACATTGCAATGATATTTTAATCCACAGATTTCCTGGAAACGAAATTTTAAAGAAGAAATGGATAGAAGCTATTGGTTTTGAAAATACAAACCCTAGACATAAAATGTGGCTTATCTGCTCCATGCACTTTGAGGAATCTTGTTATAACAGAACCCTCGATGTGATAAAGTTACCTGATGGCTTAGCGCCCACATCGACTTTACTGGTATGTTTTTAAACAAAAGTTGCAAAATACAGTAATTTCAACACATCTTGTTACATACTTTTTTTTTGACAGTATTTCTTTAAATGAATTAAATATGTAAATAAGTAATAGAATTATGCGACTTTCTTTTTCAGCCTAGGCAAATATGTTCCTCACAACAACCTACTTATATATATATATCGGAGGAAGGTAAATGATCGCTTGTAAACTTATTAATTCAGTTTTATTTAATTGGCAACATTTAGCTTCTGATTCAAATTTCAATTAGATTTTATTCGATTGACAACACTTCATTTCCCTTATGTCAAAATACTTGAATTCGATTGGATGTTCAAAGCGGTGGTTTTGTCGGATGTGTGCTTGAGCCAATAATGAAGCGGCGAGCGCCAGACTTGGCGATCTGTGTGGGGTCCCCGCCATTGTGGAGCTAGAGTTGGAAGGAAAACGCGCGGACACGCGTTTGGTGTTTGAAAAAGAGTTTGGAGGAATTCTAAAGTGGCGTGTATAAACTTGAAAAGTGTGGTTTTGTTGAGAGAAAGCGAAACTATTGGTGGCCGAATCCACTGCTTCATTGTTGGATTCAAGGATTATCTCTAAAACGGCATAAGTTACCTGCCTCGTGCATGCATAACCCACGATAAGCCCACAAGTACGAGGGTATATGGAAGGAAGCCCTCGTGTTTCCGACATCAGAAGTATGAACCAATGCACGCACAAGGCGATGCTGGATCAAATGAGACGAGTAATGGCTGGCGCGCTTTCTTTGATGCGCAAAAATTTGCATGGAAGTACCTACCTACATAGAGAGACGTTTCGCAACTCGTCGGCTACTGAAGAGCGGAGACAGGAATATTTTGTTGCCCGAAATCAACCGTATAGTTTGGCCTATACTAGACAATGTGCGAAGTCTAGTTGCAGATAATGTTAATGATGACATCGATGCCCAATCCTGACTAGATACCTACTGGGCAAACGCAACTGTGGTGTACATATGTACAGGGAAGTATAAACTTGAGTATTCTGACAATAATTAGTACCTATCTAATGCCTTGTGAAGTTTAGCCACAATACCTATTGTTTTTCTTGGTATAAAGTGGCTAAAATTTAAAATAAATTTCTATTTTCGTTATGATGCTAAAAGAAACTTAGCCAGTTTCATACTGTCAGTGGAACTCGCATGAGAATAAGACGACTTGTGTAAATACAGTGCAAGAGAGCAAACATCCTTAAGCTACAACTTGATTCAACAAAACATTACGCTTGTGTGAAAACTTCAGGCATTCGTTCAATATGCAACAAATAGCATGGACGTCTGAGCCCTTCAACATGGCTGCTGTGGATACCACAAGACCTGTTGTGACCAGCTGTGTGTGGTGATACAAGTGCGGAGCTCAGGTTCCATTTCAAAAGGCAACATAACCCGCAGCCTACAGCGCTATGAAAGAGGAAATCTAGTGGTGTTATACATGCCACTGCGGTGATCAATCCATTTAATATTTTCTGGTAGCATCTAGGAGTCTGGACTTGTGCATGTGAGCATGGTCGGCACTGCTGCCTGACCCATCCGGGAGTACAGGCTTAAGGTATGTTACTTTGATTGATCTGCATTCAACAATTGCTGCATCTGCATTCAGCTGTACATTTTTGTGGCAGCTGAAGTATGTATTGGGGTTGGATTTACCGAAGTTTTACAATTAATTCTTGCATTCATTGCAATCTATAACTATTGCATTATTTTGTTTCATGGAAATGTGTCATGTAAGTTACAAAAAAAAGAGTAAAAAAAATATTCAAACAGCGCTATATGTGTTATGGTGTTGATACTGTATGTTTCTTTCAATAATCATCGAAAGATTCGGGACCCCATTAGCTGTAATATGCTGCTTGAAATAACTTATTGAATAGGTGCATGAATTTTTTTATGATCAATTAAAAAATGAACAAATCATTTTTACATGGACAGAATGAGAAGTCAGTCCATGTCACGCCATCTATTGATATCCTTGCTTTGTTCGAGCTTTGAAATATTTTGTTTCATCAAGTATTTAATCTTTTTTATTCACCAACAAAATAAACAACAAAACGATTTTCGCAATTTTATGTTTCTAATGTAATCGGAGCATTGGAACGTGGGGACGAAACGCAAAAAAAATGAGATTTCATTACATTATTAGGTATGTTGTTAGAACAATAATAAACGGTTTTGTGACCACTAGTGCTGTCACAAGCATAAACACAGATAATAAATAGGTTGTTAGTTTACTGACAATCGAGAAGTAAAGATATTAGCAATCCGTTTTTTTTTTATATGTTTGAACACTAGGAATTTTAGCCATGCATTTTTTATTAATAGGTGCCACTTCAGATTTACCGTAAATATTACTACCACTGAGTTTGTTGTTGATTTGATCTCAAAGGGAATTTGTGAATATGCTATTCCTTGGAAACAACATACTTTCTAACTGTTCGCGTTGGTATTTTCAATACAAGTTTGAATCCAGTTACGGAACGCAAAAAGAAAAATCATAATAATAGTCGATCTTTAGCATCTTTGACCGATTGGGGTTGTTTTCACAACTAAATTAAAGTATCAGGTATAAGGGAACAATATTTATTTTGTTTACGTTGAGTTCACTTATGTTTGTGATATACATTCAATTATTTTTAAAATGATATTTTGGTTCATATCAAAACAGAAAAATCTTATCTCGATTTTCTAAGGTGAAATATTGATTCGCTGGATCGATTCAGTACTGGATATCGATTGAAAAAAAAAACGTTTATTTATTTTTTTTGTCCTTAAAATTGATTCGTCGATTAATCGATAACAGAACGTCATCCCTTGCTCATCTCTTTAAGACATAAAGACATTGACAAGTAAGTGTCAACATTCGAAAAAGTTTGATGATACAAAACAAATAACTTTGATATGATTTTTAACTTAAAAGTTACTAGATAAAGACTAGATTATTAATAAATCGTTACAATGTGTGAGTCACTGTGAGGATTAGACTTTTAACTTTTGCATTGTTGCAAAGACATGCAATAACTTTCAGTTAAGAGCTATGTAATCAAGATTATTTACAAACCAGTGTTAAAGTTTAGTGAAATAGTTTGTTGTTCGACTCGATTTGCAATCTTACAACCTGCAAACATCACGAGGATTAACGTTACTATAGCCTAGACAGTTGGCGTTTAGTTTTGTTGCTACCACAACGGTTGAATAAAGGTAAAGTTAATGTCTGAAGTTGTTATATATCGCATTGTAGAGAACTAACCAACTGATAACATGTCATTCTAATGATACCTACAAATAAAAATGATTTAAATTGACTACGGTGAATGACAAGTGCAACTAGACATTTAGATGGTGTCGAGAAGACGTGTTCAGGTATTATGAGATGCTCGAGAGCCAATAACTGTTCCAAGTCGTGGCTGAGAATAAGATAGATGTTCAATTGGCAACATTTTAATACACATAGAACGGTTTCTCAGTTTCGTGGTTCAGAGAGATGACGGAGTCAAGAGTTTATTCGGCGTTTAAGTTGAAAGTGCATTCTGTGTAGCGAATGTATTTGCTAAGTTATTGTGAATTGTAGACCACGGATGGGATACTTGGGTTCTATTTGATGTACTTGGTACATGGGTTTTTGTTGTTTTTTTGGAGGAAACTAGGAATGGTTTCCTTGTTCTGTGTTGTTCAACGATGCTTGGCCTCGGTAATCTTGTTCAAAAATTTTAATAATTGTAGCATCTCTTTAAAATAAAGGTTTGTATTTGTGAATTATGTAGTGTCATGTAGGAAGTCTAGTACCTACCTAACTTGAATAATAAGTTTGGAATTTAAAGTATACTGTCAGTAATGGCTGTGCTAACTTGTTGAATAGTTGAATAGTCTGTGCTGGTCATTGTGAACATACCTAACGTTATTTTGTGTTATTTCATTCAAGTTGGATAAGATAATGTTAACACAGATGTAAAGTCGGTGATGTGCGGTGCATGATTTAATTTTTAGTTTGCAAAGTTGGTAATGTTTGGTGTTGTAAGTTATAATACCTATCGTACTGAGAGTTTGGTATGAAATCATGAACATAGAATAGAGTTCTTGAATATACTTTTGGCTGTGTATGAAATCATGAACATAGAATAGAGTTCTTGAGTATGCTTTTGGCTGTGTATGAAATCCTGAATGTGAGGTTGCCGTTGTATTCAGAATAAAGATTGATACTGAGAGTAAAGATTGAAATAACAAATTTCATTTTGGTTTAAAGGTGCTGTTTGGAAGTGAATTGGAATTCTGAATGGTGGCAATTATGAATTAAATGGTGGTGTTGAATTAAAGGCTTTGTTTGGTTCATGATGAGTTAGAGAGAAAATCTGAAAGATCAAGTACCCATTGACGTAACTGAATGTACTATGGTGAAGACTGATTCAAATCAATCTAGCAATGGTGAGGTCGTGTGCATGGTCAAAGGACTGACTGTGCGGTGAAGAGTAGTCACTGCGGTGACTGCTGTAGCCTAAGATAGGCTGGTGAGTGGTCAGAGATGACTGCTGTAGCCTATGATGGGCTGGTGAGTGGTCAGAGATGACTGCTGTAGCCTAAGATAGGCTGGTGAGTGGTCAGAGATGACTGCTGTAGCTCAAGATGGGCTGGTGAGTGGTCAGAGATGACTGCTGTAGCCTAAGGTAGGCTGGTGAGTGGTCAAAAGATGACTGCTGTAACCGAGATGGGTTACGAGGCCTGGTCAGGATGACTATGGTTGCAGGATGGTCACAGGGTTGACCATCAGGAGGCACAGCAATTGCTGTGGGACCAAGAAACATTGCTGGATATGTATGGGGGGGAGCCTAGTCCCACTGGGGCTTCGGTGACCTGTTGTTTAATGTATGTAGCATGGGTATCTGGCAGTCTTGTTGCTTCGAGAGGACCGGTTGTCTGGGGGAGCCTGGTCCCTCTGGGGCTTTGGTGACCTGTTGTCTGGGGGGAGCCTAGTCTCTCTGGGGCTTTGGTGACCTGTTGTGTGTCTAGGGGAGCCTGGTCCCTCTGGGGCCTCGGTGACCCGTTGTTTGGTGTATGTGGCATGGTATGTTGTGTTGGGTGTTTGAGTGGTTTCTGGCACACTTAGTGCTTCGAGACCGATTTGACGTCTGTTGGGAACCTGGTACCTCTGGTGCTTCGGTAACCGTTTAGAATGTGTGAGTGTTAATATGGTTGTCTAAACGGTGAGGTATCTGTTTCTATAGTACGACGATGGTTGTGTATGGTGTACGGTGTGGAGACCTAGATTTACATGGAGAAAACAAATGAACAGTGTGAAAGCTATGAGAATTATGTTTTCATGAGTAAAGAAGTTCTTGATTTTAGTTGTCGGCTGGTAATATACGGTGTTGATTAAAAGTTTCACGTGGAAGATGTCACGACCACGTAAATTTTTTTTATTTGGTCAGGAGCGGCCGAACTTTACCTATTGTTTAGGTAATTATTTTTTTCTCCTCTTGGTTTTTGTTTTTTTATCACAATTGAGTAACGATGTTGTTCATCTTGTTCATCGCTCTACATCAAACGTGGGACCGTTTGAATGTCAAGATGGCCGTATCGGAGGAAGGTAAATGATCGCTTGTAAACTTATTAATTCAGTTTTATTTAATTGGCAACATTTAGCTTCTGATTCAAATTTCAATTAGATTTTATTCGATTGACAACACTTCATTTCCCTTATGTCAAAATACTTGAATTCGATTGGATGTTCAAAGCGGTGGTTTTGTCGGATGTGTGCTTGAGCCAATAATGAAGCGGCGAGCGCCAGACTTGGCGATCTGTGTGGGGTCCCCGCCATTGTGGAGCTAGAGTTGGAAGGAAAACGCGCGGACACGCGTTTGGTGTTTGAAAAAGAGTTTGGAGGAATTCTAAAGTGGCGTGTATAAACTTGAAAAGTGTGGTTTTGTTGAGAGAAAGCGAAACTATTGGTGGCCGAATCCACTGCTTCATTGTTGGATTCAAGGATTATCTCTAAAACGGCATAAGTTACCTGCCTCGTGCATGCATAACCCACGATAAGCCCACAAGTACGAGGGTATATGGAAGGAAGCCCTCGTGTTTCCGACATATATATATGTTTATCTCACAAAGAAATGGGCTTTACTAAATCAAAAAGTGAGAACTTTAAATGAAAAGGTCCGGAGATGTGATGGAAAGATTTCTAATATTATTAAAGACCTTAAGAAACTTAAATATATCAATAATGAAGGAAGTTAAAATTCTAAATAAAAATTTAAGAATATGCAGAAGGATTTCGTAAAAAGCAAATTAAAGGCCTACTTTAGAAAAAAGTATTCTGAAGAATTAAGAAAATTTGCCTTACGCTTCAATTTGTTTTAGCCGAAAGCGTATGATTTTATAAGTAATACCGACAACACTTGTTTGAAACACTCGCACTTTGAGCATAAGGTACCAACATGTTAATGCCGAACCTGGCTTTATAGAAATAAATAAAATAGTGAATTTCAATAAGTAAATTTTGTTCAAAAATGAATAAATGTCTTTTTTACATAAATATTGTTATTATTTTACATAAATTAAGTTGTTCGAAAAGTAGGAAGATATCAAAATATTATTATTTATTTACTATAAGAAGATGCATTTACCCTGCAGTGGGACAGTTACAGGCTGGTATTATTTATTATTACTACCCCTTTGGCCTATGTCTAGTGGATTGGGATAGGCTGATTTGACTTGATATAAAACAAAATACATTTTAGTTTTTAATGGGTTAGGTATAGGGACGGCCAAAAATCGTGAATCTAACGAAACAGGGCGAAATTTGGGGCTTTTTCTAGCAGGTTAAAAGAAAAACATCTCCCACTATCCCCAAAAATCGCTATTTCGTTTGATCCACGATATATTTTTTGCCCACCCTGTATATTACCAGTCATACAATACTCTATACCCTTAGCTACTTCGGTTTCTATGGGCCTGGTTTGTTCATATTATATTGTTATTACATTATTATATCGTAGAACAACAACTTAAACAATTTCATGAAGGTCGATATTTACATCGATATCAGCTGCGCATGTTTCTCGCAGTTACAACCCTACAAGGCAGCCATTTTATGCGCCAGATTTTTGTAGGTATGCACGCTAATTTCGTAGGTATGGCAAGTCCATAGGTTTCTAAGTCAGTGTTGGATAGAGTCGTTTTTGGGAAAGGAACAGTTTGTTTCCTTTGCCGAATTTACTTACATAATTAGGCTGCCGGATTGACCATTAATAACAGTACGTAATGTTCCGTTTGTTGACACGGCCAATCTCTAACCCTCGGGACCCTGTTAACCCTGATAAGTTGCACTCTAATATATTATGTTTTTGTAGTGTTTGACCATAACAGTGACACGCCATATTAGCAGCGTTGTCAGAAGACTACTGCCCCTACGACTATTCAGCAGTAGTAATTTTTAGTCTTTTAGAACATTAAATCATTTAAGCCAGGCAAAAATATTGTCCACTGCCTTAAACGGGAGCTGGGGGCCCTTTATATTCACGGGACCCTGGGCTGCAGCCCAATTAGGCATATGGTAGATCCGGCCCTAGAAAGATGCACATGTTCGGAGTTTTAGGCATATTTAATGGTGGACGGTTATTTGTGCCAATGAGTGTATTTTTATGTATGCTAGAAATCTTGCCTAGCCTTTTCCCAGCTATATTGGGGTCGGCTTCCAGACTAACTGCATTTAGCTGAGTACCAGTGTTTTTACATCGAGCGACTGCCTATCTGACTTCCACAACCCATTAACTGGGTAACATGGTACGCCTTGGCAAGACTGGTGTCAGATCTCAAGCTTCTGACTACCCATAACGACTGTCAAAGGTCTTCAAATGATAGCCGAGACCAATGGCTTAAAGTACTTTCCGAGGCACGGAGGAAACTCGGTATGTTGAAATGGTCACCCATCCACGGACCGACATCGTCGAGCATTGCTTAACCTTGATGATCGATCAGTGCGGTTGTTATTATTTAGCCACGAGCTCCTCTCGAGCTTCTCTCATTTTTATGTATACTATCAAAATTGACTAATATATCCTTTACCATGAAAGCATTTAAATTTGTGGAGATCGTGGCAAACGCATGTATTTTCTTGGAAGCGCTGCCAGTGTGGTTTCCTCACGATGTTGTCATTCACCGTTGCCTGTGATGTCCAAGATAAACTTAGAAAGTACATATGAATTTGGAAAAGTCACATTGGTACTTGCCTGGATTTGAACCCACACCCACAGCACGAGAGGCGAGGTTTTATTAGCCACTCTGCCACCACGACATAAAGCTAAAATAAAATGGGCGGGGTGCCAAATTAAGATGTAAAGATAGCATAATCTATATTTACTTTTGTGGACCTATTACTTAGATATTGATAAATTGTCGTCATACTTTCTTGTAAGGATGAATTTCCATAAACTGAAGAATAGAGTCTGGCAAACGAAAGTAGAGACTGAAAAAGCGCGGCAAATTTAATTAATTTTGGAATAACCTAATTTGATACTTTAGAATTAATAATAAATAATTCTAAAGTATCAAATAAGTTATTCCAAGTATTTCATACTAGTTTTGGGGTTGCTTTGCCGAGATTTTTAAATTTGCCGCGCTTTTTCAGTCTCTACTTTCGTTTGCCAGACTCTATGCCCCACATTCTTTAGTTTATGGAGTGTCTTTGGTTTTTTACAGTTTAAATAGGTTTCGAAGGTCGGCAAATTGTAAATTTTTTCGCCGCTCGGTGTTCATAAACAGGCATATTTAACCTGTGCCCATAAATAAGAGCCATAGCTTCGTACTGGCTACCCTATAACTTCAGATAAAAATATGATCAGTTACAAAAAAAAGGTAGATAAATTACTCACAACGGATCTTTGTGTCTCTGAAGTTGGCTCTGTCAACTATTGCGCACGAAACAGATTAACTGCATAGAGTAAGCGAGATAGGATGATGCGACAAACGTATGCGAGTGAAAGAGACAGTTATACAATGCTATTTTCACTTTCATTATTGACACAAAAATAGCTACTGCGCAGCCTCTTGCAGCCAAATCAGAGACACAAAGATCGGCAACATCGACAAAATAGATTCAACTTTTTTGTGTATGTGTGTGTTTTTGGGAAAGAAACAGATTGTTTCCTTTGCCGAATTTACTTACACAATTAGGCTGCCGTTGTGAGTATTATACTCAAGGCAAGGTAAAATTTTCTAGCTCGCTTTGCTCACTCTTTCGCCATTGCATCTCAAGCTAGTTACCCTTATAAGTTGACGAATGATGCTATTGAGATTGGAGGCGGGGTGCTCAATTTTTTGAGCTCGCTACGTTCGTTCTCGCAACATCATTTGTCTTCTTCCCGATACTTTGAAGAATGGTCAAAACTTGAGCTATTTTCTAAAATTTTCGGGCTCTCTCTTGACGGTCTTTAGTTTTATCAAAGATTCTACTGGTAGGAGAACTACTACCCTACTACTACTACTATTACTACTACTGGAGGCTATTAATACGTTCCGAAATGCCCTTTTTTTCAATGCCGTAGCGATAGAAATTTCCCCCCACTCTGAATAAAATCCTGGATCCACGCCTCGTTAACTTACCTACGTGCTTACTGTTACAATTTTTGATTGAAATTAAAGAGGCTTTTGCTTAGTAAATAATATTTGTATTTTGTTTATTAGGTCACTCTTCTGCCACTACCTCTGACTCCAACTCCGATTCCGGTTCCAACGCCGACGTACCAAATTTAAATACTCTAACTGCTGCGACTTTGTTTCCGAAAACCCACGTCCGTGACGTCCGTACTTCGGAAGATACGTTAAGTAATTGTTGGTCCGAGCTGTCATTTGTAGTCAGGAACTCTGAAAATTCAAAAACCATTGTTATGTTCATTCGTTTCAAAACATTGAAAACCGAATGTCGTTCTTGTTTATATATCTACGTACGGGCTACCATTGATTGACAATTTCTTACCAAATCCCTTAATCTCGTTTTCAGTGTCGTCGAACCGATTGTCCATTAGATGGGCAGGATCAGACGGACTTTCAATGTTTTCAGCTGAAAGCATAATAAGAATGAATTACCCAGTGTACTAATATAAAGTGATATTTAATGAATTATGACGAGGCTTGTCACTTCACACTTGACTGGTCGCGTTTGTAAAAATGCGAAAATGCAAAGCTAGTGTGATTTCCAACTTATGATTTTAGTAAAGTTTATGACCGGTTTTCATAAAGGCTCTGTTCTGTTCTTTGTGCTCACTAATTGGCGCCACTGGCGAGTAAGGTCCTTAAGTTGTTACGCGCACGGTAGCAAAATTTAAATTAAATCATTTATAACGCCGTAGAAGTGCGATAAAAAAATATATATGTCCATATGTCTTGGTTGACTGGTAGAGAATGCCTTAGGCATTAAGTCCGCCTTTCCTTTTGTGCATGAAGTCTAAATAAATAAATTTATATACCTTTAGATAATATCGAGTACGCTACAGTTTCGCGCAGCCCCTTTTTTCGAAAGAAAGGAGGATAACATTTTCCGAAATAAAAACTCTATCAATGCTGTGGTTGGTAAAAACCGTAACTATCATAATCTGCCATATTTGAAAAATATTCACAACAAAAAAAAAGTAGTAAATAGACTCGCGCTAAAAGACAAATTACTATGAAATTGGGCATTTTGAAGAAGTCACACCTACACCAGCGCCCCTAGCGGTTAATGCAAACGCGATAGCCCTCATTAACCCTACAGTGGTTGCGTGGATTACAATAGTAGTCCACTGTTGCCAAATTTATTCCCGTAAAACTACGTACCTATGAGAATCATGTGACATTCCTAAGGTAACGTTGAATAGTTTGCGCATTATTCCGTACAATTATATCTAGATAATAAAGACGAACGCCTACGAAAATTCAAAGGTCGAACGCACGCGCGAACCTTTTAGATTCAAAATTACGTTGACACGAGAAACAAATAAAAATCACAATTTTTATTAAATTCTATTTGCACTATAATAACCGTTACCATAGCTAGACACTATACAGGTACTAAAGTACGTGTAACTTGCATTTAAATTTAAATTTGAGAAGCTCGTAGCTAAATAAAAACAGCCGCAAGAATTAAACAACTCTTGCTGACATCAGTCTGAGGATGAGTGACCATTCTTTACATACCGATATTCCTCCATACATCGCAAGGCGAGTCACACGAACAGCTTGATTGGTCCGAGCTGTCATTTGTAGTCAGGGAACTCAACGATTCTGAAATTTTTTAAACAAAGTTGTGTTCATTAGGTTCAAGACATTGAAAACAGAATGTGCCGTTGTAGTTTAAATAACTACGGGCTGCTACAGTTGTAGGTACATCTGCTATTCCAGACTATAATTCTCTGTGCCACACATCCAGAACCGTTCAGCCGTTCGTTCAGTAGGATAACGAGGCATTGTCACTTCACACTTGACTGGTCGCGTTCGATAGTAAACGGCCTTAGATCGAAAACGCACCACTAGTGTGTCTTCAACCTAATGAGTTTACAGTATGCTCAGTTGCAAATTAATCTTGCAGTGGTCGCGTAGATTAAGTATAATAGTAGTCCACTGTTACAAAATTAAGTATTCCAGAAAAACTATTTATGAGAATCATTTGTCATTCCTAGAAGGTACCTACATAAAGTTGAATAGTTTGGTCATTGTTTGTTGCCTGGAAGAGATGGCGGAACGCGATAAAGCCGCCTGTTGTAAAAATTAAAACAAACATACAACTTGTATGTTAGTTTTAATTTAAAGGTTTATTTAAGTATTTTTGTCTGGGTGTACAATTAAGTACCTATAAACCTATGCAAGAAGAAAGACGCGATGTGGATTTCCGTCTTTGTGATTAGTCGATTGTTCATACTCAGCCCCTTTGCCTTGCCAAATTCACTTATTAAATTAGGCTACAGGTAGTAAAGTACGTAAAAATTGCTTATCATGATAAAATTTAAACATAAGGAGCTAAAGGAGCTCGTGGCTCCTGGTCAGTCCGTGAATGGGTTACATACCGACGCTACTCCGTACTTCGGCAGGTACGTTAAGCTTTTGGTCCGGGCTGTCATCTGTAGCTGTACTCAGGCAATCTGAAATAAGATATTTTATTTTTTTTATTTTAAAGAAAGCTTACAGAATAACAACATAAAACACCGTATGTAAGTACAATGGCTAATTACAAGCTTCCACATGTATACATCGCGTTACAAATAATTTGCAATAACAGCGTTAAGCAGAATAAAATTAAAACAATGAGTAGACAAAGATTAAAATAGAAAGATAAATGAATTCGTGCAACATTTAAATAATAAAATATGAACTATACATATATTTATTATATAAATTATATAATTTGGCACGTGCGCGGTCTTCCAGCCAGTCACTTGTTCAATACATTGTTCCCGTGCGGTACGTAATAGAATTACAATCGCTCGGGTGCGTCTCATATCATATACCTAAACTTATTTGTTATATTTTCATTTCAATAAAGTTCACAAGATATAATATACGTGAGTTATACCAACTGTTCATATAATTTCTTTAGAAAACATTGATATACTCTAAAACGTATTTAGTATAACGTTATTGGATATAACGTTTATTTAATCCAAAATCATTAGGCCTATCGCCTTAGCAGTGGCCTTAGTCCCTGCTTACGAAGAATAAACTAGATCTTTGTGAATATATGTGATAAAAAAAACTAAGTGATAAAAAAGAGAGTGAGTCTCCCGACTGCCGCCAAATATTAGAGAATATTTTGGCTAAGGATTTTTCTAATTTTGTTTGTTAAACAGGGTGTTTGGTGCATCGTGTGCCAAATTGAAATGGTCGACTGAAGGGGCCACCCACTAGCCTTTCAGACCTCTTAACACCCCTCATGCCCTGTAGATTTTTTTATCGACTTTTTATTGTTTTACTAAAATAAAATAAAAATTAATTTGTAAAGTTATGTCTAAAACGGACCAAAACACGACCATAGCACCAAAACCGCTGGGCGTATTTTAATGAAATCGACACTACTAAACTTTAAATGATACTAACAATAGAATTTAAGCTTTTTTTCTTCATAACTGAAAGAGTCATTCCCGCTCGTCCACACCCCGTCGTCCACACTGCGGACGACTGGGAATGTTGCGTTCTGTTCGTCTACACTGTGGACGAACAGAACGCATTATTCCCAGTCGTCCGCACCTCGTTTCATGTTTAGTTTAAGAGTCAGTGTTTTTTTTTTTTAAATTAAATAAATGATTTAACGGTTTAATTACTTTAAAAAACAACATAACTATTAAGTTTTTTTTATTTAAAATCATCAAATGTTAAAATAATTAACAACAATTCTAGTTTTTAGTCGTCCACACCCCGTCATCTCACGTCTAGTCTAAGAGTTAATAAAAAGAAAATATGATGATAGTATTTCATTATTTATTAAACATACTTTTAAAATATTATATACTTAGCTTTATTACTTTAGTAAGGCAAATACTTCAAAAGTACATACCTAGTAAATCTAAAGCTTTTTTTCGTATCAATATCAGTTTAAATGCAATTAATATGTAAAAAGTTTTAAAGTTACAATCGCCTGGATATACTCAACTATTATAACTGCACCCTGTCGATCCTCCAACAAAAGATAGTCTTTGCACTCCGCTTATCAGTTTTGACGACGCTTCCGGGAATGAACAATAGATACATGGCCTTGAAATAGCCAATCAGCTCGCTGCATATTGCATGCCCACGTTTTAAGGCAATAAAGTGACGATGAGCTTTTGCATTCGGGATCATGTCGGGGTTAAGTGCACCGGCTGGTGATTCAAGTGACCAAACTGTGCTCGTGTATATAAAAAGAAAGCACGGGACTGTTTTACTTCATGGAGGTCACCAATATTACGTTAGAAGAGCACACAAAAGTGGATTAAACGTTTGGTGTTGTATTAACAGCAAAAAATTAAAGTGCGGCGGAGTTATAAGGATAAGAGTAAGTATATTTTATAGCTTACATAAAATAAAGGAAACTAGATTTCGTTATTCGACGCACATCAAAACGTTTATTTGTATTATTACACAATTTTATCAAACAAAATAAATTTTATACGGCAAAGAGGTATCTAATGAGAATTTAGCTAGTAGCTAAATTCTACCAATTCTACTTACCAATTTGTTTAATAATCTCTTGCTCACTCATAGGTATTTGTTTTAATTTTGATGTTCCTATTATTGACGATCTTTTTTATTTTGTTTAAGGACGATAAAATAATTGATGAAAAACATCATATATGTTCGCCAGACTTCGACAGAAACAAAATCGATGAGTCGATTTATAAGTTGAAACAACAATTGACTACACCAGGTTTTCCTAAAGTACCGAAGACTTTTAATTCCACTGTTGCCAGTTTAAAGAATGAAAGTGCAGAATTATCACCTAATATGATTCCAAACTTTAGTTCCGTAAAAAGTTCGCTGTACAGACATCGAAATTCTGCAGCTAAACTGCCAAAATTACATTGTAGAAATGTCAAAGAAGTTCAAGTTCCACCTGATTTTGAAGATTTTCTCTTGGCAGATTATATGAATGGCAACACAAGAATTATTGTGTTTTGTTCAAAAAAAGCAAGAGAACTCATGTGCCAGATTAAAGATTATTACGGAGATGGCACATTCAAAAGTTGCTCACCGCCATTCAGCCAGCTCTACACTATTCATGGAGATGATGGAAGCACTCTAAATGACACAAATGTAGTGCCGTTGGTATACACTCTCATGAGCAATCGAACGGCAGAGTCATATAAAATCTTGTTCAGTCTAATACAATCTCGTATACCAGAATGGAATCCGATTAAATTTAAAACGGATTTCGAGAAAGCAGCAATGAAAGCCATAACGGAGATTTTTCCTTCTACTATTCTTAAAGGTTGCTATTTCCATTATAACAAAGCAGTTTGGAAAAAAGGTCGAGAACTGGGTCTCGTCAAATCAAAAGATATCAAGAAAAAACGCATGGTGTCACTCAGTGCAGTCCTTCCATTGTTACCACAAGCTGAAATAAGGAAGGGTTGGGATTATATTATACGTGATGAAAACGAAGATTCAGATGTCGCAAAATTTAAAACTTATATGGAGAAGCAATGGCTGGAGGACTCATTTATCAAAGTGTGGTGTGCATTTGGAGAAAAGCATAGAACCACAAATGCCTTAGAAAGCTGGCACCACAAATTAAACAGTGCCGTTGGTGAAAAAGGGCCCAATATAATGAATTTACTGCACTTACTAAAAGAAGATGCTTCTTTTTACTTGACACAGAATCGAAAAAGAAGTAATCAAAGACCCATGGCTAAAAGAAGTGAGAAATATATTCGTAGAGACGAATTCATTCAAGATGCTCAAATTGAATTAACCCACGGTGACATATCGGTTGGACATTTTCTTGAAATCATGCGGTGTTAATCTGTGTGCGTGTGTACTAACTTAACGAATTATTGAATGTGATTCTAATTACTCGTAAGTTTTTTAAGGTTTGTAAAATTGTACTATTACTGACAAAAATTGTAAATAGTTATGTTGTAAAAATGGTAATGTTTAAATTATTGTAAATTAAGTTGATCTGTGATACAAATTACTTTGTTGTTGCCCTTAATTATTGTAAAATAAGATGATCTGTGATGAAAAATACTGTTGAATTTAAACACTACTTAGTACATATTATGTTGTTATTATATACTTTAAAAATGTTTATATAATACCAACAAAATATTAGTTAAAATATTGCCTTTTAATTATTGTAAATTATGTTGATCTGTGATAAAAACTAGAATTGTTGTTAATTATTTTAACATTTGATGATTTTAAATAAAAAAAACTTAATAGTTATGTTGTTTTTAAAGTAATTAAACCGTTAAATCATTTATTTAATTTTAAAAAAAAAAACACTGACTCTTAAACTAAACATGAAACGAGGTGCGGACGACTGGGAATGTTGCGTTCTGTTCGTCTACACTGTGGACGAACAGAACGCATTATTCCCAGTCGTCCGCAGTGTAGACGACGGGGTGTGGACGAACGGGAATAACCCAACTGAAATAGCATAATGTAAATCAAAGAATATTTAAAAAAAAATGTACAAGAGGAGGTTCAATCTATCCGAGCAGGCGCACGGCTAGCACTGCGTTAACATTGGGGAATATATACGCCTGAAGTTATTATATAGGAAACAAACTAATGTAATAAATAACACACGGCTGCTGCGTCGCCTTTTCCTGCTTTGCTTGAACTTAGCTTTACACGTCATCGCCGCGGGCCGCCCCGTGTGATAGAACACCAAATTAACCTTTGTTCAACTAAAACTATGATATACAAACTGTAGAGGAAGACAGGGATCAGTCTGGAGCCAATGAATTACGCATTTACACAGATGGCTCAAAAACAGACAACGGTTCAGGTGCTGCCTTACATTCCCTTGACCTCAACATTAACTTTCACTTACCGCTAGGCACACATAGTTCAATCTTTCAATGTGAATGTGTCGCCCTAACACAAGCCGCTACTGCTGTAAAGCGTTTAGGTATCCGTAACTATGGAATTAGATTTCTATCCGATAGTCTGGCTGTGCTCAAAGCCCTAGAAAACAAACAAACCAACAGCAAACTAATCTTTGAATGCCATCTTGCCCTGGAGAGTATATCGACATCCAATCGAATCACCCTAAAGTGGATCAAGGGACATAGTGGGTCTTTAGGCAATGATGCCGCGGATGAACTTGCAAGGAGAGGTTCCAAGATTATAGTGCTAGGCCCTTACCCACTTCTCCACCTGCCTGTCTCACAAATTCGTGCATGAATACACCAAAGATCAACCGAACTAATAACAACAGATGGCTACAGACTGTAGACAGTTAAGAACCGCCTTACCGAATGTAAACCCGCGATTAACCAAAAAACTTATTTGCCTAAGTAGAAATAACCTAAGAATAATCATAGGGACAATTACGGGTCATAGCCCACATCTTTTTAACATAGGCGCCACCGACAGCCCACTTCGCAGGGGCTGTTTTAACGCCGAGGAATTAGCCGCCCACGTCATCCTGGACTGCGAGGCCGTGGCTTCCCAACGTGAAGAAATAAAAAGAAAGCCTGTGATACTTGCTTCTGTGCTTTTGGACGGAACTAGGCTGGCTACTATAGCCGGCAACCCCACTCTCGCACAACATACCAAATGGGAGTCTAAGTGCGGAAAAGGGAGTCCCTCTTTTATTATTTTCTATTCTAATTTGACACGTTGACGCGTGATATCTCGTTTATCTACGGGCTGCTACAATTCTACCTTCACTTACCTAACTTTACAGCCTCCTTTTCAGTGTCGTTGACTCGATTGTCCCTCAGGTAGGCAGGAACAAACGGTATTTCATCAATTGCAGCTGAAAGCACAGTAAGTATGAATTAACCAGTGTTCTAATAGAATGTGATAATTAATATGAATAACTTATAACGAAACTTGTCACTTGATTGATAATGATTTAGTATTTGGCAGACATTTTGTATGTTGCTTTTATTTAACAAGAATATTAAACACTCTTGTATGTATAAAGTCTTATGTAAGTACTTTCTAAGTTTAGCTTTTTTTATTACTTATTAATAGGTTCGCGTTTGACCACTATCTCACTTGGTGGTAAGCGATGATGTGGTCGACGCTGTAGCACGCTTGCTTAAAGAAACCTATTAACTTTAAGTTAAAGACTCCTAGGTTGAAGCTATCTGGAAATACAGACTCCGGCAGGGAATTATAAATATGGAAATATCTTGGACATCACTGACAACAGTGAAGGAAAACATTGTGAGACAACTGGGCTTGTAACTAGTTAATATAAGTTTGATATCGCCAACCCGTCTTCAGCAAGCGGGGTGAGCAGTGCTCGTGCCTTCTCTACAGAAGAAGAGGCCTTTGCTCTGCAGTGGGACTTTTACAGGCTGGTATTATATTAAAATCAACTCTCGGCACAAACCGGAGCGTAAACAACAATGCAATACTTAGTATTTAAAGTTAGACAATCATTTAGGCGTTGCCTAATATTAGTGAAAACAGGTATTGTATTTCAAATAGTTACTTACTTGGTAGTTCACCATCACTATCGATTAAATATTTGTAGATTTCGCGCCAATCTATGATATAAAAAAGAGCAAATAAAATTCAGATTCTGACAGAATAGCATTGCCATTGTCACGCGTTCATCCGAATTCACTTACGCACAATTGCGTAAGTGAATTCGGCAAGGCAAAGGATTTGAGTATGAACAATCGACCAATCACATAGACGGCAATCCACATCGCGTCTTTAATCTCGCATGTGATTGGTCGATTGTTCATGAAAAAAATGAAGATGGAAAATGGCTAATTACAAGCTTCCACATGTGTACATCGTGTTACAAATAATTTGCAATAATACAGCGTTAAACAGAATACAATAATAACAACGGGTAGACAAATATTAAAATAGAACAATTCAAATAAATGGATTTGTGCAACATTTAAATATTTATTAGGAACAATTTACATTGTGTTTGATACGTTATTATTAATAATATTAATATAAATTCTAAAAGTACCTTCACCTAAAATATATAAAACAAAAAGGAAAACATGACAACTAAAAACAATAACAATAAATACCTTTTTTATAGAAAATTTCAATAATATTATGATTAAATTACAATTCTTCTATTGAGTACAAGTTTCTATCCAACAGAAATACTTTGAGCTTAGCCTTAAAAGAGCTAGTGTATGACAAAATGGTTGAATGCCCGATTACAAGTGAAGACATACAACACGCCACAAGAGTTGCAACCACCGCCGATACAAGATCATTTTTACAATTAACTACCCTCGCGTAAAACGACGCCCTGAGTTTCCTCATGAGCACAAAAAAGTCTGTAACTCTGTTTACAGCAAACATATCAGTCGCACTACACCGCCAGGGCAAGTTGAGCATGGCCCGAAACGCGTTATTATAATTAATAGTATCAAAAGCTCGGCTGAGGTCTAGAAAACATGAGTACACGGATGTTATTCTACTTGTATATTTATAAACGGTATTTTTTAGTGCGAAAATAGCCAAATCAGTGGGATTTTACTAATCACATCATCTAAAAGTTTATAAATAGCATCTCTAGTGCCAATTCCTTTCTGGTAACAGTCTTTCATGTAGAACTTTATTTATATGAAGATGAGTCAATAGCTGAGATTTCAATATTTTTCAAAGATTTTTGATAGTGTGGGTAGAATCGAAATTGGTCTGTAATTTTTAGGGTCCTTTTTGAAACCTTTTATTAACTGGCACCACCTTTGCAAATTTTAATTGTTCCGGAAAAATAACCTGCTAGAGACAGTTGTTAAAAAATAATACAAATATGAACTATACCTACATTAAATAAACAAGAGTAGATTGTTTATATATGGAGCAAACGATTATTTTAAAGGTGAGAGGGTTTGTTTTTAAATCCAGAGTGAAGCGAAAGATTTTAGAGTAGAATCCCGAGCTTAGCGAGGCATTCTAAAGTAGAATCCTGAGCGCAGCGAGGGTTCAAGACACGTCACTCGAACTTGAAAAAGTGTTGCTCCCGAGGTGGACTCACTACTTTTTATCACCCTCTATGAAAAATAAGTAAGTGCAACTTATAAACAAGTACATTACTTTTATTTATTTACATACAATTAGGAACCATAAGACATATCATAGATATAATTATATTTGAACAATTTATTTATTTATTTATTCTAGAAGAAAAAAGAATTATGGAAGAGCATCGTAACAATTTTATTAGTACCATCCATTACAGTTTTAGATTTATTTTTTAATTATGCTCGTGCACGGTTTTCCAGCCAGTCACTTGTTCAATACAATGTTCCCGTGCGGTCCGAAATAGAATTACAATCGCTCATTAGTCATTCATCTTATACATTCGTCGTAATCGATTTTAGCGATGTAATCCTATTTTGACCGCATGGTTTGTGATTCATCTCTTTGCTGATTGGAACATTTACTAACAATATCCACATTCCAAATTCAAATCAATTTTGGTCTCTAAGGGATTAATGAGCTATTTTGTCCCTGTTTATGAGGATTAAACAAGCTCTTATTGAATAGATGTGATAAAAAAACTATTTTGCACTCACTCCCGCCCGACCGCCGCCAAAATATTATCTGCTAAGGATTTTTCTAATTTTGTGTTATATTAAATTTAAAAACTATTGTTAAGGGCCTGCCACCGCTTTAGTGCCGTAAAACGGTTACTTTCTAAAGCATACTCCTTAGTAACGGCTAGGTAAAAAGTTTGAAAAATAACAATATTTATTATTGATTCATGTACACATTTTCGTGTAACTAATGGCTTTGCTTTACTACTTTTGGAAACTCCTCCAAAACAAATTGGATATTTATAAATATTTGCACACAGAAAAATTGATGGCTAAAATTTCTTCATAACTGAAATAGCATAATGTAAATCAAAGAATATTTTATTTTAATGTCGAAAAGGAGGTACAATATTGATATTCTGGCTCCGAGTGGGCGCACGGCCTACTGTGTTAGTATTGCGGAATATAATGCATTTAATGCAAATAAATGGCTATATTCGCCTTAAGTTATTATATAGGAAACATACTTATGTAATAAATAACACACGGCTGCTGCGTCGCCAGTTCCTTCTTTGCTTGAACTTGGCTTGTCACGCTGATGCGTGTAAAGATATCTCGATTATCTATGAGCTGCTACTGTTCAAATTTTAACAATCACTTACCTAATTCTATAGTATCCTCTTCAGTGTCGTTGAATCGATTGCCCCTCCGGGGCCTCAGGTAGGCAGGAACGGACGGTATTTCATCAATTTCAGCTGAAAGCATAGTAAGTAACTATGAATTACCCAGTGTCCAAATAAAAAGTGATAATTAATATGAATCTTTTTTTACCCGGCTGCAAGGAAAGGGTTATGTTTTTTATCTTGTATGTATGTATGTAATATTCTTTATAACCTCGCATCTTTCAAACCACTTGACGAATTTTTATAATTTAGACATCGTTAGATAGGTCTTGAAAGGAACATGGCGGATTTTGGGCACCATATTGTGGAGGTTGCAATTTTTTTTCTCCGAAACCCATCTAGTGGGGTATTAAAATGAAGGGTTTTTAGAGGTGATTACAAAAATGTATACCTCTTATATGTTTAAAGGTCATTCGAGAAAAAAAGCGTAACTAATAAGTTGTAAATAAATAAGTTAATTTAATCAAAAAACCCGACTGCAAAGATGTAAACAAGAAGAAAATGCTGTGCAGTCGGAGGATATTTATAATTTTGGTCAGCCAGAGGAGCTCGTGGCTAAATAATAAAAGCCGCACGGATCGATCTTCAAGGTTAAGCAACGCTTGCCGAGGTCGGTCCGTGGATGGGTGACTATTTCAACATGCCGAGTTTCCTCCGTGCCTCGGAAAGCACGTTAAGCCGTTGGTCCCAGCTGTCATTTGGCGATCTTTGACAGTCGTTACGAGTAGTCAGAAGCTTGAGATCTGACACCAGTCTAGCCAAAGGGTATCGTGTTACACAGTTACTGGGTTGTGGAGGTCAGATAGGCAGTCGCTCCATGTAAAACACTGGTTTCAGCTGAATCCGTTAGACTGGAAGCCGACCCCATCATAGTTGGGAAAAGGCTAGGCAGATTGATTGGTCAGCCAGCTCGCGAATATGTAACCTCCGACACATACGCACGCACAGCATGATTTTCTTCTTGTTTACATCTTTGCAGTCGGGTTTGTTGCGAAAGTTTGGATGGATGTACGTTTGGTAATCAATCACGCCAGAACGGCTGAAAGGATCTGGATGAAATTTGGCACAGAGATAGATTATAGTCTTGAGTAGTACAGAGGCTACTTTCTATCGCGGTATAATGTTCCCTTGGAATGTTAAAACATTTTTCTCGCGAGCGAAGCCACTGGCAGAAGCTAGTATTTTTTAAATCTTATAACGAGACTTGACACTTGATTGATGATGATTTAGTATTCGGCAGACTTTTTGTATGTTGCTTTCATTTAAATAATTAAAAAAATAGGGACTAAGTACAGTAGGGACTTAGGGAGAGCAGTGGTGGTGGGAGTGGTAACCCAGGCAGGCACGTTACTTGGTGTAAATTATTTCATCACCACTGCTCAAAAACGTTGAAGGAAAACATCGTGAGGAAACCGGCATGTCCTAGAACCAAAAATTGGAAGACATGTTGTGTCATCCTCCAACCCGCACTGGGCCCTCGTGGTGCGAATTACTTTTCTCATACAGGAAGAGAGTTATGGAAACATTAAAAGGCAGATGATGATATAAAACTCTATTTAAAGTCAAGTAACCCTGATTGATTAATAAATCTAGTTTTATGTAATTTTATTTAAAATTTATTACATAGGAATGTAATCCACGCGACCCAGTCGTGTTCTTTTTTGAGGCGAGAACACTACGGGGCTCACACAAAATATAATTATTATTTTTGAGTATTTGGTTGACATTTTGTATGTTGCTTTTATTTAAGAATAATACTTAACACTCTTGTATGTAAAAATATTATGTAAGTACTTACTATGTTTATCTTTTTCATTATTTATTAATAGGCTCGCGCTTGACCACTTTTTGGTAACTAAGCGATGATGTGGTCGAGGATGAGGCACACTTGTTTAAAAGAAACCTATTCACTTTTAAGTTAAATACTCCCAGGATGTAGCTATCAAGAAATACAGATTCCCGCAGGGAATTAAAAATATGGAAATATCTTGGACATCACTGACAACAGTGAAAGAAAACATCGTGAGGCAACTGGGCTGTACCTAGTTAATATAAGTTTGATATCGCCAACCCGTCTCAGCAACCGTGGTGATCAATGCTCCTGCCTTCTCTGTATCAGAAGAGGCCTTCGCTCTGCAGTGGCTGGTATTATTGTTAATTCTAAGCAGAGCGTAAACAACAATGCAATACTTAGTATTTAAAGTTAGTCAATCATTTAGGCGTAGTCTAGTATTAGTGAAAACAGGTATTGTATTTTAAATAGTTACTTACTTGTTAGTTCACCATCACTATTGATTATATATTTACAGGTCTTCGGTCTCGTCACGCGCGAATTAATTATATAAAAAGAACAAATAAAATTCTAATTCTGACAGAATTGCATTGTCATTTTCTGTTCCGTGTTGTCACGCAACATAATTGCGTAAGTGAATTCGGCAAGGCAAAGGGTTTGAGTATAAACAATCCACCAATCACATAGACGGCAATCCACATCGCGTCTTTAATCTCGCATGTGATTGGTCGATTGTTTATACTCAAACCCATTTCCTTACCAAATTCACTTACGAAATTACGCTGCAGATAGTAAAGTACGTGGAACTTGCATTAACATGATAAATTTTAAACATAAGGAGCTAAAGGAGCTTGTGACTCCTAGGTCAGTACGTGAATGGGTTACATACCGACGCTACTCCGTACTTCGGAAGGTACGTTAAGCTGTTGGTCCGGGCTGTCATCTGTAGCTGTACTCAGGAAATCTGAAAAAATATTTTATATAATAACATCATAAAAAAAAATGTAGGTAAGGAAAATGGCTAATTACAAGCTTCCACATGTGTACATCGCGTACATACAAATAATTTTCAATAATACAGCGTTAAACAGAATACAAAAATAACAATGAGTAGACAAATATTAAAATATAAAGATTTAAATAAATGGATTCGTGCAACATTCAAATATTTATTTATTTATCAGGAACAATTTATATTTTGCTTGCTATATTATTATTAATAATATTAATATATATTCTAAAAGTACATGCACCTAAAATATATACTACAAATGTGAAAACATGACAACTAAAAAAAATAACAATAAATAGCGTTTTTAATAGTAAATTTCAATATTATTATTAAATTACAATTCTTCTATTGAGTCCAAGTTTCTATCCAACAAAAATGCTCTGAGCTTAGCCTTAAAAGAGCTAGTGTATAACAAAATTTTAAACCCGCCGGCAGTCTATTAATTATTAGTACTGCTGCTTGACAATGTTGAAATTAGGTACAACTTTATTTTTAAAGTCCTTTCTACGAGTGTTTTCCCTGGCTATTATTTCTTCCCCAGATTCGTATTCGTGGATATATTTAAAAAAAATAACTAACAACACAAGTATGTATAAACTGGGAAACGTTAGTATATGTAAATGCTGAAAATGAGATCGACAGCTTTCTCTTTGTGTAATTCTGGCAATTGTACCTTTTATTAACTGGCACCACCTTTGTAATTTTTAATTGTTCCGGAAAAATACCCTGCTTAAGAGAGTTGTTAAAAATAAAACAAATATGAACTATACCTACATTAAATAAACAAGAGTAGATTGTTTATCTAGGGAGCAAACGATTATTTTAAAGGTGAGAGGGTTTTTTTTAATCCAGAGCGGAGCGAAGGATTTTAGAGTAGAATCCCGAGCTTAGCGAGGCATTCTAAAGTAGAATCCTGAGCGCAGCGAGGGTTCAAGACAAGTCACTTGAACTTAAAATAGTGTTGCTCCCGAGGTGGACTCTCTACTTTTTATCACCCTCTATGAGAAAATAAGTAAGTGCAACTTCTGAACAAGAACGTTACTTTTATTTATTTACATACAATTAGGAACCATAAGACATATCATAGAAATAATTATATTTAAACAATTATGGAAGAGCACCGTAATCATTTTATTACTACCATCCGTTACAGTTGTAGATTTATTTTTTAATTAGGCTCGTGCGCGGTTTTCCAGCCAGTCACTTGTTCAATACAATGTTCCCGTGCTGTCCGAAATAGAATTACAATCGCTCATTAGCCATTCACCTTATACATTCGTCGTAATTGATTTTAGCGATGTAGTCCTATTTTTGACCGCATGGTTTGTGATTCATCTCTTGCTGATAGGAACATTTACTAACAATAACCACATTCCAAATTTAAATCACTTTTAGTCCCTAGGGATTAATGAGCTATTTTAGTCTCTGTTTACGAAGAATAAACAAGCTCTTATTGAATAGATGTGATAAAAAAAACTATTTTACACTCACTGCCGACCTGCGCGACTGCCGCCAAAATACTCTCTGCTAAGGATTTTTCTAATTTTGTGTTATATTAAATTTAAAAACTATTGCTAAGGGCCTGCCACCGCTTTAGTGCCCTAAAACGGTTACTTTCTAAAGCATATTCCTTAGTAACGGCTAGGTTAAAAAGTTTGAAAAATAACAATATTTATTATTGTTTCATGTACATTATTTGTGCAACACAATGGTGCAACATGTTTTTTTCGTGAACTAATGGCTTTGCTTTACTAGTTTTGGATACTCCTCCAAAACACATTGGATGTTTATAAATATTTCTACACAGAAAAATTGATGGGTAGAATTTCTTCATAACCGAAATAGCTTAGGTAAATCAAAGAATATTTTCAATCAAAAATGTCCAAAAGAAGGTTCAATATTGATATTCTGGCTCCGAGAGGGCGCACGGCAAGTAACTACTGCGTTAATATTGGGGAATATAATGCATTTAATGCAAATAAATGGCTTTATACGCCTAAAGTTATTATATAGGCAACATACCTAGGTAATAAATAACACACGGCTACTGCGTCGCCAGTTCCATCTTTGCTTGAACTTGGCTTGTCACGCTGATGCGTGTAAAGATATCTCGATTATCTATGAGCTGCTAAGTTTTAACCATCACTTACCTAATTCTACAGTATCCTCTTCAGTGTCGTCGAATCTATTGTCCCTCAGGTAGGCAGGAACGAACGGTATTTCATCAATTTCAGCTGAAAGCATAGTAAGTACCTATGAATTACCCAGTGTCCAAATAAAAAGTGTTAATTAATATGAATCTCTTTTTACCCGGCTGCAAGGAAAGGGTTATGTTTTTCGCGCGTATCTTGTATGTATGTAATATTATTTATTACCTCGTATCTTTCAAACCACTAGACGGATGTTTAAAAAAAGGAACATGGCGGATTTTGGGCACCATATTGCGGGGTTTGCAATATTATTTTTCTTCGAAACCCATCGAGTGGGGTATTAAAATGAAGGGTTTTTAGAGGTGATTACAAAAATGTATTCCACTTATATGTTTAAAGGTCATTCGAGCAAAAAAACTGTAGCTAAATAAGATAATTAAATCAAAAAACCCGACTGCAAAGATGTGAACAAGAATAAAATCATGCTGTGCAGTCGGAGGATATGTATAATTTTGGTCGACCAGCTCGCGAATATGTATCCTCCGACTGCCGGTATGTACTCAATCACGCCAGAACGGCTGAACGGGATCTGAATGAAATTTGGCACAGAGATAGATTATAGTCTTGAGTAGTACAGAGGCTACTTTCTATCGCGGTATAATGTTCCCTTGGAATGTTAAAACATTTTTCACGCGAGCGAAGCCACTGGCAGAAGCTAGTAACTTTTAGATCTTATAACGAGACTTGACACTTGATTGATGATGAGTTAGTATTTGGCAGATTTTTTGTATGTTGCTTTCATTTAAATAAAAAAAAAATAGGGACTTAGTACAGTAGGGACTTAGGGAGAGCAGTGGTGGTGGCAGTGGTAACCCAGGCAGGCGCGTTGCTTTGTGTAAATTATTTCATCACCACTGCTCAAAAACGTTGAAGGACAACATCGTGAGGAAACCGGCATGTCCTAGAACCAAAAATTGGAAGACATGTGTCATGCTCCAACCCGCACTAAGCCCTCATGGTTCGAATTCCTTTTCTCACAGAGGAAGAGACAAATGGAAACATTAAAAGGCAAATGATGATTTAATACTCTAGTATGTAAAATCAAGTAACCCTGATTGATTAATAAATTTAGTTTTAGGTGATTTAATTTAAAATTAATTACATAGGAATGTAAGTCACGCGACCAGCCGTGTTCTTTTTTGAGGCGTGAACACTAGGTACTACGAGTATCACTCACAACACAATACAATCATTATTTTTGAGTATTTGGTAGATCATTTTGTATGTTGCTTTTATTTAACAAGAATACTAAACACTCTTGTATGTATAAAGTCTTATGTAAGTACTTTGTAAGTTTATTTTCTTTATTACTTATTAATAGGCTCGCGCTTGACCACTATCTCACCTGATGGTAATTAAGCGATGATGTGGTCGACGGTGAAGCACGCTTGTTTAAAAGAAACCTATTCACTTTTAAGTTAAAGACTCCCAGGTTGTAGCTATCAGGAAATACAGACTCCTGCAGGGAAATATAATTATGGAAACATCACTGACAACAGTGAAGGAGAACATCGTGAGGCAACTGGGTTTGTAACTAGTTAATATAAGTTTGATATCGCCAACCCGTCTCAGCAAGCGTGGTGATTAATGCTCGTGCCTGATCTGAACGAGAAGAGGCCTTTGCCCTGCAGTGGGTCTATGACAAGCTGGTACCTATTATTGTAAATACAACTCTCGGCCCTAAGCAGAGCGTACCTAATTAACAATGCATTTCTTAGTATTTAGAGTTAGACAATCATTTAGGCGTTGCCTAGTATTAGTGTAAACAGATATTGTATTTTAAATAGTTACTTACTTGGTAGTTCATCATCACTATCGAGTATTTCTTTACAAGTCTTCGGGTGTTTTCTTATTACACAGTACATTGTAATAAATATTACGACGTTCACCACTTGTTAAAGGATTACTGATTTATGTTTAGAATGATAATTTAGAGAAGTTTGGTAAAAGCAATGAAACAACTGCGCTAGCGCAACAAACAAACAATAATGACAGTGACAGAAACACAGCACAGGGCACTCACACAGAGTAATATTGATTGTCTGTCAACCCTCGCTACCTGCGCGCGCCGTCCTCCCCCCTCCCCCCCCGCGTCTGCCACCCCGATGCACCCGATGCCTCGCTGGGGGTGGCAACGGTCACAATCTTTCGCAAATTTCTCGATGATTTTGCAGGCATAATAATACTTCGTTGGTTAAGTGGCAGCAAGCGCTTCTGCTGAGCAGGTCCGGGGTTCGATTCCCAGCGTTCGGCAGGGAAAAGGTATTAAGTCCATGGAAGAGTATACACATTTCCTTTAAATGATTTCGGTATTGCTTATGTAAATAATTAAGTGGGGCTCCCATTATCCCACACAACAAACGTGTTTTTTTGCCGTTTTTCGCGATAATGGTACGGAACCATTCGTGCGCTAGTCCGACTCGTACTTGGCCAGTTTTTTAAAACACTTTTTTGAAGACCTAACAAATTGCATTTTTGTGTTATGTCACTTTTATTCTGAGGATGTGTTCTTTGCCTAATTCACTTACGCAATTAGGCTGCAGGTCAGACAATGTTTTATTAGGTTTTATACCTGGCATTTCTCAAAAGCAGCCCGGAGTCTGAACCGGCGAAAACATAGCCAGATCGCGTTGTTGCTTCTTTCAAACGGATCTATCAGCGATTATCGGACCAGTCCGCACTGGTAGAACGGGCTTCCTGCTTTTTGTGTATAAATATAGAACAGAATAGAAAAACATTTATTTGACGCAACAAACATGAGAGTAGGAAACAATAAAGAAGTGCAAAGACAAATTGCGCTGAACGTGCCCATACCGAAAGAGTTGTATTTATGTTTTGTAAAGTTAATACATTGTAAATTCGTAATTACGTTGGCTTTTTTATTGCAAAAAAGCCCTTATTATTTTGGTAAGTATAATTTACAATAAAAAAAAAACCGGCCAAGTGCGAGTCAGACTCGCGCACGAAGGGTTCCGTACCATTTTCGCAAAAAAAGGCACAAAAATCACAATTGTTGTATGGGAGCCCCCTTAAATATTAATTTTATTCCGTTTTTAGTATTTGTTGTTATAGCGGCATCAGAAATACACATATATCACGGTTTATGAGATACAGTCTGGTGACAGACAGACGGACCGCGGAGTCTTAGTAATAGGGTCCCGTTTTTACCCTTTGGGTACGGAACCCTAAAAAATAGTTAAGTTTTTTCCTGCGTACCTATGTGCCAATAACATTATGAATGGATAAGAGTTCCAAAATAAATGTCGCATAATACAAAATGATCTGTGTCGCCTTATTTTTAAAGTAAAGAAAATCATTCAACTTCCAACATTGCCACTAATCAATCAGCAGCAAGCAAAATAGTTATGTAACGTCACAGTGATAAGCACTATGCAGTAGAAAGCGGAATGATTAAATCGACGTTACTTAATGATAATTAGGAATAATTAGGCTATTTTGGTCAATTAGGATTTGTTAACTATACAGGCACGGTTATCAGGCAAGTTGACTTAAGCAACGATAAACATTCATAATGAGTAGTTTGATTACTCATGTTTCGAAAGGATTAGTTAAAGAACACAGCTGTTGATACAAGTTAATAATGTTAGACGGCAAATTAGTTGAAGCGACATTGCATCATAGTGCTAGTAGTGTAAAGTAAAATGTATGAAGGGACTTTTCATCTAATGTTTGCTATATAGAAAAACGATTTATCTGCCATTAAACTGAAATTTTAGGACGAGAATAACGGCTTAAACTCCGATTCTGTATTTTGTGTACAGGTTAAATAAAGTTCTTAATAAATGTTTGAGAATTATGTACTAAAATTGCATTCCCTAAGCGCCAAAAAAGTGCCTCAGAATTGTACGAAACTCGCCTCATCCGACAAAAAAACGCTAAATCCGAATATGTACTTACCTATAGGTAGGTATTCTCAATATCGTTCAAAATGTCCCTTAAAACAAATGGCCTTTCACCCCTCGAATCTATTCAGCCGACCAAACCCACTGATGAGACGCCGCTCTACCGTATATTCAATGTACTCTGTGGACGCCCCTGGGTTTTTCTACGAGTCAGCGGGAACATGTTCAGTAATTTTTCAAACAAAACAACCATTAATTTTTATCAATTTTGGTTTAAAATCTCCGACCACATTCAATTTACTTGAATTAAGTCGGAGATTTAAAACCAAAATCTTAGACTACATACTCACATTCAATCTCAGATCACTTGATCTGAGCATTCAATTGAATGTATCACTCAGATGAATTAGTAAAGGTTTATTTTTTGGGGCTGGTTATACTATTACAGCCCCAACCTGGGATGTTATACATTTGATATTTCGGATTTGGATACGGTTATAGAAATAATAATATACCTTCCGGTTTCGGATACGGATATTAAATTTGTATGATAATAAACAAACATGGCATAGACGCGCGCGGCTAGTGTGTCGGCTCGGCCTGGCAGCAAAACCAGTGTCTCATTAAAACTTTGCCCTTATCCCAAATTCTCCAAAACTTTTGGTTACGGTTACGGAGCTCATTATATCATCCCTGGTCCCAACATACAGAATATACTTAGATGAAGAATACACCTAGATACAAAACAGATCTTTAAAACTGACGCCAATTGTGTTTAGGTAATTATAAGAATTCTATTTGGATAAATATACATTAATGCAAATTCAACCGTTTCAAGTTGCATTCACAAAACGATGTACAGAAAGCAATAACAAAATTACGACCTCAAGACAAATTTAGTCTTACACGCAAGTATTAAAGACTAAATTACAATGAGCCAAAAAAAAACAATTCGAAATTCGAATTTTTAAAATTTATGTTCGAGTTTGGACAAGGAATGAGTGGAGTCGAAACGTTTTTTTATTTTATATTATCGATCTATAAAAATACTAAATTATGAATGAGGCACGAAAATAAGTCGCTCAAATGGCCACACACACTTATCTACCTATATTTCTATATTATAAAAATCGATTGCTGTTCGACGATTGCCGTTTTTGAGTTTTAGCGAGACCAACGAGTCTCGCTAAAACTCAAAAACGGCTGGATCGATTTAAATAATATTTTTTTTGTTTTGTTCGCTCGAATAAAGAGACAGTTTAAAATATATATATATTCGTGGGCAGATACTTTCCGTTACGTCTTTACTTTCCGTTGTCACTTTCCTGCCGCGTACAATTATGCTAGAAAATGTTTCAATAAAGTTTTTCCACGTGTAAGAAGAACATTACGCAGATGGTACGTTAGTATAGATCACAGCCTGGTTTTACTAACGAGTCGTTGTGTGCTTTGAAATTCAAAAGAATTAAATGGGAAAGGAAATAATTTATTCTTTAGTTATTTACCGGATTTCTATTAGACGTCAAAAAACACGGATCACTAAAAACAAGCTTTTCGTACCACTTGCTCAAAAAAGTGACATTCTATGCCACAAAAAGCGAACATAACAATAGTCATTTTTAATCTGTTAAAAACAGGGAAAGAAAATTGTACTGAATTTCATTCATCCTCTAGGGGGAGAATGTGATTTAATTTTGGAATACTTACCGAAATTTATACTGAACTACATTTGTGTTTACACCATTGAGTTTGTATATAAAGCATTATACATATTTTTGAAAAAGGAATACGCATTTATTATGCAGTTATGATTTTTAAATAAAATTACGAAAACCGACGAGGCCGTATGAGCTTGATGCCTTGGCTTTTCAAAAAAAAAAAATATTTGTCTAGGCATTTGCCGCGTTTTTTTTTCTTCAAATAGGTACATAAACGTTAAGTTTATTTTACTTTTAATTGTCATTATTTTTAATAAATGCTTATCTCAATTTATTATTGTGTTAATTTTTTCGCAAATGGTACGAAAAGTAGAGTATTTTCCTCGGTGATAAAGCTGACTTAGTCTTGGGTGAACTTAAATCCCTCGCTACACTCAGGACTCGTCTTAAATCCCTCGCTTCGCTCGTGATTTAAGTATTTAACACCCTCGCTGCGCTCGGGAGTAAACCTCGAGTCCTTCGTTACGCTCGCGATTTAAATCGTCACCCGCGACAGAAGACACTGCTTTATCCCCTTGGTTAATAATCTACTATTACAAACTACTCCATGCATTCTCTGTTCCAGAACCGTTTTTGAAGCGCTGACCGGGATTCTAGGTGTATTCTTCATCGAAGAGGATATATCACGTACATGTTATCAAGTTACTGGGTTGTATAAATAGGCGGTCTCTCTATGCTTTATTAGTAAAATACTATGGACAGCTGCATCCGTTTGACTGGAAACCAACCAAAATATAGTTGGAAAATTGCTATGCAGAATGATTGATAGTATGCCAGAATTATCGCTAAAGGATTGTGTTCGCGACGACACGTCACCATTTAGATAGGTAGTCATATGTAAAATATAAATAGTATTGACAGACACACGTCTGCACACCCCAGAGCGCCATCGCATACTAAGCGATGTCGGTAGGTGAAAAAACCTTTTATAGTAAAGCTCGTAACTAATTTTTGCTCATGTTTTTGAGACACTAAAATTATATTTTATGTGTCTATCAGTATGTAATAGAATTATATAGTCTAATAACAATAAATTAGAAGCATTAATATGCATACTGACTATGTTATTACGGAAAGAAACAAGTATTTAACTCAGTAAACACAACCATCATCAACGAGCGTTTAGTTCACAATGACCTGTAAGAGGGCGGCACCTTATATTTATACTAAAACCAGTTATTGTAGAATTTTGATAACTTTAAACTCATGTTTTAGGGGCTTTTACATAGTTTATAGTGCGCATATAGCGCTTATGTGTTAGAGTTATGCATAAGGTACCTTAGATATATGATAAATGTATAGTTTTAAGGAAATAAAAATATTTTGTTTACTTATTTTAGACCCCCCAAAATTGGCAGGGTATCAAGTAGTGCTATAAGTATTATATTCACCTACCAATCAGATTATTTCCTTACACGTGATTGTTTTGTTAGGAAACATCATCTAGGTGTTCTAAATAAGATAGCTGGATACCATGACTGAGAAATTATACATAATAGCAGTACATGGCCAGTCTTAATACAGTTTCACTCTGAAAATGCAGATATGCATACATTTTTGCTCGAGTAAGTATTCAGAAAGTTCGATACAAGCCTTTTAGCACTTCTGGGTGACCTAGAATTCTGTCTAGGCTCCTATATAGATAGCGCCTATGTAATTCTAGTGCATAGGCGTCACTTACTTGAGAGGATGTGTCTGTGTATGCCGATGGACGTTTCTATGCGTCTGCCGATGGGTCACTGCGTCCAGGGACATTTGGTGCCTGGTCAGCTATAGATATGCTGTCTGAAGCATTACCTTCGTGGACCCTCAGGCAGGCGCCTACACTCAGTCATGACACGGAGCTAGTATATAGGGGTATGTAACGCACACAGACACATTAAAGCTGTGAGACGACGTAAAATTTAGTATTCGGCCGCTTCCCGGCACCTTAAGCTGCGGAAAGGCTGGTGGTACACCCATCAGGGTACCGCCGTCAGACAGCCTAGTTTTCCAGCTACCCAACCACACCGCCAGAAGGAGCTTAGCTCTGGTGGTTGAGGAGTTAAGCGACCTGATATGGTGCGAGGTTACATGGATTTTCTATGTAAACAAACTTGTAACAAACGATAGCTCATCGGGGGTTGGACATGTAGCTACCGGACTTCTACCTTGGGATAGCCCATCACGAGGGCTACCCGGGTGTGAATGTAACTTGAAAATCCACCCAGCGGTCTGAGTAGGAATCGAGTTTATGTGCCAAGATCAGGGGCATAAACTAACTTCTCGCACCATTTCGCGGCTGTACGCCTGAAGGTTTTGAATATAACTGTAACACTTATGTGTGTCAACGGCCCAGTAGGAGGGCTCCAAGTCCCTCGCTGGTACCCTAGAGCTAACATGTCTAGTTTTAGGAGAAACTCGATTGTAAAGCTTCAAACTGGCGGGAATTCCCTTTCTTTGACGTTCTCCTTACGAGAACTCCCTGATGGTAGGGGCTAGGGACCTGGATCAAAGACCGGAGGGAAGGTCGAGACCTATCCAAAAGTACAAGTTTCACCAGAATCGGTCCAGTGGAAGGGTAGTTCCTGTCAGTTTCAAACTACGAGTCTTAGGTTATATTTTTTGAAAAATAAAAGTTTTTGCGGTCGGAATGTTGTGGTCCTCGTCGCAGTCGAGTTTGCCTGTTTAATAGTGCGCAGGCGCGTGAACATATCGTAGCCATTATTTCACTTAAAGTATTTCCACGCATCATTGCGCATCGAGGACCATGAAGGAACGTCGCTTCTGGCCATGAACAAATAGTTTTTTATTTAACCTGGACATCACGTTTTCACCTCAACCTACTTGGCAGCCTTCAAGTGTCTCCAAGGTCCATAGTTACCAGATGACAACTGAACAATAGGTGCAAGGGGCGTCAACGCGTTCAAGCAGGAGCCTTACAACCTCCTGATTGCCTGTCGGTCTTGGACGATCACGTCCGTCCCGTACAGATTGCACAAGTAAAACATTCTTTCAAAATATTCATATAATATGTATTTATATTTTTGTTATTTTTCCTCTTCAGTATCACAAAAGTATACAAGATTTACATTCGATTTGGTTACAATTATGCTTTATTAGTACTGTATATAAGGCTCATTTACACGAGGAGAATTTATTGAACGTCGAGGCAACATTGTAGACTTTTGTCAAGCAAGTATCATATGGACTGTTTAAATTTTTTGATTTTGATAAAAATGCTTGCCATAAAAAGGGGCGAGCTCTTCTCGCTTTAAGTAGAGATAGTGGGACGCCCTTGTCAGCACTAGACTCTCAATTGTTCCGTTGTGCGTCTCTCCTCGCGTTAATGAGCCGTTAAGATTATCGATTAAATATAAACAATATTTTGCAACAATCACAAGCACAGCCGCACAGGTAGCCACTGCGGGAATGTCTAAATTAAAAGATGAATAACACCACTGATTATAAACAGGCTCTAAAACCCAAATAACACATGAGCAGATCTTGTATTGTGTTTTCACCCTGTATATTACAAAGGTATAATATATAATGTCTCTCTCAATGAAATAGTGCATGCTATACATAGTTAACGTCATATTAAATTGGGGCAATATAGATTTTATGATTTTTTAACTGTCTTTTCATTATATTTATATACAATAAATATTTCTTTCATTTACAGCCATCATTAAGAGCTTTCTGATTCGATTAGTTTGAACACTAAATATTATATAAATTTGAGGAAATTGTAAGGCTACTCGTGAAGACCACTTGTGGTCAGAAACTGTCCGTGTGTGGTGGTGAATGGGTCGTGTGCGGTTACACTATGGTGATGTGACGTCATAGCAACCCAGCATATTGCGAACTTATCCAAATACTATAAGGCATAATGAAACAAGGACGATCTTACAACAGTATGAAACAACAGGCTTCAAACATAAAACATATAAGCTACTGCAGTAGTTCACTAATATTTATGTAAATAACTCGTTCTTAAACTAACAAAATATAAATTAATCAATTAATTATTAACAAACTTATAGCTACACAGACGTTATTAAGAGAACCCTAGTTGATTTATTTGTGAAATTGTGATTGATGTACACCGTGCCGACGATAGGCTTGTCACGTAGCAGAACTTTACCGTCTGTGATGACACCGTTGGCGCAGTGGTTGAGCTATCGGCTGCTGAGCTAAGTGTAACGGGTTCGATTTGTATGGCCTACAGATATTTTTTCCGGGTCTAAGTGTTTGTGTATGTGTGTTTATATGTTTGTAAACGCACCCACGATACAGGAGAAAATCCTAGTGTGCGGCAAAGTTTAAAAACAAAATTGAAAATCTGATAACATTTTAATATGTGAATCTAGAGATCCAGCCAAGGACACCGAAAACAACGACCAGTCGGCAACGTTTTACTTCATTAAAATGACGAAAAGATAACCCAGACGAAGATTGATGCCTGAATCAAACCTATGCCAGCCAGTTAACAATAGGCCTGAAGTATTATTTAAGATAAGACTTTTAAGTCGGTGTCTTTGGTACCTATATTTTTTCGTTTTTGACACCGACTTCCGAAAAGAAAGTTATTTTTCGCTTTGTAGTGTTTTGTTTAGGAAAACTAACGATTAAATTTTATTGAAAATTATCCCAAGGAAACATATTCCCGAGATAAAAAATATCTCTGTGCCAAATTTCATCCAGATCCGTCCAGCCGTTTGAGCGTGAAGAAGTAACAAACACACACACACAAACTTTCGCCTTTATAATTGATTAGTGTGGTAGAGCTCGATGTAGTGTAGTGCGTAAGCTTCCGTACAAGCAGTACTACAACTACTTCGGATCCGAAATTTCACGGACACTGATCGGATGTAGTGCGTAACCGCCCTTACTGTCTCACTGCATGGTAAAAAGGCCTATTCTCATTCAGAGAATTTTATAAAAAAAAAACTTTCTTTCATATTTATATAACGTGACAACCCTAACGCACGCACAGATGAGTCCAGAAAATAAACTAAACGTTAAATTACAATATTAGGTTTGCAATGCAAAAAAAAAACTGAAAATAACGTTACTCCCAAGAACATAATTTAAGTAGTTATTTATTCAAATCAATAGTCAGAATAGACCAACACACCCAACTTAAAATGGTACCAGAACGCTAATAATATACAAAAAAATATGAACACACTTATAACTGTAATCGTAAATACATATTTACCTTTTGTAAAGTCGTCTATTGTACATACAATTTTTGTCCTGAATGTATTTTGTAGTGTGCAATAAAATAAATAAATACAATGTGAAACAGTGAACTTAGTGCCGAGTTTTTACTCGAGTTCGATCGCAAACTTTAAACTTTAATTTGTATTTTTTGTATTGATCTGGCAAGCGCCATCTGGTGGCAGTGATGTAAAATTTTTTGTATACAAATTAACATAAGAGAACCTTTACATTAGCGCGATTGAGCACAATTGAAAACTTGCACTAAGCCCACAGATGTGGTATGATTATAATAACGTGTAAATTTTGACCAAAATGATGATAAATATTATGACGTGTTATGAATCCGGTTGCCCTGGTTACAGACCAAGAGATAAACTAAGTTTAGTTCATAGGGTTGGTATTTTTTATTTTAATACTTATAACATAGTAGAATAGAATAGAATGACTCCGTATCAACCATGGATTTTCTTGCCGGTTCTTCTCCATAGAAAACGACCAACCCGAACCGTGCACCTTTTGTCGACGTTTTATTAGTGCCCATGTAGGACTATGTGAAAAAAAAAAAAAAATTATTTTTTATTTTGATCATAAGGTCCTATTCGCAAAACGTCCTATTTTCAAAATGACCTATTAGCAGAATGACCTCCTGTCACAATGCAGTCATGCTAAAAATATACTATCGATTTTTCGTCATGGTTCATTATACAATTTATTTTAAAAGCAAAATTTAAACGAAAAGAAGAATTGCGATTGTCTCATCCCTTACAAAGAAACCGTGCCGACGTACTGTACTGATTATACTGATTATTTTTTGTACATCCATCGCGTTCGGTTCCGTTCCACGGATATAGATGGATGATGATGATGATCTATATATCGCCGTGGAACGGAACCGAACGCGATCGATTTACAAAAAATAATCGGTATAATCAGATGAAAAACGCTAGTTACGTCGGCACGGTTTCTTTGTATGGGATGAGGCATCTGTATGCTAGTATTATATTATCTGTTGCTAAACTTACATAGCTTAGCTCTTGGTCTGCAACCGGCTTTATTCTAATGTTACAACAAAAAAGCAGACAACATTTACATACAATACATAACATGAGCGAAAAGTGCCACTAAATAACAACTCAAAAACTAATTCACTTTATACAAATACACAAATCATTATAATATACAGGTAACTATTGAAATAAGACAATATTTGTAATTGGGAGACAATCAGTTGCAAATATAATTGTATTAACAATGAATTGAGTTTAATTGATCCCTTGTAAGACATGACTACGTTTAAATACCTTGTAGTGTAATTATACAATCGCAAATGATTGTCTTCTAATTGTCAGTGATCGGTATCCGGTTGTTGGTTCATCGCGGGTCAGTCGTCGCTGATACGTCGTCCTCCTTTCTTCTTCTTTTTGTTCTCCATAGCCTCCATTCTCATGTCTTCTAAGTCCTCCATGATACCTGGATGAAAAACGTTAAATGTTTCCTTTAGGAATTTCAGGTGTAGTACGATTCAAATTTAATGGCGGCTAAGAAAACTAAAGGAGGATCGCTGTGCAATAGCAAATTCATGTGACAGCAGAAATAAGGGGTGTAATTAGCACCCACCATTAAGTTTGAAACTAACTGTAATGCGTACTTGGCTATCCCCCGATTTCTGAATTAAGAATAAGTTGAATATTGTTTTGTCAAAATCTTCTTTACCTGAAAAACCTGGCAACTTTGGCGAATTGGTACGGTTTTCAGAAACCAGCTCGAAATGCCTAGCCAGAATTCCTAGATGTAACGTTACATTACAATGGGTATTATATCGTTAGACAAAGACTTACCAATCTTTTTGCTGATGTACTCCTCCCGCTGCTGCCGCGCGAAGCTCGACTCCATCTGCGGGTCATCATCGTCGTCCATGTCCCGATATCTGAAATGTTTATTCAAACGTGTCAACTACTGAACATTTAATGCTAGCGGCTTTGTGAGCTGTACACCTCGCGAGTCAATCTTTTAGATTTTTTCAATTCAACTTTAGTGAGTCGACAAAAAAAATCCAGATACTTATCGAACTTGCTTGGCTGCCTCGGCCTGTTTTTAATTAATTATGATATTTTGGGGTTTGGTATTTTACTCTAGACTCTTTTACGTGCACGTATTTTTAACATCGTTCTCACATATGTGTAATTTTCCAACAAGAATGATGTTTGTAGCCAAATACTTGTAATTAAAATAATAGGAGGAGCTCGTGGCTAAATAATAACAGCCGCACGGGTCGATCATCAAGGTTAATCAACGCTTGCCGAGGTTGGTCCGTGGATGGGTGACCATTTCAACATATCGAGTTTCCTCCGTGCATCGGAAAGCACGTTAAGCCGTTGGTCAAGGCTGTCATTTGAAGATCTTTGACAGTCGTTACGGGTCCAAGACAGTTAAATTCATTCTCCGGGACTTCGTCGAGCTTCATTGCCTCGGCGCTTTTCTGGTGGTCGCCACTGTTGATTCTGGCTTTCAGGAGTTGCAGTGGTTTGGGAATAGTGCGGTGGGATTGTGTCAGTTAACAGTCGTTACGGGTAATCAGAAGCTTGAGATCTGACACCAGTCTTGCCAAGGGGTACCATGTTACCCAGTTACTGGGTTGTGGAGGTCAGATAGGCAGTCGCTCCATGTAAAACACTGGTACTCAGCTGAATCCGGTAAGACTGGAAGCCGACCCCAACAACAATTGGGAAAAAGGCTAGGCAGATGACTTGTAATTAAAATGTGTTAATGGAAAACAGTGTCCGTGGAGTCTCTTGCACGTTCTTCTTCTTTGAGACCTACTGATGCTTGCGAATGTGCAACTAGCTTCATTTTAGTTCGTTTTTGGTGACAATTCAAAAGTAGGTAAGTAGTAGTAGTATATTTTACCTTTAATTAATGGTAAAATTGAAATAAAGAAAAATTGATTTTAATCACAAAATTTCACGAGAATCGGTTGAGAAATGCGACCTGTACAACAGCCGGACAGACATACGAAAGAATTTTTTCCCAAGCTGAAACGGAGACGCTCGGTCAAATAACAAACAAAACTACATCACGTCTGCATTCCTCGAATAAAGTCTTTATATTCTCTGCATTCAATATTTGAATTCTTTCGACCATCACCATGTCATCAACCTTTTTTCATGTTCTTCTGTATTTACTACTCCCGCACCGGGAGGTGATTTCCGACTTCCGATATCCGGTGCAATCCCAGACCTCATTGCGGGGATTTTTATTATTTAAACTAAAGCATTGTGTCACAGTGACCGAGGATTGCATTAGAGATGCAGAATGTCACGAATAGTGATTTTGCCGAATACCGAATATTTGGCTAGGCTCGCCGCCGAAGCGCTGAATATTCGGCGCCCGAACATTTGGCGACACTTAGTACATTTCGCGGATGACAGGTTCTAACCTGCTCCTTACAAGTGTTGGTCAGTAAACGTAAAACAGTATCCAAATCTAGCAGAATTTGCTACGATTTATTTATCTTCTCCTGGTACAGTGTACCTATATAAGGAGCAGCTATTTGCGGAAGCAGGCATAATGAGAAAAAGCACAATTGTCTGCTATCAACAAATGCTTATAGATTTTTTAGATGCAGATTTTTTAATAAAATATATAATTTTATGCTTAATATGTTTTAGGGTTCCGTACCCAAAGAGTAAAGACGGGGCCCTATTACTAAGACTCCACGATCCATCTGTATGTCTGTCCGTTTGTCACCAGGCTGTATCTCATGAACCGTGATAGCTAGACAGTTGAAATTTTCACAGATGATGTATTTCTGTTGCCGCTATAACAACAAATACTAAAAATAGAATAAAATAAGTATTTAAGTGGAGCTCCTATGCAACAAACGTGTTTTTTTTTTTGCCCTTTTTTGGGAAAATGGTACGGAACCCTACGTACTCGAGTCCGAATCGCACTTAGCCGGTATTTTTTCATGATTTGGTATTCGGCCGAATGTTTTGAAATATTCGGCCGAATACCGAATAGTAAAAAAAGTAGCCGAATAGGCCGAATACCGAACTGTAGCCGAATATTCGTGGCATCTCTAGATTGAATACACAATGCGTAAATAGGGCACAGTCAGATACAAACGTGTACCGTAGACAGCCCACATTAGTAACTTGGTTAAATCTTTATTCCTCGTTAAATATTACATGGTAAATATGCTTAAAAACACACAAGTACAGTATTTGGCCACCAAAAACATATGTTGCATTACACAACTGGCATAAATCATTCCAATTTATATCTTATTGCAATGACATAAGAGTTACATTACGGACACTCGAGAATTAGGTCATTGGGTTATCTATTGTGTATCACAGGGGTCTATAAAATCTTATTTCGTCAATTATGGCTATTTGATGAGAATAATACAGTTTACTTACTTGGACTTGTCATAACCGAATATCTCCTTGATGTGTTTAGAGTAGTCCATTTCATCGTCTCCGTCATCAATGAAGTCGTCTAGCTCTGAATCGTACTCCGACTCCGAATCTAGGGCGCGACCTGTGACCACAAAACTCTTTATAAAATAAAGAAGCAACACAATAAGGTCTCGTATTCATTGGGAAACAAATCTGACCAAAATTGTTTCAGCAACATGTTGCTACAGGCATTGTGACAACACGTTATTTGTAACACGTTGCTTGCAACTTTGTGCCAGTAACATGTTGCTCGCAACATTGCGTTAGTAAAATGTTGCTAACAAAATAATATTTTCTGTGCATAGTACACAAAAGTGCAGCAATTGTTTCTCAAATTTGAATCCAATGAATATGAAACATAAAATAAAATCATTACAGAGAAAGGTGCCAGATATTGAGACTGGAGAGGGAATAGTAACTGACATACAGATAATGATAAAAAGACTAAAATATAACACTAAAACTATGTGAAAATGAGACTAGAAGCCGTATTAATCAACATATTTTTTTAGAATTTGTCAACTTAATTCCGCTTTGGCCGGATAAACTACGGACTACCGCCTAAAATTATAGCCAAGATGTAAGCCTGCTTTTGACAGAGACTGGGTCATTAATACTGGCTTGGATGACATTACACGAAAAGGAGATAGCAAGGTTACCTCAGAGACTTTTACTTATTTTTCATCCCGCCACTATCAGTTCATCGCTTTGGAATATTTTCATTAGATATAATAAAGATCAATAAACACTTACGTTTCTTCTTCTGATCCTGTCCTTTTCTCTTGACGTCACCTGGCGGGAATTGCCGCGAACCATCCGGCTTTCTCGCCCCATTCTTGCCCAAACAATTAATGTGTTTATCAAAATCAAACGTATTTGTTACCTTCGACTTACTTGGGCCAGCTTTGCCATTAGGTGCACCCACTTTCCTATCATCAGGTCTTTTAGGAGGCACTCCTTTACTGTCAGGCATTCTTTTATCGTTTTGTTTCTGAGATCCTTCGCCAGCCCTCTGTTTCGCTAACACAGCTTTATCCTTGAAGCCATTTTGTTGTGCTTGCTCTCTTTGCTTTGGCACAGGTTTACTTTGGCTGTTGTGGCCATTCATGTTTCTACTATCAGACTGCTTACTCGCTACAGATAACTTTCTTTCATTAGAATTCTTATCTATCCTGTATGTATTTTGGCTCTTTAAATCTATGTTTTTATTAACATCTTGTTTTAAACTCTCTTTACTATTTAACTTTGATCTATCTACAGATTTGTCAACACTTTTGTTTACCTTGTCAGAAGACCTACTGCTACTTTCTAATTTAGATTTTGCCTTTTCTAATTTTTCTCTGTCTCTATTAAGTCTGTCTATGTCTCTTTCGATGCGTTCTCTTTCTGCCTTCAACTTGTCAAGTCTCTCTCTGTCTGTTCTTTCCTTTTCTCTTTCAGCCTTATCTTTGTCTAGTCTTAATCTATCTCTTTCTTTCTGTAGTTTTTCAATTTTCTCCCTCTCAATTCGTTCCCTGTCAGCTAGTTTGTCAGAAGGTCTGTCCGGTCGTTCAGAAGGTCTGTCCGACCTGTCAGAAGGTCTGTCCGGTCTTTCAGAAGATCTGTCCGACCTGTCAGTTGCTCTGTCAGGTCTGGAAGGACTGTTGGTTCTGTTGATAGAGTTGTTTAATCTGTCAGAGACTTTCGGGATGCGGCCGAAACCACCAGTGCTCGGTTCTGGTCTTCTCTCTCTCTCTGCATCTCTTTGTCTATCATCTCTTGGAACTGTAATACACAAAGATGGAATATTTAATATACAAACAACATTTTTGAGTGCGGATAAAACGCGAAGCGCACTTTTGCGCTACTTCACTCTTAGGAAACGTGTCTCTCAACATGTTATTAAATCGAGCAGACAACCTCTAATTTGCTCCCAATCCTTACCTTTCTTACCACCACCTTTCTCAGCATCCAGTCTCTCCTGGCGACGTTGCCGTCTCGCCATTTCCTCCTCATAATCCTTTTTCTGTTTCTTGGTCATGGGCCGCTCAGCTCCCGGTTCCATCTCAGCGACAGCCTCCTTCTTTTTACCAATTTCTATCGGCTCACTCTTCTTCTGTTCAGCCAGTTTCAGCAGTTGGTTGAAGTCCATAGGTGGAGGCATCGGTTTCCGGAATTTAGGTTTTTCAGGTTTAATGTCCTTTTTCTCAGGTTCATATTTTGTTGGCGGACTCGATTCTCGTTCTTGAAAACAAAAAAAAAATCGAATCTAACACTTTTGCATGAGGCGTACTTACTTATTCCCACTAGTTTAGGTATACCTTCATTAGAACACAGTCTGTTTACGAAATACGGGTTTGCATGACACATTTATATCACGGTATTCAGATATTGGAAAATCTGACTTTATTTTATTTTATTTTATTAAAATAAAACTGACTTGATTTATTGTGTACTGTATAATTTAAAAAACAGTTGGGTCATGCAAGTTTGATTTTATTTAATCTAGCTGGTATTTTATATAACCTTCACACAAGTGCAAGCAATAAGTTGACAAAGTTTTATCGCGATCGGATGAACAATATGGGGCGCACGGTTGGCGCAGTGGTTGAGCGATTGACTGCTGTGCTGCGTGTCGCGGGTTCGATTCCCGCACGGAACAAATATTTGTATGACCTACAGATAGTTGTTCCGGCTCTGGGTGTTGTGTATGCGAGTTTATATGTTTGTAAAAGCACCCACGATACAGGAAGAAATTCCTAGTGTGGAGCAAAGTTTTTAAAATAAGAAAAAAAAAAAAAAAAAAAAAAAATATATATATAGCAACATTATGTATAAAATCATCATCAGCCTTTTAATGTTCCCAGTGTTCCCACTGTTGGGACACAGGCCTCTACTCTGTGAGAGGGAATGGGCCGTAATCCACCACGCGGGCCCAGTGCGGGTTGGTAAGATAAGATAAGATAAGATAAGATATATTTATTTGCCCAAACATGTGTATACATACAAAAAATCATTACACTTGCATGCAGGATGACAAAAATAAACAAAGTTTCAGCCATGTTTGCCATACTATGGCGTGCAAATATTATTAACAAAAAAAAAATATTGTAATAATTAAGTCGAATTTAAAAATAAAATAATTCCAAATGTCAACAGTAAAAAGAAAACAAAAAATTATGTAGTAAAAATGTCAAAAATATCAAGCAAACGTCAAATCTATTTAATAATAAGTCAATAATTGGTGAATGTCACATGTCTTCGAATTTTTGGTTCTAGGACATGCCCGTTTCCTCACAATGTTTTCCTTCACTGTTTTAGAGAGCAGTGGTGATGAAATAATTTTCACAAAGTTAAGCGCCTGCCTGGGTTCGAACTCTCATGTAAAATAGAAACAAACAAACAAAGATTATTCATTTGAAACATGCGTTTTCTTTTTTTTAGATTCAATGGTTAGGTTTTATAATTATTTGCGCCCAGTACGTTGCAATAAAGAGCTTTAATTTGTTAATTAATTATACAATTATTTGCTTTACCACCATTTTCACCTTTCCGCCTTCTCTTGTGGGGCACAGGATCATCTTCGTGTCTCAAGGCGTGTTTGACTCGCTCTCTAGTGCCGTTCAGATCCCTTTTCACAGAATTGTCTAGAAAAAAATAAAAAATTAAGTGGCATGTAAAAAAATACGATAAGAAATCACTTAAATAACACAACATGTGACCAAACGAAATCTAGGTTGATTTTTCGAAGTGCAAGTGTTAACACTGATTTGAAGAAGGCTAAAATTAATAACAATATACGAAACATGAATGGGTTTGTTGTACTCTTGTCCCATAGTAAAAGTTGTTCGTAATTCAAAATTACGAACAACTTTTACTACGGAACCTATGGAGTTTCTGGTGCGTTCTTCTCCATAACAAGCTACATTTCCGAATGCACGGTAGAATCAATTTTTATTACTTGTAAATTTTAACGTTCAAAAGTGCCGCATAATGTCCTACTTGAAATAACCACATTTGACTTTTTTTTATGCTGAAAAAGGGAAAACAATATAAAAAGGCCAAGTGCGAGTCGGACTCGCGCACGAAGGGTTCCGTACCATTATCGCAAAAACGGCAAAAAAAAACACGTGTGTTGTATCGGAGCTCCACTTAAACAGTTTATTTATTTTGTGTTTAGTATTTGTTGTTATAGGGGCAAAAAAAATACATCATCTGTGAAAGTTTCAATTGTCTAGCTATCACGGTTCCTGAGATACAGTCTTAGAAATAGGGTCCAGTTTTTACCCTTTGGGTACGGAGCCCTTACATTATTTATACATTTGTGTTTGCATAACTTGAATTGAATAACTGAATGCAGTGTTTTATTTAATAATAAACAACCTTTTTTGTTTTAATCAATGGATTGCTTGGTATTATGCAATACATTACAAGCTATGTGTCATCGCCCATCTTTTTCTTTTCTATACAGTCCGACAGTGACAACACTTTGGGGTCATGACTGCTTCATGAAATATTGTGTTTCATAAAACAAAAGGTACTTTCTTTGTAAATTTATTTATTTCAACCTATCTTCTTTTCTCTTTAAAGCATTTCACCCAATGCGATACATGCGCTTATCCCAAGTCACTTCACATTATAACTACAGCAAATCTAATCTAATTATACATAATTATATAATGGTACATAAAACTAATTATACCTTAACTATTTTAGATAACAAATTTTATCTATAACAAATATTATTCAATGCACTCCTTGTGCATTTCATGCGGTGTACAGCAGAATAGATCCATCTCGTTAGCTATCAGGTTGAGCATTAATTTCAGTTATGATGATTTTATTTTATCATGTTATAAATAATTAATTTAGGGGCAGTAGGGAAAAAGTGTGCACCATAGATAGCATGAACAAAAAAACGAGTTTGCCAAGACATTCACACAAATAAAATTTGTGAAAAAGATTCATTTCTAAAACTGGAAAAAAAATTACTATTAAAATTTTGGTAGTAAAGAATATTGATAGTAAAGAAGCCGAACTTATGTAGATGTTTTTCATCCAGTGTTGTTCAGGTATTTCAAATATTATACAGGTAAATCTAAAATCCTTATTTATTGTAAAGCACCTTTTTGAGAACCAACATTCTCTGCCATCACCATATCATCATCATCATCATATCAGCCGAAAGACGTCCACTGCTGGACATAGGCCTCCCCCAAGCATCGCTACATTGACCGGTTCCGTGTGTCCCGCATCCAGCGAATCCCCGCAACTTTCACCAGGTCATCGGTCCACCTGGTGGGAGGCCTTCCAACGCATCGTCTTCCGGTTCGCGGTCGCCACTCCAGAACTTACCATCAACATATAGTCAACAGAATTTTGATATTCATTTAAGTATTTAAAAGAAATTGTCAGGACCCATTCCCAAGTTTGCAAATGAGTGTTTATGAAAATCTTTGCGTAATCTAAACTTTACATTCAAGTATTTGATTCTTTGGAGGAAAATTCTGTAGAACCTAGTTACAGATTATTTCATACTAAATCACCCCAGAGGTTACTCTTTGAACTAAGTAGGAACTAAATAAAAAAAAACCTAGAAAACTACTGTGCAGTGGACTAGTTGTCATGTCACCCAGTTTAGCTATGCCAAAACCTTATCGCTACAAGAATAAAGTAGGTAATCAAAATCAGAGGTGAACGGACTATATCAAGCTTATCATAAACAATAAACTTGCCAATAATTTTAATTTTATTTATTTATTCCTTTTGGAAAACAATATAATCCATTTTACTAGTAAAAATACCTCATAACTTACAGTTGCAACACACTGAGTTTAATGTCTGAATTGGGTTGTGAAAATACAGACACAATCAGTGAGAGAGTGATCAAACACGAGACAATCAACAATAATTTAAAAAAGTCTATGAAAAACTAATTAGATGACCTAACATGTCATGAAATATTCAAATTAAACTTTTACCCTCTTACAAATAAACGCAGAATAAAGTTATACCAGGTATAAACCTATGAAAATGTATGGGTATACCTTAGTTATACCTGGTATAACTTTATTCCGCGTTTATTTGTTAGACGGTTAATGTGAATCCCATGGGAAAAGTAAAATCTTTACTGCACCATAATTAATGCCAGAGAAACTCAAATAACACAAGTTTTTTAACTTCTGTGAATTAGTTGACCTACATACATATTACTAGAAATAGAACACTTGTCTACTTACTTCCTACAGGGAATTTAGGTACATCTGGTATTTTACTGTACTTTTCCATCATTTTCTCATAAATAGCGGCTGCCTCCTGGGACTCATACCCATAGTCATCCTGATCAGGCTGCTCTGGCCCATCACGCGTAACGGCAGTGTTGTCCCGGTCAATGGCATCAGCAATCACAGACTTGTTAGCTGACTTGATGACCTTTAACGTCTTCTGAATCTTCCTCAAAGCTTTAGGATCTCTCAAGGCGCTCAGGTCATCTCGTTTCTTCTGAGCATCGATTCTCTTTTGCTTTTCTTCCTCATCTTTCTTTGCCAAAAACTTTTGAATGTTTGCTGATAACTTATCTTTTTGCTTCTGCTCCTTTTTAGGAGGATCAAAGCGAGCCTTGTAATATGAATTATCCTGAAATCACATCAGAAAGTTAGTGATAAGTTCACATTGACAATAACAACAAAGTAGAATTTACTTTCATTCTGGTTCAGATACAGTTTGTAACGACAGCACTTAATGTTTTTTTAAGAATATTAAAGGTCAAAATCACTCGCATTATCATCTAATGACTTATCTGATCAAAAAACTATGCGCATAATATTTCGCAAAATATGTACCTACTGATACTCACACATGACTTTTGTTGTTGATTTCGTTGAGCAGCTAATAACGTCTCGCGGAACTCCATGTTCTCGCAATTTAACAATTCAGCAGAGGTAAAACTTCTACTAACATAACAACATTGCAAAATTTTCACAAATTATTTTATAAAAATCGTAAAATACGTGTCATGTCCGATTTTGATACACAATCCCACCATTTTCTGGAAACGTACTGACCAGTGTTGCCACTTGCAGATTACCAGAAAATATATAAAAACCTATCTGATTGAATTGTTGCAAGGTTATAACCTATTTAACACGGGATAGGGTATTACAGTATTACTGTATAGTCCTCGTCCTCGCCATGCTTCTTGGCCACCCTGAAGTTGGTTTAGCGGATGCGCGAGGCACGCGAGGATTTTCTATTGCGCAGCCATTGTAGCCAAATTCAGGTCACCCAAGAAGTTTGGCGAGAACTATATATGTGAATAAGTACCCTCGATTCATGACCCATACTATGCCGAGATGAGAAGAGAAGCGATTTACGCGGCGAGTGTGTAAGCGCTCGTGCGGACTCAACTTGCACGTCGTTCGTCCCGCTACTCGCAGCACTCGCGTCGGCAGCGGCTATGTAGGCGCAAGTGTAAGGCTGCTTTTCCACCAGAGATGTGCTAAGCTACGTTTCTATGGATGCGTTTGATATCCACCAATCATATTCATTGGTGCACATAGCTTAGCACTGGTGGAAACGGATTCAACTAAGATATGTTTTTTTATATGCTTGCTATGGATGTGTGCTATGGATTGGTGCTATGGATGTGTGTTATGGATGCCTGCTATGGGTCGTCGCGAGTGGTCGCGCTTCCCTACTATCGATACATCGCATAGCTCGAGCTGAGCATCTTCCTCGCGCAGCTACTTTGCGGCGGCGCATCTTCATAGCACATCTTACTCACAACGCTACATAGCTTAGCATCAGTGGTCACATAGTTTCAGGGCTTAGCTTTTACATTCTTGCAGCATAGCTGCATAGCATATTTAAAGAAAGAAAGAAAGAAAGAAAGAAAGAAAGAAAAATTAATTAATTAATTATTTCTGGTGGAAAGGCACCCTAAGAGCCTCGGGGTGACGCGAGTGTATTTATGTATCTAATACTTCATGCACACAAACGTACAAAGGCGGACTTAAGGCGCCGATTCCCTTGAGTAGCTGATTTTAAAATGAGAATCACGTCTAAACGGCTAGTCGTAATTTATTGGTAAAAATATACGTTATATTAGACCATTTTCTTAATAATTTCATTAGAGCAAATTTTGAGTTTTATTCGTATAACATAGTGTAATTAATTTGTAAAGCTATGTCTAAAACGGACAAAAACACGACAATCACAACAAAACCGCTGGGCGTATTTTAATGAAATCGACACCATGTCAAAGACAATTTAATTATCTACATTTTGATCTGAAGCTTTTTTTTTTAAAGTCATAGAATAATAAGAAAAGTACAAAAAACTACTAAATTTCGGGTCGCGCGGGTGAGAAACGAGGGTGCGTTTTGTTCCCTCAAGGTCGTTGGCGTTAGTCGTCGTCTTAATGCCTAAGGAATTTTTGTACCAGTCGACTTTTGGGTGAAGCAGAGACAAAATTATGGAAACGAATCAGGTTTTAGGTGGAAACATACAACTAGAACCCGACGCGACGCGACGCCATCCGACGCATTGCAGTAGTAAGTAATCAATCCTATATATTTAAAATGGTCAGAAACACTACAACACGCCATGTGATCACACGCATTTCCACGCGGTAACATCCAGTCGGACTAGATCAGCGTGTTTCCGGGAGAGCTACGCACGCAGTGTGTTTCTAGATAACACCCAACGCCACGCGTCAGTCAGTCGAGAACATTCCTGCTCTATAGATATTTTTTGTTAGTTTTTAACCGACATCGCAAAAAGGAGGAGGTTATTAATTAGACTGTTTTTTTTTTTGTGTGTACAGAACCGATTTTGATGATTCTTCTTTCATTTGAACGCTGGTGCTTGTCATGTGGTCCCATTTAATTTTCATAGAGATCTGATGAAAAACTTTAGAAATATACATCAGAACTCTTCAATAAATAACGGCAAATCACTCGGGATAACTGCAATCGCATGTCTGTTTATTGTTTACACCATTTCGTAACATAACATCACACTGGGACGCTCTAAAGGGGTACGTAGGTGTGAACAGTTCACCCTGGTATACTTTCTGGGTTGGATTAATCTAATCTAATCGTCGGTGTTCCTATTTTCGTTTCTTATTTTTTGACACCGACTTCCAAAATTAAAGTTATTTTTCACTGTTTTTTTTTGGAAGTCAGTTATAATTTTTATAAAAAAGTTTTTTATTTAAAATGTCGGATGAAAGATAGTGAAACGGTACTCAGTATAATTATGATATGAGTTCAGGCCAATACCGTGATCATAATATTATAGATATCCTATAAATCCTTCTACACAACCGGAACAACCGCCCGACCTAAGTGCCCTTGGTTGGGCTAACCAACCGGCGCGTTTGTTCTACACGGTCGGGTGATTGACACAACTTTCATTGTCCTCGTTTGTCGTCAAAATATCAGAAAGTTGGAGTGGCTATAGCTCTTCTGTGTGCAAGTGAAGATAAAGAAAAATAAATGGACACTTAATCAACGATCTCTATTTGCAATTCGTCGCTAACGCTAATCGGTTATTTTGTTTACTTATTATTGTATTTTCTCTGTAAGTGATTAATGTAATCTTTTGAGAAATAAATGTCTTAAACTGTAAGCGCATACCGCCCAACCAAGGTTGTTAGAAGGTCAACTCAATTTGGTTGGCCAACCACCGTCTACTCGATCTTTTTTGGTTAGTGCCCCGACCAAGGGCACCTTGGTCACACCTTTTACCTCAGGTTTCGGAATGGGCGGAAAAATATTGCGTTGATAATTACCACAGTGCCAGCTAAGCCTAAGAAATCGACTATTTGATGGTGTAACAGCACTAGTAAGTTTACAATCATAGACCATCCATAGACAAAAAAGTGACAGTGACAGGTTGTACCATCTCTTTTTGTCTTTTCAAAACTTGAAGGAAGACGAAAATATGGTTCGTGTTATTTTCTACGATTTTATCTGAATATTTTAATAAAATCACTTACAAAATTGATTAAATTTAGCGTGTCTTCTACGATATAAGTGATATCAGTGTCATATAGCATATTATTTCTGATTATGATGTGGAGACATTTTTGTAAATCCTATTTGTTGTTCCGCTGCAGGCCACCTCTAAGAAGAAGACCAGGAAGCTACGAGGACACGTGAGCCATGGCCACGGTCGTATCGGTAAGTTCTATTTCTTATTTCATTAATTGTGATAGTTTAAAACGTTCCAGGCAATATTGTGATTCTAACCTATAAATTGTATGTAATTGTTAGGTCGGACTCAACATGCCTCCGAAACTTCGTCGCAAGCTATATCTGGTTCTGAAAATATCATAACGAACTGTCGTATCTATTTTAATTCCTTGTTTACGAGTATTTGTCTTACTCATGGCTTTTGTTATTCCAGTTTAATAGTTAACCATGATGTTTAATACTGTCTAGTAAACAATAATTATTATACAATGAAGCATATTGTTTCTTCGTAATAGATTCTTTTGGAGAGATTGGTGCGATTCATTTACAATATTTGAACACATTGACTTGTTTCCCATGTTTCCAATTGAAGCTTTTGGATAATTACCTAACAATGCTTTTGTGTCATTCCAGGAAAGCACCGCAAGCATCCTGGAGGTCGCGGTAACGCTGGAGGTGAGCACCACCACCGTATCAACATGGACAAATACCACCCTGGATACTTTGGCAAAGTAAGTGAATGTTGTACATTTTTCAGTTATTCAAAATAACCTCTGAAAAAATGCATGAAGGAATGAAGTAACTTGTGTTATTGGGAGAGGAAAGGTCAATGACATGTAAGATCTTGGGTTTTAAATTCTTTATTGTACACTAAAATAATACATTTAAACAAAATGAAAACAAAATTCATGTACAAAGGTGACCTTAACTCCAAATGGAGTTCTATTCCAGCAAACCATTGAATGCATGTACCTGAAATACTTATTAATCATTCATAAATTCCTCCTTCAACTAATCGAATATTAAACCAAGCAATATTTTTAAACCCAAAAATTTATTTAGAACCAGTTCAACTACAAAACAATGCAGTTTTATGTTTATGCTCAATATTAAAAATATATTCTAATACTTGATTCAATCATCATCACCAGCCTTTTAATGTTCCCAATGCTGGGACACAGGCCTCCTCTCCATGAGAGGTAATGGGCCTTAACCTACCATGCAGGCCCAGTGCAGCTTGGTGAATGACACATGACTTGGAATTTATGATTCTAGAACATGCCAATTTCCTCATGAAGTGATTTATTCAATGAAACTAACAAAATGTTGATAATGATTAAGTTACTAAGTGGACCCTCTAACTGTTGAGCTTGACCAATAAAATTGAAAACTTCAAAAGAATCAACTAACAAATTTGTATAATATTTTGCATGGCATTTGATGTTGACTAGCAAATATCCAGTTTGAGACCAAGCTCACCATTATGCTCATATAAATAAGTAATAATGTGTCATTATGTTTTTTCTAGCTTGGTATGAGGAATTATCATGAGAGGAAAAATAAGATTTTTAACCCCGTGTTGAACCTGGACAAGCTATGGACCCTAGTGTCTGAGCAGTCAAGGCTCAAGTACGCAACAGCCACCGACGGCAAAGTGCCCGTCATCAACATTGTCAAGGCTGTAAGTATAATGACAGTGCTTGCTTTATGGTTATACATACATTGCTGCTATACATTTTGGTTCAAAGTTTACATGTTTTGTTAAGGTGCCTGTTGAAGTTTATTTCTCTATGATAGATAGGATCTTAGGCATTCTTGGGATTTCGAAGACATCCAACTCAACTCTTGAGGCTTGAAAGTTTAGGTCTTTTCATTTTGATGGTACATTTAGTTAAACTGTTTAGGCATAGCAGGCAACCTAAATAATAGCATGCAAAGCATGAAACAACTAATATACAATTAGTTTAGGCAAAAGTTGTGCTGAAGACAACTAAACAGTTTAATTAGGTAAAACTTTTGGGTTTAATCATAGGGCTATGTGCACAACGCAAAAAAGCCCAGACCCTAGCAAATTAATTTATTTAAATCTTCCCATGCTTTATCGTCGAACCTTAGCGTGCATTCAGACCCGCGCGATTCTAATTTACATGCGCATATTTACATTCGCTCAGACATAACCACGCGATTACCGCGTGTCTCAACTAGTGCTTATCCGAGCTAATCAACTTTATTTTATTTTCAGGGTTACTACAAGTTGCTCGGCAAAGGCAAGCTCCCCAAGCAGCCCGTCATAGTTAAGGCCAAATTCTTCTCCAAGACAGCCGAGAGGAAGATCAAAGCTGTGGGCGGGGCCTGCGTTTTGTCTGCGTAATTTAAGTATACATTAAAAAGGTGAAAATCATACTTGCCATTATTATTTTCCCTAAATCCATATTCTCCTTACACACACACACATTAATATATCAGCAGATACAGAGCACGAAATCGCTGCTCCAGCCGTTTCGGTGCTGTTCAGCAATCGTCTCTCTGTCTCGAACAATAAGGTTCAAAATACACTGAGATAGTCGAAGCGAAATGACGCGTTAGTCTAAAAATCCGGCCAAGTGCGTGTCTGACTTCGCAAATTTAGGGTTCCGTACCAAACCGTAAATTTAAGTTGGTTGTAATAGGAAAACAGGGAATTTCAAGGAAAAACAGATTTATCAATATATTAGTATTTGTTAGTTAGCGCAAAATTTTATAAAAATCACTGACTTTGGTGGCTTCTAATTCCTTTGTTTAACAATAATAAAAAAAAAAAAAACTAAGAATTCTACTTGGAATAAATATACATTAATGCAAATTCGACCTTAAATGCAATGTTTAAAGTTGCATTCACAAAACGATGTACAAAAAGCAATAAAAAAATTGAGCTCAATACTTTAGTCTTACACGCAAGTAATAAAGACTAACTATTACAATGAGCCAAAAAAAAAGCGAATTTTTAAAATTTATGTTTGAGCTTGGACAAGGCATAAATGGAGTCAAACGTTCAATTATCTTTTTATATCATCAATCTATAAAAATACTAGATAAAGAATCAGGAACGAAAATAAGTCGCTCAAATGACCACACACATACTTATAAATCTACCTATCTTTCTATATTATAAAAATCAATTGCTGTTCGTTGGTCTCGCTAAAACTGTAAAAACGATTTGAATAATATTTTTTTTTTGTTTTGTTCGCTCTAATAAAGAGACAGATTAAAAAAAAAAAGTCGTGCGCAGGTACTTTCCATAACTTTCTTTTTTTCCATTACGTCTTTACTTTCCTGCCGCGTACAATATGCCAGAAAATGTTTCAATAAAGTTTTTCCACATGAAGAACATTATGCAGATTGTATGTCAGTATAGATCACAGCCTGGTTTTACTAACGAGTCTTGTGTACTTTGAAATTCAAAAGAATTAAAGCGGGAAGGAATTAATTTATTCTTTAGTAATTGACGAGATTTTTATTAGACGTCAAAAAACAAGGATCACTAAAAAAAAAGCTTTACAAACTACTCCATGCATTCTCTTTTCCAGATGTCAATGTTTGTTATAATAGTTGGCGCTATCGCTTTTTCGTCGCAAACGTTGGTCAAACAATCATAATATTTGGTAATTGATTCATATTTTCTGTTTAATTCGGTTCACTATGTAAAAACACATTCACATTCTTCAAGTATAGGTCTACCAGAATCTCATGGCAAATGTGGAAATAAAAATTTGTTGTGTGCAATACTGGGGAAATTGGATTAAACGATCTTGATACTGTTTAATTTTTATTTATGTCTTTAGTATTAATGAACATAAGGTACCTATATTATAGTAGTCACAGCGGATCTTTGTGTCTTTTATTTATATCTTATTATATCTATTTCGTTTGTCATCGAGTATACTGCATAGAGTAAGCGAGATAGGATGATGTGACATACATAAGCGAGTGAAAGAGACAGTTATACAATGCTATCTTCACCTTCAACATTGACACAAAAATAGCTACTGCGCGGGGTCTTGCAACCAATTCAGAGACACAAAGATCCACTGTGAGTATTATAGGTATGTGTATGAATAATGATGTTATACATCGGGTTCTTAACATAGGAAAAATAAATCAATTGCATATTAATTTATGTACTAATTTATTATATATCATTTAAATCATACTAATAACTTAAAACCTTATTCAGAACTAGAAAAATAGAATACGATTCCATGAACTCCACACTCCTCCTTCAAAAACTTGTATCTTTGTAGTTTTATGTCATCTCTCTCCATCAAAATGGTTCTTTTTCATTGGCATTCAACATATTCAAAACCAATCTCAATATGTATAAAGTCTGTAAAAAATAATAAAATGTATCATGTTACTTAAAGTCATTCATCATCATCAGTCTATGCTAGGACCTTTTAGCCACGTCTTGGCCAAAGAGTTTTGGATCTTATATTTATTCTTTAGTTTGCATTAGAATGCGAATGTAACAGATTCTAATGTTTTTTGGAGTATTTGGCAGCAAATTGTATCGAGTCAGTCTTCCCAATAAGCTTTGCAGAGGCAGTCAAACTACAATAAAATACTCCGCTCCACTATCCAGAGATCGCGTCTCTCAATGATTTTACAAATTGTCCAGTTGCGTAAACAGTTGAGACACAAAACTGCACCAATAATATATGACAATATCCACTAGGAATCAATTTTCAAATAATATTAACAGCCACTGAACTTCACTCGACAAAAGCCCGCCAAAAATTCCCGTCTATATACACGTCCCACTGCGCAGATTATTACTTAATATTTTTCTTACGTCAAACATTCTTCAATCTCCGTTAAAATCAATATCTTGTCGAAGAATTAGTAACAGTTACATTACTGTTGCCATTTCCTTCCGGCCATCATTCGATGTGCCCTGTGTATTAACCATAATAATAGTAATGGAAAGAAATAAAAATTAAGTAAGAAAAATATAAAATAAACTAAAAGTATCAAAACAAGTCAGTCCAACTTACCGGTCCACTCTACGATGCACTTTAAAATCAAAGATTGAGTTTGATTTACGCTTTCTTCTTCCCTTATTTTATGATACACATTGAAAACAATTTGTCTCGCTTGAGATCGATGTGGGTTTTTCAACATTTTCACAAAAATAACAAATTTTCAAGATAATATCAAAAAAATTCAGCAGCGGTTGACACATCAAGTACTTTGATTTGACAGGTGACAATTGACATTGCCTTAAGAAAACCACAATTTAAAAAAAATAAAAAATGCCATGAGATTCTGGTAGACCTATAATATTGGACACGATTTAATGCTTTACCAAATTAAAAATAAAGCGTATCAATAAAGTTCAGGAGTGGGGGCTTGTGACGTCACTATGTCAGTATAGTGTACTAACGGCGTGACGTCACACGATGTCTCATCGTCGTCATTTTATGTTTACGTGACAAAAGAAAAAATACGTGACCAATATTTTTTATTAATCTACCTACGGAAAAATTTTCAGTAAACATCTGTTCCAAGTCTCGCACTCCGGCTGAAATACGTTCGAAGACAAGCGAATACGTGCGCTGCACATTCTACAGAATTGACTCGTCGATTCTGTCTCGGTGTGCCCTATAATAGCAGCAATAACAGAAATAATACGACCCCTGACTATTGGATCGTGGTTTTCTATTTTGGTCTGGAACCCTGCTCACCTGCTGACCCCTAGGAAAGTTTTATTTGGCCGCGGAAAAGTAGGAAAGAAAAGACAAGGAGTAGAGATTTGAAAATTTTGCTGCGTATGGCATCTGTTAACCCTGAATGTTTTGAGCTTTAATTAATACATAATCATATCTTCTTTTGTTCAGAAGATATGACATGGCAGCTGGGGTGACGTCACTCCAGCTAACACATACTAAACGATGAGTAGTTTAGTATGTGTTAACGTTGTTTTTGTGGCAGCTAAATTAAGACTGGGAACTTTGATTGCATCTATTATGCCTTAAATATTGGTATAGGAAGGGGAGTCTAATGTGCGGCAGTGGACGTCTTGCGGCTGAAATGATGATGATGACGATGGCTATCTTCCATACGATGTGATCCTGAGTGTTGACCTACCCGTCGTCGTTATTATCGTTATTTACGCAGACGTTACCCTGATGTTAGCCGGTGGGGAAACCTTCGACGAGACTATCCAGTTTTCCTAGCTCGGGGTGGCAAGAGTCGTGGCGTCGGTCTGCGAGCTGGGTTTGGAGATAGCGCCTCATAAAACTGAGGTTATGGTTCCATAAACTGCAGAGGGGCAGATAGCCACCCAGCTCGTCAGAGATGCGCAAGCCCAGGAGGGCCGATACATTAACTGTTTTGGCCTAACCATGGATGGTTGGTGGAGCTTCGAAGAGCATTTCGAGCACCTGCAAGTCACTTTCGTTGAAAAGGCAGTGTGTGCTTTGCATTGCACGAAGAGCTACAGCAGCCGCAATTTTCACGCTTGCGCGTTGTCGAAGCCGTCCTGCCGCACTTCTAAGCATGGCTGAAAAGAGAGGAGCGCATCTCCTATAGGCTCAGTCAGGTACTAACCGGGCACGGTTGCTTCGGTGAGTATCTGAATAGGATTGGGCGAAACAAAACGGCAAATTGCCACCACTGCGGAGGCTACCTTGACTCTGCACAGCACACACTCGAGGAGTGCCCAGTGTGGGCCTCTTGAGCGGCAGTTCTTAGTCGCCAGGATCGGGCGAGATCTTTCTTTTCCAGCAGTTGTTGGGGCCATGCTGGCAGAGACAGAAAACTGAAGGGAAATGGCCTCCTTCTATGAGACCGTGATGGTCCAGGAGGCCGCTGAGCGGGATCGTGAGAAGGAAAAGAAGGCGTCGGGTCGCCAATCGCCCCGATACCTAAAACGTTGAAACCCTCCCTGCATCATAAGCAGGTGGGACTCCGGTCCGCTCAGACTGGGGACTCTATACACCCACCAAGTGAATCCAGGTGGTACAGTGATCACGTGATGCCGTGCACAGTGATGCTCAGGGGAGCCGCTTTTTCAGTCTGCCCAGGAATGTGCCGGGGTGGTTCTAGCGAAGTAAACAGCCCACTGCCCACACTCCACACACAGTCTAGTCCTCAAAATTCCAGTCGCCTTTTGAAGGTTAATAAAAAAAGTAGGGCCAGGGGCGTCCTCAGATATCCATCATCGCGATTAGTCTTGAGCTTCATGCTTCTTAATTCCTTATTGTATACCAAAAAACAACATTACATACATGTGATAATAAACTACATGTAGAAAGGCCACCTCACCGCGCTTCACCTCGCTCCACGTCATTCCGATGCTCGTCGTTTCTGCCAACATTGTGCGACGCCAAGTTTGACAAGGAAGGCCACGCTTTCTTTTCCGTTGGGGATTCCAGTCCAAAGTTTTTTTGGCTATGTGATCGAGACTCCTTTGGAACTTGTGGCCAATCTATCTCCACGTGCAACGCTTGATCTAGCGGTTGACCGGGCTCTCGTGGCATTTCTCCAAGCGCTAGTCGCGGGCCAGTAAATACCGAGAATGAACATGCGACGAAGACAGTGATAACCGCGAGCGGTCTCACTAATCACGGTTTGGCTCTATATAAAAATGAAGGTAAAATGGAGCTGTGTCGCTCCGCAGGCCTGTCAAACTGTGGCCCGGGCCGGTCTGCCTTAAAAAACTCCTCCTTGTCCTATAAGTTTAAATGTAGGTAAATAAAACAGCCTTGCTATAATAGAGCGTCATTATGTAGTAATACTTAAAATATGCTTGCTTAAGTAAACTTAAGGTAAAGCACAATACATTTATATCGGTCATGCAAGTTACTCATTACACTACAGGGCCCAAAAACAAAACTGCGGTGCGACGTCGTATAGTTAAAATCTACGAGCTTGTTGTTGCTTTGCTGTTTTCTGCGTTGCGAATTCGCATCGCGACAATACGCAGTTTTGTGTTTGGGCCCTAACTCAATTAATTAGTTCGTAGGACTCTTAATACATTCAAATAATAAACTATAATATGCAGCATTTTAAATGCAATTTCTTTTAAAAGCAACACACTACCTTGTACCTAGGTACTTAATTAAAATTATTTCGAGTAAAACATACTCTTTAAGTGAGTGCACATTTTAGCATTTCGATGTACATATTGTGAATTTGTGATGTGGTAGAGCCCTTAGGCGCATATCTCGCCAGCCGGGCGAGCACGGCCTCGGTCTGTGATAGGCTTGAGTCACGCATTTTATCACGGTTTCTGTTCCCAAACTGTGTGACTCAAGCTTGTCACAGTAGGCCGTGCTCGCCTGATTGTTCGTTGGCTTTCCGGATGCGCGAGGCACGAAACTGTGCTGTTTTTGTATGAGATTTACTACTGTGCAGCTATTCTAGCCAACTTCAGGGCGTCCGAGAAGTTTGACGTGAACTATACCAGATCTGTACAGATTTTTTAGAGAGCTACTTGTTGACTGGCTCGGTTTCGTTGTGGTATCGTTTCGTTTGCTACGCTGTTTTTAATTGGCTATCTCAGGCCTGGTCCTGGTCCAGTAGTTTCGGAGCCTATTCGGTACAAACAAACAAAAAAATATTTCCTCTTTATAATATTGGTATAGAAAACATTTAACCTTTCACACTCAACCGATGATGCGTTAGTGTGTTTACTGTACTAGCTGACTACGCTCAAAGCATCATCCGTCAGATGTGCACCGACCCTATGCGCTCGGTACCTACAGAGACGCGTGAAAGTGTATGCGCTCGGTACAGAGACGCTTCAGTGAGGAAGGTCATTTAATAACACGGTAAAAAATTGGGTACATTAACGAAAAGCGCCGAAAGGCTCCTGTTATAAGTATAATGTTCAAATGTGCACTCACCTTTACAATAAATGTACCTATTATTATAAGCACTGTTTCGAATTGTAAAGCAAATTATACCATGAGATCAGTAAACCAATATCCTTCAAATTTTTCTTTTCTTATTCAGTACTTAAATTAAAGAGATTTTCAGCAGTCACTTATTATTAGATATACAAGATTTAAATGTACAATGTTTATAACTGAAAACCTGAAAGGGGTATAATATAATAATGTTCCCATACATAGGAATAACTTATGTGTAGGTATTTGCACAATGTACTGAACAGCTGATTTTATTTTTCTGGGTTTATAATGTACAATGTCCCCTTAAAAGTTTTCAGTTATCACCATGTATACGTTTAGTAGCTGGAGTAACACTAGAATCAAAATACAAGGCATTAAAAATGATTTATACACTGTTAGTTCATAGCATACCAAAACTATGATTAAAGCTGTATGTAGATTGTTTTTTTTCTACAGTCTTAGAAGATGATTTGGAAGATGGTTTTTTTTCTTCTAGTAATTGCTGTACCACTGCAGGGCAAAGGCCTACACTAAGTCCTTCCAGACATTCTTTGCCCGCGACATGTCAAACCAGCCTTCATGGTACGCGTCTAAATCATCTAGCTACCTTTTTATTTATTTTGTCCATCTCATATAATTTAAATGGCATATTATAGGACTTATTGTATGATATATGAGAGAACATTGTACATCTGCAGAGCTAAGCTACAAACACACATGGCAAATATTAACTCCCAATAAATTGTGATGTAAGAATCTTTTTGAATTTTCAAGCATTACAAAATTCGAGATGTATTACAATTCAGTCAGAATTAGTTGTCGTGGGGCTAAGTGTATATTGTAACTGTGTGTGTCTGCCTCATCTGTGGGACTTGCTCCGGGGGAGCTTGTGACTGGATCACGTCTGCAGGCCGAGCCTGCTTAGCCTTCTTGCGAGCAGCATCACTTTCAGCATAGTACATCCCCAGTCTAGTTTTAATAGCTGACAAAGCTGCTCCATTGATCTCATCATGGAAAATATTTGTGTATCTCCACTGTTTCACCATAGGACCTCTCTTCTTTTCTTTTTTAATTTTCTTTTCTTGTTTTGGTTCAATGTGATGATGCATCAGTTCTGTGGGATGTCCATAGGGATTGTCTATAGTGATGGTGTGCTGTTGGGGCTCAGGTTTAGCTTGCAGCACAATAAATGCAGTTGTGGGCTGTGTTGGTCGCGGAGCAGCTGACTGCAGTAAGATCCCCATGCTCTGTCCCCCATTGGGAGTTTGATAAAAGTTGGTACCTGAGCTTGTGGCCAATGTTGCAACATTGGTTTGATATTGATTTTGGAAGTAGTTCTCAGCAATGTTGACCAGGTGACCACTTCCTGGATATGCAATAGTGCCCAGAGAGTCCTGAGAAGTTTGTGATTGTTGCAGTGGTGGTTCCACCTGTGGCACTAAATCCATGCTCCTCTTAGATTTAGGCATAGTTGCTGATATGTTATCTGGGTCAAAAGTTTTGATGTAGTCTTTCCACATCTTGGAAATATTAATTTCTAAACCAGCAATTTTATCCAACCTGATAAAATCTTTTAAACGGTGTGTGTGTACAATAGAATAAATATGATTTCTTATTTGGTCTAATATGCCAGATGGCAGGCGGATCTCTCCAGAGCGGCGATGACTATTCTTGCCACGATTATCACTGGGAAACATTACTCCATCATCCATTTTCTTACAAAGAACTCTGACTTTTCTCTCAGTTATGGCATGGATGTTTTTAAAAGCTGTTTGGCACACCTGAGTCTCTCTTCCCTTTACTCTCACAAAGTATTCAAAGGTGCAGGTACGGCGACTGCTTGTTTTCACCCTTTTTCTCTTAACATCCACTTGTCTCATCAGTCCAAATAAATATGCATTTTGTTCATCATGAGTTTTCATTGAATAGAAGCCTTGAAAAGTTTTCAATCGTATGTCTTCTGGAACTTTATCGAAGCATCGTCTCCGGCAGTTACAGTCTGGACCAGGCTGTTTAGGTGGCACCACTTTTCCATTCGCATTTATGTACTCTAGTCCTGCTATTCTTAAACGCTTTTGTTTTTGTTTGTGCCATTCTGTAAATAAAAATCTGCGTAATGTACGAACCAAAAAATATATACATGGATAATAATACAGTATTACAGAAACATCTAGTAAGTAAGTCACAAATATTTCGCTAAACCTTGTTAAGTACCTACTTGCAGTGTTTATTGAGCGTTATTAATCAAATAGAGCAAAGCAAACAATTTCAGAACAATCAACAACTAGTAACACAAAATGTAGTAAGGTAGTAAGAGTCAAAAACTGGTCGAAGTAATGAAGACATAACAATGAGAACAATGTCTTAGGAAAAGTTAACTGAATGATTATGTGCCTAGAAATCGATAGTCATGTTAAGAAAAAACGAACCTTCTGGATTCCTCAGACGTCTTTTGATGATTTTCCCGTTTTTAGTTAGCTTTACTTTTCTTTCATTATGTGAGACATCAGCCATTTTCGTATCAAAGCATAAAATTTTGTGCGTTTGGTTCATTCATAACCAAATCATCGTAACTACCACAACTCATGAGATGAAACAAAACGTATAGACAACAAAACGCAGAGAGTTTGTATAAACAAAACGCAACAAATATTTCGTGTTTTGTCTGACTAAAGATAGATATATAATAGTAATCTTTGGTCTGAAGCTTAAATCTACTGCCGTCGGGCATTCTACTTTGTATCCCTCAAGTAGTCTGTGCATTTCTACGTTCAAAGGTAATTTCAACCAGATAGTTTTGGAACTAGAGATTGCGATTTTCAACATATTCTAAAGGATTTATCAATTTATGAGACGAGACCAGCAGCTCAGGACACGATGACCTATGTGGGTGATGGCGAGGTAGTCCTAAGTGAAAATACGGAGTCACGGAATAATACGGAGCAAATGGCGATGCTGGATGCGAGACGCACGGGATCGGTCAATGTGGCGCTGCCTTGGGGAGGCCTATGTCCAGCAGTGATGAGGCATCTTTCGGCTGAAATGATAAAGGTGATGAAATGAGGTTTGGTAAAATTGATAAATTACTATAAGTACCTGGGCGACCGAGCTATAATCGGGTGAAAATAGAGAAAACGAAGTTTTCTAAAAATGAAACCTAGCTAGATCTATGTATCGCCCCCGAAACGCCCTATCAACAAAATTTCATGAAAATCGTCAGAGCCGTTGCCGAGATATAGAAGAATTGCTCGTTTAAAGGTATTAAATAGATATATTTCTAAGTGCAACCACACAGATAATATAATACTAACATGGTGCAACTAAAGATTTTTTGCTCTAATAAAATCTACTATGGCAACTTAAACTGTCAATGTCACGAGAAATTGACAGTGCTGATGCCACTGATGCATTGAGATAAACACGACTCGAGTTAACTCGAGTTGAAATTCACTCGAGTTAGCAGAACGAAGCTAGATTAGAATAAATTATTTAAAAACCACTTTTTATACATGTAGTATTTGACGTATAAATTGGATAATTTCCTCGAGAATTGGCGAGATGAGGCACATCACCTAGCGGAATGGGGGGGGCCTTAGCCCAGGAGTGGGACAAAACAGCCTAAGAAGAAATAAATACATTAGTAAACGTACACCCTATTCCCTGGGAGAAACCTTTTTGTAAAAAAACACAAATCCATCCGACTAATTTTAAAAATACAACCTTACAACTCAAAATGGTTACTATTGTAGCATTCTTTAATTTGTTGTCATAATAGTTCCGAACTCTTGGCTTTCGAGATGCTTTTTAATGTTGGTTATTGGTTGACATTTAAGAAATAATAGCTTAAATTTTTGACATGTGTGTATTTGGTTGTTCTATGACATATTTTATTTTAGATTTTAGTGATAGCAACTCGATTTAGGAAGAATACCATTCGAGTCAACTCGAATTTGGCGCAACTCGAGTTGCACACCTCCAACTTTATCTAGGTGATGACATCATCATTCATCTGTCTGTGTCAAACTGTGTGAACTGTGACAACAGTGTTGCCAACTTGGTGGATTTACCACTAAAACTGGTGGTTTCGATCCCCCTTTTAGTGGCGAAATATTGCTTTTATAACACCTGTTCCGTGTTTTATAAGGCTAGTGGATTTTTTTAGTGGCTTTGATTGTTTCAGTTAGTATTGGTCCGATATTGAACCACTAGTACGATTTACCAAAAAAAACTGTAGTTAGGTAAGAACGATAGAAAAAGTGTATAATTTATTTGTTGTTTAGGCGACACAACAGAACTAAGGTAGTGGTTTTCGGGGATTCCCCGAACATGGTTTATCAATTTCTTGAATAATTGTGATTTTGGAATTTATTTGTATGATTACTGGGTCAAGTTTGATTTGATTTAAAGGGTTTGTGTTGTGTATATTCTCTGATTTGCATAAGTTCAAAGTAGTTTCCTAGGCATGCACAAATAAAATGGACGAACAATACAGTATAGTTCGAGTCGGTATCGGTAAAGGTTTCTTACTAGTTTAACTTATTTCCATTAATTTTATGAAACTAATATTCCTAAACTACAGTAAACCCAAAAGTTCCGTGATTGTTGGTTAGTAACCCAAAATTAAAGGACTGGTTACAAGTGGTGGAAAGCACTGCAGATCCAGTAGCTAGGTGCAAATTATGTGGTTCAATTTAAAGGAGTCATTACGGAGATTTCGTTGTTTTGGATTAGTGGGTTTCTGGTGGTTTGAGAGACCGTTCAGTTTAGTGGTTTTTTGGTGGGTCACGAAGCCACATTTGGTGGGTTTGTAAAAATAAAGTTGGCAACACTGTGTGTCAGTCGTGTCTGTCTGTCAGTGTCAGGTCAGCACTGTCAGTCGTGTCAGTCAGCCAATTCAATACCTACCTAGTTGCTTCACGGTTGAAGATAGCGATAAACTTGTTTTATCATTAAAAAATTCATACGCATACACAAACAGTATTGCATCGTTTAATATAGAAATACCTACTGGCCGCTCTTTATTTTGAGTAACTTGAACAGCACCATAATCGTGATTTAAGTGGAAAACAACAGTTAAACCAACAGGTGAGTGAGTCAACAGTACATGAGTACAATACAGAGTACTTAAAAAAATGAGTTTGTATGTTCTTTCGAGTTCCTTTCGCAAATTTTTTATTAATGCGTCGTTTGGACATCCTATCTTTGTATTTATTATTATTATTGGATGCAAAAGTAATAATGTATCCTCGTTTCTGTATTGCATCTGGGCTTTTCTTTTGACTAGGAAATATATGATTTTACACATTTCTTGTGTAAAAGTTATTAAGTATTGATCTTATTGATTAATTCGTACAAATGTAATGCATTTCATATTATGTATGTACATATTTACTGAGTCTGAATTTATGGCAGATCTTAGGTATCCCAGACTCCAGTAAATGGGGTCAGTAACCAGAAGATGAACAGGAATCTAGATATTTGTTCATAGAATTTTGTATATAATAATGTTGTAAGATTTCATACAGCCTTGTCAATAAAATCCAGATATAACCAAATATCTGTATTATTATTTACAGATCAAGATGACATTCCAATCTCAGATGCCGAGTCGGGAGTTTCTCTGGGATGTATTTAGGAGGTAATACATTAATTTTTATTGTTTAGAGTTATAAATTCATTGAATTATGACTCAGCTTGTAGTACTTAACTAATTGTTGCACCATGTATACTCAAAGTTAAATGGGTCATGCATGGTTAGGGTAGGCAGTATCACTTTTCGGGATATCCTCTGATTTGACCTTTAAAGTAACTATTTAGTGGTGAATCCATCATTATAGTATTTATAGTCCAATACTAATGTATATGTTTACTCAATCTAATAGCTAGCGAAACCAAGGTCAAATCAATAAAAGTCCTAAATGTTAAATCTGTATCTACACAATACCAACACAGAACATTGTGTTGTTGTGAAAATAAGCCGAATTTGTCTATGGATATTTTATTTGGTATTATTAACTTGCAGAGTTGACAAGGATCGCAGTGGGTACATATCAGCTGATGAGCTGCAACAGGCCCTCTCTAATGGCACATGGAACCCATTCAATCCTGAGACTGTGCGTCTCATGATAGGTAAGTTTCAAGCTTATTTTAAAGATATAGCTTGACTCAACGTTAGTGATTGCTTTTCGCTGTGCAATTTTTTTTTATTTTTCTTAAAAAAAAACGTTGCCCTACACTAGGAATTTCTTCCTGTATCGTGGGTGCGTTTACAAACATATAAACTCACATACACAAACACCCAGAGCCGGAACAACTATCTGTAGGTCATACAAATATTTGTTCCGTGCGGGAATCGAACCCGCGACACGCAGCGCAGCAGTCAATCGCTCAACCACTGCGCCAACCGTGCGCCCAATCCCCCAAATCCGCCAAATCCCCCCCTCTCACCTCACCTTTGCTGTCATATGAATTTGCTACTGGGCAGCATCTACTAGAGTCATCTGAGCGGTCTTTAGGTGCAATTCTACCTGTAATGCTAATGACCGTTTTCACTAACAGCCATATTATTTTATGAACAAAAACTAATCTTTTTTTTTTTGATTTAACACTGCTTAATATTTTTTTTATATTTTTATTTATTTACCCAGAAAAAGATTGTACAAGAAATAACAGCTCAAAAACTAGCAATCTATTACAAGTTCAATACAATGTAGGAGCATCTGCGACCGAACTAGGAAAAAACCTGTATCTCGGTATACAGCGCCAAACCTCTCAGAAAGCTATTTGCATGCAAAAATTGAGCTAACGAAAGAGCTACGCTAAAAAAAAAGAGTAACCATGGAGTTTCTTGCCGGTTCTTCTCCATAGGAATCGACCAAACCGAACTGTGCACATTGTCGACGTTTTATAAGTGCCCATGTAGGCCTATGTGAAATAAAAATTATTGATTTTCATTTTGAACGAGACAGAATTATTTCGATTCAAGAAAAAAAAAAAAATAATTAATAGATTCTAAATTCGATAATAAACATAACATCACGCTTCTCATTTTGAATTAGGAATCTGCTAATCAGTGCCTGAACTAATCATATGGTTATAAAGTTTTTTTAAATAAGGTCATAAGTGAATAATAGCTAAATATTAATGCACTGTTGAATTTCTGAGTCCATTTCCTTATTTTTTGCCAGCCTGTTCTGACCCACTCCAGAACAAAGGCCTCCGTCCACCTTTCAAGATTTAGCTCTGAAAATATCCTAAACACACACTTTCATTTTTGGGTCTCCAAGTGTTACTAAAAACGGGTAACAGTATGTCTTATCAGTGGTGTCTCATCCCATACAAAGAAACCGTGCCAACATTCTATACTGATTATTTTTTGTACATGGATTGCGTTCGGTTCCGTTCCACGGATATATAGATGGTGATCTATCTATCGCCGTGAAACGGAACCGAACGCGATCCATGTACAAAAAATAATCGGTATAATCAGATGAAAAACGCTAGTTACGTCGGCACGGTTTCTTTGTATGGGATGAGGCATCTATATTGTATTATATGTGGTCTTATTGAACTGAGACAGTATGACAATAAGATCATGATTAAGTATGGCCTTCAAATAATATAATTCTAGGAAAGTGAAGTGCATATCCAATGCATAGTTGATAAGGAAATGGAGTTTCCATTTTTGTTGCGTAGCCTGATTACGTATTTTGATTGTGCTTCCGCTCTGAATATTAAATAATTATGCCAATTATTTTTATCATAATTTGCCAAATGTTTTCCTGTGGCTTTGTGTCCCATGGTTAAGGATATTTTCCATACTGGCCCACTAACAATGATAATTTTATGTGAATATCAGCACATTATTTTTTTTTTTTTTCAGGAATGTTCGACAAACAGAATAGAGGAGTTATCAATTTCGAGGATTTCGGTGCCCTGTGGAAATATGTAACTGACTGGCAAAACTGTTTCCGGTCATTTGATAGTGATAACTCCGGGAACATTGATAGGACAGAGTTGAAGAATGCTCTGACAGCCTTTGGGTACAGATTGTCGGATGAAGTGGTGAACGTCATGGTTCAGAAATTCGACAGATTTGGCCGTGGGACTATCCTGTTTGATGATTTTATCCAGTGTTGTGTCACTTTATATGTAAGTTGAATTTTTTTAAATATGTATTAGGTACGTATGGCACTAAAATAAATTGTATATTCAAAAATATAAAATACTATAAGAAACATATGTATCTACATGATAAGGAATGCAGATTAAAAGCAGCAAAACTAAGCTTAAAATAGAACTTTTAATTAATTAATTTTCCGTATACGTTTCTGAATGACTAACGTTTGGGTTTTATTGTTTTTAGACTCTGACGTCAGCATTCCGCCACTTCGATACGGACCAAGATGGCGTCATAACTATTCACTACGAACAATTCCTCAAGATGGTGTTCGGATTAAAGGTAAAAGTATAAACGTCTTCATATTGACTCAATACGAATTTCGCTACTATCAACGCTACCCATCAATTTCTATGTTCTGTCAATCACTTTTTGGGTGACTGCAAATATACGCCTCGCGTTGTTCGTCCACACCGTGAGCATACCTACGTATATATAGGTACTCAATACACAGCGTCGCGTCATAAAGCGAGGACACACCTTAAAAAAAACATTAACTAGCACTAGGTACAGTCGCCTATATTATTAACGCATTGAAATAATTTTCAAGGGGCGGTAATTACCAGGGATCGGCATAGGTACAGTTTATTTACCTAAACGTGAGCAACGGAAGTAACTTAGAGTGGATAATACCGCCTCTGAAATGCCGGGATTTCAGAGGCGGTATTATCCACTCTTTGTACATCTGTTAAGTAAAATCTACCTTTTCCGTTATCGATAATAGGCTGACTTTTTTGTAACTAGGCAAGAGTCGTTAAATGCGCACATTCGCACAAGTTGTTTTTTAGGTGCCTTTGGTTACCAAGCGGGAAGCGGGGAACCGGGGGAAGGTTTAGCACCGTTCCGAGTGCGTGATTGGTTGGTCACTTGACACAAGGATCGACTGACCAATCTCGTTTTGTCCACGTTCCGTTCGATCTATATTATGAATCTTGCCAAGTTGCATGCTGGTGACTTATAAGCATAAGCAGTTATTACGCTATCCAATTTAATGGATTCCTAACTAGGAAATCGGAAGATGTAATCGTAGTTAGGAACAGATTGGATCCTATTTAGTGCAGTGTAACACTAGCTAACAATTTATATTCCTAACTAATTCAATAAATTGGATAGAGTTATAGCAGTTTTAGTTGCTTTAGAGATCCCGCTTCAAACCCTCCGCTTAGTTGATACATTTGTTTTTCTGCATGGTAGACATATTGCCTTCATTGTAGAACCTTATTGAGCGTATCTTCTGCAGTCATCACTAATGTATCACCCTTTATGTATTAAAATTAAGCGTAATTAATGTTTGTGAACAAAGAAAAAAGTTAAACTTTTCAGACGATTTTTGTGATACGAGACAGATTGTGTGTTTTATAAATGTTAAGATAAAAATGTTATTTACTTGTATTTTGTATAACTGTATAGGTCTGAATATTTCTAAATGTATCTTGATGTAATCTATGTTATTATTGTGTAATGAAACGCCGCTGGTCTTCCAACTTAGCTTACTTTCGCATGGTTTGAGAAATGTAGCTCAATAATACTCGACTTTTCTCTTGGCTTTGCCGCAAACACTATTTTATAGACAGTGCATGTATCATAGACAACGTTATTTTTGATGACACTAAAGATAACAGAAATATGTTTTTCATCATTATTTTATGCTTTGAAACGATACCCAGAAAAGTGGCGTAGTGGTCCGGGGCCGATCTAAAATTCGCCACCATCTTATTTTTCATCATTAATCGATAAAATTTGTAAAAAGTCAAATAAAAATAAATAATTTAATTAATCAAAAATATTCTCTTAAATTGTCAATTTCGATATGAATGACCAATGCCGGTTTCTGCAGCACAGTGTTAGTACTGCGACAAGGCACTACAATTAATCTGCAATCTCTACTCTTAGAAAACCCCCTCCCTACTCAGGGGAGGGGACAAACAAGCGTGGTGGCGAAGGCATGTGCCTTTTTTAATGAGAAGAGGTAATTGCCCTGTAGTGGGGCAGTAACAGGCTGCTAGTAGTAGGTATACCTACGTGTCTATTAGGAGCGAGGTGCGCCTATTCACCCCAACTTCTGGTAAATTTTACCGATCGATCATACGCCAACTCGTCGCGCCGTCACCATAACAGAGATGCCTTTGGGACACAGTTCAGTGCAGTGCCTAAACTAATAAAATAAAAATCACAGAGTTATCATAAGCCTCTGGATAGATATGCCCCAGGGCGCTTTTGGCGTCCCTTCATGTCTGGCACCCGAGGCAGTCAGTTATTCTCAATAGGCCGCCCCTTTTCAAGCTCCCGAAGGTACGCCACTGACCCATCATGTCTGCGAAGTTCTTCCACCGAAATAAAAGTTTGACTAAGGTATCCATCGTACACCTAGGGTTTTGTTCATACAATCCTACTGAGAGTCTATTGGACACCTAAGCAGAAGATAGATCCCTACTTACATATTATCAGATAACTTGGCTCAACTCAAATAATATTATTGCAATTGCATTAAAGAAGTTTTTTTGCGTATTTAAAAATAACTTTACATAGTTACACAGTATTAGAAATGTTGAGTATTTTTGGTCTATACTAAACGACAACGCTCGTGGCTGGCGCGGTCATAAAACGTAGGAGGGTGACGACACGAGACTCCGTAAAAGAAAACCTCTACTAAATAACCATCCCTTTTCCACGTTTAATGACCGCGACAGTCGCCAGTCGTGGCCTTCTGTAATAGTGGTCTTATTCTGACGATGCTAAGCCGTTCAAAAATATTAATCTATAAGGATAATTTTACATTTAATCATTAGTTATTTTAAGTATTAAATTGCTAAAAATATCCGTGTCTCGATGCTAATAGGAAAATTTCTCTTTCGTTCAGTGCGTGCCGTAAACATCGCAGTTGACCTCGGGAAAATGCTTTCTGGCCAACTGATACTCGCCAATTTGTAATAAAATTGCAAAAGGTAATAATTTAATCAGAAACATATTGTCCGATATTTCGATGTATAATCTGTGAACAAAGAATTATATACCATGTAATAGTACCTAACAACTTTATGTTGTTCTGGTTCTATAGCTTTATATAATTCTATAATTTCGGGGCTTTCCCCAAATTACAATTTGTAGCTAACTATGCCTATGGCTTTGCTCCTTAAAAACCTTTTCTAGGTCACCAATGTAATATGCTCAAACATAAATTAATGTCAAAATTTTACTATATTATATTAGTGTTTGGAATAAGACTTTTCTTGTGGCCAGATTTAAAAAATGAGACAACTTATACGAGCTAGAGTTGCCTTGCCAAGTGATTTAAATTGTAGATCTTACTTATTTCAGAGAGAAAGAGCTCAAAAATGTATACATACATTCACCTCAATTTGTTAGAGCTTTGTATACACTTTGTATAAATGCATAAGAATGGTACACCTACATATTTTAAGATTTATTATGTTATTTTTCATAATATAAGTGTCAAGTTTGAATTAATCTGCTTTGTGTATCTGCTAAGATCAAAATAAAACAAAACACAACGATATTTTTAGTATAGACAAAAGCTGAAACACCCCTGAACGTTACTAACGACTCTTTAAGAAATTATCTTAATACAGGTTTGTGCTACACTAAAAAATAACGTTGTTCATGTACATCTATGTAAAATATATTAAAAAAGGCAGAACATCCTTAAAAATATAAAAATAAAATATAAGTACTACAAACAAAGAAATTAAAGTTTTTTTCTTCTATTGTGTAATAATATCAAAAATATAAGCTTTGGAAATGATATTACTTAACAATAGAAAAAATTAAATGTTGTAATTGCAAAGAATTTGCAGCCTAAGTTTATAAGATTATTTATTAGTTTGTGTAAATCTCATTACTATAGCTTATTATGAAAGATCACAATGTGCAAGAGATATCTTTTCTGTTAAGAATAAATACAGACTTTTCAATAAATGTTTTTTTAATTAAAGAATTTATTTTAATTTTATTAAATCTTGTGTATAACAAATGCGAAAGTTTGGAATCGCCTACGACTAAACCACATTTAAATGAAGAAGACAGATACCATCCATCATATCAGAGATAATTGTTCATGGTAATCATTATTTAAAAAATCCTCTAATCTGTCTTCTGACTCTTTATTTTCCACGCTCCAATAGTGTATTTGAGCCAAATAAGGCCCAAGTCACAGCCCATCTGAACCCACGAAAGAACTGGAGTTACTTTGGAGCCCTCAATTTCAGTCCATCTGACCGGAACCTCGGCAATTGGAATGTCTAGTTTTTGTGCTATGTACAGTAATTCTACGTCAAAGGCCCTGGAACAACAAACGAGAAACTTTATAGCATATTGTAGGTATGATTCCTAATGAACAAGGAAGTGGTTAAATAAAACTATGCTTATCACACATAACACTCCTTTTGGGTTTTACTGCAGTAGGGTAAAAGAAAAGCATTGCGTTTAAGGAAAAAACTTCAAGTGCTAGTGGGACTCGCGCACGAAGGGTTCCGTATCATTATCGCAAAACAAAAACGGCAAAATTGTCACGTTTGTTGTATGGGAGCCCCACTTAAAAAAATATTTTATTCTGTTTTTAGTATTTGTTGTTATTGCGGCAACAGAAATACATCATCTGTGGCAATTTCAACTGACTAGCTATATCACGGTTCATGAGATACAGCCTGGTGACAGACGGACAGTGGAGTCTTAGTAATTGGGTCCCGTTTTTACCTTTTGGGTACAGAACCCTAAAAATCAAGTTCGGAGCATTCACACAAACAGCGAAACAACCTTGATAAAAAGTTATTTCAAAAGATTTCAATGCATTCAGTTTTGTGTTAGATACTTACCATCTATTCACATGCAGACTTTTAAAACAAATGTCGGCTGCTTTCCTAGTGAACAACTTGAAGCCACATTGTGTGTCTTTGATGCCTTTGACAGTAAACAGCCACACCAAGAAGTGGAAACCATACATCAGGATGTTCCTAAAACAAAAATAAAGATGTAATACAGAATGGCTTTGCATTCATGGGGAATTACTACTTATGAACATGTTACCGGGTTATTGCAAACCCCAATCTATATATATAAAAATCAATTGCTGTTTGTTAGTCTCGCTAAAACTCAAAAACGGCTGGACCGATTTGATTAATTCTTTTTTTGTTATGTTCGCCAGAATACAGGGAAGGTTTAAACACAAAAAAAAATGGTAGGTTGGATAGAGTAGGTAGGTTAGGTAGGTAGGTATGGTATAGTAGGGTAGGGTAGGGAAGGTAGGGTTGGTAGGGTAGGTAAAAGTACAATAATTAAAAAAAAAATATATTGGTGTTTTGTTACTTTTATGGCAAAACAACTTTTGTTGGGTCAGCTAGTTTTTTTATAAAACTCTCAAGATTATAAAAAAATACTCTTCGAATTTATTGTATTTGAAATGACCACATTATATCAACAGTTTTTAATATCGTACCTAAGATTTAGAATTTTATATTTGAGCAACTCTGAAATATCGGAACATAGGTTTCGTGTATATCTGTCGGTCGACAAATTTCATAACACAAGCTCTTTCTCCATGGGGGTAGGCAGAAACTACAGAACGGCACCTGCTACGATCCTTACATACTCATTTTGATTCACTCACGTTCATACATCTAGTCATACACGCACGCCGGTTATGAGTACTGCAAAAATGGCCTTTCTGAAGAACATCAATAAGATCTGTGTATGCCTATCCCGGCGTTGTATGTTTATATAATGTTCGAGTTTTCCATATCACCTCAGAAAGGCCTACAGGCGTTTCACAATGAAACTAATATGCACATAATTACAGTACATAATGATATCATTACTATGTAATTAACTAGAGTATATATAATTGACAGTGAGTCATTGTTCGCAACATGATCAGGATGTCAAACATTACTATCAGTGGATTAAAAGATGTTTGTATCCTGATTATAATCTTGTCATACAGTTAAACTATATTTAATGTTAAATGGTTGAATGTATTAGGCTCACTAAAAAAGTTCCATGATGAATAGGTGCGAAATAAAGTTGGAAGGAAAGATACGGAGGTCTTTGCCCATCAAGGGGACAAATAGGTTTTGTTGGTGTGGAATGGAGAGGGACCTAGTAGTGGAACGTAACAATTTCATATGATAGATTTGTAGAGTAGTTAATTTTATTTGCCAACAACAACACTTTTTTCTGGCGCCGACGTAGCCGCTACCACAGAAGCAAAGTGAGGCGCATGATTGGTACTAATTAGTATACTACAATGTATGAACGCGGAACCACCTCGGATTCACGAGGAACCGTTTGCGATTCAAACAGGAATAAAATGTAAACTAAACCTTGTGGCCAGGCAGTAATTTTTCATGGAAACTACATACAAACTTAATCTCAGGCCTTGATCGGCAGAAACTTTACTGTAGAATGCCACTTGCTACGGCCACGTCATCCAGCTGTTCATACAGGCGAATTGTATATTCACCAGACATTTGTGCCTGTGATTTAACTAAACATTTTTAGGGTTCCGTACCCGAAGGGTCCAAACGGAGCCCTATTGCTGTCACTCACGTATTCGTCTGGCTGTCCGTGTCTGTCACAAAATTTTGCTTTGAAGACTTTTTAAACTTCATCATTAACCATAAAGTTTATTATCACATATATTAGTTTACTAACAAATACCAATACATTCTACACTTGGTACGGAACCCTAAATACGCGAAGTCCGACACGCGGTTTTAAAACATCTGTCATTTATCCTGTTTCTTAGATGATATTTGACCAAACCAACTAGGTATTATTTTATATCTGCCTGTATTAATAAAATTATTAATACTTAAAAATATATTTTAAGTATTCAATTAAGCAAACATAAAATCATGAGTGTTACCTAAAAACGCTCCGTGTCGCTAAAGATTCTTTTTCTAGATGCGCCCTAGATCCTATCACAATGGCTAGGTTGTCGCTCACATCATCTGGCTGAGAGAGAGGATCATACTTTGTAAGGCCTTTCAATGCAGCTTCTAGTTTTGTTAAGTCTTCGAACTTTGATGCTCCATCTGCATCAGCAAATAATATACTGGCTCCTCTACAGCTTTCAATACCCTGAAAGATTAATATGTTTAATTGTAACAGTCATATATGACAACACAAGTGAATGTCAAGCATGTTAGAGCCTAAGCAAAAACCACTTGAGTGCAATGCAAATTGATATATGGGTCCCTGACGGTAAGTAGACGACTCTGCAGCTATTGGGTAGAACAATACTACAGGTATCATCATCATATCAGCCGAAAGATGTCCACTGCTGGACATAGGCCTCCTCATATTTCAGACACAAATTGAAATGTCTGATATGAACTAATGACCTGATGTTACACTAAATCCTGCGTCATGCAAGCAGTTTTCAGTGAGATTTGAACACATACAACAGTCCGACAACCATTGAGCAGTTACATGTACTAGATACTCCCTTTTCAACGGAAGTTTACAGGCTTTCCACTCTGTTCCACATACCTCTAAAGTTCTATGTGCCAGCAATTTAATTTGTAGCTGCTGAACCCAGCAGAAATTGGTAAGCGTACCCCCATTTAAATTTCTGCTGAGTTCCATGCAACTTCCAAAAAAGCCCTATATTTACTTTCTGATCAATTCTGACTTACCAGCCGTACAGCACCACCTTTTCCTCTATTCTTGATTAATTCAAGGCACCTCACTTTCTCACTACCATACTTTATGGCATACCCCTCAGCCACTTGCACTGTGTCGTCTCTACTGCCATCACTGACAACTATTATTTCATATTTGTATGAAGGATGCTCTCTTACTCTTTCTTCCAAAAATTCTATGGCTTCATCAAGCATAGGTGGTACTGGAAACATTGTGTAATTGTATAAAAATGATCTAGGCAACAAATGAAAAGGCATTGCTATGTATTATTTAAGATGTAAAGTCATTTATTACAGAGTAAAAAATGGTCAAGGGGTCAGCTTAGTGGTAGTTTAAAAACACATAAAGAAGAAAGTAAACAACGAACTTACATCTCTCTTCCTCATTGTAAGCAGGCACCACAACACTCAAGTGCACACTCTGCGGCTCTGCTATGTCTGGGAATTTAGCTTTACTCTTGGTTTTAGAGTCACTGTACATGGTCTCTTCTTGGAAGCGTTCCACCACTGGATAAGGGTTTGTTATCACGTATATTATGATGGATATCTACAAAATACACAAATAAAACTCATTATTAGTTCTATGTTTAGTCTTTATTCATAAACAACATATTTTAATGAATAATTAATTCTGCCGAAGAGAATTTGAGGTTATCACCGAATATTATTGTTGCCAGCAAGACAGTGGTCCACGTAATTGTTTAAATTTGTTGTTTTACTCACCGAAAGAAGTAAGGTTACAGCTGCCGCAGAACCGTATAGAATAATACTCCAAATAAATAGATATAAATCCATTATGCACTATTTCTAACTACTAGCTTAATTTATTACCTTTTTAATGGTATTTATTTACTTGTTCTAATACAATTTACTTGAAATTTAAGATTATTCAGAGGGAAGTAAACTGAGCTGAAAATGAAAATAATGTCTGTGATGATTTGCGTGCGTGACGTTTCCATGAATATGACGTTGACACTTCACGTTTAGTTCTTGCTATGATGTACTTTATCTAAGGACTAGCTAGACTACCTAGTAGAGTAAAGGAGAACGACCTCTGTGTATGAAAAAGAGTCCGTGAAAATGTAATAAATGCTGGTGACGCAACATTTTAGCCAACGGGTTTTTGCAATATCGCCGGTGTCTTTAAATTAATATAAAAAAAATATTTTACGTGTTGATTGACTACAAAAATGAAAAAATAAACAATTGTTCGTTTTAAAGTAGATATTTCATAAAAAATATATTATACTAGCTGTTCCCCGCGGCTGCGCTCCCGTGGGCCACCCCACAGGACCCGTTTTCGGGATTAAAAAATAGCCTATGTCACTCAGGAATAATGTTGCTTACTATTGGTTAAAGAATTTTTAAAATTGGACCAGCAGTTTCGGAGCCTATTCGGTACAAACAAACAAACAAAAAAATCTTTCCTCTTTATAATATTGGTATAGACATACTCACAGTACTTATTGTTGGCTGGGGTGTACCCTATTGTTGCAAAGTTCATTACCGCCGAGAAAGTTTCCTATCGCGACGTTCGTTGTTGTGAAAGTTCTTTACTGCGATGTACTTTAATGTGAAAGTTTACCATTGCGAAGTACGTTGTCACGAAAGTTCTTTACTGTGATGTACGTTACTGCCAAAGTTTACCATTGCGACGTACGTTGTCGTGAAAGTTCTATTTGTTTGTTTTGTGAACAATACAGAATATGAATATTAATTGCTTAAAAAGAAAGCAGAGTGTCAAGGTGGGGTAACATAGTGATGTCACGGATGTATCATACGGCGTCCCCCAAGGAAGTGTATTAAGTCCAACGCTCTTCTTGGTATACATATACGACCTATGTAACATGGAAATTCCTAATGCCAAAGTCCTGTCGTACGCCGATGATACTGCTGTCATCTTCTGTGGTAAGACATGGCATAATGTGCAGCTAAGTGCTGAAACAGGAATGACCCAGGTTGCGAATTGGCTCAATGCCAATTTTCTCACATTAAATACCTCCAAAACAAACTTTATAAGTTTCAGTATCTGCAATCGTACAGAACGAAGTGGCGATTTTCGTATCACTATTTACAGTTGTGATGGTACATAAGTTGATAAATGTAACTGTTCTAGTATTGGCTGAGTTTCTAGCACATAATATCTAGGGGTAACGCTGGATCAGAGATTGTGCTGGTATCTTGAGCAAGTTGGAAATAGAGTCCGCAAGCTAAACTGGATCTTTAAGACCCTGCGTCACGTGATGCCTAGGGCTATACAGAGAAGCGGTAAGACTGCTAGAAATGTGCTCATACAAATATGTATTTCTCTTGCGCAATCAATACTGATATACTGTATTCCTATTTGGGGTGGGGCAACAAAATCTAAATTCATTCAATTGGAGCGAGCACAACGAGCTTTCCTCATCATTCATCATCATCATTTCAGCCGAAAGACGTCCACTGCTGGACATAGGCCTCCCCCAGGCGTCGCCACATTGACCAATCCCGTGCATCTCGCATGCAGCGCCTTCCCGCAACCTTAACCAGGTCATCGGTCCACCTAGTAAGAGGCCTTCCAACGTATCGTCTTCCGGTTCGCGGTCGCCATTCCAGAACTTTTCAGCCCCATCGGCCATCCGTTCTGCGAGCAATGTGCCCTGCCCACTGCCACTTAAGTTTGGCAATTCTTCGGGCTATGTCGGTAACTTTGGTTCTCCTGCGGATATCATCATTTCTGACGTGATCACGCAAGGAAATGCCGAGCATAGCCCTCTCCATTGCCCTTTGGGTGACTTTAAGCTTTCTGATAAAGCCCATTGTGAGCGACCACGTCTCGGTCCCATAGGTGATCACTGGCAACACACACTGGTCATAGACTTTTGTCTTGAGACACTGCGGTAAATTGGACGAGAAGATACCACGCAACTTCCCGAACGCCGCCCAGCCGAGTCGGATTCGACGGTTGACCTCTTTCTCGAAGTTGGACCTACCCTTCTGGACCGTTTGTCCCAAGTAAACATAATCGTCTACAACTTCGAGTGTAGAGTCTCCGATCTTGATAGGAGTGGGTGTTACATGGGCGTTCACCATGACCTTGGTTTTGTCCATGTTCATTTTAAGACCCACTCTTTCGGAAGCTCTACTGAGGTCATCGAGCATTTTACTGAGGCTCTCCATGGTTTCAGCCATGACCACTATGTCGTCGGCAAACCGAAGGTGAGTGATGTACTCGCCATTAACGTTGATGCCAAGCCCCTTCCAGTCCAGAACCTTGAAGACGTCCTCCAGCGCAGCAGTGAACAGTTTCGGAGAAATGACGTCTTAGGTACGCCGCGCTAGAGAAGGATTGGTTTCGAGGTCTGATCCTGAAGACGGACTGACATGGTGGCGTTTTTGTACAGACACTTCAACACCTCAATGTACCGGTAGTCGATCTGGCACCGTTGGAGAGACTGCAGTACAGCCCAAGTCTCGATCGAATCGAAGGCTTTCTCGTAGTCCACAAACGCTAAACAGAGAGGCAGGTTATACTCTTCGGTCTTCTGTATAACCTGCCGCAGCGTATGTATGTGGTCTACGGTGCTAAAGCCTTTTCGGAATCCGACTTGTTCGGGAGGCTGGAAATCGTCAAACCTGCGCGCGAGACGAATCGTGATGACTCTTGAAAACAACTTGTAAACATGGCTAAGGAGCGAGATGGGCCTATAGTTCTTCAGCCGGGCATTGTCGCTCTTTTTGAAGAAGAGGACCACCACACCCCTGTACCATGCCTGTGGCGTTTTGCCCTCGAGTATGACGGAATCAAACAGCTTCTGAAGTGCCTTAAGGACCGGTTTTCCACCCGCCTTCAGGAGTTCAGCCGTGATTCCGTCGTCACCCGGCGCCTTGTTGTTTTTAAGCTGTTTCAGAGCCATCCTAATCTCGTACAGGCTGACGTCCGGGTTATCTTCGGTATAGTGTCGGGTCAATCTAGCTCTTGGGTCGTTTGCTAGACTCGCAACGGGTTTGCCGATTGATGTGTACAACTGTCCATAGAATGTCTCGATCTCCCTCAGAAGCTCTGGTTTGGCGGATACGATCCTGCCGTCTTCAGTTTCGTGAGCTGGCTCTGCCCAATAGCCAGATCCCTTGAAAAAAAATCCTGGAGCCTTTATTTCGCTCAATGGCGTCTTTAATATGCTCGGTATTAAAGCGGCGGAGGTCTCTTTTCAAGGATTTAGAGATCTGAATATTGATCTGCCGGTATTTGCACGCCTCATCTGAAGACTGCAGGATCATCTCACGCCTCTCTTTCATAAGCTTGAGGGTATGATCAGAGAGCTTTTTGTGTCTATCTGTACGACGGGTCTTGAAAAACTTAGACCCGACCGTATGGACAGCTTCCACGAACCCGTCGCTGTATTCGTCCACGGAGCTCCCTAGGCACTCGAAACGATTCTGGAGTTCGAGCTGAAAGCTCTCGGGGTTTCGGACCTGGATCTGTGCTGGACGGAGCGTGGACTTCATCAGTCGAGACCTTTCAAGCTTAATATTAATGTTTAATGTGCCTCTTACCATGCGGTGATCGCGCCCGGTTTTTACCGAATTGATCACAGAGATATCATTGAACATTTGCTTCTTGGTTGACATGATGAAGTCGATCTCATTTTTTGTTGCACCATCAGGACTCTGCCAGGTCCACTTCCTGTGTTATGTGTCGATTAGGAAACTATACATTACTCAAATAATTTAAAAAAAACCGGCCAAGTGCGAGTGCGACTCACGCACGAAGTGTTCCGTACCATTATCGCAAAAAACGGCACAAAAATCACGTTTGTTGTATGGGAACCCCACTTAAATATTTATTTTATTCTGTTTTTAGTACTTGTTGTTAAAGTGGCAACAGAAATGCATCATCTGTGAAAATTTCAACTGTCTAGCTATCACGGTTCATGAGATACAGCCTGGTGACAGACAGACAGACAGACGGACCGCGGAATCTCAGTAATAGGGTCCCGTTTTTACCCTTTGGGTACGGAACCCTAAAAAGGACAAAACCTTACCTTATAATGCGGATATACGCGCTAGAAGAAGAAAATACAATATAGTTCAAATACCTATAACCAAGACCAAATTCGGATCTATGCAATTTAGTAAACGATCAGCACAATTAAATATCAAAAAAAAAAAAACGTGTACCTATTCAAAATCTCATCATATATATAAAGAAATGTTGACTGACTGGTTAAAACCACTGACTTATGAAAATACTGAAGCTCTCCTACAAAACGTAACTTAACCGTCTACGACTGACGTGCCGTAATTCGTCGGTGCTCCGTAGACCAATTCAAATTTGACCAATTGGTCTATGGGGAAAATGACATGTTTCCATCGTCCAATTACCAACTGGGCTATGGAGAACACTTAACGTAAACCAAAACTATGTTCCATTATAACATTACAAGCCCGAGTTCACACCATTTTCCTATACTTTGGGTTCAAAGAAGATTTTGTAAAATTTTATGGTTCTCATCAAACTGAAATCAAAAATATTATAAATAAATAAATTCAATATAATGTTAGCTAATTATAGTTAATTAAAATATAATCTTCAATGAAAATATAGAAAAGTATGTCATCATCATCATCATCATATCAGCCGGAAGATTTCCACTGCTGGACATAGGCCTCACCCAAGCGTTGCCATATTCATCGGTCCCGTGCGTCTCGCATCCAGCGGATCCCCGCAACCTACACCAGGTCATCGGTCCACCTGGTGGGAGGCCATCCAACGCAACGTCTTCCGGTTCGCGGTCGCCACTTCAGAACCTTTCTGCACCATCGGCCATCCGTTCTGCGAGCAATCTGCTCTGCCCACTGCTACTTAAGTTTGGCAATTCTTCGGGCTATATCGGTAGCCCTGGTTCTCTTAAAAAGTATGTAAACTGTTTGAAATGGCCAGTTCACCGAAAACATTATGTATGGTGTTAATGTAATGACAATGTTTTAATTTTTGGATTATCTCGTTTGCCTCCCAGAAGGAAGAATTGACGTTTTTTTTTTTTTGTCGCCATGTCGTTTACATTTAAAAGTTCGCCAGTACCGATAACTATATTCAAGGACTATTTCTTTCTATAACTTGCCAAATGACAGTATGTCTCCGGGATGAGGGTATTGCGAAGACTGTTGTCCAATGGACTCAATGAGATAGACGTTCACATTTATTTGTATTGTTATCTTTGTACAAATTAATTGTTAAGTCGTGATTATGCAGTAAATTATTATTGTTTCAAAAATTGATCTTGATATTTTTTTTAATACTTATGGACAAGGCTTTACTATACTATTAAATTGGGCAGCGGAACATTTCTTAATTCTCCATAGACCAGTTGATAATTGGACGATGGAAACATGTAATTTTCCCCATAGACCAATTGGTCAAATTTCAATTGGTCTATGGAGCACCGACGCCGTAATTTTTACTATTCCACTGACGTGGTAGTATACTAAATAGACACCAATTTGACTGGGCTTAAGTTAATAATTACTTTTTAATTCCTATTGGTGTGACGTTTTTTTACTAACTTAAAGCATATATTATTATTTTAATTTAATAAAAGTTTTAAAATAAAAAGCATTGTCCACTTAACAGGTTTTATTTACATAACTTATATCAGACCTAATAAAATTTAGCCCACACATTTTTTTTTTATCAAATCAACTATATCACTTTACTAGAGAATGTTTTATATTTATCAAAGACAACACTTATCATTATCAGACTTGAAAATTTGGAGAATATTTATTGGTTAAATTGAGAGATAATAGCCCTCAAAGCTTTAATTTTTTTTGGCTTTAGACAATAATAGCAAGAGTCATGTTACTCTTTTTGTTTTAGTTGGGCTTAGATGACATAACTTCCTTCCACTTGTTGGAAGAGATTGAATTTTTGGAGGTGGAGGGGAGAGGTCCTTCCCCAAAACTTGACTAATAGTCATACACAGTTCTCTAAGCAATTTTTCGTTGTGTACCCGGGTTTTCAAGTGATTTTGTACTGAATCTCTTCCTAAATCTTCTATCTATCTATATCTATAAAAGCGAAAGGTGACTGACTGACTGACTGATCAATCAACGCACAGCCAAAACTGCTAAGTCTAGAAGCATGAAATTTGGCAGAAAGGTTCCTCAAGTGACGTAAGTGTGCACTAAGAAAGGATTATTGGAAATTTCACCCCTAAGGGGGTAAAAAGGGGGTTGAAAGTTTGTATGAAAAATTTAATTCCATCGACCAACATTCTTGAAACTTAGCACAAATAGTATTCTAATTAATTGATAAAGATTTACATTATTCGTTTTTCGAAACAACCCCCAAATACTGATTAAGGCGTTGTTGAAATTTGTATGGAAAATCTGATTTCTTGGGTCAATAAACTTGAAACTTAATACAAATACTAACCTAAATGAATAATAAAGGCTGCTATTAATATTTTTTGAAACTACCCCCAAAAGACGATTTAGGGGTGTTAAAGTTTTTTTTAAGAATCTTATTACTTTAGTTAATAAACTTGAAACTTGACATAAATACTAATCTAAATAAACAACAAAGACTTTCATTGTTAGTTTTCGAAACTACCCCCAAAAGATGATTTAGGGGATGTTATTTTTTTTGAAGAATCTGATTTCTTGGGTGAATAAACTTGAAACTTGACATAAATACCATCTTAAATAAACAATAAAGTTTGTGATTATTACTTTTTTGCAACTACCCCCAAAAGACGATTTAGGAGGTATTACAGTGTTTTTGAAAAATCTGATTTCTTGGGTCAATAAACTTGAAACTAGCCACAAATACTAACCTAAATGAATAATAAAGGTCGCTATTATTATTTTTTGAAACAACCCCCAAAAGACGATTTAGGGTATGTTAATTTTTTTGAAGAATCTAATTTCTTGGGTGAATAAACATGAAACTTGACATAAATACCATCCTAAATAAACAATAAAGGTTGTCATTATTAGTTTTTTGCAACTACCCCCAAAAGACGATATAGGGAATGTTATTTTTTTTGAAGAATCTGATTTCTAGGGTGAATAAACATGAAACTTGACATAAATACCATCCTAAATAAACAATAAAGTTTGTGATTATTAGTTTTTTGGAACTACCCCCAAAAGAGGATTTAGGAGGTATTACAGTGTTTTTGAAAAATCTGATTTCTTGGGTCAATAAACTTGAAACTTGCTACAAATACTAACCTAAATGAATAATAAAGGTCGCTATTATTATTTTTTGAAACTACCCCCAAAAGACGATTTAGGGAATGTTAATTTTTTTGAAGAATCTTATTTCTTGGGTGAATAAACATGAAACTTGACATAAATACCATCCTAAATAAACAATAAAGGTTGTCATTATTAGTTTTTTGCAACTACCCCCAAAAGACGATATAGGGGATGTTATTTTTTTTGAAGAATCTGATTTCTAGGGTGAATAAACATGAAACTTGATATAAATACCATACTAAATAAACAAAAAAGTTTGTGATTATTAGTTTTTTGGAACTACCCCCAAAAGACGATTTAGGAGGTATTACAGTGTTTTTGAAAAATCTGATTTCTTGGGTCAATAAACTTGAAACTAGCCACAAATACTAACCTAAATGAATAATAAAGATCGCCAATTTTTTTTTTTTAAACTTCCCCCAAAAGACGATTTAGGGTATGTTAATTTTTTTGAAGAATCTGATTTCTTGGGTGAATAAACATGAAACTTGACATAAATACCATCCTAAATAAACAATAAAGGTTGTCATTATTAGTTTTTTGCAACTACCCCTAAAAGACGATTTAGGGGATGTAATTTTTTTTGAAGAATGTGATTTTTTGGGTGATTAAACATGAAACATGACATAAATACCATCCTAAATAAACAATAAAGGTGGTCATTATTAGTTATTTGCAACTACCCCCAAAAGACGATTTAGGAGGTATTACATTGTTTAAAAAAAAAAAAAACTGGGGTCAATAAACTTGCCACTAATATACTAACCTAAATGAATAATAAAGGTTGCTCTTATTATTATTTGAAACTACCCCCAAAAGACGATTTAGGGAATGTTAATTTTTTTGAAGAATCTGATTTCTTGGGTCAATAAACATGAAACTTGACATAAATACCAACCTAAATAAACAATAAAGGTTTTCAATAATTAGTTTTTCGAAACTACCCTTAAAATACGACTACGGGGTGGTAAAGATTTTTGATTACTTTTACTGTACATAGCTTCTTTTTACCCGACTGTCGAAGGAGGGTAATGTGTTTATCAGTCTATGTATGTATGTTTGTTCCTATATGGCGTTCCAGAGACCAAACGCGTTTGCCGATGTTGATGATTAATACTTTAATCGATGCGCCTTAACCCTTCGAGTGTCATAGGCTACATTAAAATTGAACAATAGAAAAATGGCGGATTTTGGGTGCCATATCTAATTCGAAAAAAAACTAACTAAAAAGTTATTTATACAAAAAAACTTAATTCAAAATTCAAAAAACCCGACTGCTTCAAAAGCGAACTAAAAAGTCGTAAACAAGGAAAAAATCATGCTGTGCAGGCGGAGGATACCTACACCAGATTTTAGTCAGCCAGCCCGCGAATATGTATCCTCTGACTGCACAGCATGATTTTTTCCTTGTTTACGACTTTTTAGTTCGCTTTTGAAGCAGTCGGGTTTTTTGATTTTTTGAATTAAGTATTTTTTTTATGACGTTGGGGAGCACTTAGGAGGGGTTTTTGGAAATTCAACTTGTTAAAGGGTTAAAAGGGAGACATTTATTTGTATAAAAATCTTATTCCTTTGGCAAAATAATAAAGGATGGCATCATTAGTTTTTCGGATTTACCCCCAGAAGACGATTTAAGGGTGTCAAAGTTCCTTTGAAGAATCAAATGGCACTAGGATGGGGACCTCTACATCGATTTGGAACTACCGAACTGGACCGTTTGTCTCAGGTTTAATAGCAGCTTATTTTTGGTTGCCATCACACGAACGAAGTCGCGGGCGGAGTTAATATTATAAATGTGAAAGTGACTTGGTCTGTCTCTCTGTCCACCTTTTCACGCTTAAACCGTTGAACTGATTTAGATGCAATTTGGTTCAGAGATATTTTGAGACGCTGGGCAGGACATAGCATAGTTTTTATCCCGGAAATCTTACTTAAGGGGGTGGAAGGAGAAGTAGAAGTTTGTATGGAAAACCCACAATATTATGCTGCGATATAAAAAATAAGCTATTCGAATTACTAATGCTTCGCAGACGAAGTCGCGGGCAACAGCTAGTTCAGTATAAATGTCTCCTCTTCTCATTTTCTCATCCCTACTGAAGACATCTGATATAAGACAAAGCTATTCGTAGTTTTTTTTCGAATTAGATACATTTAAACATATAAGTGTTATATATTTTTGAAATCACCTCTTAAGACCCTTTATTTTGATACCCCACACGATGGGCTTTGAAGAAAAAAAAAAATTGCGCCCCCACAATATGGCACCCAAAATCCGCCATTTTTCTACTGTCAATTTTTATGTAGCCTATGACACTCGCAGGGTTACGACGAATCGATTGACGTATGAATCATCAAAATCGGCCAACGCGTTTGGTCTTTGGATCGCCATATAGGAACAAACATACATACATACATACTTACATACATGCATACATAAATACATAGACTGTTAAACACATTACCCTCCTTCGGCAGTCGGGTAAAAATAGCGCCTCAGGACATATTTTTCGATTTAGCGGTGTCTGTGGTACTACCACGTCAGTCGCAGACGGTTAATACAAGTACACGACCAAGTTCACACTCACTGAGACTCTCCCATACCCACACGTACATTCACACACGCATACACATACAACCGCTCATGTACATTCAACAACACACGCAGACTCACGCATACGCCCACACACGTTTACATAACTATACTTTGTTTAACTACTCCCATGTACTAATTTTATTGTGTTTTAAGTACCTAAGTACTTACTGTTGTGAAGTAGCGGAGTCTTTTAATACAGGCATTATTTGCTTAAATGAAGACTCCAGACCCAAAATTGTGTGTATATTTTTTTAGACACAATAAACGTTATTTATTATTATGTCCTTTATTCACATTATTTCTTATTATCTACATTTTTTTTTTATTCTTTTTATTTTTTAGGGTTCCGTACCCGAAGGGTAAAAACGGGACCCTATTACTAAGACTCCGCGGTCCGTCTGTCTGTCTGTCTGTCTGTCTGTCACCAGGCTGTATCTCATGAACCGTGATAGCTAGACAGTTGAAATTTTCACAGATGATGTATTTCTGTTGCCGCTATAAAAACAAATACTAAAAACAGAATAAAATTAATAATTAAGGGGGTCTCCCATACAACAAACGTGATTTTAGTGCTGTTTTTTTGCGATAATGGTACGGAACCCTTCGTGCGCGAGTCCGACTCGCACTTGGCCGGTTTTTTTGACTTATTGTAAGACAGATTTTTGACGTGTCGTTGTGACTTTGAAATCTAATTAATGTATGTACCTATTATTTGTGATAAGTCCAACAAAATAATATTTCCACCATCACCAGTATCAGCAACCCTCCTAGATGACCTAAATCGCAATAGCGTGTAATCGAAACTGCAATCGTCACAGTAAAGAACTTTCGCAACAGCGTACGTCGCAATTGTAAACTAGCACAGTAACATACATCGCAGTCAGTGGCGGACTAACAGGGGGGCGGAAGGGGCGGCCCGCCCCGGACTTCCGGTCTTGGGGAGGCACCAAATGTTTCCGCGTTTCCCTGATCATGTGGTCTCAACTCGAACAAATTATAACTAGTCTTGAAGAAAATTTAATAGATGGCAGCATAGGTAACAATTATGAAATTAACAATCATGAAAAGCGTTAAACGGCGGATTATGGCTGAAGTAAGATTAGTCAAAATCATAACTTCCTTGTTTAATGTTGATTTGTCTATTTACACTCATAAATCACGTATTTTCAACGAAAAAGATAAATGATACCATTCACTTCAATTCGAACCCACAGATTGATAGAGTAGCTCAAAAGTTTAGGTTTGCAATAGGTGGCCTTTTACTCAATTATTTAAATATACACTTATTTATCGTTACCTATCATACGTTCGAAAAATATTTGACCAAATTTCATTTCACCTAAAACTTTTCAACTATTATCGTATCGTTTTTTTTTACTTCATCGAAGAATATAGACCGCAGAAAAACATAGACTAACTATGCTATGTATAGTTTTAACTTGAACTTTCACCCACAGGTCTTCACACAAGCTGTTATGAAAGGCTAATTCAAAACAATTATGCCTTTTTAAAATTGCGATCAGTATCCCGCCCCCAGTTTTCTTCCTACAGAGTACATTAAGCTGACGGTCTCTTCTTTATACATTATAACGATCATCGAATAATTCTGAACTTGAAACATCACCATTAAGCCATGTTTCAGTGAGAATAACAGCATCATAATCATTAATTAGGCTATTTTGATAAAAATCATGCGTTTTGGTCTTTAATCCTCTGGTGTTGGAGAATTTTATAGCATTTGTGTAACACATTATATTTACTAACACTAACGCCATCTGTGTATAAAGCTGTAAACTATTACCAACAAGTAAGAGTAGCCAACTAACTGTGTTACTAACATTGATTGTATTGTAAATTGTTCGCAAGACTGTTACTAGATGTCGCTGTTCGCTCACCTCTGTTTTCTAGATCATCATCATCTTCCTGCCCTTATCCCATGTTACTTGGGGTCGGCGCAACACGTTTTCTTCTTCCATACCATCCTGTCCCCCGTCACTAAATCACTGACGCCCTTTTCTTTCATATCACTCCTCACACAGTCCATCCATCTTTTCTTTGGCCATCCCCTCCCTCTCCATCCATTCACATCTATATTCATAACTCTTTTAGTAACATGCGTTTCATCCCTCCTCATCACATGACCATACCAGGACAAACGGTTTCCTTTTAACTTTTCTGTTACTGGCGCCACTTTCAAATTATATACTCATTTCTCACTTTATCCATTCTCGTCACTCCGCACATCCATCTCAACATTCTCATTTCTGCTACATGCAATCTCTTTTCATCCATCTTTTTCACAGCCCAACATTCTGATCCATACAGTACGACAGGTCTAATCACGGACTTGTAAATTTTCCCCTTTAACTTGAGGGGCATCCGTGGGTCACAAGTTATTCCAGTGACCTGTCGCCATTTCATCCATCCCGAGTTGATCCTGTGCGTTACGTCTCGGTCTACCTCGCCATCCCCTTGGACAAGCGACCCTAGGTACCGGAAGTCGGAGCATATCGGTATGGGTGTTCCAGCAAGAGCTATAGGCACGGAACTGGAGAGACCGCCAAAATCGCAGAAAAGGTACTCAGTTTTAGTTCTGCTCAATTTCAAGCCAACACTCTCCAGTCTGTGCCACCACACCTCCAATCTGCTCTGATTTCTAGATCGCGATGTTAAAAATCGCCGCGAGTTAATGACCCTCGCTACAAACATTGTTTTATTGAAGAACTCTGCTAACCAATTGCACCTACCGCTTCATCCTACTTGGAAAAGTTCGTAAGACTCTCTGGCTAGCTAGTTTTCGTGACATATTTTTATATTTTTTTGGGTGAGAGGTCATCTACCGCCTCCCTCGTCCAAGCGGGCGTAATGAAGTTGGTGGAAACCTATTATAATTACTGTTGTCTTCAATATTTTCTGTAATCATCCATACTTTGTAATTACCAAAATAAAAACGTTCTGCAAAACCCGAAGTTTTCCTGTCTGCCGGAACGAGTGACGTCCACGACTTCCAGTCAACGCAACCCCCTTACATTTGTACATTAAACATTCAAAATAGAAAAAGCAGGCAAAACTAAACTAACTTATTCAAAGAGTCCATGTCCCTTATAAGAATCCTTTCGGCATTTTCGCTTTTCATGCGACCATTACGTACCCATATAAACTTATAGTTCTTCTCCTTGGCCGCCATCCTCGTAGCATGGTGTAAAGATCGATTATGTGGGTATAGATGTTCAGCTACATATACAGGATTTAATCCCCCCCCTATTCCCAAGTGGGCAGTGAACTTTTAGTAGTTATAGGACAGTTATTTATCATTTATATAATTCATAGAATGTCTTCTGAATCAGGAAACACTATATCACGCACAATACTTCTTGTTACTAATTTAGTGTCAGGCACAGCATTTGATGACCTTGCAGCCGATTTTTCAGGACCAGGATGAATGTAGTCAACTCGACCAAATGCAAGGAGCTCATTGCGACCATTCTTGAGTGTGAGAAATGTCGTATTTTCTAAGACGGATTTTACCGAGTTTTGCTCTGTCTTGTTTGTATTGTCCTGAATGTGTAATGTGAATATATATATTTTTTCTAGTTATAACAAGCGTTGATTATGATGGAACCATCACACTACTTTTACGAGTTTAATGCTGTGTTGGAGATATGCGTATTTATTTATACATTCTTTCCCTTTCACGGCGTTCAAATAAACACACTTAGGATAATGTATAGCATGCTGCATCCAAGGATCATCATAAATCTCCCAATCTTCGATAACACCCCCACATGAGAAACATGCTGCAATATCATTTTCATTCCACCATCTCGGAAAGAGTATTTTTTATCCTGACACCTGAGATACAGGACTTGTCCTAGTTTGGGTGTCATCAGTTTCTAGCTTTTAGCATGCACTAATGTAGCCTCATCTTTGTATTTCTTCTTGTCAATTCTCTCATTGTGTATTAGGCTTTGAATGAATAAATTATAATCTTCAATATCTGAGTGGAAAAGCCGTTTTTATTCACTAGAGGATAAAGTAAATTGAATTTAGAACATCGTGTGCACTAAGTTTGTGAATTAAAAAAAACATTAAACCTATTCACCTCTATGGTGCCGAATATATCGGGTCTCCCTTGTTTTACCGAAAAGAAATTGCCAAATTATCACTTCCCAAACAAATTTTCGCATAACTTCATTTGCCAAATTATTACTTACCAAACAATCTCTTTACAAATAATTGTTACGAAAACCTATGTTTGGCAAGTGAACGTTTGAACAATAACTTGTTTACCAACTAGTACTTTTAACATTTTTTATTTATTCAAATATTTCACTTGGAATAACAGTTTTTACGCAAAATCAAATAAGCCAAATATTTATAGTTTTTTATTTCTCTTTTTTTATATATATTTTTTTTAAATTTAATGCAGGTCACAGTTTTAACCTAACCTAACCATTTTTTTTTAAATAACTAATTATCCTAATCTTAATAGTTCAGTTCCGGGTAACCTACTAAAAACAATCTCTTTTTTCTATTAATGCAAGTCATTTCTGGCACTCGCCGGCCGCTGCCGCGGCACCGCTCGCTACGCTCGCTCGGCTCGTGCGTAGGAGGTCAAGGTTTTAACCTAACCTAACCTAACCATTTTTTTAATAATTAACCTACTCTAACTACTTCCATAAATAAATTAATATCAAGTAACCATAAATTTGACTTGTTTCAGACAAATTGAAAGAATTAATCAAAAAATAAAATTGTATTTTTTATTATATAATTCAAAAAATCTTATGTTTGCCTTAATACTTTTTGTCTTAACAAATCATTTCACCAAACGTTTATTGTCTGAAGATTGTTTGCTGTAATAAATCATTTGATTAAAGACCAAATGCCATAATGACATTATACTTGGTAAAATTTTGCCGTGTAAAAATTTGACCAAATAAAAATATGCGTACTAAAATCATTCGAAATATTGCAATGGTATAAAAAAAGATTGCTGAAATTTGTTTGGGTAATGAAATTTTGTCAAAATCTTTTCGGCAAAACGGCAGGATCCCGAATATATCATACAACTTTTTTTTAATTTGTTAAAAACTCAGACTCGGAACCTTCTTGGTGTTCTTTTTTCAATTTGCTTTGTACGCGGTTCTAACCATCTCCCTCTCTCTCCAACATTCACGCCAAGGGAATCCGATGAATCGGTACAACTATTAAGTATGACAGATAGTTTACCGAAAAACAGTACACAAGTGACTAACACCAATATTACAGTACCAAACAAAAATATTACACTCAATTTAAATACTTACCTGTCATAATGTAGTAATTAATACCTAAACTGAAATAAAAGTGTACCTATCTTGTGATTGTAAACTTTTTTTTTTTGCATTTAGTCATTTCCTCGCTGAGGTGGAATGAAAAGTTACGTGTTGCACTCGAGTGCAAAGATTTTTCACCTCGTGCTCTTTTGATTCCCTCGCTAACGCTCAGGATTCTAATTTTGAATCACTCGCTGTGCTCGTGATTCAATTTTAGAATCCTTCGCTTGCTCGGTCATCAAAATTGAACACGCGGTTAAAAAGCAACTTTGCACTCTTGTATAACAAATAACTAATTCTTATTCAATTATAAACGTATAATGATATCATCCA